>CM033476.1:229351651-229951651 GCA_019447015.1 Hymenochirus boettgeri | reverse complement strand
GACAATTTCACATGTTTAGTAATCGGCTGAACTTTGTAGAGATAAAGTAAATGCCTTCTATGTATACTACTTTACAAATACATTAGTATATTAAAAATAGACTTCTTGGTTTATCCCTCCAACTCCTTTGAGTCCAAGCACTTATATACTGATTTCACAGACCTGCCTGTATCAGTGAGAAGTCTGAAATGTTAATCTTTAAAGTTGAAAATGTTGGCCATATTAATACCATGGTCTCTTCTCTATAAAAAGGCTACTTTTACAAAATGGTATTGTAGTGTTTTCCAAGCAGATCCAGATGTTTAGTGACAAAAAAGTAGCATTTCCACCCTTTCCCATCCCCAACCACTGAGATAGTTCTTTAAAAAAATTATTAGAAGGTCCGGCTCCCTGCTTGCCGGAATTTGCAAGCCTCTGTGATGCGGCTGCCTTCAATGGAGACCCCCGCAAGAACGAAGGTCTGTAAGTAACTTTCAGTTTTTTTGTATTTTTTTAAAGAAATTACCAGTTAAGGGTGGGCAGGGGTCATCTACAATATGCCCAAAGGGTTTCACACTAGGTGCAAGCACTGCAGGACATCCATAAGGAGAAGAGATGTAAAGTAAGGATTTTTTTAAATTACACAGTGGGGCCAGTAGTGGGTTAAATTTTACTTTTGGGGGGGGTGAACACTTAAAGGGTTTGTCCATCAAAAAAGTAAGTATGTTTCTAAATGATTTACTGAAGAACAGGAGGTAAATGCACTATCTTTTACCTCCCGTTCTTCAGTAAATCTTCCAAGAGAGGAGGAGACACTTACCCGCGGACCCGCTCCAGCGCCGAAATCCCATACATGTCCTTGCTCCTTCACAAAAAAATCTTGATGCTCCCCAATACTTTTGGGAAAATATTAAGTTGAACATTTTGGAAGGTGTGCATCCTGTAACATCTGGCATAAAACTTAAAGCATTTCAGGGGGAAAAAAACATCATACCATTAAACAAACATTGTTGTGGTAGTATGATGGTCTGGGGCTGCTCCGGACCTGGACAAATTTCTATGATTGATGGAACCATGAATTCTGCTCTCTACCAAAAGGTCCTGATAAAAAATGTATAGCCATCAGTTTATGACCTCAAGCTGAAATGCACTTATGTCCTGCAGCAGAATAATCCAAAACACATTAGCAAGTCCACCTTTGAATGGCTAAAAAACAAATTGAAGGTTTTGGAGTGGCCTAGTTAAAGTCTGGACTTGAATCCAATTGAGATGATCTGGTGTGACCTTAAAAAGTTGGTTCATGCTTGCTTCACTGTAGGGATGGTATTGGCCTGTTGATGAGCGGTGCCTGGTTTCCTCCAAACGTGACACCTGGCATTCACACCAAAGAGTTCAATCTTTCTCTCACCAGACCAGTTAATTTGTTTCTCATGGTCTGAGAGTCCTTCAGGTTCCTTTTGGCAAACTCTAGGTGAGCTCCCATGTGCCTTTTTACTAATGAGTGGCTTCTGTCTGGCCAGTCTACCAAACATGCCTGATTTTTGGGATTGTTGCAGAGATGGTTGTAGAGGGAGGACAACCTTCCAGAAGGACAGAGGACCACTGGAGCTGACAAGAGTGACCATCGGGTTCTTGGTCACAATGACCATGACTAAGGCCCTTCTCCCCCGATCACTCCGTTTAGGTAGCTGGCCAGCTCTAGTAAGAGTCCTGGTTTTGAACTTCTTCCACTTACAGATGATGTAGGTCACTGTGCTAATTGGGACCTTCAAAGCAGTAAACATTTCTCTGTAAGCTTCCCCAGATTTGTGCCTCGAGGTAATCCTGTCTCTGAGGTCTACAGACAATACCTTTGACTTCATTCGTTACAACAAAATTATTGATAGAGGTAACACTTCAGGCAACAAGCAGGATAACTGCAACTGGCAACTTTATTTTTACATGTGCAGACACGACATGTTTCGAGCCACACTGGGCCCTTTCTCAAGTGTGAGACTTTGACTTCATTCTTGGTTTGTGCTCTGACCTGAACTGTCAACTGTGGGACCTTATATATGTAGACAGGTGTGTGCCTTTCCAAATCATGTCCACACAACTGAATTTACCACAGCTGCAGAAACATCTCATAGATGATCAGAGAAACAGGATGCACGTGCACATGTGTTTTTTTTTTTTATATAAATTTAATTTGTTTGCCAGAACCTCAAGTAAACTTTTTTTCACATTGTCATTATGGGGTGTTGTGTGTAGAATTCTGAGGGGGAAAAAAGAATTTAATCCATTTTGGAATAAGGTTGTAACATAACAAAATGTGAAAAAAGTGATGAGCTGTGTATACTATCTGCGTGCACTGTATATAATGAATGAATAATCCAGGACTTAACCATTGTCTTTGTGTTCTGGGGTACTGAAATAAATACATAAAGTATATATTTCAGAGCGCACACCAGTCTTAAACCACCAAACTGTGTTTATTAACACGTGACGTTTCAGTGCCCGTGTGGCACCTTCCTCAGACCACAATAATATTATTGTGTGTCTGAGGAAGGTGCCACACGGGCACCGAAACGTCACGTGTTAATAAACACAGTTTGGTGGTTTAAGACTGGTGTGCGCTCTGAATTATATACTTTTTGGATCTAAGTGACCATTTGGCTATGGTTTTCTGAGTAGCACCCAGCAACTACTATATTGCCTAACAGGTGTGCGGGGGAAACAAACAATTTTTGGATTAGAAATAAATACATATGTTATTTTTGTGTTATTAAATTTGTCTATAATTGACATATTTTTGAGAGGTAGTGAGTACTCCTGCCTTCTTTCTACGTTCAGATTTAATGGAGCACTGTTAGCAAGGACAAGCAGCTGTTTCCATCTGTACCATAAGTGAGCATGCACATATCTTTGTAACTGAGTTTACATTAACACTAGATGATGCAAAATGCATTTTTAGATTAAATGAGAAAACTAAAGAACTCCACAACGCCCAATGAACGTGCCTTACAGACGAGAATCAGTTTGTGTATGAACGCCATACACAAACCAATTCTGTTGTAACGGATGTTCGTCTGGTGGAATGGAGGAATTTTCCTGCCTGTAACTAGCTTTAACATTCTCTCCTAAAAGTTTTTTCAGCTGTGTAAGATCTCCATACGATTTTTACCTGCTGGTCTTAATACCTACTTCATAATATAAGTAACTTGCTACATCTCTGCATGACCTTCTTAGGACACCAGCTTTCCTTACCAGTAATACAGCTATAGTCAAGTCAAATCCTCCTTTTTTTAAATTCATGTTTTCTAAATATTGTCTTACAACTACTCTTTCCATAGAATCTTAATCTACATAGTATCCAAGTATTAAATTATACTCATCTAACCTCTAATCCACACTTGAAGAGTACCCAGGGTTAAGATCTAAAGTGCTCAGTCCTAACCTCCTGTGTACTTTACAAAATATTTGTAATACTTACTGGAAGAGCTCCTTCACTGCATGGGTGCACTCCTCAATATTCACAGTCCGTGATGGGGTAAATGGGACGATGCTCTTCTCACAGAGCCACTTTACGGACTGCAGTCAGAAGACAGAAAATGAGCCTGCTGAGTGCTGGCAAAGGAGCGTTTCTATGAAGTATTACAGACATTCTGTAAAGTACCCAGAGAGAGGTTTAGGTCCTCATTCTGGGTACTCTTCAGGTGTGGAAGGAGATTAGCGAGTGAGAGGTGAGAATTATCCTTTAAGGTACAAGTCCACCTCTCAATTGAAAATGGCCAGTCGTGCGGTCCTCTTTTGCTGCGACCTCCAGTCCTTTGTCCTGGCTAAACATTGGGCCAGGACAAAGGATCCTACCGTGTGTATCCTGCTTTAGACTAATTTAAAATATAGTTTCTTCTTCCAGTTAGCAACTGTCTGTCATGGATATGACAGTTGACATCCCAGCCAATAATTAAATTCTATTCCCCTAGATGCATCATCTAGGCATACTCAAGCTCATAATCAGCTCATTAAATTGCTCAAGGGGGCTAGAACAAATAAAGCCATTAAAGGATAACTATACTCGCCTCCACCCTGTTCCACCAGAACCAGCAGTCAGTGGTACCCAGGGAGAGGACCTAAACTATTAGGTCTTCACTGTTGCGTTTTACTTCTGCAATACTTAGTTTCCTTTGTGGCTCTCACTCCACTTCTGCAATCCCAGCCAATGGGAAGGCACATTTCTACAATGCGTCTTCTCATTGGCCAGAGTCACTGACTGAATGGAGAACAGAGCCACAAAGGAAACTTTAAGTAATTACTGAAGGAAGATGGAAAGCAAACCCAGTGGTGAGGACCTGGTGGTATAAGTCCTCACCCTGGGTACCAACCATTGGTGGGCAGTAGGTTAGGTGAGGATAGTTGTCCTTTTAACATATACTAACCCATAGTTTCCAGGTGGACAGCAGGCCTAAGCTAATGATTCCAGAGGACATTGTACAATATCAACATAAAGTCAGTCTTCCTAGAAGACATCATTATGGGGGAGAAGTTGTCCTTTAAATTCCTTGTCCAGTTCAAAAATATTGTGGAAATCATAGGTGAATAGTTGTGAACACACAGAGGCATTAGCATGGCAGGGTTGGTGAGGATACAAGTGAAGGGTAATTACTCGTGGACTAAGAATAGGTTTGATAGCCTAAATCCTGTATTTTACTACACACTGTACTTCCTACCGTATTACCTGTATAGGAAGCCCACACACCGCTCAATTCACCTCAACTCCACAACCTGTTCTTCCCTCATCTCGCATTCTATCCTTATGACTCCTCCTATTTGCGTCACACACGTCTGTCCCCTTCTTTTTTTTTTTTTTTTTTTTTTAGAAGTTTGTGTGTAGAGGGGGAGACGTAGTAAGTATTGGCTCAGACAGGCGGAAACGGTGTGTAGGGACTGACGGACAGAGCGAAGTTCGGAAATAGCGGGCCATTCCCTATATAGACATGGGGTGCTACATCCTGAATACACAGCCCGAACTAGAGGGGGACACTTGAGGGCACGGTGGCCGGGTGTGTGGGGTTCAGCCATGCCAGGACTCCCAGCACTGCTCCTACTCATCTGCTCCCTGGTGGTGGTAAGTGCAGCTCCCGTATTGAACCGAAGCGACACTCAGGTAAGTGTCCCAGGACCACAGTGTGTCACGTGGCACATAATGGGCAGCAGGACCTCACCTACCTGGTCTGGTATTGGGATAGAAAGTCATTTCAAGCCACAATACTTCATACCTTTGTGTTTATTGCCAGTTACTGGTTCCAATAGTAATCTATTGTACATGTCATATTATTATTACTTACTAATAATGTGCTGTGTCTGTATAGTGTCCTCACAGTTACACCATTAGAAATGATGACACTTTACCCCACAAGGAGAAAGTAATCGTCAAAGCCACGTTACAATGCACAAAAAGGCGCTGTGCATTTCTGTCCGCTTTTGGTACCACTTTTAGAGCGAAGCCACATCCGAGCAATTTAACTTGCGATCCGATCGTGTGTTAAAAAGCACACACTAGTATGGTCCAATTGGAGTGGCCACACTAAGTGCGCTGGGGCGCAGTGATCACCATTTTTGGTGCAATTCACATGTGCTATGATCTTTGAATAAAACGGATCGCAGGAGGGATTATTGGGAAGACAAAAATGCATGTCATGTTGATTGTGTCCACTTTTCTAAGTGCTTCCATAAACTTGTATTAAGTGCGATTATGACAAAAACAGCAAAAATGGTGATCGCATGCGTTGGCAAATCGCAACAGATCGCAGCGTACACAGTGTGGCCTACTTCCCACGATTTTCATTTTAAATGAAATGTCATTGCAGATCACAAATGGCAACTGAATCTCAAAACGTTGCAAAAACGGGTTAGTGTGGCCTAGCCCTTATTATTATTATTATTATTATTATTATTATGGATTTATACAGCGCCAACGTCTTCTGTTGCGCTTCACAATTACATAGTCATACATTACATACAGGGTAATACATGTTATACAAAGTCATACATATTACATACACAGGTAATACAAAATATGAGTAAACAGAGTGATGAGTTTCTTACAGCAATACCATGATACAATAGGAGAGAGGACCCTGCCCAAAGAGCTTACAGTCTAGAGGATATGGGGTGAGACAAGTTTGCAGGAGTCTGTAGGCTGTAAATAGATTGGCAGTGGAGTTTGAATGGAGGGTTGGATCATATTGGGTAGTAAGAGGGGTAATGTTTAGGCCAGGTTATATGCTTGCCTGAAGAGGTGGGTTTTAAGGTTTTTACGTTTGAAGGTATTAAGGGATGGTGAATGACAGACAGATGGAGGAAGGGAGTTCCAGAGCAGAGGGGCAGCACGAGCAAAGTCCTGAATACGGGCGTGGGAAGAGATGACAATGGTGGATGAGAGGATGAGATTGTTTGTGGAGCGGAGGTTGCGTCTGGGATGCTATCGGTGGATCAGCTCTGAGATATATGAAGGGGCTGTGTTGGATAGTGCTTAATCGGATAGGGTAAGCAGCTTGAACCAGATCCTTTGCGTGATGGGCAGCCAGTGGAGTGACTGACAGAGAGGAGAGGCATTAGAGGAGCGAGAAGTGAAATGAATGAGCCGGGCAGCAGAGTTGAGGATGGAGCCTGGCAGCAGGCGGTTATTTGGTAGATCACACAGGAGTGTGTTGCAGTAGTCAAGCCGGGATATGACTAGGGCATGGACTAGGATTTTTGTAGCTTCGTTCAAGAGGAAGGGTCGGATGCGGGAGATGTTTTTGAGTTAGAGCCGACAGGAGTTGGCAAGCGAATTGACATGGGGTTTGAAAGAAAGATCGGAATCTAGTGTTATTCCCAGGCAGCGGACATGAGGCGATGGTGATATAGGTGTGTTGTTAATATTAATAGTAAGACCTAGGGAGGGGAAGAAATCGTGAGGGTGGGAAAAGGAAAAGTTCAGTCTTGTCGATGTTGAGTTTGAGGAAGCGGGAGGACATAAAGGCAGTGATGGCATTAAGGCAGTCGGGGACCTGGGATGTCAGTGTAGGGAGATCAGGGGCAGAGATGTAAATTTGGGTTTGGAATCCAAATGAACTAATGAGTTGTCCAAGGCCATAGGTGTAGATGGAGAAAAGAAGAGGACCAAGTATCAAGCCTTGCGGGACCCCCACAGGGAGGGGGCGAGGGGTGGAGTTAATTTCAGAGTGGAAAACACTAACAGGGAGATTCAATAAAAGTTCTTATCGTTTAAAATGGTGCTAATTTGGCCCCAATCAATCAGATGTTAGCTTTCAAATGTTAAATGATATCTGATTGGTTGGGGAAAAATTAGCACCATTTTAAACGATAAGAACTTTTATTGAATAACCCTGTAAATGTCCTACCAGAGAGATAGGAGGATAGCCACGAAAGTGCAGTGTCCTGGATATCCAAGGAGGCCAGGATCTGAAGAAGTAGAGGGTCGACAGTATCAAAAGCAGAGGACAGATCAAGAAGAATGAGCAAAGAGTAGTGACCTTTAGATTTAGCACTAAGTAGATCGTTGGTCACGTTAGTGAGGGCGGTTTCTGTGGAGTGGTTAGGGCGGAAGCCTGACTGGAGGTGGTCAAAGGGAGAGTTAGCAGACTGGTGACTGACCAGATCTGCATAGACAGGTCTTTCCAGTAGTTTGGAAGCAAATGGGAGAAGGGAGACAGGCCGGTAGCTGGAAAGAGCGGCCGGGTTGAGGGAGGGTTTTTTAAGTATAGGGGAGAACACGGCATGTTTAAATGAGGAGGGGAAAATACCAGTGGATAGGGACAAGTTAAAGAGAGAGTTTAGGACTGGTATAAAGGAAGAGGAGAGACGTGTACTGGATAGGAGAGATAAGAGTCCCTGTTCTGTAATAGTGGTGAAGCTCGTTAGGGTGCAGTTAAAGGGATTAACCAATGAAGGGAGATTAGCCGGTGCAGTTGTAGGAGTTGGAAGCTGTATGGAGGAGGTAGGGTGCAAAGGAAAACCATTTCGGATATTTTTGATTTTTTTCTGTGAAATATGAGGCTAGCCCTTATGGAGCATTTTATTTTCTTGCCTCCTGTTTATTTTGGCGAACATTATAACTTATTAAATTGTAAATGTTTCCCAATGCAATTATTGAAAAAGCATTAAATGCAACTTGACCTGCGTTAATGTGAACTAGGCTTATTTGTGAATTATCTTAATGCTAACAAAAAAGGAACTAGAGAAGATGTGTATTAAAGATACTTTGGATTTTAAGTGGTTGTAAAGTAGCTTACAGTTTATCGACTCTTTGTAAACATGCATTCATTTACATGTATTTTATACATTTTTATAAACACTTGCTAGGTTGACAAATACCCTCAAGAAATTGCATTGCTGTTGTTTTGTATGTATTTAATTATGTAATATAAAGTATAATATCAACTCTTAAGTAAAGTAATTTATGTCTATGGGAGAAGTGATTTATTTTTTATATACTGTTCAGCAAAACTGGAGACTTACATATTGGCTGTATTTGATCAAGGATCTAGGCTTTGCTGTATCATCATAGGGTTGTTAAATGGATCATAAGATTCCTTATTTCAGCCTGTTATATTGTTAAAAAATATTATTTAAACAATTTACAGTGTGCTATAAACATGTTTAAGATTGATTGCCAGACATGCTGTATTTTAAACTAGTATATCACTAGCCAGCTCCATTATTTTATATATGTGTAAAAGTAGACACTCTGTAGGGGCTAGATTCCTCCTTTTTTATTAAAGGGCATGTCCACCCGTTATAAAAACTTTTTACACAATGTAGTGGATACCCTCCCACCCCCAACCGCTATATTTACAACTTCAAAATCGCTCTCCTTCTTTACTTACACCTCCTCGATCCTCCGCTGTTCTGGTCCAGCTCCCCTGCCCGCCGGACCTGCAGCCGCGTCTGTGATTGGCTGAGAGGCAGCCAATCACAGCTGTGGCTGCCATTAATGAAACCGGCGCTGGAACGAGGAGGTGTAAGTAAAGAAGTGAAGCGATATTGAAGTAATGAATAAAGGGGGTGGGAGGGTACCCCCTGCATTGTGGCACAAGCTTTTAAAGGTACACTACTGCCAGCCACAGAGGGATCGGGAAGGAGGGAGGGAGAGGGGGGAAAGGGCTCTACTGAGCATGCCTCATACCTTGATGAGGCTAGCCAAGCTACAGAAACAGGATGAGGTACTGACAGCTCCTACCCAGCAGTTTCCTGCACTTTGAAGAGGCAGAACAGGAGAACCACAAGGAGCAGGGATGTAAGGTAAGGATTTTTTTTACAGTGGGGCCAGTAGTTGATAAAATTTTAGTTTGGGGGGTGGACATGCCCTTTAATGTACATTCCTCTAAGTGGCAGCTCTCCACTTATAGGAATGTTAAAGTGCACTTGTTTAGGTTCCAGGGTTTAAATGTACCGTATATACTCGAGTATAAACCGAGATTTTCAGGCTAAAAAATAGACTGAAAATTGAGTCTCGGTTTATACTCGAGTCAAAGACTTACCTGCTCCTGCGGCCGCACGCTCCGCATCCTCTGCTGGCCGACATCACTTCTCGGCGCCGGGAAGTGAGGCTGGCGCAGAGTAGTGATGTCAGCCAGCAGAGGAAAGTGGAGCATGCGGCCGCCAGAGCTTAGAAGAGGATCCAGAGCAGCCTGCAGGGGAACATGTGGAGCAGTTAAGAGAAGGCAACTGTGGGGATTTAGAAGAGGGGGAAGGCACTGTAATTCCTGCAGTGGCTAATCCTTGCCACTGCAGATGTTTGGAAACTACAAGTCCCAGCTACTAAAGCATGCTGGGAGTTGTAGTTTCCAAATATCTGGAGTGCCAAGGAATGAGGCTTTAATTGCCTTTTAAATGGACATAAGAATTCCCATACAGTATGGCTATTAATGTATGGGACTTCTGATGTTCATTTAAAGGGCAACTAAAGCCTAAAAACAATAGAGAATTAGAAGGAGAATGTTCTCTATTGCTGCCTTCTGATTCTGTATTGTTTTGAGGCTTTACTTGCCCTTTAAATGGACAGCAGAATTCCCATACAGCAGTCCTATACAGTAATAGCCAAATCCAGTATGTCTATTACTGTATGGGACTACTGTATGGGAATTCTGCTGTCCATTTAAAGGGCAACTAAAGCCTCAAAACAATACAGAATCAGTAGGCAGTTGGTCATAATTTCTACCCTCGGTTTATACTCGAGTCAATCACTTTTACTCCTTTTCAGAGGTAAAAGTGGGTGCCTTGGTTTATACTCGGGTTGGTTTATACTCGAGTATATACGGTACTACTTTAGTAAACTCCTTTCTCTAAAAGCAAGGTCCTATATGTACAAAATAAGGTGACAAGGTGTATAGTATAGTATAGTATTTGAGGTTGAATTAAGACATCTGTCCATCCAGTACAACCCATCTAGCAATATCCTCATTTCCTGCCTAACTGTTGATCCAGAGGAAGGCAAAAAAAAAAACCCACCAAATTTATGAAGGGGAAAAAAAATCCTTCCTGACTCCAAGTGGCAATTGGAAATTTCCCTTGATCACTTTATGTATCAATACCAGTAACTTGCAACATTCCTTGTTTGCAGAAACTCATCCAGCTTTTTTTTTTTAAATGACCAATGAACCTGCCATAACAACATCCACTGGGAGACAGTTCCATAGCTTTACCGTTCTCACAGTGAACTTGAAGCCTTTTTTTCTTCAAGTCTTAAAGTTAATAATGCAGGTGTAACTTAAAGAACTTTCTGGACAAACCAGAAAGAATTTGCTTAAATTGCATGTCCACCCTAATAAACAAAAAATGGTTGCATGGCATTATGCCCCTAACCACAACTGATATATTCAGAAAATTATTAGATGTATTATTAACTACATATAACAGGTTTAACCATTGCCTCCATTCTGGCAAAGTAAGCTGGTGCCTCCCTCCATGCAGTCAACCAAGCCTGAGACTGCTGACATCACAACCAGTAGCTAAATGCTGTTTCCCCTGCTGCCTCCACTGCACATGCTTAAACTTATTAAAAGCTCATTGAGCAGAGAGAACTTATTAAATATCTGGCTAAAGATGTAATTAGCTGGTAAAAATAGCATTTGGGATTGCAGATGTATAGTATTTGAGTTTCCATCCCATCCAAACTACTCAGCAATACCCCCAACCTGTCTAATTATTGATCCAGAGGAAGGCAAAAAACACTAAAATGATGAAGGGGGGGATTACTTTAAAGGGGCAAGTCCAGCCCTAAAATGAAAACTTACATACAGGTAATTCACCCCCCCCCCCAAAACACTAAACTTTAATAGTTTGAAATGTGAAATATATGTCTGTCCTGCAATCCTGCTCAATGCCCTGTTTCCCCTGTTTCTGCTTCCTGATTCTTCCAGTTAACAACTGTCAGTTATGGATTTGACAGTTGACATCACAGCCAATGACTGAATGTTAATACCCTAGCTGCCTCTTCTGAGCATGCCCAGGCTCAGTAAAGTTTTCTAAATAGCTCAGTTTCTATGAGGCCCCCAGAAGCATAGCAGGCTTACAATAATGAATTCATAGGACAAACTGATATATCAACATATTTTAAAGAGGCCATTCCTTTTAAAAGATGTTCTTATGAGGGTGGAGTTGTCCTTAAAAGTAGTAATCTGAAATACCCCTGGATCAACTCTACTTTATGTATCAATACCAGTAACATGCAACATTCTTTTTTTAAGAAACTCATTGAGCTTATTTTTGTCAGATAACTGACAAGTCACCAGTTTTTTGTTTTGTTTTAAGGGTGGATGCCATTTAAAACCACTTTATTCAAGCAAACCGCACGTATTTTGTTTGGTTATGTGCTTTTTGTTAGGGTGAGGCCACGCTAGCGCGTTTTTCGCCCGTTTTCGCATACGTTTCGCGATTGTGCTAAAATGGAAACCGCAGGAACGTGAAAATTCCCACGATTTCCACTACGCATACAATTGCACGTCCGTTCGCGTTTTGGTAACTCATGCGATCATCATTTTTGGTGCGTTAACGCTTGTGTTTCCAAAAAGCAAAACGGCGAAAACACATGCGCAAACGCAAAACGCACAAGAATCGCGCACACAATCGCATGTGATAACGCTCGCGATTCCTGTGCGTTGCAGTGTGGCCTCAGCCTAAGTGTGTATAGAAAATCATGCGTTTAATGTAGCTGCATATTTTCTTCTGTAGCGCTTTCCTGTAGTAATACAGTTTAACAATTCCTGGTTCTGTCTGATGCAGTATACTTAATGGGCTTCATCATACAGTCATATAGAGAGCCTAGTTTCCATGTGCATGCTTCATTCTATCAGTTCCCTTTGACCAAGTAATACACATTTATGATGATCACATTTGAATCTCTTAGATAAAAAGACATTACAACAAATGGTCCACTTGTGTTCCTGTTTTACTGATAATACTAAATAAATCCTGTCTCATCATACTATAACTTTTTGTGTTCTCAAAGTCTTTCTACTTGTTTCTGATAATTCTAGTCTGCTTAGAAACTGCTGATTTTTGATGATGCATCACTTGCTTTTCTAAGGCTGGATAAACACATTCAACTAATATTTCTAGGCTATGAGCTCTTTCTGATTTATACACTATTGCAAAAATACACTATTGCTTTAAATTAACTTGCCATGTTGTTACTACTCTTATATATAAAACATGCTTTCTTTATGTATAGCACCACACAATGTTTGTGATATGCAAATCCATAATAATAATTAATATTCCTGCCAACAGATCTTCCTATTGGTAGTCTATCAAGTCATGTGTTAAATTGGCCACATTGCAGGCCAGAGGATTGACTTTAAAAACTGGCCAAATCACTCTATTATTGTTCAAGGTGGTCAAAAGGCTTGAAATACCCGCCAGTGTGTATACTCCCACCAACATGCTTGTGAAGGTTCTCATTCATCCAGGTCATGGTATATCTGTTGTATTCAATTAGATCACCTGGACTTGAAGTTTAGTTTTAGCGAAACCTCTTACTAAACTTCAAGTCCAGTTGATCTACCGTATATACTCGAGTATAAACCGACCGAGTATAAACCGAGGTACCCAATTTCACCTAAAAAATCTAATAAAAGTTGTTGACTCGAGTATAAACCGAGGGTAGAAACTTGGCATTCAAGATGTTTGGAAACTACAACTCCCAGCTAAAAAGCATGCTGGGAGTTGTAGTTTCCAAACATCTTGAATGCCACCCTCATTGGCAGCCGCACATCAGTCCATGTACTGGCGCGCCGGCTGACGTCACTATTGGCGCCGGGCTTGGCGGCGCCAATTAGTGACGTCAGCCGGCGCGCCAGTCATGGACTGATTGTGCGCTGCCGGAATGGAGAGGACGCTGATCTTCAATGGTGAGTGACTCGAGATAAACCGAGTCCGAGTTTTCAGGCTGATTTTTCAGCCTGAACACCTCGGTTTATACTCGAGTATAACGGTATTGAATACAACAGTGTCTCCCACCAACACATTGCAATATTTTTGTAAAGTCAGTCATTCAGTCAAGTCTCATTCTTCTGCTTAATATTCCATTTTGCTGTCTTTTCCCATTCTTCTGACTCATTCCATTATTTGCTGCACATTCTGTTCATTCTGCTAGCCTTACCTGTCTATATTTCTTTATGCTGTATCCCAGTTCTTACTTAAATGTTTAAATGTGAAAAGTGGCCTTTAATAAAGGCATCATGCATCTAGCTTCAGTCTATAGAACGTTACAGCAGTAAAAGGTTGGTGTTTTCCTGCTAGCATTGTGAGCTGTGACATCATTAACATTTTAAAGCTAAGGTGTCCATAGGTAGAGGAAAGGACAGAGAATGCGGGTCTGTAACTAGCTATTTTTTTTTAGGGGTGGGGCAACATGCCTGTCAAAGAGACAGGGCAGTCCGGGAGGTGTAACTTTACAAGCCTATTACATAAAATCCAGAGGAGCTAGAGACATCATCCTAGGTTTGAAATGTATGCATGAGCTCTTTTTAATAGAGACCACAGTTAAGCTAGGTACACACGAAACAATAATTTGGACTGACTGACATTTCAGTTTTCAGTATGTATGGCGGCTTTTTGCTGCCTCGATCGACCGATGCCATACAAATAACGAACGATCGGACAGGTAGGAAATCACAACCGATCGTGCGGTCCTCTGTGGACCACATGATCGGATGCATCTAACTGTCGGACGTGGCTGCTTTTGCCGCGACTGATAGTCCTTCCTCCTGGCCAACCAGTCGAAAGCCTCAAACAGTCAGTCAGGAGGAAGGATTGTATAGCCTTTAGTTACCCTTTAATTATGCTTTCCCCTCTCCCATTCCTTTTTCATTTTTCTATCCTCTCACATGCTGCACACACCCACCCCCGTTTTTTTAACAATGCAACCTTTTTCTGTTTAAATTCTGCATTCCTATTTGCTTTTCCTCCTTGTATTATTCTGCTGCCAAACCTCCGATTTGTTTTCCCCCTCAAACGTTTAGTTAGCTCTCCTTCCTATTTTCCTTTTTCTTACTTTGTTCTTTACCACTTTCATTTCATTCTGGTTTTCCATTATGCTCCCCTATTCATTTTTATTTGCCTGGCTGTTTCCTTATTCTGCTTTTGTTTTTTGTCTCTTTCTGAACCCTACTTCAATTTTTTAGCAGTGCAGAACCCACATTTAGGGCTTAGCGACACTGGCACGATTTGCACGCGCTTCTGAATGCATTTTGCAGTCTGTTAGTGTGGGAGAATCGCATGCCAGTGTGTTACAGAGATGGTTGTCAAATTCAATGGGCTTCTGTCCACTTTTGGAACGCATGCAAACGCCATTTTTTTGCGAATCGCATGAGCTCAAATAACCAATTAATGACAAATAATTGATAATTAATCAAATTTTACGGTAATGCACATGCTTCATTGCAATTGCGCATTTCACACGCTGTAAGTGCTGTCACAGCAAAGAGCTGCTGGAGGCAGATAAGAGTCTCTTTTCTGTGCTGATTTGCTACTAATATTTAGAACAATCACTGCACAGGGTGGATAAAAATCAAATAAATCTGATTTTTTTGGATTTAAATTGGATTTTTTAAAATTTAAATTGGATTTTTTTTTAAAAAAAATGCTTTTTAAGGAAAATATATTACCGTCCAAAGGTTATTCCATCATGAAATAAAGATTTGTTTTTTAATTATGTAGAATAAGGCTGCATATGTTTTTTTTGTAAATAAATTCCATTAACCCATTCACAATGTCGTGCTCTTCCAGAGGTTTTTCTAAGATTGTTGGGCAGTTTCTCTGCTTACAAGATATTATCACAGATGCTTGGTTTACTTTTGCAGTTCGCAAAACTGAATTTGCCTCAGCAGAGATCACTTGTCTCTTCACTGCAAAAATGATATAACATGAACAGAGTTGAGAAAAAGCCCTTTATCCTATTGTTCTACAGTAAGGCACGAGGTGTACGAACAAACGTTTCAGGCGATAATCGGGCCATGTGTAGGCGCTTTATCGACCGTCCGTTCGGAGATCCGCCAAGATGGTCGTTTAACAATCTCTGAACGAATGACCGTTTCGGCCGATAAAGCGCCTACACGGGGCGATTATCGCCCGAAACTTTGTTGATACACATCAAGCGTCGCGGGTTAGGACCTGCGATCGCACGTGTGTGCGAGCCTTTAGTTTCTTAAAATATAGATATTTTGTTTGGCCAAGTTAGTTTACAAATATGAATGCTACAATGTTATTGTTTCAGTTGAGTAAATCTATTTAAATTGTTATTATTCTAAAAATCTTCATCTACTTGCATATTAAAGTTTTACCAGCAAGAATTAGTATTTATTTAGAAAACTACGATTTAAAGGGCATCTATAGTGGGAAAATGAACTTTTTTTTCTTTCTTTCCATGTGTTCTATAATTCCCTACAACCCCCAGAGTGTCTTCACTTTTTTCAGATTCCCTCTCTGTCCTGAGATACACCAGTTAGAAGAATACGTGATTGCATTCCTCTACTCCTACTTGGACTGTCAATCAAATCCCTTTGACTTGATCCCCCCTCCCTGCTCTGTAATAAACATAGAGATAACAGCATTAGCAGGGGGAGAAAGGTAGCTTTGATGGTAGATATAAGGCTGCACTTGACCCCCCTTCTTAATAGCTTTCACTGATTGATGATGGGTCACAAAATGAGAGATCGTAAACTGTACTGATCTTCTTCCGTGTCTCCAGGACAGCTTACTTTCTATTGGCCACTGTGCGTGGGTGTGTTTTTCAGGATGTTGAACTTTTAACTCCTACTGCACATAAAAAGCTTGTCAGTTAGCCGGAGCTGAGACATGGAAGAGGTAACAGAGGGGAGGGAGAAGGGGGGAATGCTGCACATAGATCTGACACCGTGGTTAAACAGAGTCAGTGACAGATATAGGATTAAGGCAACACAGAGTACATGAATTTAACTTTGCAAAGGGGCAATGTGTTTTTTTCACTATAGATGCCCTTTAAATCAAGCCTTACTGACTAGTGATTTAAATCATGATTTAGATCAGTTTGATTTAAATCACATCCACCCTGTCACTGCATGTTCAACAAATCCCATGTGTATGGATAGGTTACGAAGCGGACAAACTTGATGTCTGCATCGTGACTTTTCGGTTCTGAAAGGTAATTTCCATCGAATCTTGATACAAAAACATCAGCCATGTATGGCAGCATTGAACGATCATTGCGTATAAAGAATATATGGAATATTGTTCCTGTGTATTTGAATCTGGCAAATTCATTATCACATTCTGATGGAATCAAATGTGAATTTGCAATCCAAAGTGGCATGGGTATGACCAGCTTGGATAATTGAATTAAAATTCTTCCAGAGAACCAATCACCACTCTCCTATTAGGCCTTGCTAGTGGCAAACGAAGGTCCATTGTCATCCATATATTTAGACTGAAAATCATACTAAATAGAACTGTTTGCAGCAAAGAACTATTCTATTTAAAAATTCTGGGTAGAAACACTATTTTAAAGGGTTAGTTCACTGGGAAATAAAGCAGCATTCTAACAGCATTAAGTGTAGAGCGGGAGGTAAACTAGCTATGTCTCACCTCCCATTGTTCATTTAATGTGCCAGGAGAGAGGAGTGAACTTACCCGCAGCACGATCCACCGCTGGAACCTCTTGACAGGAAAAGACTGCTTTCGGCTGTCGGTAAACTATAGCACGTGTTCGCGCAAGCGCGCTATAGCTTACTTACAGCTGGAAGCAGTCAGGACCTGTCAAGGGCCATTGGTGGATCGTTCTGCAGTGTAAGTTTGCTAGCCTCTTCTGGTGCATTAAGTGAAGAATGGCAGGTAAGACATAGCCAGTTTACCTCCTGTTCTTCACTTAATGCTGTTAGAACGCTGCTTTATTTCCCAGTAAACTAATCCTTTAAATTTTTTGTCCCTTTTCAGCAAGATTGTTTTGAATGTTGGATTTCTTCCCAGTATTGGCCATTTAGCTGGCCATACACTAGGCAGAAATTAGATAGATTTGAGATATCTATCTAATGTCTAAAGACTGCATTTTACAAACAGTGGTTTTTATCTTGAAATAATCCCACCTGGATCATTCATTTTGTGATTTCTAATTGATTGCATAAAAGAATTGGCAAGGCGGTTCTTGGATTAGACATGTGTCTAAAGCTAGGTACACACCATACAATAATTAGGCACGACCAACCTACATTTCAGTGTTTCGGTCTGTCGGACTTAATTATTGTATGGTTCCTTGTGGCGACGGGCCACCGATCATTTGTTCGGCCAAATAGGCCGAATGCCCGATCGGACATGTCGGAAAACCAAAGACGATTGTGCAGTCCTCTATGAGAATGCACTTTCAGTTGTGGTTACTGTCGGACGTGGCTCCTTTTGCCGCAGAAGCATTGGTATGTGTGTACCCACCTTAATGAAAAATTGGACATCTGTTTTATATCTTAAGTAGTGTATGGACACCTTTATACTAGTGTCTTGGAAGTGTTTAGTTATGCCACTTTCTTGATGGACAATTTGCTCCAGCATTTAACAATAGAGTAATGCCTACTCAGTTATTGTTATAATTCTGCACGCTAAAGTTCTGAGAAATCCTGTCTTTTTATTTAGCCTTCATCTTCATTTCAATCTGTATTTGTTTGTAAAACTAGTTGTTTCCTTGGGCTTATTTGTATGTCTCCCCCCTCCCCCTAGCTCAGGTGCTCATGGAAGCTTTTAAAAGCCAAGAATGTCAGTCTTCATTATAAAGATAAAAGAAGGGTACTTTCAGTTTAAAGCCACACTAGACAGGATTGCAGTCATTCTATATTTAACTGTAAGATGTGCAGACCTGTTTACATCAGATTAATAATGAAAAGATGTTTCTGTGCATACCCCAAACATTATCCCTTTAAAAGGTACACTTATAGAAACAACATGATGTAGAGCTGTAGGTGGAGGATAAATAGGCGAACCTTGGAACAATACATTTCCTCTTAAGTGACTGAAAATATGCATATGCCAATAATTGTGTACATTTACATTTTGCACACATTACCGTATAAACCGAGGCACCTACTTTTACCTTTCAAAAGGAGTAAAAGTGATTTAACTTAAAGGGCAACTCAAGCCACATAACAACACTGAACCAGAAGTCAGGACACCTTGATATAAAACCAGTAATCTGTGTCTTACCTCTCATTTTGATACAGGCGCTGGGAAATTTACCTAAATAACATATGGTTTGTGCTTCACTTCTCAGCATTCTAGTATCACACAGTTTGGTCAACGACCATTATTTTCTGCACATGCTCAGTCCTTAGCTATGGCACAAACTTGTTACAGTTGGTCACACCCATTAATAATCTCTAGCCAATCCTTTTACAGGACAGATAAAGCAAGGAAGCATGTGACTGAGGTCAGGAGGTGTGGTCTGACACTGCACATACACACAGATACTTTATCCAGTTCTTAACAGGCTTACATTTACATTAATACAATTTACTGACGTGGCTTTTTATAGTTTATTGGTGTTTTTAGGGGGGTTGTTTTCAGATTCTGGAGTAAAAAAAAATGGGTTTAGTTCTCCTTTAAGTATAAACAGGGGGTAGAAAATAGCACCACAACTTATTCTGTATTGTTTTGAGGCTTTAGTTTCCCTTTAAATTTCCATACAGTAGTCCCATACACTAATAGCCAAATCCAGTATTGCTATTACTGTATGGGACTACTTTATGGGAATTTTGCTGTCCATTAAAGGGCAACTAAAACCTCAAAACAATAAAGAATTTTGTATTGTTTTTAGGCTTTAGTTGCCCTTTAAATGGACAGCAGAAGTCTCATACAGTAATAGCCATACTGTATTTGGCGATTACTGTTTTTTTAGCCTGAAAATCTCAGTTTATACTAGAGTATATATGGTACCTGTACTTACTGTAATTTGTATTCCATCATTTGAAGGTATGGATCATATCCTATTGCTTTTTTGAAATTGTGTACTGTATATGTTATAATGTATGCACACCTACATCTTAAATATCATACGACTATGAAACATTGTTATAGAAAATAATTTACCACATACTTTTAACTAAGATGATATAAGCCACCTTGGAGTTTTTACAAAGCTCTTGGCCTATGGTCATGGAACTCCTTGATTACTTTTAATACTTAGATTTTACAATAAGGTCACATTATACACCCAATTTTGTCACATAGAAAATGTTTTTTTTTAAATGGAAAGTATAAAAATGATCAAATATGCAGTGTAAACGTTTTTAGATTGTAATGAATAATGCACAGGGTTTTTTATTGTGATGTGTGGAGATATCTTTTTTTTTTTTTTTTTTTTTTAGCAAATCACAGTGGTAATAGTAAATTATGTTTCCGGCAGTTATACAGATACTTTATTTTATAGAGAAAATGCTACATTTTCTTTCAAAAACAGGTACATTTCTAAATTGACATAACTTTTGAATGGTTGCTTTTACACATATACACACGCATGTAACTTTTTAACTAATAACAAAAGGGCAGAGATATGAGCCACAAGCTTACATTTCTCTTGATATTAGGCTCAAGGGGAGACAGGACATTCCACTGCCTTAAATCAGGTATTTTCATCATCCAAGCAAGTGACACGTCATTGGAGAAACCTTGTACCAAGCCACCCTTCGAGATACAAGAGGTCACAATCAGCAGTCAAAGGAGAATCCTTTCCCTCTCAGAGCAGCTTTCCCACAAGAGAAGAATCCCCATTTATTATGGATATGCATGGGCTGGCAGAAGCCAACCTGAGCTTGGAGAACCCAAATATTCAGGTGCCAATTACTCATACACTTCTCAATTGACCTCTCTACTGATCCCTTAAACTCTTAATGCTTCAAATGTCTCCATTGAAGACTCAAGCACACTCTAAATATTTAATTGTTTCTGTCAGCAGTTTCATAGAACAATTACCAATCTTTCCTTATTTAACTGTTGTCAGCTATTTTGTGTTTCATGAGCTATTTTTCTTCACGTGTTTTCTATGTTACATATATTCTATTAAATGGTTCTTCTGTTTCCTTTTTTAGTGTAACCTTAATTGCAAGATTCCTCTCTATCCCTTACACTAGTTTTGTGTTTTTAGGTCACTATTGAGGTGGATCCAGACTCGCAAACAGAGTTTGAGTTGGATCTATCAGATTCTCGAACAGATTGGGCTGATTCAGACTGGGTATCCCAGCATGAACTTTTCTGGCCTTTGTTCTGGGAATACAATGATCTCTCACAAGAGGAAGACCTTACAACTGGGACAGCTGTTCCAAATAAAGTTGGGGATTATTCATCACAGTATGACTGGGAGGAAAATGTACTGAGTGGAGTAGGAGCAGACTGGGATTCTCGTGGGCAAACTGACAAAACTGGGACCTCAGAAGACAAGTATCAGTATGGTAAAATAAGAAATTGTATGATTTAAGATTGTAATGGTTTTGGGAGGTTCACCAGAAGACGCTGAAATGATGAATGCATTTTTCTTTAATATGTTAGAAAAATTAGTGGCATGATTTTTCACCAAATTCACCACTGCATGACCTAAGAAGTTTTAATTTACAGAGATTCAAAAAGACACTTTTGCAATCACTGGGTCCCCCTTTTTACAGATGACCACTATATGAGGCAAGATGGACTTGACTTGGAACCCCCTATTGTAAAGATAGACCTATTCTTTGAGGCAGTTTTAATATGTAATCCTTGTGTTAAAAAGAACAAAAGCATTAGAGCTAAGCAAGACTGGCACATCTTACATTTGTTTTAAGAACCATTAGGGTCTTAGGCTGTGAACACACCATGCAATTTTTTGGCCCCGTTCGACTGATAGTTCATTGTATCAGTGGATCGGGCTGCAAAAATTGCATGAATGTTTGGCTGGCTTTGACCGACTTACAACTGTTCATTCGTCGAAATCGGACGCGTCTGAAAACCATGGGCAGTCGTGCAGATCTCATGCTTGGTTGCAGCAAACTGTCACCTGCAGATATTTTTGCTGCTGCTGACAGCCCTTCATCCTTAGCAGACCAGACAAAAGTGCCGGGACAAAGAATCTCAAAGTGTGTACCCAGCTTTAGAATTGCATACCTGTGCCTTGTATGCTCTGCAATCCATTTTTGGAGCACATTGCATGCTCTCTAATAGCAGAATATTGGGTAAATAGCAGCACAATGGATGGTAACGCATGTGACACACAATGCATTGTGATCACACAATGTATTAATAACAGACAGTTATGATTGGGTCCTATTGATTTAAGGTATCCTAAAAATTCACAATCTTGTGAGATTTTTAAAAAATATATTTTTAAAGAAACCAAAAAATATGACATGGAGAAGACTAGTGGTTTTTTTTTTTTGGTTTGTTTTTTTCTTTGTTTATTTTTTGAGATTATGGAGAAGGCTTTTTTTGTGTGTGTGCGCCCTGCCTTTTAACATATAATAAACTAGGCCTTCCACTACATAATGATATGAATGAATGCTTTGTTTGACACTGCTTAAATTTCCTGTTTCAATTTGTCTCTTAGATTATGAAGATGATGACTGGAGCTCTTGGACTCCATGCAGTGCAACATGTGGCAGTGCCAGTCAGAAACGTACTCGATCTTGTGGATATTCATGCTCTGCAACAGAGTCCCGGAACTGTGAACTTCCCCTGTGTGCAGGTGAAACACTTTCAAAATAATGCAGAATTTAAAAAAAATTTTTTTCACATAATGGTGTATTGCTTGAACAAAGAATTTGGCCTTAAAAAGAAAAGCAGGCCTATGTAATATAACTTCTTATTATTAGAAATGGTGCTAATTTTGCCCCAACCAATCAGATTTTAGCTTTCAAATGGTACATAATAACTGATTGGTTGGGGCAAAATTAGCACAATTTTTAACGATAATAACTTTTATAACATAGGCTTGAAGGTCTCTTATTTCCCTCTTCATAACATGTCTTTTTAAGGCCAGTTCTTTAACTAGGATTATTTTACTTGCAGGAGAAGAGTACATTTCGGAGAATACCACTAATGGATGGGTGATGCCAACACATAATGGAACCTCTGCACCAGAGTCGGGTAACTTTGAAGATTACTGTGTGAACTAAAAGAAAGTTTGAATATATCCCCAATTTATTACTTAGTAATTAGTATTGTCCAAGCTCCATTCCCGCCTCTCATGTGTTCTATCCAATGAAAAAGAAGCATGTCTTCCCGCTGATTACACCCTTGACCAATAAGAGGGTGGAGTAACAATACTACCGTTGTCCTTTAGAAGTGAAATGTGCTTTTTGTTACCTATAGTGTAGAAACTGCTACTTAACAGAATAGTTCACTTGAAAAGTGAACTATTCCTTTAATGTATTGATTAAAGGTTTTAAGGATAACTATACTATAAAAATTATTGATTTGAAGGTTTTAAGTATAACTGTACTATAAAAATTAACCTTTTAAAAATGTAAAATACCTGGGGCAGGGAGGTAGGATTGATTTATTTCTATCTCACAATATCGTTTGGTTTAGGAGCTAGAACACCTACAGTTTTCATTTGCAAGGTAAAGGTGGCCATACATATGAACGATAATGGGTAAATCCCATTATTGTTCAAGTGTATGGGCTTTTCCCAGCCGATCGTAGGGCCAACCGCGTATGGGGATCAGTCGGTTCCAAGTGTGCAAGTTCCCTTCGCAATGTGCCGACAGATACAAATGTGATCTGTCGGCACATTGCAATGGAAATCGCAAATGTATGGCCACCTTTAGTCTTGGACTAGTCCTATATTAAAGATAGTGCTGAAGTCAGGAGGAAGACTGGCAGAATCAGTTTTATTTGGGCTAGTGCCATTAACAGAAATAGTGTTGGAAGTTAGGAATTACCAGTCCTATTTTCCTGTCCCAATTAATTTTCATTTTAACTTTAAAAAAAAAAAACTTTATATACACGATAGTTATCCTTTAAGGAGCTATTCCTTACCTTCCGCTCTTCAATCGATTGACCAGGAGCCATGATGACGATAGAGGATATTTACCTTACAGGCAATCCTCCACAGCAGCATTGAAAATTCCCGACTGCTTCCTGGTTTAAATTAACTATAGCACACATTGTAATGAATCGGGACCTGTCAGTTCTGCTGTGGAGGATGTAAGGTAAATATATTTTATATCTTTGTCTGTGGCACCTTTTGAAAAACAAAAGGTAAGGCTTAGCTCCTTAAAGGGCATCTCCACCCTCCATAGAAACTTTTATCTATATTGCAGGGCATACCCTCCAACCCCCAACAGTTATGTTGAAGATTCCAAACTCTACTTACTTGGTCTAGCGTTGTTCTGGACAGGCTCCCCTGCCTGCTGGAACTACAAGAGAGGCAGCCAATCACACCCGCAGCTGCCAGCAATAGAGAAGACGCTGGAACGAGGGTCTGTAAGTACAGTTTGGATTATTTTTTTAAAATTCTAACATAGTGGTTGGGGGTGGGATGGTATGCCCTGCAATATAGATTAAGGGTTTTATGCAAGTTGAAGGATTGCAAGAGAGGGATTGGGTGAGAGGGAGGGGGGGAAGGCAAGACAGGAGGCAGAGACATTTGAACAGGAAGACAGCCACTACTCTTCAGTTTCCCGGACTTTGGACATGGACTACAGGAGCAGGAATATAAGGTAAGGATTTTTTTAAACTACACAGTGGGGGCCAGTAGTGGGTTAAATTTTAGTTTTGGGGGTGGACATGCACTTTTCAAGTGAACTATTCCTTTAAATGTAGTACAGAAAACTATTGTATCAGGTCATAGAAGTATTGATTTTAACAAAGGTTAAAAAGAAACTAAAAAGCCAATACCAAAAAAATAAGAAGAAGAAGAAAAGCAAACAACAAGGAGGGGAGAGGAGAAAAAAAACCTAGTTAAAAGCAAAAGTTGCCAAGAAAAGTGTAGGGAGCAATACAATGAGAGGAGAGATAACAGAATAGTGGTCTATAAATGAAAGGGGGGAAGAAGGCAGGGAGGACCAAAAAAAAAAAACCACAGTAAAGCATGGTACACACCATGCAATGGTTCCTCCTGACCAACTGTTCAGCTGTTTTGACCGGTCGACCAGGCGGAAGGACTGTCGGTTGCAACAAAGCGTGCGGTCCATAGAGGACGTGGTTTTCGGACACGGTATGGTGTGTACATACCCTAAGAAGCAATATGAGACAAGGAAAATGTAGAGATAATAAAATGAGAGATAACAGAATAGTGAAGTGGTAATGAGAATAGGGCAGCGGAGAAAGAGTAAAGAAAAAGGGTTTTAAAAAAAAAAAAATTAGCAAAACTGAAAAACAAAGAACCTTTAAGATTTGGACCTGGAAGTTTTCCATGGTCTGTCCAGGCTGTGAAAAATGGTGTTCTATAGAAAAACCGTTTCTATCCTCATCATGGTTAGTGATGCTAGTTCTGTGGGAATTCATCCACTTTTGCAGTTTTTGGTCGGTTTCTTCAATATATATTGCATCCTCACATATGTTGCATTGTGTTTAATACAGTGAACCAGGACATGATTTCTAGCATCCCCTTACCAGTTTTTTTTCTTTGTTTTTATGTTTTGCCTTCTCTTCCCTACTTTAAATGTTTGACCACTTCATTATTCTGTTATTTCTTCTCTCATTGCATTGCTCTCTACACTTTTTCTTTTAACTAGGTTTTTTTTCTGTTTTGCAAAATCAGTGCTGATCTGGCCTGATATAAAGGTTCGTACACATGTGCAACACACTATGTGTACGAACGGCTGTTTCGGCCTGCTAATCGGCTGAAATGGCCACTCGTTCAAGGATCGTTGCCCGATCCACCGGGTGGATCTCCAAACAATCAGTCGTTTCGCCCAATAAAGTGCCCATACACAGGCCGATAATAGCCGTTCGTACACTGTGCGTCGTGGGTCGGCACCCGCAATTGCATGTGTGTACGAACCTTTAGTCCTTAGAAGTATCACAGTACTATTATTTTCAAATTCCTTTAAATATGTATTTTTAATTCTTAACCAAATGTATGTATTAAATGTGCATAATCTTTTACCACAGCAATATTACTTTTACTCTGATTTCCCCTCTTCCGATCAGTGAGAGAATGCGTAGGCTCATTGTACAACATTTCTAATGTCTTCATGGGAAAAGCATGCATAAAGAAATCTAAAGTGGGAACATCCCTACCTTTTTTTCTTTTTTTGTTGGCATACAGAACGAGAAAGGCAGGGTAGAGGGGTTAACTCTGAAATTTTCAGGTCGGCCGATCGCTTGTTCGGAAAAGAGGGAAAATTTCCCTCGGGCACGGTAAACTCCCTTTAGGGGAGTCTGCCACAGCCGAGAGAACATACAGTCTCGCGCGGGACTGTGTGTATCGTGATTTTTTAAAAATGACAGACAGGATCTTGCAAATCCTGTCTGTCATCTTTCAAAAGTCTGCCAAGTGTGTACCCAGCTTACGTTCACACTGCGATCCTTACTGATCATATATAATATTTTGACTTGGCTTATTAATCTACTTATTGATTAATATGACCTGTATCAAATTACAAAAGAATGTCACTAGATGTTCATTTCTTTACAGGAAGTGAAAATGGATGTTGCTATACATATTATTTATGCTTGCATATTTAGCCTGTTTTGCACTTTAAACCCACAAGATCGGCACCTAATGCTGAGAAGAAAAAAAAATAGAAATATTTAATAATGAATTTCTTGCTCTTCACATTGAAGGAGAACTAAACCAAAAATGTTATACTCCATATTACTTAACACTCCATATTACATAAGTAATCATAATCCTGGATAAGATTACTGTGTTTATGTGCACTGTTTGGCCACACCTCCTGAATTGTCACATGTTCAACTGCCTAATATGGATTGTAACAGGATTGGGTAGAGACTTCTAGTAGGCGTGTCCTGCTGTTTAAAGTTCCTGCAGTAGCTTAGGACTGGGCATGTCACAATGGTCACATATATGATGTGAGGAGCTTCAGTGAATATGATTTTATTTTTTTTTTCAGAATATCATTAGTAGCAATAAACTAATAGGGCCATGTACAGAGAGCCGTTATCGTCTTTTTCTGTCTTAAAGTCACAGTAACCTATGTACCAAGGGTTAACGTGACTTTAAGACATAACTTACGGCAGTGTGCAAAAGCTGTGTTGCACAACCGTCGCAAGCTATGTACCGAGCCAATAATGGCTCTTTAAGACAGAAACTGTAACGCCAGCAGGTAGGAAAATCCCATTCACTATGCACTGAGAGACGTTATCGGCTCAGTGCATTGCCTAGTGGAGGCAACAGAGAGCGATAACGGCTCTCTGTACATGGCCCTATAAATCTGCCAGCAGCTGTTCACCAGGCTGTCTCAGCTGCACACCTATAAATGACAAACATTTGCTAATAGCTCAATTCTGATTTAACTGTTTACTTTACAACAATCAGACCTAAATCATATTTTGACACACACACATATATATATATATTATATGGTCAAATTCAGATTTAAAAAAAATCAGATTCGGATATAGAGTTAGTTTATAAAAATGGACATGTTTTTAGTAACTGAAGATGTTTTACAACCTATTCAGTGAAACTCGTACCCCATTGTTTGGGTTTCAAAGGGGTAACGTTAAAGCAACATTGTAAGGAGATGAAAGGTTAGATTATTTTATAGAATTAGTTTTTTTCACTGATTACCTTTTTCACTCTGAGTAAACAAATTATGTCCTTCCCTGTCCTCAAGAGTGGCCCTTACTCTTAAGGTGGATGAATTGTTGACTCCTGTGTTGTGCCATGCATTTTGATGTATAGGTCTTTACATTGGACAGCTGTCCAGTCCAGTTGTATTGACTTTATATTAATTAGGTACACA
This sequence comes from Hymenochirus boettgeri, assembly GCA_019447015.1. Taxonomy (NCBI): domain Eukaryota; kingdom Metazoa; phylum Chordata; class Amphibia; order Anura; family Pipidae; genus Hymenochirus; species Hymenochirus boettgeri. The sequence goes on along the minus strand of CM033476.1, from coordinate 229,924,268 downwards.
CAGTACAGATTTCTGAAAGATGACAGACAGGATCTGCAAGATCCTGTCCAAAGGTCTGCTTACACACAGTCCCGAGCGTTCTCCCTATAGGGAGAACGCTCGGGACTGTGTGTTACCATCGGCCGTGCTAGACTCCTCTATAGAGAGTCTACCGTGGCCAATGGAAATTTTCGGTCTTTCCCGAACGGCGGCCGCACGCTCGTTCGGGAAACGAAGGTACACACATAACGATAAAGCCCCGATACTGTCGGATCCGACGGTATCGGGGCTTTATCATTACTGTGTGTACCCAGCTTTAGACCTGGCTCAGATCTTGAGGGGAAAAAATATTTGGGCCACTTTTTGCAGCAGTGTAAACCTAGCCTGATTTCAGAGTAGTAAAGGATGATTGATTTATGCCATTATAACTAGAAACACAGAATTGCATTCTGCTTTCCTAATTATTTCTTAAATGTTGCAATGAGTAAAATAATTATATATAACTAGCAGTTGTAATTACCATCTTCTCTAATTTTGAAAGCTTCTGTATTTCCAGGAGTTCTAATTGAACTCATTGAGTATGTTTATTTTTGTATCTGGTCTAAAAGATAAACATTTGTAAAGTAAAATTATACATTCTCCACAAAAACTTCTTTTTAGCATTTTCCCTGTGGGGTGACAGGGTTAGAGTGCTTTTCATGGAGCCGTTTTGAGATTTGCATGAGCTTGCATTACTTTCCTTTTTATATACTATATACAGTAGAAATAATAACTAGCATGCCAAGTAATGTGTGTGTGTGTGTGTGTGTTTTTTTTTTAATTCAGTTTTAGTTTCAATAGATTTTTATTTGCATTTTACATATTTTAGATTGTTGTTGTAGCAAAAATACATTTTAACAGTTGATAGTGGTTACAATGTTATATGGAAGCATCAGCATTTGTTATAGTTTTACAAGAACATTGCAATAAGTTGAGATGGAATAATAAATAACTGTTTTAGTACTTCACTTCTGTTATTCAAAAAATATTAACCATAAAAGATTCAAAAGATAGTTCAAATACAGACTGATATTACTCATCTTGTAATCATAGTATACCTTGTAACTTATATCAGATTTCTAATAGGAGACAGTAGGGGGCGGGCACAGGTCCCGGTCCCAGTTTAATTCAGTTTTAAAGGTATGTCTAAGCCAGTACAAACAGGGATTAATGAAGCAGTTTACTATACAGGTTTGATTAAAGGACTGTCTCGTTCAAAAAAAACAAATACCCAAATCTTTATGAAAATGGGCCTTAGATTTCACAAGACAAGGAAAATGTTTACATTTTCAGTCCTCTATACTCCCCAAAAATGTGTGGTGTGGATTATTATATATATATATATATATATAGAGGGGGGTGGATATATATATATATAATTTTTTTTTTTTTTTTTTTATAAATTTGTTTAGGGGCATCATTTAAATCAGATGTCAAGATGAAAAAAAATAATTTGTGTATTGGTGATGTTTAGCTGTACTACTTATATTCTATGAGACAAATAATCTAGTAAAAGGTGTACTTGACATTGGTACATATCCATATTGCATTACCTAGAGGTTTAATTTAAGTATCCATTATCACTTCTATTACAGTTTTTTTTCTCTGCCCATTTCCACAAATACTGTTTTAAAGGGCATCTCCACCCTACAAATTTTTTTTTATAGGCCATTCCTGCCCATCCCTATCCACTATATTAGATTTCTAAAAAAAATTAAGCAAAACTCTACTTACAGCTCCTCAACTTACAAGCAGGGGGGCAGACCAGCAGCCGTGGCTGTGATTTGGTGAGAGGCAGTTAATCACAGCCGTAGTGAAGGGCTATAAGTAGAGCTCAGATTATTTTTATGACATCTAATATAGCGTTTGGGAGTGAGAAGGGATGGCCTATAACATATATAAATCTTTTTATGCTAGGTTAAGGGCAGCCAGGGAGGGATCAGGAGGGGGGGGGGGTTGCCACTGTCCTCTCAAGTACAAGGAGGAGGCAGAAACCTCAGACAGGAAGACAGCACCTACTCTTCAGTTTACTGGACTTTGCACTGCAGGAGAACCTTAAGGAGCAGAGATGTAAGGTAGGTATTTTTTTAAACTACACAGTGGGGTCAGTAGCAGTGGGTTAAATTTTAGTTTAGGGGTGGACATGCCCTTTAAATTAAAAAAATCAGGGCAACAGACATGTAGCTGAATGCACAACCCTATGAGCTAGGGATTTCTAAGAAACCACATGCTGTATCTTGGGAACTAGATGGAATGCAAGTACATTTACAGCAGCATACATAAACATTATTTTACCGTCACTCAACCTACTCTAGATCTTGTTTCCTATTTTTATGTATATTGATCTTCCGGCCTTCTATTTCTCTAATCACTTTCTATTATACATTGTTTCACCAGCTCAAGTTGACAGTTGTGATCGGTGGCTGACTTGCAAAAGTGAATTCTTGAGCAATTATTTGCACAAAGTTCTCACAGAGTTGCCGAGCTGTCCCTGCTCATACCCTACAGAGGCTGTTTACAACTCTTTGATGCTGCGAGATGAGGCTCTGGCACGTAGCTTTAGATGGAGGGATGCAAGTGGTGTAAGGGAAAGACTGGATATTTATACCCCTGGGGCCCGGTTTTGTCTACGGTCCCTGCTATCTCGGGAAAGCAGCAGCCTAGGAGCTCAACACTGTTGCTACGACCAGTCACTGAGACTACTGACACGTGGTCGAGCAGCAGGGATCCCCAGTCTTATTAGTGCAGACTTTTCCCCTGAGCTGCACTACAAGGCGGATGTACTTCCATGGATCTTATGCAAAGGTGACTGGAGCCGGATCCATTCTCTCCGACCCCCAAACAATGGACGACGGTGTCCAGAGAACCCCTCTGAGAGAGACTACCTATTACAGCTGCAGGAGGCCCGTGAATACTAGCTATTATGATAAACTTGGCTATATTTTATTACTTGTGCTAAACATTTCCTTTTTTAATTGGATTTAAATCCGTTACTGCCAAAGAGTTGTAATATATTGGAAATATTTTTTTATGCAAGCAGGCAATGATTTTGCTCCGGAGTCCATATCAATGTAGTGAGTTATATTATCTGTAATGGTGCTTAACTTTTAAGTATCCTGTGTTAATACACCAAATCATATGAATATACGCCAAGGGGAATGTGTGTGTTTTTTTCCAGCCTCTGTGTTAAATCACTTAAAGGGAAAGTTCAGTGAAAAATATCATTATTTTTAAAATTCTTAGTTTAGATTATTCTACATATTCTCTACCTTGGAATGTTCCTAACAATAATTTATACTGATTGGCTGCTCGGATCTCTACTGAGCAACTGAATCAACCCAAAGCCAAGACATAATGGTCCCCTGTTAGGGGTCCTAACAGAAGCATTTATGTATACACAGACAAAATACTGAATGGGCAGGTTAAGGTCATTAGGATGGAAAAATACTGCTCTTTTTTGTTAAAAGTATATGTGTTTGCTCTGAACTTCCCTTTTAAAGGATAAGTGCACTGTAAAATCAAGTTAGGTTCATTTGGAAGCTGCAGCTTTAAAAATACTGTTGCCATATCTTGTTACTGGTTTGCTGAATGCTAAGCTCCACCCCTCTGAGATTTCCACTGCTTTTTCCTGCTTGAGCCTCAATCGGTAATGCCTGTGAGTTTCGTGCACTCTCCTGCTTGAGCCTCAAACAGTAATGCCTGTAAGTTATGTGCACGTGCATTACCATTTGAGGCTCAAGCAGGATAAAGCAAAGGAAATCTCAGAGTGGCGGAGCTTAACATTTAGCAAACCAGTAACAAGATGTCAGCAACTCCCAAGGCACAAAGGTAGGCTCTGGAGGGACATAGGTAAAAAAAATATGGCAACGTTCTTTTTAAAGCAACAGCTTCCAAATGAACATAACTTGATTTTACAGTGCACTTTAAGCTTTGAACAGTGATGATTGCTTGTGTGCATTGTGTGTGTGTATAAGCTTGTACCTGTAAGGTAAGCATGTGTATAAAGTGTATCTGTGCAGATAATAATTTGTTCTTGTGTGTTTTATGCATATTCCTTCTGAAGTAATTTATTTATTTACTTTATATTAGGAACTTCATATGATTTACACATGACAGGTAAAATCTAAAAATAAAGTTTAAACATTTTTGTTTATATAAACGGTGATATTTGCTAAGGGCTCATTAACATTACACATGGACCACAATGGACAGTCCGGTTTTATCCATTTGTAGCTGTCCTTCTTCCCCAAACTTTTTACGTAAAACTGGTCCATTTCCAAACAGATTCTTGTGGACAGGTAAAAAAAACAAACAAACTGTGAATTGGACAAAGGGACCTAGTGTGAACGAGCCCTAAAGTGAAATATGAGTTTTACATTAATAGATGTAAGGCGGTGCATTTGGGGGTTTAACAATCATTGTGCCATCCATGCCATAAATGGCTGTGTGCTAAGTGAACCTCTTGTATAAACATGGTAATTACAGAACTGCACAACCTTCTAATAGTCCCAAGTGTTGTGGAAAATATCCACGGTGCTCCTGGTTTGAAAAGCTATCGATACAAGAATAGGAATATCTAGAATTATATTATGAGCACTGGCAGGCTTTGTAAGGACCAATAGTAAAATCACCTGTAGCCAGATAGCCTTAATCTTATTTGATGTGTGCAGAGCGCACAGTTAAGAGTATTGTCAGCCAGGCTGACCAGTGGTGTGGGAGATACGCACAATATCCACAAAGTCCCACCAAGGATAAATTCTGTATTACTGATGCTTCCTTAATGCTGGGGATGCCCGGTGGTTTGTGTGCTGCTACACCTAGGTGTATTTTAGGGTAGGGGATTATACTATATATGTGTTAATAAAGTTTGATTTTTAGAACGATACCTATAAGTTGATATATAGTGATTATATAAGACTACCTTGCTGCAGGAAATTTTATTATTGGTCCTTACAAAGCTTGCGAGTGCTAATGATATGGTTCCAGATTTTCCTATTCTTGTATTGCTTAGTGAACCTCTCTTGGGGTTTCTAGCAGATAACAGGCTAATGGTGCCCATAGACACGATTATTGCGGTCTTACAATGCCTAAACATTTTCAGTATTGTTGGATTGTTTATGGACGATTAGCATCGTCCTTATACTGTAATAACATTATATTTTCATTGTTTGAGAGTCAAGGCTATTTAATGTCTTTAAAATTTCAGGCCAGCAGTTTCTTACCTTCTGCTGTTCCTGTCTCGCCCTTTCATTTTGCCAGTCAGCTGGTTTGTGTGCATCTGATTTCTTATTTTTATCCCAAGCCCCTCAATGCAGGGCCTACCAGATTCCTTAATTGAATTTTGAAATGTATTCCTTTTCTAATTTTTTTTCTAAAGCTACTTCTGGTCCTGCATGGGAAACTGCAAAAGCAAGGTGCTTGCAGCTCTCATTTGCACTTTTAATTTATCCATGACAATATATTATATCAACTGGACTTAATTTAGTTCTTTAAGACATTTCGCTAGTCATCCAACTGGCTTTCTCAATTCAGAATGACTTGTACAGGAATCTGCAATAAGTACTCTGGAATGTGTCTTAATCTGTATATAACAATAGGGTGACAAAGATCTTGTGAATGCAAGGTGTTTTTAGAAAACCAAAACACACAGACCAATACTTGATGTGTGATTCCCACCACCCTTTAGATCACAAGCTGGGTGTCATCAGAACACCAAGCAGAGAACATCCCCACTAGCACAGCGGCTAAGGAAATTAAACATCTTAAGACCTTAAAGGGGAACTAAAGTCTCCAGACAACATTGTCCCAATAGACAGAGCACATTCACAAACATACAAAAAGCTGTGTCTCACCTCTCCCTTTGCTGTGGCCATTGGAAGATTTATGAAAATAACCTGTGAGTACTAGGGGTCAGCTCCCACAATCCACCTTAGCTGGGTAAACCCCCAGCTAAGTGTCTGCGTACAGGCACATGCTCCATAAAGCTCAACAGATCAAAACAAGGAAGTTGCAGCCTTGCTTCCTAGAAGCTGACAACCAATCACATTATAGCACAGAGATCCTCCCTCTCCATGACACAGAACAGGGATTTCAGTTTTTTGTTTTCAAACACATTCAAGGCTCCTGTCCTAACAATGATATAATCCTTTGCTTTTCATACAAAAAGAAAATGAATCTTTGCAGTGTATTTCATAGATAGCATGGATATAAGAAACAGAATACATTTCAGCAAAAATAAAAGTAAGTGTGGGGGGGGAATAGAACCTGCAACTTGTACATTTACCCTGTCTTGCTAAAAGCAGAAGTCTTACCGCTAGGCTAAGAGAGAGACTATAAAAACCATTGGTACATGTAGAATATTGTAGTAGGAACATAATAGAAACAAAAAATAAAAATACATTGGGGGAATCAAACTCATAACCTTCTGATCTGTATGTGTCTAACCCTGGCATTTTACAAGGTGAGCCACCACTGAATAAGCTTAAAGCCTAGGAACATTTAGAAGCTTTATCTTTTGCATGGAATATAATAGAAACAAAAAAAAAGGTTTAGCTGGGGTATTGAACTTGTGATCTTCTGAACTGTATGTGTCTAACCCTGGTGTCTTACAAGGTGAGCCACCACTGCACAAGCTGAATGTCAGGGTACAATTAGAAGCTTTATCTTTCTCATGGAATATAATAGAAACAAAAAAAGCTACATCTGGGGTATTGAACTTGTGACCTTCTGAACTGCGTATTTTTTAAATCTGGTGCCTTACCTGGTGCGCCAACACTGAATAAGCAGAGAGTCCAGCTACATTTGGTAACTTTATCTTTTGCTAGTAAAAGAATAATTTAAAAAATGGAATATGGAATCCCTGATAACTTAGAAAGCTGCTTGTTACCCTGCAGTTTATTTTCTAGCAACTCACACTGACTGGTAAATAAACTGCAGGGTAACAAGCAGCTTTAAAAGTCTTATCAGGGATTCCATATTGGTGTGTAGACATCTGTATAGAAAACACTCAGTGCATAGAGACAGTGAATACTGGGGTCAGGGGGAGTGGTTCTTTGATGACTTCATGGGCTGTGGGTTGTACTGGCAACAACATGGAAGCCTCCTTATTTACAGAATCTATTTCTCACATATATTAAATGCAATGTACCACAGAAGAATCTTACAATGTATAGGTGTCCTGGGGAGAAAAACTTTCACATTAGGTTTTTGAAAATTTAAGTTTAGTTCTCCTTTAAAACTTGTCAGGCATTATATCCCTTTCTGCTTTAAACCCAGGAACACACTGGGGCAATCGGTGCATCCAAAAGACAATAAAAGTAAAGGAAAGACCTACACAGCGCAGTTCATAGTAGAGTGTTCCAATTCCTATGTGGGGGAGTCTTAGCAGCTGCACCATGTATGGCCCAGCACAAAAGAGATAATTCCTTGGGTCAAGATTTAGCAGAGTATTTGCATCTTAAGGAAAAAGGACACACTTTGAATATCAACATATTGGACCAAGAACAAGGTGTTCTTGAAAGAGGTGTTAAGAAAGCAATTTATGTCAAAGTAAAGGCACCAAGCCTGAATAGATGGGGTTTAACATTTAACTGTCTGTCATGAACAATGCTGTTTTGACATCTCTTATCCCCAATACAGTCAACACCTTGCATTCAGGAGGTCCCTGACACATTGCTGTTGTATGCTGATTGAGACACATTCAACAGAATTTTGAACAAGTCATTCTGAATTGAGAAAGCCAGTCAGATGACTAGTAAAGCATCATCAAGAACTAAATATCCAGTTGATCTACCTGAATGTCACACATTTACCATGACCAGAATGAATGAGAACCTTCAAAAACCTAATTTGTGTGTTTTTTGAAAGATTGTCCCAAGTTGTAAATGTTTGTACATTATACAGAACACAGGCTGGTTTAAAAAAAATCGAACATCCGCACAGAACTTAGCTTTAGTGTTAATGCTTTCTAAACAACAATACAGGGTTAGGTGACTTCTAACACATGTTTAACACTTACACTCAAATGTTTTTACTGGTTCCTCTGTGCTTGTTGCTCTGTAAAATTCTCTTACACAGAAAGGGGTGGGGGTCTAAAGGTGACCGTACATCAGGCTGATTTTATGTACAATACGACATTTCCATTGATTGGCCAAAATTGTACATTTTCTCGATCTTATTATGCGACATTATACAATACTGTATGGCCACCTTTAGATTTGCAACATATCTAATGAGAATGTTCTTAACTGCTTAGCCCTACTTGTGCATATGTGAGTTTGAGCTTTGTTTAAGTTGTAATTGTGTATTTGTTTCAAATTTTAGAACAGTTCTATTTCTCGTAGAATAGTTAAATAGGTAACATCTAAAAAAACAGAGAAAATGCATGCATTATTAAATGGATTAAATACCTTGATTTGTTATTTCAGAATTTCACATCATCCTTTTAGCAGTGCTGTTTTATCGAACTTTTTTTTAAATCTGACCTCTCAAATGCCATAGAACTGGCAAAATTACAGTGAGATTAGCTGAATAGAACATGCCCATACATCATCACCATAGAAACAAACAGTGATCTGGAAAAGCGCATGGAAGGCTTGAACACTGTTCTGAAGTTCTGTTGGTTACCACATATGTCACATTTTAGGATTTGAAGGCCAAAAGTTTTATAGACTACTGAAATTACATTTATCTGATCCTATAGTTCATTGCATTTAGTGTCAATTAAAAATATGTATCTATATGTAATCTCAATAACAGACATATTTAAGTAAACAGCTGCAGATGAACCTAAGGTTTGTAATACAGTAACATTAAAAGTAATGTAGAAAATTTAGCATTTTTTCGTAGCATACATGGGTGGCATACAAAGGGACCATAAAGAACTTTTTATGTGAAGGGTGTGATGGTATAGAGATTTTGACTAAATTGAGGAAACATCTGTAGTTATTGGTCAGTTATAGTTATATATTCATTCATCTTATTCTTTTCTTAATCATAGGATAATTAACGGTTTGACTTTATGCATCCTAAGCCTTCCATTGCTGAAAATTGGATGGAAAAGATTAAGAGTAAATGCAGGACAACTGGATCACAGAATCCCTTTTAATGGCCTAAATATTGAGATGTCTGCTACTGCATCTGTTCCTTTGCAAAGACTAAAGCTGCTTATCCACTGTGCAATCTGTGAATTAAAGCTTCTGTGGTTTAATTTAATTTAGTTAGCTAGAGGGAGCCATGAGCATCAAAGCAATGCAGTGAAATCCAGGAGCATGCTGAAAGCAGGATTAGGAATAGAAGAAAAATCAAACAAAATATTTTATTTTGTTGTATTCATATATCTTTAGAGAGAAAGGTTTGTTTACCTATTTACTACATTCTTTTTAAATATAAAGGGATTCTAAACTAATAGTTTAAGTACATGCTTAGGAAAGTATGAAAGCCTATTCTTACTCCCTGTGTGCAAAAGAAATAGATGTACACTAGATGAACCCTTCTCCTGCTGTTTCCGAGTATCTGCAGTCAGTCATAGCCGTGACAATGACGTCACAGGCAATTGCTTACGGCTGCTACTGAAGCAGCCTCTACTGCTGTGCGTGCTCATAAACAGCAAGCAGCAGCGAAGGTTGCAAGTGCTTTAAGAAGCATTTTTGGAACAAGTATGTATAACGTATATGGAGTTTGGGTGGCTGCTCAACATGTAAAATATTGATTTGAGGGTGGCCACACAAGTTTACTGTCCCATTATTAATTAGGCAGTGTCTGGAAAACAAAAGGTTCTGTTTTACATCCCTTTTAATTGCTTATTTTGCTGCAGTTGAATTGATCCTTATTTTTATATAGGTAACAATTTAATGGGAAACCTTTACTTTCATAAACCTAATTAAAGTATCCTTCACAATTGGGGTTATCTTGCCGTTATTGATTTTCCTGCTTAATATACTCTGCTAGTTCTTTATCAATCAATGGTCGTGTGGTAGTAGCACCCCCCATCCAAGCCCTTTAATTAACGGAGGCAAACCTTTCCCAAGAAAATAGCCCCAAGGTGTAGAGAATTGATATATAGTATTTCCTTTACATTTAACTTTTGTGTGGGGAGTGTTTCTGTTTTCACTAATTTGTAAGCCTAACCTTTTGTACTTCTTGCTTTTTCTCATTAATACTATATATCAATATATTTCTATAAACTGTTTTGTCACACCTCTCCAAATTTTTGAGATATTAAAGGGTAACTGCAAAAATGACCTACTGCCAAAGACAAGGGACAGTTCTCGGTTTTCATTCTCTTTGACCGATCATCTGGCATTGATACTGTGGATCATTCTCTTCAAATTCTATATTCTCTAGGCTTCAGAAATGAAGCTGCGTCATGGTTGTTTTCTTATCTTTCTAACAGATCTTTTTCTGGCTCTTTTGCTACTAAGACTTTCTCTCAAGTTACGCTTAGTATGGGGGTCCCTCAGGGCTCGGTTTAAGTACCCTTGCTGTTCTCCCTCTACACTTTCTATTTGGGAGAAATAATCCGTGCTTTTGGCTTTAAGTATCACCTATACACTGGTGATACCCAAATTTACTTGTCCACCCCCGCACTAACCACTGAAGTTCAATCCCAAATCTCTAAATGTCTGCTCTGTTTTCCCCATGGCACACTGCCGCCTTAATCCTTCAATCTAAAACGGAATGAATCATTTCCCCCCCTAAACTAGGACCTAGTCCACACTTCTCCATCTATATTGACAATATGGTTGAATCTGCACACTGCCTTGGAGTAATCTTTGACTCCTCTCTTTCCTTCCATAATCACATTAACAACGCAGGGATGTACCTGCGTCCGGTTTAAAACAGTTGATCGCGTGTATATTTTCTTCATATGAGCGATCAGCTCTTTAAAAAGGCTCAATACTGCAGGGATCTTGGAAGTCTGCGGAGGAGGGAGTCAGGGGCCCGGCGATCAACTGTTTTAAACCGGACCCGAACTTCCGGTTCAGTTCCGGAAGTTTGGATCCGGTTTTAAAGAGTTGATCGCACATATGTTTTCTTCATACGCGCGACCAGCTCTTTAAAAAGGCTCGATACTGCAGGGATTTGGGCTTGTGGCGGTCGTGGTAGTTACGCCACTGTAACAACATCAGTAGGACGTGACAATTTCTCATTTGCAATATTGTTAAGTTCTGCCCTTTCCTCTCTAACTCCACTACTAAAATGCTCATGCATGCCCTTATAATCTCCTGTCTTGACTACTGTAACATTCTACCACTTGGACTCCAATCCTGTCATCTCTCTCCTCTCCAGTCTATATTAGACTCAGCAGCTCAGATCATCTCACTCTCCTCCAAAAGAGAAACTGCAACCCTGATACTGCAGTCCATAGGGTGGCTTCCTATCAAACAAAGAATCATATTCAATACCCTTCTTTTAACCTTTCTTTTACTTACCATTCTTTTAATCCCTTCACTCTACTGCAACTCTCTACTTATCTTCCCTCTTGGTCTATGCTTGTGAAGGTTCTCGTTCATCCAGATCATGGTATATCTGTTGTATATAATTAGATCAACTGGACTTGAAGTTTAGTACTTGAAGTCATTTCGCTAGTCATCCGACTGACTTTCTCAATTCAGAATGACTTGTACATTCTTCTGATGACACCCAGCTTGTGATCTAAAGGGTGGTGAGAGTCAAACATCAAATACTGATCTGTATGGGTTGTTTTTTTGCATTTTTCCATTTTCCTTGACTTCTACCAAGCAGTCCAAGAAAGCCAGTTTGTTGTTTTGTACCTCTTCCCTTGTAAATTTGATGTTTTGGTCTTCCACATTAATGTGTTCTGTGAAAGATTGTACTTCCTTCTGGTGGATTTTAACCCAGGTGTCATTCACATATCTTGACCAAGCCTTCTGGGAAATTGTACTCCACCCAGAGTTTGGTCATGTGCTCGTTTGAGCAAAGTACTTTAAACTAGAGAGTCAGCTTCAAGCATCCAGGCCACACAGGAGAAGCTGTCAGCTCATGGTGCCAAAAAGGCAAGTACCAGTAGGTTTGGACCCAGTTAAAGAAAGCAACCTTGACGTGGTGACTGGGCTCAAAATAATTTGACCAACTTATTGAACCAATTGCTTTTATCTATCCAGGGTTTAGCAGGCTGTAGCAGCAACCTTATGGACTTAGCCAATATGCAATTAGAATTGTTTGTGCACTAGAATTCTATTTTTTGTATGTATTATATTTTTGGTCTCTAGTTGCACTTTAATATGGATGTACAACAGCTCAATTTTCTATATATTGTCTCTTTCCTAATATGTCAAGGCAAACCTCACTTTTATATATCTATACTTAACCTTTAAAATTTTATTTATCTGTAAAATGGTTTGCACTTATCCCCCGTGTGTACCCAAGTGGCGCTATATAAATAAAATTATACATGCATATAAATGGCACATGTGTACTATGGGGGGATAGGTTGTTATATTTCATGGTGCACATGCTACGAAAGTGTCTGAAATGGTGTGAAACATTTAAGACCTTTCCCCCCCCGTAGTACACATGTGCCGTTTAAATTTGGACATGATCGTTTAAATAAAAGGTATATAATATGGTGTCCCTGAGTTTTGGAGCAGTCTGGTCAAGCTGTGTACACACAATGCAACTTTTTCTGCCCAATGTATTGGTCGATCGCGACCGACATCCGATTGTTCACCTGAATTGGACAAATGGGTGAGAGGACACGTCTGAAAACCAGATATTGTGGTCACCCCCCACCTCAAAAAAAAAACCTCATTACAGTTTGCCACCATACATCACGGCCATGCCCACAAACATAACAGGCACACCCCCAAACACCACACCCATGCCCCAAAACATCATACTTATGCCCACAAACATCACAGGCACACCCCAAACACCACACCCACGTCTCAAAACATCATACCCATGCCCCCAAATGGCACAGCCAAGCCCACGCTTTCAAACAGTGCACCACAACAACAAATGGCACATCCACACTTTCTGGACAACACAACATTAAAGACACGCCCCCAGAATGTTCACACCCTAGGATGCCTTGACACCACAACATCGCAGACTAGCCCCCATCTACCTACTCACAACAGGACGGTTGGGGGGTATGGACATGGGAATTACTTGCATTACCTGGACTTAAGCACCTAACAAATACCGCCCGCATGTGACACACTTCTCAGACAGTTACAATAAAAAAATAAAGACATCAGACATCATAGCACTTTCAATTTGGACCAGAAACTAACTTTATTGATTGGGATCTAATAGTCAATATAAAGTAGTCCTTAAAGGAACACTAAATCCATAAATATTACTATTTGCCATCCGTTTCTATTATTCACGGGGAGGTGAGAACGCTTATTCTCACCTCCCTGTGAATAATAGGACGCTCAGGGGACCTTGAACTTACCTTACCACGCTCAACTCGCAAGCCACTACTGCGCAGAACAGCTGTTCTGTCTCGATCGCACGGCCTATCTTTTGTGTTGGCTCACATGTGCCTAAGATAGGGCGCGCAGTCGGGACAGAGCGGCTGTCAGTGAAGGAGCGGCAGTAAGGTTCCAGGTCCCTGGGTGTCCTATTATTCACAGGGAGGTGAGAATAAGCGTTTTCACCTCCCTGTGAATAATAGAAACGAATGGCAAATAGTTATATTTATGGATTATGGGGAGTTTAGTCTCCCTCTAAACAAGAATAAAGTGTTAAAGTGCAAAAAAGTGACGCAATGCAAACTAATGTGCAAAAAATAGAGCAAGCTTAATAAAAACACAAAGCTCACAGCGCAATAGAACGAAGCCCAACTGCTACAACACAGACAAAGAGCCCACACGTCGCATGCTTCAGAAACACAAGAACAGCCTGTCAGTCACTCAAGTGTTGCGGTATTCAGTTGCAATCAACATGTTTTCTCCATGGCTAATTCCATGTAGCATGTTCATGAGTAGTTTCACAACATTTGTATATTTATGCTCACGAGTAGGTTCACAACATTTGTATATTTACACTGAATCTGTTGTATTCAATTAGATCAACTGGATTTTAGTTCTTGAAGACGAACTAAACTTCAAGTCCAGTTGATTTAATTGAATACAACAGATCTAGCATGACCTGGATGAATTAGAACCTTCACAAGCTGATAATGTTGTAAATAAAGTTTTGCTATAAACATATGTGCTATACGTCCCTCAAGCAATATCACCTCCTCAACTCATAACTATTAAGTATGTGACGTACATTACCAACTGTGAACATTTTTTTCCCCCGTCTCTTAAAGCTAAGCCAAACATACACCTGCATGTAACAAATACTGTACCCACATGTGTACACAGGCAACGCCGGGTACAATTTCTAGTACTTAATATAACTAATACTGGAAAATATAGAGACACAGCAATGTTCCCTCTAATTTTAAAAAGTGTGCACAGAAATATATCTTCAGTGCACATATAAAATAACATTTTGTGCGCTCCATACCACAGCACTTATATTCCAGCAGATTTTTTTGTGCGCACCACTTTAACCTGTGTGCGTGTGCCCGAGTGCACAGCTAAGGAACAAAGGAGACAAAGGAAAAATAATTACAACAAATCAGAGTAACGAGAGAGTAGAAAATAAGCCTAAGCAGTAACCATGGAATGCAGATAAAAGGGACCGGGAGAGCAAGCCAAGGTCAAGAATCAGGACAACAAGGAAGCTATTGCACAAAGACAGAAAGTCAAGTTTATATATAAAAAGAAGCAGGGCCAATCCCAGGATTTACAAAGAGGAAAAATTCTAAAGGGGCTTTAATTGGTAGTAGCACAATAAGAGCACTACTGAAACGTTAGCTATGCCCACATCCTCCTACCATCTTAAAGTATGTATACTTGTATATTTTCCTTTCCTCTGCAGATGCTCCTTTTTAACTGTGACAAAGCACATGCTGTGGGGACCCCACATATGGACCAGACCGATCAGCATACACGTGTAGGGATGGTCAGCCGTGCAGCCATACACAGTACGATTGGCTCACCTAAAGTCTAGGGAGCCGATACCGACTGACCATAATGCCAACTAAGGTTGTTTCTTTGGCACTACGATCGGTCGGGAAGAGCCCCTACACACTGACGATAATGGGTAAATACTGTTGTTCCCCAATGGGATTTACCCAATATCACTATTGGCAGTGATGTCCTTGGACTTTTTGCTGTTTGATTCCCTTTAACTATCACTTAGTGAATAATGTTATGAAATGTATATAGTATCTCATAATTTTAAAGGAATAGTTCACACAAAATAACTATTCCTTTAAAGGGTATGTCCACCCTTAAATCACATTTTTATATTGCCTTCCCCCTGGTCCCCCAGCCCCAACCGCATAGTTTTTATTTAAGAAAGCCCCCCAAACTCTTACTTACCTCGCCTCTTTCCTCCACCGCGCTCCCGGCCCTCTGCGTGCAAATGCAAGCAAGGGCGGGACCGGCAGCCGCATCTGTGATTGGCTGAGCGGCAGCCATCACGGACGCGGCTGCCGGCAGCTCACTTCAGCGGAGGAAAGAGGAGAGGTAAGTAGAGTTTGGGAGCTTTCTTAAAAAAAATTATGCGGTTGGGCTGGGGACCAGTGGGATTACTATACTAAAGGGGTTATAAACGCTAGGGAGGGAGGGGAGGGGGAGGGGAGGGGAGAAGGGCTGCAGTACGCATGCCAAACTTCTCCCGGAGGCCAGGGAGGAGGCAGAGTCCTATTGGACTCCGCTATCCTCCTGGCGGGCAGTTTTGGGGACTAGGGGGGGACTTAGGGGGGGGACTACAGGAGAACCCTATGGAGCTGGGATGTTGGGTAAGGATTAAACTACACTACACAATGGGGCCAGTAGTTGGGGGGATTATAGTTTTGGGGGTGGACATGCCCTTTAAAGCAGTGATTGAAGAATGGGAGGTAAAGGACCTATTCCTTACCATCCGTTCTTCAATCACTTCACCAGGATCCAAGACTGAAGGTAAGAATATTTACCTCGCGCACGATCCACCGCAGCTCCATTGACAACTGCCGACTGCTTCCTGGTTTAGTTTACTATAGCGCGCAATATTGCGCATGCGTGCTATAGTGAAACTAATCAAGGAAGCAGTCGGCAGTTGTCAATGGTGCCGCGGTGGATTGTGTGTGAGGAAAATATACTTACCTTCGGTCATGTTAACTTGATCTCGGGTAACCCATTCAGGGACCCTGGGACACCTGCCCGGCCCTACATGGCTCATGGGGGAGGGGAAATGATTGCGCTGTTGCAAAGAAACAATTCTCATTACTTACCTTAGAATGTGACTTTAAACGCTCCTCAACCCGTTCCGTTAAGTTTCGCCCTACAAAGTAGCGCAAAACTTAACAAAATGGGTTTTGGATCCAGTGCCATTTCCAAAAACATTTGGAAATGATGCTGTGCTCTAAAATTCATCTAGAACCCACGTTAACCCGAAATTCTGGTTAACATGGGTTTTAGACGGATTTGGGCCATATTGAATCTCCCCCAATGTTAATATATTTTACACTTTCACATTCTCCTACCTGCATGTACAGATATTCCCATATGTGCGATTTCATTTCCTGCACTTTAGATGGCGCACTGAAAGGTGTGCATACTGGGCACAGGGAATAGTACATACAAGGAATGATCAGCAATTAAACACTACGGCTTATCAGGGCGGAACTACTGGGGGAAGGTTCATGTTCGGGCGGAAGCAGCGGTAACTATGGAGACGCGTGGTGTTCGCGAAGGAATGGAGCATAGTGGATCGGGCTGTTGCGTTGGAGCTGCCGAGACGTTGGGGGTTGGATCCCGACTGAAGGAGATTCCGGAAAAAAGGTACTGGAAATGAAACACGGACCACCCAGGTTATGTCCTTCGGGTCTTCAGTAGTTGGGGTTCTTCTCTTTACCCGCAATGCATTGTGGACCTGTAATAGAATAATGAGCTGAGCAATGTTATTACCCTGATATGGACATGTGTACTGTTATCTCTATAACATGATAGCATGGGGCAGTCATGTACCTTACTGTGAGTATATTGTTAAATCAAGGGCAAATCCACTCAAAAAAAAATGTTAATCACCCCCTCCAAACCTGGCTTTCACTTCACTAATATATTGCACAGATGTCCCTGACCCTGTCTTGCGCCACTTCTTGCCCCTGTTTTGGGCAAAAACAGGAGCAGAGATCTTCTGCGCTGACAGCCACTCTACTTCTTGGTCGTGGCTGTCAGTAAAGGCACAACGTGACATGCCCGAGCAGCAGCAGCAGAGACTCACTCGGGAATGGCAGTTGGCCATTGGCCGTGATGTCATTGTCACGGCTGTGACTGACTGCCCTTACCTGGAAGTATTGGGGAGATGTGGCGCTGGAGTGTGGGATTGTAAGCAGCTTTACACAGCCTGGGAGCTTCTTTGGCACAAGTAAGTAAAACGAAACCCAGCTCGTCGGGGGTGTTCTTTTACATGCAGGATTATAGAAATAGGGGACATGCGCTTTAACCTTTCGCTGCCAGCAGAATTCCCCACTTTCCGTGCGTTAAATGCCAGAAGAATTTTCAGGATTTTAGACACATTTGGTTCAGTCAAAGTTTACAGTAGGAAACCCCCCAGTAAATCGGGAATATTATATATTGTTTTTTTCAGCACAAAGTGTACTTTAAACTGGTAACAGAATTTTGTAACTTTTCTGGAAATTTTACTGGAATTATGGGTAAAATATGTCAAAAACAATTTAAAATTTGCAAATTTTCATGGATTTTTCCCATTTTTATTTATAGTTATCATAAGGTTACGCACAAAAATCTTACTGTTTCTAAAAGCTCTGATACTCCCGAGTACAACGATACCAGATATATGTAGGTACCCCACTTTTCCTGTACAGGAGACCCTCCCCAAACTAAAATTGCACCTTCAAGAATATTACACCAAATTTAAATGTATAACCACTTCTGACGGTTAACATTGAATATCTACCAAATAAACTAAAAATATCCCCACAACTGAGATATATTTAGAAACCACATACCCGCAGGATATTATGAGTGAGGTAAGTTTCGATCAAAATGCAGATACCTGGGCGCAGCTCTTCGTCCAATTGTAAGTTATTTTCTCACATTTTCCTTTTTTTCCTCAAATGTAAAATCAGAGACAAAATCAAATGCAAATTTCAGCTAAAAACTGTTCAAACGCATCTCAAATATGAAAGCCTAACCCCCCCGAATAAAACGGTATGCCACATTCATGGGTGTACCCAGAGACATGGCTACCAACTAACCCAGAGCGTGACCAATGCCATGTGTAAGTAACAGCAAAAAAAATTTAGCTAACTCTGTATTTGAACAGTCTGACGTTTTTCCCACGAAACACCCCCCAACTCAGAATTACCCCTCACAAACTATATATTCCTGAAATCAATACACCTTCAGCTATGTAACGCATTTCTTCGTAGAAATTCGAATTTTTCGCAGGTTTTCTAAAAAAATTAACATCAAACAACATTCAAAAGGTATGTCCAAACCTCATGGAATGTAAAAAAAAGTTACTGAATATTTTTTCCACAAAACACCCCCGTAACTCAGAAATACCCCTCACAAACTATATATTCCTGAAATCTACACACCTTCAGCTATGTAACACTGTAGTTTGTTCATTCATACCATCAATGGTGTTGGCGCAGTTCCTCGTAGAATTCACACTTTCTGAAACAACAAAAAACAACTTCAAAAGGTAGAAATCATGCCAAAACCTCATGGAATGTAAAAAAAAGTTACCGAATATCAATCTCCCAAATGTCCTGAATCAAACCTGTATGCCATATGCATGGTTACACACGCGGACATGGAAGTGAATAGCCACGAAGTTAGACAATGCACGATGGCTCAGAAACAGCGAAAATATTTAGCCAACTCCGAATTTCAACAGTCTGCATTTTTTTCCACAAAACAGCCCCAAAACTTAAAAATAACCCCCACAAACTATATATTCCTGACATCTACACATCTTCAGTTATATAATGCTGCAGTTAGTTAATTCATACTATCAATGGTGTGGGTGCAGTTTTTCGTAGAATTTCACACTTTTCACAGATTTTCTGAAAAAATTCAAAGGTAGAAATCATGCCAAAATCCCATGAAATGTAAAAAAAAGTTGACAAATATCAATCTCCCAAATCATCTTTCAAAGGTAGAAATCATGCCAAAACCCCATGAAATGTAAATAAAAGGTACCAAATATCAATCCTGAATCAAACGGTATGCCATGTATGGTTACACACGCGGACGTGTAAGCAAAAAGCCACAAAGGGAGGCAATGCAAAAATATTCAGCCAAATCTGAATTTGAACAGTCTGCAGTTTTTCCCACAAACTCCTGAAATCTACATACCTTCAGCTATGTAACACTGTGTGCAGTTCTTCATAGAAGTTTGCACTTTTCTGAAAAAATTAACTAAAAAACAACTTCAAAAGGTAGAAATCATGCCAAAACCTCACGGAATGTAAAAAAAAAGTTACCAAATGTCGAAAAGCCACAAAGTAGACAATGCATGATTGCTCAAAAACAGCAAAAATATTCAGCCAACTCTGAATTTGAACAGTCTGCAGTTTTTCCCCACAAACTATATATTCCTGGAATCTACACACTTTCAGCTACGGAATGCTGTAGATTTTTCATTCATACCATCAATGGTGTGGGTGCAGTTCTTCGTAGAAGTTCGCACTTTTCACAGATTTTCAGAAAAAAATTATGAAAAATCATCTTTCGAAAGGTAGAAATTCCCATGTAATGTAAAAAAAACTTGTCAAGTATCAATCTCCCAAATGCCCTGAATCAAATGGTATGCCATATGCTTGGGTGCACACAGACACATGGCTACCAACTGACTGAAATGGGAAGCATGCACAAGTGCAATTATAAGTGCTCTGTAATTTATACAGCCTACACTTTTTCAAAGGAAACATCCCCGAAACTTGGGAATACCCCTCATGAACTATATATTTTTGGAATCTACACTCCTTCAGCTACGTTACAGTGCCGAGTTTTCATACATACATCAAGAATTCCAGACTCAGTAATCCATAGAACTCTATGTTTTTAGGAGATTTTGTAAAAAATAAAATAAGATGATTCAAAGGTTGAAATCCTACCTAAACACACTTGGCAAGAGTAAAAAAAAAACCCTAAATGTCAATCTCCCACATGTCCTGAATCAATTAGTATGCCATATGCGTGGGTGCAAATAGAGACTAGCTCAAATGTGACACATACCCAAGTGCAATTACAAGAATTTTTTTTTAAAAAGCCACAACCCACCCCTACACAACCCCCCCCCCTTTTAGTGTCATTTTAGTGAAAACCGGTTGGTACTGAGAGGTGCACAAGTATTTGCACACTTTACTAAGACTAAAAATTTGATTTAGTGTCCTTTTGGTACCTCTGCAAAATTTCCTAAACTATATTTAATTAAAAAAAAAGCAGCTGTTACACCCTGAAAAAGGGATAAAGTAAATAATGACTTTCAGACATGATACTTCTCTTCTGGAAACTTTACTGAGAATGATATATTTAAAAATATGTAAAAAATTCCAGATATCCAACCCTGCCCTTTCAGGCTTCCGGGCAGGGTGGGAAAGGGGGCGGGGCGAGGTGGGCGCGATGTCATGTGGGGGTGGGGCGTGATATCATGTGGAGGTGGAGCTAGCCTTCTATGGGTGGTGGGAGTCGAGGTTAGGGAGGAGTCTGGGGCATTCCCGGGGCATGGCCCTCAAAGGGGGGCATGACTGAGGAGGAGGCGGCTAGAGTCTCCTCTCAGTCGCAGGAGTCTGGGGCGGTCTCGCGGGAGACAACCCCAGAATGAGGGAGACTCTTGAATAATCCGGGAAAGGTGGGATACCTGAAATTCTTTTATAATCAAAATTACTTTAGCATTGTTAGACATTCCCTGATATATATAAATGTAATTAACATTATTCATTTTACATATAGCAGGTAAACCTCATGGACTATATATATATCTATATAGATATATATATATAGATATATATATATATATATATCAACCATAGAATATCTATTAATCCATAACATGGTATATGTCTCATTGAACATAACAAGCAAAATATATAAGAACATCGCATACCATGTAAGAGAAATCCATACAATGTGCATAGTGAAACTGACTACATGGCACATTATGAAAGTTAATAGGGAGAGTTTAGCTGGTTACTTATATATTATATAATTTAATATATTACAGAAATAAACACAGCTTCCTAACACAAATAACTATATTTTAATCTGATTTAGACACTTGTGCCACACCTAAAAAGGGGATAAAGTAAATAATGACTCTCAGACATGATGCTTCTCCTCTGGAAACTTTACTGAGAATGGGGCATTATGGTCTAGAGCTCCCCCTCTCTAGCCTCTGCAGGCATAACAAATCAATAACTAATCAATAAGGAGCTAGAATAAACAAGCAGATCACAGGTAGATCACACTGATATGTAAATAGGGGTGTTCCTAGGGATTTTGACACCTGAAACAACTTTTAAATGCCACCTATCGGCAGGCGGGTGGCAGCACAATAAGTGGGCGTGGCTTCATCAGGGAACATGGGCGTACCTTGTGGAGGTAGGTGTGGTGAGCTAACTAACACTGATTGGTGGACTGGTGCTGAAATGCAGTATTGCAGGAAGGAGGTTTTTTTAAAGGGACAGTTCAGTGAAAATCATCAATATTTGTTAAATTGTTAGTTTGTGTAATGCCTTCTTAGTTATTCTACATATTCTCTCCCATTTTGAAAAATCAGTTGAATTTCTACCCTTTGCTGTTCCCTGCTGTTGACATTAGTGAGCTGACATTTCAGGTTCTAACAGTTCTTCTTCTTCCCAGGATGCACCACGTCCTTGGAATGTTCCTAACAGTTATTTCTACTGATTGGCTGTTGGATGGGTCAAACATGCTAAGATCGGTCTCTACTAGGGGTCCTGCAAACAGGAAGTCAGTATTTCGGTTGCATTTATTTATACACAGACAAAATGCTGAATTGGCAGGTTAAGGTTATTGGGATGAAAAATACTGCTCTTTTTACTGAAAAGCATATGTATTTGCACTGAACTTCCCCTTTAAGTGTTCCGCAAGGGTGCGCCCTGAGTAAATGTTTTAGTTTGCTTCATGGTAGGGGCATCCCTGTATGTAAACAATAGAATGTTTCTTCCCTTTTTGCAAAATGCATATTAACAATTCTAATCTAACAAATGGAACATTTTACATTCAGAATTATGAAGTGTCCAATGGGAGACAATTTCATAATTTCCCATTCACCTGGGTCCAAAAGCTGCAGCTGCAGGGACAACTTGTATCATTGGCACATCATGCGAAGGAGGCAGGGCAAGGGACCGGGTCAGGTAAGAAACTTCAGGGGCAATGCGAATATATTTTTGACAGTACATGCCTACCCCCCCTTTTTTAATGCGAATATATTTTTGACTGGACATGCCCCCTTTTGCTGTTGATGGTAACTTATAATATTGTCTGTGCTGGTGCACATGGTGAAATGGGTTTTAGTTTCATGGTTAGAATCATAAATATTAAAAACCATCCAACAATGGCGTAAATAGGAATCACTGGGCCCCCAGCAAAACTATGATGTGTTTCATCCACAGTAGTTTTTTGGGAGGAGGCTGTAACTGTCATAGGCAGAATGCGGTTACAGGGTCTGCTCCTCTGGAAGTTATGCCCCTGCCTTCTATCCATGTTAACCCAGTATTTCTACTTCCTGTTCTTGTGCCTTAAGCTGAACAGTGAAGGGTTAAAATTTACTGCTCATGCTAGCAGAACTCCCCATACTCCCCATACTCGACCCATCTTTTGCATGGGTTTACATGTGTAGGGAGAAGGCTGGATGACAGACAGGACAGCTATCTGCCGCAAGCAGAGTTGCCAGGCATCCATATTTGGCATGAATTGTCCCGAATGCAGGGACAATCCTGAGTCCTAGGAATGGCCATGGCAGCCCCACCCCTGGAATGCCCCTATCCCTGCCTCTGCACCCTGTCTCACCTCCTTTTCTGCCCTTCCCACCTGAATGCTCTCAAAATCTGGCAACCCAGGCCACAAACAGCAAGCTTTAGCCCATAACCGCTTGGCATAAGATGGCCATACGCTTGGCCAATATTCAGTAATTTCTGTCTGATGCCATTGGATTTGCTGATTATCAGCCATGTGTAAGGTACAAATGGCCTAATTTACCCAGGTGCACTGTGCTAAAAAAAGGGGCTAAACTCGCGCTATACAATATTGTAAAGGTAAGCGGGTGTCTGCACCAGTTTCGCAAAAGACATCCATGCAACCAGTGCACTGTATTTAATAAAGGATTTGCACCACTTTTAACTCCACAATTTAAGACCAGCTAATGGCTGGTCTTAAAGTGTCGCTGGGGTAAAATTCCTTGTGGGATTTACCCCCTGGAGCAAATCCAGTATTAAATACTGGAAGCAACATTTGCCCGGAGCAATTTGCACATTTGGGTAAATGAGGCCTAAAAAGTGACAGATCACGATGCAGATAAACTACTGCTGTTAGCTATAGGATCTGTAAGGAAAAAGTAAATTTCACATTGTTGTAATTTATTAGAGGGAGCAGATTATTTGCAAAATTTGTGGCCTTGCAAGGGCAATTGTTACTGTGTATATGCAGATAGTGGCCATTTAACACTGATCTTACAATTATTCTAACAGTAAGAGTTAAATTAAGTGGTCACAGTACATACAGTAAAAGCAAAATGAACCGGACAGCAAAGGCTAGACTCAACTGCTGGTTATACCGTATATACTCGAGTATAAACCGTCCCGAGTATAAACCGAGGTACCTAGTTTTAGGTAAAAAAGAAGGAAAACCACATTGACTCGAGTATAAACCGAGGGGGTAGTATTTGCCACTAAAGATGTTTTGGAAACTACTACTCCCAGCATGCTTTATTGCTGGGAGTTGTAGTTTTCAAACATCTTAAGTTGCAAATACTTACAAATAAGAGTAAAACCTTCTTTATTTGTGCATACTGTATGCACAAATATAGGAGGATTTACCCCTATTTGCAAGTATTTGCCACTTAAGATGTTTGAAAACTACAACTCCCAGCATGCTTTATTAAGTGGCAAATACTTGCAAATAGGGGTAAATCCTCCTTTATTTGTGCATACAGTATGCGCAGCCGGCGCATACAGATCGCGCGGCTGGCGGACAAGGTAGGAGATAGGCTAACTTGAGTATAAACCGAGGTAAGATTTTCAGGCTTTTTTTAAAGCCTGAAAACCTCGGTTTATACTCGAGTATATACGGTAATCACAATCACAGTAACCCAGTCTAATCAGAACGATCAGGTGGCCAGCAGACTCTATTCAGTTCTCTTTACTACAGAACAAGGAGCCAATAGTGGGTGAAGTACATTTTTGTTCAGTAACAATGCCAGCTTCGAACATTCATCGGCCTCCTAAAACATTGATTTCTCAATACACGTCACTGATAAAGGCCTGATCCTGCCAGAATCGTCCCTTTATTATTGACTTAGAGGAGTGGCATAAAATCCCTCCTGAGATATGTGCAAACTTGGTGGCGAAATACAAGAAAAGTCTGACCAACAAGGGTTTTGCCACCATGTACTAAATCATCTTTTGCAAAGGGATCGAATCCTTTTTTTCACTCATTATAGTCAACATTAATTGTTCAGCATTACTACCAAGTGCCCATACACGGCACGGTTGTGGTCTGAAACCTTTGTGCATACACATTGTGAGTTGTGGGTCGGCCCCGCGATCGCACATGTGTATAAGCTTTTATGTAGTTATGAAGAAATTCACCAGTGCACACCAGTCTTAAATCAAAAGTGCAGTGGCGTAACTAGGAATCGATATGCCCCCCTGCAAAACTATGATGGGTCTACTATCCTTGCTTTATTCACAGTGGTTTTATGGGAGGAGGCTATGTCTCACAAAGAAAAAATAAGAAGATGGTGCCCCCTTGGCTCCCCTGGTAGTTACGCTGCCTTCACAGCCACATTGTACAATATTTCCAACTGACAGTTGGCAATATCAGTCAATCGGACAAAAATATTGTTTGGTGTGTACCCAGCCTTACTGAAAGTGATTTGTTTGGTGGGGGCTTTTAAGTGCTTTGTTATAATTGTGGGGGGTTTTTAGCTTTGAGAAAACCCAAAATATTTTTTATTGAAGTAGAAATTGAGGGTCACATTCCAAGAGTAAATATCCAAATTTATTGGGGACCGAACATCAAAAAATCACAATGTGATTCCTCAGGTGATGTTTGTGTAACAGTGCTTGATGAAAAAATTGCAGTGCTCCATTCTTAAGGCCACCTCCTGTGGGCAAACATACAGAATAAAGTGCATTGTGCTATAGCTATAAATGCAATTAAACTGTAAATATATCATTTGGTAAAAAGTCAATAAAAATATATAGATATAAATATAAAATGCACAGTGTCAATGTATGTTACAGATTAATATATGCATAAAGAACGAAATAAAAAAAACTCACATTCTAAAATCATTTAGTATCAATCTACCTTCTTAAGGAATTAAAATTAACCAGCCTTTAGTGACAAATTCTGGAAAATGTCCAAAAGATGGCGCCACTTCATCAGAAAAGCTGAAGGCAGAAAGAATGAAAAAGGAAACTTACAAGAAAAGGCTACATAGTCTCAATGTAACAATACATATGCTTGTGAAGGTTCTCATTCATCCAGATCATGGTATATCTGTTGTATTTAGTTAGATCAACTGGACTTAAAGTTTAGTTCTTGAAGACATTTCAGAATGACTTGTACAAGAGTCTGTTTGCAATTAAAAGGGAACTGTCTATGTGCTGCACAGCCCAAAATATGAAGAAATCACTGATCAGAATGTTAGGGGTGGGAGGTTCTGAATCTGCGGTCAGGAATACTACTTCCTTCTCTAATCTGCAGTTGGCACATGCTCAGTGCATGACTGAAGGGTAGGAGGGGGGTGGGGAGAACACAGCCCACAGCACTGCTCTTTTAATGCCTCCCACTTGCTGGCCCTTCCCACTTGTGAGCCCTGTATCCCCTCCCCTTGCAGACCCAACCTGGCCCCTTCCCTTGCAGCCCCCTGTGGCCCCTCCCACTCACAGACTCTGTGCCCCCGCCCACTCATGGGTCCTGTGGCCCCTTCCCTTGCAGCCCCCTGTGGCCCCTCCCACAGAAGACTGTGTAAAAGCAGCCTTTTCAGCAGAGAAAGAATCAGACAAAGTTTAAAAGTGTTGATTTTTTCTCTGCTAAAAAGGATGCTTTTACAGTTTTCTGTAAGGGGGGTATTGGTCTGAGGTACAAGTGGGGGAGGGGCAATGGGGACCCAAGAGTGGGCGAGGCCAGAGGAGGCTACAAGGGAAGGAGCCAGGATGGGTCCACAAGGGGAGGGGCCAGGATGGGTCTGCAAAGGGAGGGGCCAGGATGGGTCTGCAAGGGGAGGGACCATCAGACCAATGAGTGGGAGGGGCCACAGGAGGCTGCAAGGGAAGGAGCCAGGATGGGTCTGAAAGGGGAGGGGCCAGGATGGGTCTGCATGAGGAGGGGCCACTGGACCCATGAGTGGGAGGGGCCATGGGGCCTGTGAGTGGGAGGGGCCACAGAAGGCTGCAAGGGAAAGGCTCAAGGGGGCTGCAAGGGAAGGGGCCATGTGGCCCACAAGTGGGAGGGACCACATGACCCATGAGTGGATGGGGCCACAGGAGGCTGCGAGGGAAAGGCCCAAGGGGGCTGCAAGGGAAGGGGCCAGATTGGGTCTGCAAGGGGAAGGGCCATGGGGCTCAATGAGGAGGAGAAGACACAGAGAAGAGGGACTGTCACATGGTTTCAGAGCAGGAAACAGGAAGTGCAGGGGATCTTGTAATCACACATATAAATGTAAATATCTTCAAAACTATGTAAAATAAATAATGAAAATAAATTGCAAAAATACTCAGGAAAGCAATTACTGTTAATTTACTTTAAGTCATTTTTGGACAACAGTTACCCTTTAACCCTTTCACTGCCAGGAGATTTTGATTTTTTTTTGCGTTAACTGCCAGAAGAATTTTCAGGATTTTGTCCTTAATCGCTTTAGACTAATTTTACAGTAGGAAACCTTGCAGTAAATCAGGAATATTATACATTGTTTTTTTCAGCACAAAGTGTACTTTAATATGGGTAACAAAATTTGTAACTTTTCTGGAAATTTAACTGGAATTATGGGTAAAATATGTAAAAATGAAAAATTTGCAAATTTTCATGGTTTTTCCCATTTTTACTTATAGTTATCTTAAGGTTACACACAAAAATCTTACTGTTTTAAAAGCTCTGATACTCCCGAGTACAACGATACCAGATATATGTAGGTACCCACTTTTCCTGTACAGAGACCCCCCCAAAACTAAAACTGCACCTCCTAGAATATTACACCAAATTAAAATGTGTAACCACTACTGACAGTTAACATAGAATATCTACCAATTAACTAAAATATCCCCACAAGTGAGATATTTTTAGAAACTACACACCCGCAGGATTTTACGAGTAGATAAGTTTCGATCAAAATGCAGATACCCGGACGCAGCTCTTCGTCAAATTGTAAGTTACTTTCTCACATTTTCCTTTTTTTCCTCAACTGTAAAATCAGAGACAAATAAATGCGAATTTCAGCTAAAAACTGTGGAGGAAAGTTCAAACGCATCTCAAATATGAAAGCCTAACCCCCCCGAATAAAACGTATGCCACATTCATGGGTGTACCCAGAGACATGGCTGCCAACTAACCCAGAGCGTAACCAGTGCCAAATGTCAGTACAGCAAAAAAAAATTAGCCAGTTTTTGTATTTGAACAGTCTGCAGTTTTTCCCACAAACACCCCCCAACTCAAAAATACCCCCCACAAACTATATATTCCTGAAATCTACACACCTTCAGCTATGTAACGCTGTATTTCGTTCATTCATACCATCAATGGTGTGGGCGCAGTTCTTCATAGAAGTTTTGCACTTTTCCAATTTTTAAAAAAAAATGAACATCAACAACATTCAAAAAGGTCGAAATCATGCCAAACCCCATGGAATGTAAAAAAAAGGTACCAAATATCAATCTCCCAAATGTCCTGAATCAAACGGTATGCCATATGTGTGGTTACACACGCGGACGTGGAGCAAAAAAGCCACAAAGTGAGACAATGCACGATGGCTCAGAACAGCGAAAATATTTAGCCCCAACTCGAATTTGGACAGTCTGCAGTTTTTTCCACAAAACACCCCCGTAACTTAGAAATAACCCCCCACAAACTATATATTCCTGAAATCTACCACCTTCAGCTATGTAACGCTGTAGTTTGTTCATTCATACCATCAATGGTGTGGGCGCAGTTCTTCGTAGAAGTTCGCACTTTTCTGAAAAATGAACAAAAAACAACTTCAAAAGGTAGAAATCATGCCAAAACCTGATGGAATCTAAAAAAAAGTACTAAATATCAATCTCCCAAATGTCCTGAATCAAACGGTATGCCAATGTGTGGTTACACACGCGGACGTGGAAGCGAAAAGCCACAAAGTGAGACAATGCACGTTGGCTCAGAAACAGCGAAAATATTTAGCCAACTCCGAATTTGGACAGTCTGCAGTTTTTTCCACAAAACACCCCCGTAACTTAGAATAACCCCCACAAACTATATATTCCTGAAATCTACACACCTTCAGCTATGTAACGCTGTAGTTCGTTCATTCATACCATCAATGGTGTGGGCGCAGTCTTCATAGAAGTTTGCACTTTTACCAGATTTTAAAAAAAATGAACATCAAACAACATTCAAAGGTCGAAATCATGCCAAAACCCCATGGAATGTAAAAAAAAGGTACCAAATATCAATCTCCCAAATGTCCTGAATCAAACGGTATGCCATTGTGTGGTTACACACGCGGACGTGGAAGCGAAAAGCCACAAAGTGGAACATGCACGATGGCTCGAACAGCGAAAATATTTAGCCAACTCCGAATTTGGACATTCTGCAGTTTTTTCCACAAAACACCCCCGTAACTTAGAAATAACCCCCACAACTATATATTCCTGAAATCTACACACCTTCAGCTATGTAACGCTGTAGTTTGTTCATTCATACCATCAATGGTGTGGGCGCAGTTCTTCGTAGAAGTTCGCACTTTTCTGAAAAAAAACAAAAACAACTTCAAAAGGTAAAATCATGCCAAAACCTGATGGAATCTAAAAAAAAGTTACTAAATATCAATCTCCCAAATGTCCTGAATCAAACGGTATGCCATATGTGTGGTTCACACGCGGACGTGGAAGCGAAAAGCCACAAAGTGAGACAATGCACGATGGCTCAGAAACAGCGAAAATATTTAGCCACCTCCGAATTTGGACAGTCTGCAGTTTTTTTCCACAAACACCCCGTAACTTAGAAATAACCCCCACAAACTATATATTCCTGAAATCTACACACCTTCAGCTATGTAACGCTGTAGTTTGTTCATTCATACCATCAATGGTGTGGGCGCAGTTCTTCGTAGAAGTTCGCACTTTTCTGAAAAAATGAACAAAAAACAACTTCAAAGGTAGAAATCATGCCAAAACCTGATGGAATCTAAAAAAAAGTTACTAAATATCAATCTCCAAATGTCCTGAATCAACGGTATGCCATATGTGTGGTTACACACGCGGACGTGGAAGCGAAAAGCCACAAAGTGAGACAATGCACGATGGCTCAGAAACAGCAAAATATTTACCAACTCCGAATTTGGACAGTCTGCAGTTTTTTCCACAAAACACCCTGATAACTCAGAAATAACCCCCACAAACTATATATTCCTGAAATCTAAACACCTTCAGCTAGTAGCACTGATGTAGTTCGTCATTCATACCATCAATGGTGTGGGCGCAGTTTCTTCGTAGAATTTCGCATTTCTACACAATTTTCTGGAAAAATAGAGAAAAATACATTTCAAGTTACAAAATCACACCAACAACCCCATGTAATGTAAAAAAAACTTACCAAATACAATCTCCTAAATGTCCTGAATCAAACAGTGTGCCATATGTGTGGTTACCACACCTGACGTGGAAGCGACTAGTCAAAATGTAAAACAATGCGCAGTGGGCCAATAACAGCATTTCCCCAGATTTTCCAAACTGAACACCCCTCTAACTTGGAAATACCCCCGCAAAACTATATATTCTCAGAATCTACATACCTTCAGCTACGTAACGCTGTAGTTTTGTTCATTCATACAATCAATGGTGTGGGCGCAGTTCTTCGTAGAAATTCGCATTTGTCTGAAAAAATGAACAAAAACAACTTCAAAAGGTAGAAATCATGCCAAAACCCCAAGGAATGTAAAAAAAAAGCTACTAATATCAACTCTCCCAAATGTCCTGAATCAAACGGTATGCCATATGTGTGGTTACACACGGACGTGGAAGCCAAAAGACACAAAGTGAAACAATGCACAATGGCTCAGAAACAGCAAAAATATTCAGTCAAATCTGAATTTGAACAGTCTGCAATTTTCCCCCACAAAACAACCCCCACAAACCATATATTTCTCGAATCCACACACCTTATCTACGAAATTCTGTATTTGTTCATTCTTACCATCAATGGTGTGGGCGCAGTTCTTCGTAGAAGTTCCAAGCTTTAGCAGATTTTCTAAAAAATTTAAAAAAAAACACTCTCAAAGGTAGAAATCATGCCAAAATCCCAAGAATGTAAAAAAAAGTTACCAAATATCATCTCCCAATGTTCTGAATCAAACGGTATGCCCTATGTATGGTTACACACGCAGACGTGGAATCAACTAGCCACAAAGTGAGCCAATGAACAGTGGCCCAATTACAGCAACTTTTCAGATTTGTCAGACTAACACCCCCTATTTAGAAATACCCCCCAAAACTATATATTCTTGGACTCTACACACCTTCAGCTACACAATGGTGGTGATTCTTTTATGCATACCACCAATGGTGTGGGTGCAGTTTTGTGTACAATTTCGCTTTCTTACCAATTTTCAGGAAAAATTTATAAAATACAATTCAATTAAAAAACTCATGGCAAATTTCCATGTCATGTAAAAAAACTTGTCAATTATCAATCTTCCAATGCCCTGAATCAAACGGTATGCCATATGCGTGATGCACACAGGGACGTGGCCACCAACTAGCTCAAATGGGACGCATGCACCATGTAATTACAAGAAAAATATAAAGTGCTCTGTAATTTCAAACAGCCCCAAAACTTTGAAATGCCCCCCAAATAAACCCCCCACTAAATATCAATCTCCCACATGTTCTGAATCAAACGGTATGCCATATGCGTGGATCACACGAGCGTGGCCACCAACTAGCTCAAATGGGACGCATGCACAAATGCAATTACAAGAAAAATCAAAGTGCTCTGTAATTTGAACAGCCTACCCTTTTTCTAAGGAAACAGTCCCAAAACATGGAGATTCCCCCCACAAACTATATATTTTTGGAATCTACACCTTCAGCTACGTTACGGTTCCATGCTTTCATGCATACATGAAGAATTCCAGACCCAGCGATCCAAAGAACCCGTTTTTTTACGAGGTTTTGTAAAAAATAAAATGAGATGATTCAAGATTGAAATCCTACCTAAACCCACTTGACAAGCAAAAAAACCCACTAAATAGCAATCTTCCACATGTCCTGAATCAAACGGTTGCCATATGCGTGGATGCACACAGAACGTGGCCACCAACTAGCTCAAATGGGACGCATGCACAAATGCAATTACAAGAAAAATCAAAGTGCTCGTTAATTTGAACAGCTACACTTTTTCTAGAAACAGTCCCGAAACATGGAAATTCCCTCCACAAACATATATTTTTGGAATCTACACACCTTCAGCTACGTTACGGTGCCATGCTTTCATACATGCATGAAAATTCCAGACCCGCGCGATCCAAAGAACTCGTGTTTTTTACGAGATTTTGTGAAAATAAAATGAGATGATTCAAGGGTTGAAATCCTACCTAAACCCACTTGACAAGCAAAAAAAACCCACTAAATAGCAATCTCCCACATGTCCTGAATCAAACGGTGTGCCATTTGCGTGGGTGCAAACAAGACGAGGCCACCACTAGCTCAAATGGGACGCATTTAGAAGTGCAGTTACAAGAAAAATTTTTAAAAACGCCACAACACCCCCCCCCACACACCACTCTCCCCCTTTTAGTGGTATTTTAGTGAAGTCGGTTAGTATGGAGAGTCACACATGTTTTTGCACAATTTACTGATCCTAAAAATTCAATACGGTCTTTATTTGGTACCTCTGCAAAATTTCCTTATAAAATATAGGCTTAGTTTCCCTTGAAATCGAACAAATAAGTATCCGCTTTTACTTTACCGATATCACTGGGGACATTGGGGAGCTTGGAGAAGACAACTTTTTTTCTAATTTATAGTTTTAGGGTAAAAAAAAAAGGTGTGTGTGTATCACTTTAAGAATTTTTTGTTGTGTATTCCCCCCCTTTTTTTCCCGGATCATTCCCAAAGATAATCATCAGATCATCTTAGGAATGATACCGAACTTGGAATACGGGCATAAATGCCCGTTTTCCAATTCGAAATCCGATCGGAAAAATCACTTCCGGAAATCATTTTCCAGGAAGTGATTTTTTCATTCATTGGCAAAGATCAATAATTTTGTATCAGAAGTGATCACCAATATTGATCTCTGTCCCCATTTTTTTTCTAAGTCTTCGCTAAGTGCAAGACTTAGAAAAAAATCCTATTTGTGAATGGAACTTTGAGTTCCATTCACAAAATGTATAGAACAGCTGTCAGCTTGACAGCTTGTTCTATACTAGGTACAGCAGCATGATCTATATAGAGATCATGCTGCAGTACCTCCACTGGACCACCGGGGGCAGCAGTGTACCTCCATATGGGAAGACCCCGGTGAAGGAGGAAGATCAGTGACATCACCGGGGTCTCCCTTTCCGGAACAAGGAACTTCCTCCACGTGGGACCGGCTTCAGCTGCGGGGGCCATGTTAAGGTAGGGATATCTTCCGATCCCCCCCTCGGATTTGGCCGAAACCGAGGGGGGATCGAGGGGGGTAGGGGGGCAGTTGAATGCTGCCCCCCGATCGCGCCTAGAGGGGGGGAAATTTTTTTGGGGAGGGGGGAAGCCACAGATCGTATATTCACGATCTGTGGCAGTTTGAACATTCACTGCACAGATCGTGAATATACGATCTGTGGCAGGGAAAGGGTTAAGTACCCTGGAAAGTCCCAATTAGCATATGACAGCCAGGTGTTTCTGAATGCAAGGTGTGGATGCATTGAGGCAAAGAGGTGTTACCAAAACTGTTAGGTGTCAAAACAGCATTGTACATGGCAGACAATTGGTATCTAAACCCCCCCCCCTCACCCCCACACCTCTATTCAGGCTTGGTTTTTTTATTTTCAAATAAATGGCCTCCTTGACACCTCTCTCGAACCAGCCCTGTTCCTTTGCCAAGATGTTGACACTACAATCTTCAAAGGTATGTCCTTTTTCCTTAAGATGCAGGTACACGGCTGAGTCCTGACCCAAAGAATTGGCTCTTCTGTGGTGGGCCATACGTTGGTGCAGTTGCTGTTTGGTATCGCTCACATACAAATCTGAGCACTTTTCACTGCACTGCACTGCGTATATGATGTCGCTTTTCTTGTGTTTCGGTGTTGGGTCTTTTAGGATGTACCAATTGCTGCCTTGGTGTTATTTGGTTTATAGCAGACAGGGATACGGTGTATATATGGATAATATTTACTAATTATACGTGTTATTTGTTTGTATTGTGGACTAAACATTAAAAAAAAAAATTTCAAAAAAAGGAAAGAAAAATTAAACATGATAGGATGAAGTTTATAACCAAATTTAGTCCACAATACAAACAAATAACAGGTATAATTAGTAATTATATCCCGGTACTGTATGAAGATCAAGAATTAAGGGAGACCCTTAAACAGGGATATCAATGTATACCCAAAAGAGCTAAAACTTTGGATGACATATTATCCTTAAGCGTAATACACGGGCATAGGGATCAGGACAAACAATGGCTTCGAACTAAGGGCACGCATAGATGTGGAGCAACCAGATGCCACACATGTCATTATATAAAGAGGAGTGAGAGTTTCCAAAGTACAACAACTGGGAAAACATATCAGAATAAACAAAACATAAATTGCAAAACCTCTCATGTGGTATATTTATTAACCTGCAAAATGCATTATGTGGGTAGAATGTTAATGTAGAGAATACATGAACATTTTAGAGACATAAAGAATAACAATGACAAAAGTCCTGTGGCACGAAATTTCACCAAATGCAATGCGGGTAATGTGGGCAATCTAGAAGTTCAGGGATTGCAACATATACCCAAATATGATAGAAATAAAGATAGGATAAAAAACTATTAAAGTAAGGATTTTCAATTTAAGTACAAGGACACCAAAAGGTTTAAACTACATTTGTGATATCACATGTTATATGGGATAAGGTAGGAGAAAGGAATTGGGAATGGTAATACTACACCTCCTAATAAACTGGAGCCCTTACAACAGTGTAAACCAACATTAACTAACTTATCCTAAAGTAAATGGAATTCCCTGCAACAATACAGTAAATAATAAACCAAGTAAGCTATTAAACATAGCTTTAGCTGCATCTACATGTAGAGGTTTGAGAGGGGAAAAAAGCATATGTACAAATGAAAGCTAAAATTCTCAGCTAACATAAGGTAATTAATATAAGAGATCGATTTCCTACTATACAATAATCAAGATAATGAAAAGTAAAATGAAGATAGATTCATTGGCAGTTGTGCAACAAATTGTTGGAATAGTAACCTGTGTCTGGGCTTAACATTATGTATTTGGGTACAAGGAATGAAAATAACGTACCACCACAAGGTGGCAGCATGCATACTGGCTATTTAAACAGACAGGAAATACATGTATGGTTGACTATGATTAAGAGTGTGGTTAACGCTCGAATCACGTCAGGCGTGGAAAACCTTTAAAGGGTAACTGTGGCCACCAATTCTTCCAAACTAGTAAAAGATTATATAAAAAGCCTTCCATCATACCTTCAAAATAAAACAATCCCATCTCTAGATCTAGATCATGTTTTTATGATCATAACCAAAATCGAGTAGCATTTCCTCAATTACCACCAGCCCTTTCTTGTTGGTAATGGAAGAATATAAAGATTCAATGTCCATTGTACAGAGTATCTTATTAGTTGAAAAGATATTCCTCAAAAGGCTTTTTTATCCTTTTGGCAAGTTTTACTAGAGGCCAATAGTGGATGAAGTTAAGTAGCAAATTAACCCCTGACACAATTGGTCGTCCAGGTGAATTTCTGAAATTCTTATTAATTTTGGGCAGAAGATACAGAACCAGGGCTCTGGGATTGTCACAAATATTTATTTTTGTGTGTGTGTATTATTAGATATTGGTTATTACCTGAATAGGGTACATCCAACAATGAAATTACCTTTGAACTGCTTCCATCAAGTCAGTTACTTAGATGTGTTAGTGTTGAAACGTGATAATGTTATTAACACTGATTTATTTGTAATGGAAACTGATAAAAAAAAAAACAATCTGTTAGCAAATAGTTTTCATCCTAGGAATGTGAAAGATTGTCTGCCTAAAGCTGGGTACACACAGGACAGATTTTTGAAAAAATGACAGACAGAACAGATAAAGATACACACAGTCCATGGGGAGAACGCTCGGGACTGTGTGTTTCCCTCGACCGCGGCAGAAGGAAATTTACAGTCTTCCCCAAATGAGCGCTTGGCTGACCTGAATGTTTGGCGGCCGCACCGCTTGTTCAGTAAATTGGCCACACACAGTGCCGATAAAAGGCTTTATCGGTACTGTGTGTATCTAGAGTTATAGTCAATTACTTATGGTGTGATGAAAATTTAAGCAAGACATGGTATCCAGATTAATTTTTGATGTGTGGTCACCAATAAATTTAGATATTTACTCTTGGAGTGCGACCCTCAATTTCTTCTTCATTCGATATATGTATTCCAGTGAGGGTGGTGGAAACAGTGCATAGGAAATTTTTGTGTTTTATTTGCAAAATATTTTGATACATATGAATTTCCTGTTTTCATGTCTTTGTGAAAAAGAAATAACCCCCCCCCCCCCAACCCACCTTTTCTTTTTTAAATACAGGCTTGTTTTACCAAGAACTATATCAGCGGAAGAAAGCTGATCCACGTTAATTGCTCCACCCTTCCTCAGATAGGTATCACAGACTTTCAGCACATCATGGTACGTCCTGCACTGTTCATTCTCCTTTTGCATTAATGTTTTGCATGTTGACAGTAATATTTACATACTGCTATCTAATTCAATATAATTTTTGCAGTATTTTTCCTTTGACTTTTTAAAGGCAGCAAATAGACCTATGTTATTTAATGCATGTCATTTAAGGCCATATTTAATATTTTCAATACCTCAGGTTATCTTAGAAGTGTGACCTTGGCTGTACGGTTACGGCCGTGGTCATACATTTACATTCCTGCGCATGCCAGAGTCCTCCAGGAGGACAAGGAAGTAGCAGGGACCAGATGACAAACAGACAGCTCCTACTCTTCACTTTACTGAACTTTGGACAAGCAGTGCAGGAGAACCATAATGAGCTGAGGAGTAAGGTAAGGTAAGTGGGGCCAGTAGTGGATTCAATTTTCTTTTTGGGGGTGGACATGCCCTTTAATGTACTTTGTTTAGGGGAAAAATACTGCAAAAACATATATATATAACACACATTGGAAAAAGCATTAACGCAGTCCCATGGACTTGTATAGGTGTCCACTGGTCTCTGCAATGCATACAAATGTATGCAGCTGTGTGTTATTGCATTGCTATTCAGCACAATGCACTAATGGGAACACAACAAATTGAATTCTATGTAAAAACCAATGCCTCTGCGTTATTACATACTATACATGCGTTGCGCAAAAATGTGCATGGAGTAAGCAAGCCTTTAGGGCTAGGCCACACTAACGCGTTTTGCACTCGCGGTTGCGCCCTCGATTTTCGCTAAAATGGAAATCTCGGTAACGCGAAAATTCCAGCGATTTTCGATGTGCATGCGATCACCCATTCGCGTTTTGGTAACACATGCGTTCACCATTATTGGTGTGGTAACGCATGCGTTTCCATAACGGAAAATGGTAAAATAGCATGCGCAAAAAGCACGAGAATCATGCACACAATCGCATGTGATAACGCTCGCGATTGTGTGCACGGTTTGGTGCGTTGTAGTGTGGCCTTGGCCTCAGTAAGTGACATAGAAGTGATGTTCTGTAAACATTTATTAAATGACTTGGGGGCATAAAAAGCAGGGTCCAAAAACAATAAATTAAGAAGTTACTTACCTTCTTCATATTTTTTTAGATGATCTCCAAGATGATCAGAGAATTACTAGGCATCACAGAACCTCAGTGGAATCGCAGTATTTCCTTGACCCACAGAGACAATATGGGTCTCTTTCTGGAGCAGAAATCTTATACTGGAGGGTTTTCAGATTCCCTAACCTACAGTCAGTTCATCAAGCAAGCAAGACTGCAGAGTCAAGACTCGGTTTGAAGCGCAAGGGGAAACTTCAGATGTTTTTATAAAGGATTATATTTATAAAGGATCAGTATTGTTATTATTAAGATATCAGTCTTTTACAGCATTCATAAAGAACTGAAGAAGATCTGCAGTGTAAAATATAAATACCTCACAGTATTTTACTACTGCTTGATGTTGGGCTATTGACTTCTGTTTTTTCTTAATGGCTGGATCATAAAATAAAGACCATGGTGGTAAATAATAGATATGAGTTTACCAATATTGATCCTTTATAAATACTGTCCTATGTTTCAGAAGTTGCCAAATTACATTGTGTAAAGCAGCAATACATTTGTATCAATGTCACATAAATCATTAGTAATCTGTAAACTGAACACTGTTTTTTTTTTTTATTTATAAGCCAATATTTGTAAGAACGGATTGTTAGATTTTTAACTCAAGTTTTGTGACATTTTAAAAGGAAAAATATGTTGTCCATTTAAGTTGCCATTATTAAAAAAGTTGTATTTCTACCTTTAATATAAACCCCATGTCAATTCTTTGTGTCAAGGAAACCCAACATTTTTAACAGTTTAAAGAAATCTATATTGTTAACCACGATTGGAAATTAAAGCATGGTATTGTAATAGTTTGGCCAGTATTAATAAAGAACAACACAGTTGTTAATTAATTTGGCTGGAAGAGCCAAATTCCTCTTCTTTCTATTCCTTCTTCTTCTCTCTTACTCTTGCTTTTTAGGACTGTATCTCCTCCCACAGTTTTTGATCTAGTGATGAAAAATTCAGTAGACGTGCGGGACACATAGGAGAAGTGCTATTACCTAGCTAAGGAACCTGTGGGAGCGTTAAGGTGTTACTGGCGATTTTCAGGACATTTTTTCCCATTGATTATAAATCATCCAGTCCTCAAACATGAACTTTCTGGAAGATCCTGTCTGCCATCTTTCAAAGATCTGCATACACACAGTCCTGAGCGTTCTCCCTATGAACATCATAGGGAGAACGCTCGTCACTGTGTGTTTCCATTGGCCACGCTAGACTCGTCTATAGGGAGTCTAGCGCGCCGATGAAAATTTTCGGTAATTCACGAACGAGGGTTCGGCCGTCACGCTTGTTTGGCGGCTGCACACTCGTTCGGAAACGAAGATACACACAGTAGCTATAAAACCCCGATACCGTTGGATCCGGCGATATCGGGGCTTTATCTTTACTGTGTGTACCCAGCTTTATAGATGCAGTAAAAGAAACCTTTATTGTAAACACATCGGGTAAAGCTTATTAAAAACAATTAAAAATTCACATATGAGCCCTCACTATTGCAAGAAACATCCATAAAGTGCAATGGTGCCCTTGAACCCGATCTGTTGCAGCACATTGAGATGATCTAAGTGACTGGAGACGGGAGCTATGCTCTTTACTTACATCTAGGGCATTTATCCTGTATTCCTCCATGATGTAAAAGTAGCTGCTCTGTACGGCTCCATTGCACTTTATGGATGTTTCTTGCAATAGTGAGGGCTTATATGTGAATTTTTAATTGTTTTTAATAAGCTTTACCCTATATGTTTACAATAAAGGTTTATTTTACTGCATCTATAAGAGTGTGCCTGGCATATCCTTTATAGTTCTATGTGTGCTTGTGTGTTGATTACTGCAGTGCACCTCCCCTCACAGTAGGGTTTCACCTGCTTGTGCTTAGTCTATTTAATTTGGAATGAAGAATGACATTTACAGGGAGGTGTAATACCCTCCGTGCTCCCCTTCCTTCCGGGTTGAGGAGCATGTGGTGCAGTAAATCACTTAGTGTAAGTAACTGGATCGCCGGAACCCTGAAGGTAAGAAGCAGAGCAGAGGATAAGGGCAAGGCCCCCATGCGGCGCAAATGCAATCGTGTGCGATCCCGCTGCGTTTGCACATGTGATTTCTTCTTTTGAGATACAAAATTGCATGCAATTGCACATTCAAATAAAGATCACATGCGATTGTGCAACGGAAACGCAACCGCATGCGTTGCCGCGATTGTTGTTAGAAAAAAAACAACGCGTGTGCATTCGCGAGCGCAATCGCAAAAAAGAAAAAAAACTTGATAGTGTTGCCTAGCCCTAATGCCACAATTTAGAAGACGTTCATTTTCATGCTATCAAAAACAAATGCTATGGGTTATTACATTGGGTGCCTGTCCTGTTAATAGAAAATTATGCAGGCCCAAGAAAAAAAAAGTAAGGCATATGTTTGCAAACTACAACTCCAAGCATTCTCTGTTGCCATTGGTGAATGCTTAGAGTTGTACTTTTCAAACATCTGCAGGGCCTCAGAAAAAACATTTCACTTTTATGGTCACTTTTATTGGTAACCATACCAAAATCATCAATAAAGTTAGCTTTATGGTCTGAAATGCAAAAACAAATAAACACTACACAGACACAGGTACATGCACCAGGGTTCTCCCTAGGGTCTTCTAGCCGGGTGGCCCATTCGACTGGAAAAAGTTTCTTGAGAGAACACTATTGTGGTTAAATAAAGAATTTGATGTAGGCTTAATAGGTGTACCAATAGGTCAGTAAAGACACCCAACAAAACTGCCCAGTCCAGCCCCCTTTTAACAACGAGATTATTTAATCACGTTAACTAGTTTTTGCAAGATCCCCAAGGCCGCAAAAAGGTGGCACAGCAAACGTGCATGCACTCTGTATGCGGGTCACATGTGCTTGTGCTGCAATGTTACATCTGGATTACCTTCAGATGTTTTAAAACTACAACTCCCTGCTTTCTGCAACCAAGGAATGCTTTGAGTCGTAGTTTGAAAACATCTAGTGGGACAAAAGTTAGACATCTATATAATGAGTATGACGCAAGGCTGTTCAGTATTCCCATTAGAATATGAAGAAGGCTGTATTTGTTTTAATGTACTTATACTGCATATGTTTAAAGGGCAACCTTAAAAGTATTGGAAAATAATTAATAATTAACTAGTAAATATAGAGCACATTTACTTTTCCCCGCCAACAAATTTCCTCGTCCCCCCCAGCTACTTTTTCATGCCACCCGGCTGGAAAAAATAGTCTGGGGAGAATACTGTACACCGACTGATACACCCTCACAACCCAACCTACCTTTCTTTTTCCATGGCAACCATAGCTAAACTATCAAAAAAGTTTATTTAATGGTCTAAAATGCAAAGACATACCCCCTAAAACCACACAGACACACACACCTACTGATGCACCCCAGCACACTGTTCACTTTTTTGTTTCAATGGCAGCCATACAAACAATTAAGTTTATATGTATTTAAATATAAATACAACACATTTTTCAAAATGGAAGAGTATATGAAGAATAACTAGGTATGCATAAAATAAGCATTTTAAACAAAATTTATATTTTCCACTGAACTTTTCCTTTAAAAGCGGAGAAGAGCATTGTTGGTTTATTCAACGATGGAATATTCCATATTTGTAGAATACCTTTGATATACTATGCTTTAAGGCATGTGTTTGTCATGGAAAGGCCTATTGGCTGTAACCAGTGTCTTTAAAAAATCTGTCTAATTCATCATCCAGACTTAATCTTCATTGCCTATTAATAAGGATCAAAATTAAGTTTATGGTTGTTTTAAAGGAAATCCAAAGGTGGTCCTGTAGAGCTCTTCAAAACGTTTTTGAAGCCAGGAAGACATTTTGAGATATTCACTAAAAGGAGTCTCCTTCATTTGAACTGCACACAGGTCAAACCATGGGAAGGGGCTGCAGATGCAAAATGAGATCGTTAATATATCTGACTGACATATCATGTGGTAAAATACCCAACAACACAGAGAAACATATTTACAAGTATTCTGAGTATAAAACTTTATTGCTCCCACTTTCCACTTACCTCTCCTCTGAGAGAGATGAGATGAACTCTTGACTGACAAAACTTTTTGTGCTGAGATGGATGGAATGTGAATTCTGTTGAATAATGAAATTCAGAACTGCCACTGACTGCTTGTGGGACAAACCTTGAGATGAGCACAAGTTAATAGCTGCATACATACTTGTCACTAGAAAATTGCTAGCCATCTCAATGCCACCTAACGCACAAGAAAATGACAAAGCACAGTTACGTGTTGATACTGGGTTATATATGTTTTCAGGGACGTATGAGGTTTATAATACTAGGAAAACTAAACACCTGCAACCACTGAAAAGGGAACTTAAGGGTTAAATGGAAAAATCCCTCCTAGCTGCTGTACCTCGTACATACGTTCGATACTTTAGACAACAAATGACCCCTGAGCGTGCGTACAAGCGAGATGAGGTTTTGGGCAATAATTTGACATGTGAATGCATTCGGTCAGTTGATATTCATCAATCAGCCATCGCGGATCAAGGAACAATGGGGGTCGTTCACTGTCCAAAGTATTGGATGTGTGTACAAACCTTAAGGATACTTTCACAGTTTTAGTATGTAGTTCTGCAACTTCTTGTTCAAACTGCACCAAAAAGTGCCCCAAATCCCAATTTTCCCCTCAAATCTGACCCAGGTCTGATAATTAAACACCCAAATTAGATCTGATTCTGATAATTAAGAATCAGATTTTGACCACACATATATATGTGGTTGAAATCCAATTCAGGTCTGATGGTCAGTCTGAATAAATAATTAGACTTGAGCAAACTTTTACTTCACCATATGCCGACACTAAGTGTGGTGCGGCAATAATCAAGCAAGCAGTAGATTTTCCAACACCAAACAGGTTAGACAGGGTGCAGCACCCACTCATGTTTACCACCAGCATAACCCAAGGCAAGCCCTTCACACCACATGCAAACATTTCACCAGTTCCTCTGGATTCTAGTAGCCAAGAGTAACGCAAAGAAATTTGCTGGTAATTATTTGTATTTCTTCTTTATCAACATGAAGTGCTGATCCAATAGACCTACTGCAAAAAAGCTTAAAAATACAGGTATAAATAATCATTTAGAAGATTCCATGTTCACCATCATGTTACCTTCCTGTAAAGAAATCAACATCCAATGACGTTTCCTTATGTTCTTGTGGGCAAGCGAGTCACTTTAGCCCCAAACTGTTCACACTAAAATCAGACATAGCTCACATTTATTAACAGTGTGATCGGGCAAGTCAAAGAATCAGACCTGGGTAGTAAATTGAAATTGAGAATTACCTTTACCTTTTACAGGTAAAAAAAGAAAACATTTTTTAAAAAGTCTCTTAAAAAGTCTTTTACATTAAAGAAACAATCTATCTTAGGCTATCTTAGGCTAGGGCCTAAAATAGATTGGTACACAATTATCTATGGACCAATACTGTCTCTAACTTAGTGATGATCTGGTAACATATTTTAATGTGACAATATATTTTGTGGGGAAATTGTGCAATGATTGGTCAACCACCGGTTTCATGCCAATTTTTGGGAGATTGGATGGACACAAAATATCATCTTGTGTATACCACAGGACTGAGGTAATTTTTGTCCAACTTCCTTTATTTTGTGCCAAAATACACATCCAAAGAGGAAATTTCTTATTAAAGGGCATGTCCACCCCCCAAACTAAAATTTTACTAACTACTGGCCCTACAGTACAAATAAAAATCCTTACCTTACATCCCTGCTCCTTGGTTCTCCTGTTATGCCTCTTCAAAGTTCAGGAAACTGCTGGGTAGGAGCTGTCAGTGACTCATCCGGTGCCTCTTTTCTTGCTAACCTCAGCAAGAGCAGTAGAGCCCTTTCCCCCTTCCCCCTCCCGATCCCTCCGTGGCTGGCAGTTATCTAACTATAAAAGCTTTTGCCACA
This sequence comes from Hymenochirus boettgeri, assembly GCA_019447015.1. Classification (NCBI taxonomy): domain Eukaryota; kingdom Metazoa; phylum Chordata; class Amphibia; order Anura; family Pipidae; genus Hymenochirus; species Hymenochirus boettgeri. Next base: position 229,880,763 of record CM033476.1, on the reverse strand, counting down.
GAGCAGGGGATACCCTCCCACCCCCAACCGCTATATTCATAAGTGAATATAGTGGTTGGGGGTGGGAGGGTATCCCCTGCATTGTGGCAAACGTTTTTAAAGGGGGACATGCCCTTTAAACTATTAAGCAATAGTTACCATTTAGGGTGTTTCCTGGAATTGTAGACTCTATAAAAGTTACATCTTTCAAAGCTGCTGCAATGGATATCTTCTTACTAGAGACCCACTCTCCCTCTCCGGCCTTCCATTTGTAATCTGGTTTAACAATATTGCTGTGAGTCAGCATCTGTTTTAACCTTAAAGAAACAAAAATTAAAAAACTTAAAGCCCATATTTTGAACTCCAAACAAGACACAGCAGATCCTGTGGTAACACATTAGCAGCCATGTGAATAATCTATCTAATTATAGATACTGCACCTTTAACAATGGTAACCGTGATCGCAAATGTACAATTCAATTGCGTTCCATAAAACGATGCGCCTGTACGTTACTATTGCGGTAGCCTATTACAGCATGGTATATAAAATGGTTGTAATTGTACAACCACGTCCATAAATGTGTGGTATTGGAACTTTAGGATACCGCAGGCTAATAAATTTGTCCCCTTTGGTATTGCTTTTTAGCGATACCATGGGGTTAGTTACTGTATGAATGCGATTGTACATTTACGACCGAACATTCGGAAATTAACGAATGTTCAGTCGCAGAAAATCGGGCGGTAGTAAACTGTCGGTACTCTTAACTTACGATCGTATCGTAATTTTACGATCCTTAAATCGATCGGAGATTAATGATCAGAAATTAACGATCGTTAAACCAATCTGAATTTGACGATCTTTTCACCTTAAAATCAATACTGCGGCTTTATAAATATGGCCCTTAGTACCACAGTTAAAGGGATAAAGATGTGATCTAACTGCAGTTATTGCATGGAGCTGTGCATATTAATGGGTGGTTAATTTTGATTTACGAGTCTAATTTTGGGACATGTAAATATCTAAAATTTATATATAAGAAAAGGAACTTCCTCCAAACCTTAGAACAAGCAATACTGACCTTTTTCACAGATACTTAAAGGAGAAGTTCACTGTAAAAGCAAGTTAAACTTAGTGGATAGGTGTGCTTGGTCTTGGCGCGATGCACGCAGAGCGCGTGTGTTGACATCATGTCATGTGCACGCGCGCTAGATACAAACTTTTCCCACGCTGGGAACAAATTTGTGGGACAGTAAAAGCACCAGCAGCTAACCAGAATCTCCTGGGTCGGAGCCAAAGCCTGCAAAGTGGAGGAGGAAGCTAGCAACTTTGAGGAAAGGTAGGCTATGGGAGGGGAATAGTAAAAAAAAGTTTAACTTGCTTTTACAGTGAACTTATCCTTTAAAGGGTATGTCCACCCTTGAAACACATTTTTACCATAACAATCCCCCTGTCCCCCCAGCCCTAACCGCTATATTTATTTTATTAGAAAGTTCCCCAAACTTTACTTACCTCCCCTCTTTCCTCCGCCACGCTGCCGGCCCTCTGCTTGCGAGAAAATGCAAGCAGAGGGACGGGACCGGCAGTCGCGTCTGTGATTGGCTGAGCGGCAGCCAATCACGGACGCGGCTGCCGGTCATTCAGTGCGGCGGAGGAAAGAGGGGAGGTAAGTAATGCTTGGGGCACTTTCTAATAAAATAAACATAGCGGTTGGGGCTGGGGGGACAGGGGGATTGTTATGGCAAAAGGGATTTACATTAGGGGGAGGGAAGGCTAATCGGGAGGGGGAGAAGGGCTGCAGTACGCATGCCAAACTTCTCCCGGAGGCCAGGTAGGAGGCAGAGTCCTATATGGACTCTGCTATCCTCTTGGTGGGCACTTTTTGGGACTTTGGGGGGGGGGGGGAACTACAGGAGAACCATATGGAGCTGGGATGTGAGGTAAGGATTAAACTACACTAAACAATGGAGCCAGTAGTGGGGGGCTGGCCTGCACATATACCAGCATCTGATGAATGGCATAAACTTGCTGCAAAAAGGTCTGAGTAGTATGGTATTAGCTCCCAATTTCCTAAAAAAAACATTAACCATAATAGATTAGAAGACAGAAATTCAGGAAATCCAAGTTACTACACACCATGCTATTTTTTGGCTCGATCGACCAATGGTTCAGTGTATCGGTCTGAAAAAATTGCATGGTTTTTCGGTGGCTAACAGCCAAAGTCAAACCATTTGATCCTCTCGAAATTCTTTCAAGACCCGATCCCTTGCATCCTGGGTGCTGCCTCCTGCTGCTGCTGCAAGCTGGTTTAGAGTGCACACAGCAACAGTGAGGCGACTCCCAGTTGCAGCTCAGTTAATGGTTTGACATCACCTTCGTGGCTTATACTGACAACCACAACTAGGAAGCAGAACAGTGAATAGGAGCTTCCTGGCAAGGGATTGGGTCTTTTAAGTATTTCCAGAGGTATCTTTGGGAAGGAAAAGCATTACAAAAATGGGGTGGAAGAAGAGGAGCAAGGGATAAGTAATTATAATTGCCCTAACCTAAAAGGACTATACAAATATTTAATGAGGATATTATGAGTTACCAAGAAAAGTAATACAATGTTTAAATCAGCAGCTTCTGAGGTAAATGTCAGGAAACTATTTATTTCACAAGAAATGCTAAACATGTATTTAACAGGGTGAAGAAAGTTAGGCTAGGTAATGGCTTGCACTAAACATGGTAGTCCCAAGTTCATAGATTTATATGCACTATATATATTCACAGCATTTTTTGTTTCATCCAGTATCTCCAGCAATGGATTTACCAAAGAATACAGCCCTTCCCTTGAAAATACCTCGGCAGTGGCACACCAGACACCAGACTGTACACAATGGAGGTCTTCTTTAGATGCTTTCTAACTTGCTGGCATATGTTAGGAAGCTGGGATGGTAGACAGCACAGAATAAGAATGTGAGCCCAAGTGGCAAGACCAGCATTATCAAATGTACAATGCACACCCAGTTCCTGCAGTTCACCTGGAAGACAAAAGGACAGTCTTGATTAAAGAAGGATACATTAGAGAAAGAGACTCCACACAGTCAATCAACTGCAAAGAAAAAAAAAATGCAAAAATTAAAGGAAATATATGAGGGAATAGCCAAGAATTAATACTAATATCAGTGTCTGTATCATGCAGAGCTAACCATACACAAGATTATACTCATATATTACCCTGTGCACAAATAAATACTGCAGTGATTGCATCTTAGTAAGCATTTCCACAAAAATTGTCAAGCATTGTTCCCAAAAATGTTAACGGTGTTCGCAGACATCACTGACATCATGATTTAAATGAATGTTATTATTTTTTTTTAAAGGGACAAGTAAGATCTAAATTCTACCCCCAAAATGCACTACTCTACTAGAGAATTTACTAGTCTAAATAACATGTGATTGACTGCCTAATATGACAGAAACAGTATATGACTTGTTTTTCATATTCAAAGTTATACATGTGTGAAATAAATAGAATAACTTTATTTAGCAGTTTTGTAGCTCCTTTAAAAATAAGAACAGGAAGCTCTCTTTCCCTGGATCAAGCACACTAAACATGTCTTTACCACAGAGAGAACCGTTCAGGAAGTACGGTAAAAATTTTACAATTGCAGTTTTTGATATTGTGATGGTTTGTGCCAGCAGGGCGTGTGGCCAGCATTACATACTGTCCTAATAAATACATTTTTACGTTTTTTGGAATCTTCCTCTCTCAAAAGCTTGGTACCAAAGGATACTCACTCAAATCATCCTAGTTTTTAAGAAATGGATCTGATTAAAAAAAGTGATATTGGCTGTCTGTAAGGGTGTCTGTGCAGGCCAGGGACAGTGTTGGGTTTAAGAAGTAATATTGGGTGGGGTAAGGGTGTCTGTGCAGGCCAGGGACAGTGTTGGGTGTAAGAGTGAATATTTGGGTGGGGTAAGGGTGTCTGTGCAGGCCAGGGACAGTGTTGGGTTTAAGAAGTGATATTGGGTGGGGTAAGGGTGTCTGTGCAGGCCAGGGACAGTGTTGGGTGTAAGAAGTGATATTGGGTGGGGTAAGGGTGTCTGTGCAGGCCAGGGACAGTGTTGGGAGAGTCAGAGGAAGGTTCTGCCTACTGGACTTTACAAACGAGAAGTTAGGAATAGTCTTTGCTACCATTGCTTCTCCTCTTGGCCACTTTGAATTTCCCTGACTCTGATATTTTTGAATAACTATTAAGAAACTACTGTTAAATCCTATGTACAATGTATCATTTGAAAGCACATACAATTCTATCTAGCCATTGCAATAGTCACTGTACAAAGCAATTATGACATCAACAAAAGGAATGATTGATTGGACTGAGCTCTCCAAAGGAAAGAAGAATACACATCTAGAAAATAATTAGATAATGATTACCAGGTACAAGCACAGAATATGCACACCGATTTCAAACACCAATACAGAGATTACCGTTTGAAGGCAGCAATACTTAACTGTATAATAACTGAACATAAGAAATACATAAAACACCCCATGCAAAGATTTTTCCTGACTTTAAAAGGCTAATAATACCCAAAGAAGACGAATGTTGTACTTCCTCGATTGCTCATAGGCCTATGTCCATGTTAGCAAAAGCCAAAATTCCATAATAAAGAAAATGTACTTACGCAAGGTGTCTGGTCTGCGTGTAGAGACACGGATATCTTGAGTTTTTAGCTCAGTATGGTCAATGAGGCAGTGAGCCAATTGCTTTCCTAAATTGCCACCACCAATAATACCCACATGCAGACTCTCACATAATGCCAGATGGATTCTGTGTGCGGGTAGACGATTAGTAGTTTCCCCTTCTTTCTGTCTGTGGAAAAGCACAATGATATGCTAACTTTTGCAAATATGTGCCACAAGGGACTCCTGGACCTTAGGCATTTACTCTGCCTTGTAGAATGTTACAGGCAGAAAGACACAGATGTAATACAGACGGCTTTCTATCAGGGATGGTAAGAGGTTTAATAAAAGGCTCACCTAACACTGAAAAGCAACCTGCAGAAGAAAATACAATTTGCACAGGAATTCAGCAACAGCAGGAAACTTTTCTCCACCAAGGTGATGAGACTTTGGTGTTTAGATCCCACTCCTATATCAAACTGTAGTGAGCTCAGGCCAGCTGTCAGATCCATAATGCCAAGCCTGGAAACAAAAAGAAGAGAAAATCAACTTCATTTGACAACTGTTTTGAATTAAAGTATCTTTGGCTAGCAGAGCCTCATTGTCTTACTTACAAGTAGGAAGATTATTTAACAAAAGGATTCCTATGTTCCATCTAGTTTTAGATTTCACACTAGAAATGATCAATAGATTCCCTTCTGCCTGGCATATATAGGCAGCAAATGTGGACATAAGACAGACAGAATGATTTACCATTTCATGGGTATGTAAGGGTTGGATGATTATTAAAACAACTAATTATGCATTTGTGCTGCGCTTCCAGTAATAGCCCGTAATCTGAGCGCATGTGAATTGTATAAAAATTATGATCCCGTGAACTCCGAAAACTGAACGCAGTGTACACAATGTGGCTACCCACACTGTGATACACTGACACGCATTTCTCAAGCGCTAACAGATTGCAAAACACGATCAGAAGTGAGTGAGAAATGCACTAAAGTGGCCTATCCCTTATATAAAGCCAAAATCTTCCAAGGCGCTGAACAATGACATTAATACATTCATGGCAGGCACTTTATATTCCACACACAACCTATCGATCAGTATCTCTTTCTGATTGTGGGGGAAACAGTGAGCCAATATATTTTTTCATAGTGAAGCATTTTCCCGACTTTGCACAACTGTATGAATCAGTTAGAAAGGCAATTGCTAAGCAATTTAGCAGTTTCTGGGGAATACGTAAAGCTTCATACACACCGCTTGTATGCACTTAGCTGGGTGGAGATTATCGCCCAAGTGTATGAGTTGGTTTGGCGTCGTTCATTGATCCGCCACAACACCCAAGAGAAAACACACAGGGATTATTGCCCAATGCAAATGTTTATAGGCAGCTCATTAATCTGGGATTGTGGGGGAATTGCAGAGTGTATGAAACTTAAGGACTCGGCGATTTCTCACGCACTAACAATTGCACTTGTGATCCGTTATTGTGTGAGAATCGAGGCAAAATGGATGTCAATGTGGATGGCCACCTGGTTGCACTGCGATCTGTTTTCGAACTATCGTGCAGATCACATAGGGAGCACCCAACTGTGGTGGCCACACTAGTATGCGCTATTTAAAGCACGATCGGATCACGCTTAAAGAGGATGTTCAGTGCAAATTTTTTTTTAGAAAAAAAGAGCAGTATTTTTCCATCCCAATGACCTTAATCTGCCAATTCAGCATTTTGTCTGTGTATAAATAAATGCAACCGAAATACTGACTACTTGTTTGCAGGACCCCTAATAGTGACCGTTATGGTCTTGCCCTTGACCCAGCGCCTGGGATGATTTAGTTTCTCAGTAGAGATCTGAGCATCTTTGACTCATCCAACAGCCAATCAGTAGAAATAACAGTTAGGAACATTCCAAGGAAGTGTGCATTCTGGCAGGGGCGTAACTAGAAATCAGTGGGCCCCCCACGCCACCCAACCACAACTCCCTGCTCCCCCTAACAAGACCACCTTGGTTATAATGGTTGTAATTACCATAAAAATAACCATATATGAAGTCAACTAAACAGTTAATCCATCTCTCCATCAATCTTTCTATCTCTGTCTAATAGATAGCAAATATAGATAGTTGAATAGATATAAAGAGATAACAAAGATACGGTAGATAGAAATATGAATAGATAGATAGAGTGATATATACACAGATATATATAGAGAGAATTGACAGATAACCTATCTATCCATTCTCTATCTATCATTATCTATCTACAGTATCTATCTATCTATCATTATCGATCTATCTGTCTGTCTATCATTAACTATCTATCATCTATCTATCTATCATTATATATCAGTCTGTCTGTCTATCTATCTATCATCTATTCATCATCTATCTGTCTATCATCTGTCTGTCGGTCTATCTATCTATCTATAATCTATCTATCTCTCTATCTATCATCTGTCTCACTATCTATCTGTCTGTCAGTCTGTCTATCTATACTATTCTATCTATCTTTCTATACATTTATTTTCTATCTTTTCTTTCTTTTTATCTATCTATCTATCTATCTATCTCTGTAAAAGTGTCAATGCCATTTCATTTTCATTCATATTATTAGAGTCGACTTACTGGACTCTGGGCTGACTTGCTCAGATTGCAGACAGCAGCAGCACAGCAGGTGCTAGGGCAGGTTACACTCGATAGGCAGCCCGCAGCTGCAGTCTGGGCTGGAAGAGTGAGAACACCGAGATGGAACCGACTGAACCAGCAGCACCAACAGTTCCACAACTCGGTGGGACCCTCGCTCTTGCGGGTCTTGACTTCCACCCTTCAAGTTCTCCCGCTCCCAGAGGCCAGAGCAGACCAGGGTCACGCAGCGGGAAGTCAATCATCGGTACAGTACAGGAAATATGGTAATGGTCTTACACACAGCACGGACACCATCCCCACACACCCCCAGCGGTAGCGCAAGTAAAAACTAAAAAAAGGAGAAACCTGTAACAAAAAAAGCAGAGCAGGGATAAAAATAGCAGCCTAATGAAAACCGGCTCTGGGCCCCCTTATGCCCCCGGGGAAGAAGAAGGACTGTTAGAACCTGAAATGTCAGCTCACTAATGTCAACAGCAGGGAACAGCAAAGGGTATGAAATAAATTGATTTTTCAAAATGGGAGAGAATATGTAGAATAACTAAGAAGGCATTACACAAACTAACAATTTAACAAATATTGATAATTTCCACTGAACTGTCCCTTTAAAAGCGCATTAGTGTGGCCTAGCCCTTTGTAAGAACATTTGGATCCTAAGCCTGAATCTCCCAAATATTTGTACCTGAGTAATGAGATTTAATCTAACTAAACAAAGCTTCACCATAAAGTAATTCTTTCCACTTTCAAACCTATACTTCTTATACCACTGTCAGATGAATAGAAATAAGGTGACATTACCATATGACCCTGTGATTTAATGTTGCTATTTAATGTCACTCAACTGTATTAATCCTGCTGTGTGGGCTTCTCAGGGTCCCCTCCACTGTGCATTGGACCACGTGTGAGACACATACCGTGTTAATACCGATTCCAGCCGTTCCACACTCACCCTCTGTATTATAGGTCCAGGTAGCAGAATCACTTGGTCCACTCTGTGTTCTAAAAACAAAAGGCTGTTTGGGTTGCCGTAGAAACGTTTACAAACTCTTTTGCTTTACAATCCTCACATAGAAATGATCTTAAACATGCGCCACCTGCTGATTATGTAAAGAATTGATTTACCTTCAATAAAATGAAAGGTCTTCCCAGAGATGTGTAACTTTTCCAGTGAGCGGGTAAGGGAAAGAAGATGGCTGCAGTCCGCCGCTGGTTATCAGATCATTTTGTTGTGATACGGGCAGTTTACATTGGTCATGGGAGTGTAACTACCAGGGGAGAAGAACTGCAACTGCAGGGGGGGGGCATTTTCTTATTTTTTCTATGACAGATATAGAAGTATAGAAACCACTGTAGATGTAGCACGGGTAGGGGCCCCATCACAGTTTTGCTTGGGGCCCCAGTGATTCCTAGTTACGCCACTGCGTTTGACAGATCGCAGATTAAAGAAGACACATGGTACAATAAGATCACGATCGTAAATTTGTGACATAATTGTTGATTTACAATTGATATTGTTAATTTATGGCACGATCACAAACTAAAGATGGCAGCAACAATGTTAAAGGCATGGTATCGCAAAATAGCAAAAATTGGTGATGTGTATAAAAGGTCGAGTCCCCCTTTTTGTCTAGCTTATAGTTATTATAGTTACCTATAATATAGCATCAGAAAGTGCAAAGGAAGCCAGTCTGAAATGTAAATAAAATAATGAGCGCCACAATGCAAATAAGAAATGTAAGGGTAAATTGATCATATAAACAATGAGAGAGGTCACACAGTTGCACAAATGAAAACCTTGTGCTTATTGGCCTGGTACCAGCATAATGAACTATACCTCCAAGTCTCATATAACATATCAATTAACACCAAACAAGAAAAGAGATGATCAATGCACATTCCTGGGCCCATATATCATAATATCCAAAAAGAATGCTACTGGATAAGACACCTATGTACATTGGTACCACATGGTCTTAACGATTCATGGTCACTCAAATGTTATCTATAAGCCACTTCAAATGTTATTTATAAGACATTTCTTTTTGTTTTAACCCTGTTTAGATTGAGGAGGTCACCATTGGACACATAACAGAATGATTTGATTGGAGGATCTGGGATGTAATTTCCTGTATTGTGTGTATATATGTAGTGTAGAGCACTGGTTTTGTACACTTGATAAAGGACTTAGGGCAAGGCCACACTGCAACGCAAACGCAATAGCATGCGATTTCATGTGCGATTTTCGTTGCGTTTGCGATTTCTTCAATAAGTATAGGAAAACGCATGCGATTGCGATTAAAAATGCAGAACGCAAAACGCAATCGCACCGAAAAACGCGCGTTTTTTTGCGTTGCTGCGTTTTCAATGATTTTGTAAAACCGCAAGCGCAATCGCAAATGCAAGCGCAGACGCAAAAAAAACGCAGCAGTGTGGCCTAGCCCTAAACGTCTGAAACATGTCGTGTCAGTAAAGCACTAAAGATATACTTTGGAGTCTTCATTGTCTGGAAGCACCTGCAAACTACTTTTTCATTTTGATTCAGCTAAGGTGTTTGGGACAGAACACAGCAGGATCCAGCAGAAAGAGGTGTTCGGGACACTGTCTATTGCTTATTATCCACGTTAAACGTTTAAATTACGCTCTGCTGCTCCTATTTATACTTCCTCTGTAGTCTCCCCATATGTTATTGCCCGTACCCTCTGCTCATCGCAGAAGCAGCTCCTGTACCAACCCCCCACACGTACTGCTTCCTTAAACCTTTTTCTCTTGCGGCTCCCATCCTCTGTAATTCTATTACCCTCTCTCTACATCAAGAAACCTCTATTAGCAGGTTTAAATCTAGCCTTACATCCTACCTATCTGGTAACCAGCACAGTATATGATTGTTTTATTGGCACTGCATTCGTTTCACTCCAGAACTTATACCCATTCCATTGTATCTATGTTACCCACCTAACTAGATTGTAAGCTCTATGGGGCAGGGACCTCCTTACCTCTTATGGCAAAGCTCGAGCACTTCTATTTATATATTTGTGTACTGAACCATCTATGTATTTGTTCCACTTGTATGACTTTGTTGTATTTTGTTACTGTACAGCGCTGCGTACAGTAAAGTGGCTCTTTATAAATAAACTATACATACATACAAAACAACTTTGCTTACTGCATTCCGTAATTTACAAGCTTTTAAATGCTGCTACTCATTTTTGTGTCTGCCTACATCATTCTGTCTAAATACATCACTGGCCCCTCCTTCATTACACGGTGCCTGAAGCTAGTGCCCCCAGCACTTAGAACTTCTAGGCATGCCCAGTTGCAGGCATTCCCATGCATATCAGACCTCTGTGTTTCAATCGCCATGAGCTCCCTACGTGGCTGGGATTTAATGTCTCTTTTTAAAGAAAAAGTAAAAAAGACTTAACATAAGTTTAAGTAAATGCACAGTAAGTATTTGCACTAGACATTTTTATGGTCTTATTTTCAAGGGTCACTATACTCACGCAAACAACTTTGTATATTGTAAAAGTACAATGTTAGGGTAGTAAAATGATGTTACATACATATGTGTCTGTGTCTGCTTTGTTAGTGAATTTTCAATGTTTAGTAACTGCTTCATACTGCCCCCCCCATAGTCATAGCCTACTTTTAAATCCAGCCGGTTATAAAAAGCCTTCAACAGCCAACACTATACAGCTCATTATCATATCTTCCAGACACTGCTGATTATGGGTGGGGCTGCTGCTGTGTCAGACACTTCTCTCTCACTTCTAGAGCTTGCTCACTTAAGACTTAATGCTGGGAAAGACAGGAAGTATACAAATATAATGTAACCTGGGTATATGCAGTACTCAGCAATCAACCAATAATGATGAGAACTGTATTAAACTACTAGAATACAAATATAAGCACTCAATATCCTTGCTGGCCAGCCAGTAGAATATAAACAAGTTAAAAGGAAACTGGGAAATTATTTTATTTAAATTTCCCACTACTGGAAACTCTAACTATCACTGTACCATTTTTTTGTTAATCTGTTCCCTATTTCTTTAGCTATCCAGTCTGAAACATCTTAAATTTCAGCTGTCACTAACCTGGCAGATAAAAACTGCATCTGCTGTAGTTCCTAAACAAAACAATATTGGGAGGTGGGAATAATCAATCCTAACTCCCTGTCCCAGCTACTTTTCATTTTAAAAAAAATAATTTTTACAGTATAGTTGTCCTTTTATATACAAACATATACAAATACATATATAAAAATATACATCTGTTTACGCACCTTCCCAGTGTTTGGTGAAAGATATATTCTAACAGGGTTATTCAATACAAGTTCTTATCGTTTAAAATGGTGCTAATTTTGCAACTATCAGTGAATTCTGCCTAAACCAGCTTTTGCAAAGTTGATTGAAAAGCGGAATACACAACCATTCATGTGGCCTATTTGAGACAGCCCTGTTACTGTATGTAACTCTAATTAAATAATTATGCAGATTTCTTGTCGCTAGCAATTGTCAGCGTAGCTGTAAAGCCCTATTAGCAAAGCTTCCCCCCTGCACACAAACAGATTGGAACAAGTGAGCAATTCTGTGCATGCTCTACCTCTCCAGTTTCACTTATTGTAAAGGGCTATTCCTTGACCAAGAAGCAATTTACTATCTATGATATAAAATGGATATTTTTGATCTCCAGACTAGCTGTCTGTTTTCCTTTGCATTAAAGGGCATCTATAGTGGGAAAATGAACTTTTTCTTCTTCCTTTCCATGTGTTCTATAATTCCCCACAACCCCCAGAGTCTCTTCACTTTTTTCAGATTCCCTCTCTGTCCTGAGATACACCAGTTAGAAGAATACGTGATTGCATTCCTCTACTTCTACTTGGACTGTCAATCAAATCCCTGTGACGTGATCCCCCCTCCCTGCTCTGTAATAAACATAGAGATAAGAGCATTAGCAGGGGGAGAGAGGTAGCTTTGATGGTAGATATAAGGCTGCACTTGACCCCCCCCTTCGTAATAGCTTTCACTGATTGATGATGGGTCACAAAGTGAGAGATCGTAAACTGTACGGAGCTCCTTCTTCCGTGTCTCCAGGACAGCTTGCCTTCTATTGGCCACTGTGCGTGGGTGCGTTTTTCAGGATGTTGAACTTTTAACTCCTACTGCACATGATAAGCTTGTCGGTTAGCCGGAGTTGAGGCATGGAGGAGGCAACAGAGGGGAGGGGGAAGGGCTGCACACAGATCTGGCACCATGTTTAAACAGTCACTGACATAGTTAGAATTAAGGCAGCACAGAGTACATGAATTTAACTTTGCAAAGGGGCAATGTGTTTTTTTCACTATAGATGCCCTTTAATCTCTTTCCATGTGCAGGAAATGAGAAGAAAATGAGTAATTAAATAAAAGTTTTTTTATTAATGATGGATAAAGGATGATATTGGCACAAAAACTGTATATTGGAAAATCAGTGGAAAAGGCTCAGTTTTTCCATCGAATTTGCTGTAAGAAAACAAGGGAGGAAAAAAAGTGTTACCAGATGATTTATAAGGAGTAAGTAACACAGTATTGTTTTATGTAAATAAGTATGTAAATGTGAATAAGCATACATATTCAGAGGTAATGTATAAATGTACTTTTTGCCGTTAGTATGTAGACAAGTCTTGTACTATAAAACTAGGCTATCTTTATAATGTACCCCAACGAGGTGATTTCTATTATATCTTGCCTCCAGCATAGTTGGGGACTTCAATAATTGCTTAGGTATCTGCAGGGTCCGTGGGGGTTACCAAACTGCCATTCTTAGAGCCAGGCCCACAAAAATTCTAAAAGCTGTAGGCTTAGATATTTTCTTTCACATAGTTTAAAATGCTGTGTGAGAGTAGCTCCCCTCTGCCCACCGACTGGTACGGTGGGCAAAATGCCCCCCAAGCCTATCTGTGAAGTAAGGCAGTGTAAAGTTTAAATAAAGTTAAAAAATATTCAGTTAAAAAAAAAATAACTTTACCAAGACATTATACTGCATGGCCTACCATGAATGTTTGCTCATGGCGCGCCCCTGTAATACATTGGCAGCTGGGTGAAAGCTAAAAGATAAATACATTTTTCTCCTGCATGCATGTGCTCCCATTCATATATGCGCGCACCAGCACAGAATGATTGCTGCTAGGGTGCTTAGCAGCTGCCAATAGGCTAGGTAGGCCAAGCTTCCTGTGAATTATTAAGTGGCATTTTATATACAACAAGTCAGTTCTGATGGAATGGGCTGGAGGCCTTTTATATACATGTTTGTGCTGCTGGGCATGGGCTGGGGGCATTTTATGTATACAAGTCTGTGCTTCTAGGCATGGGCTGTGCCATTTTATATATACAGTTCTGTGCTGCTGGGCATGGAAGGGGCATTTTATATAAACAATATATATACAGTTCTGCTCTGCTGGGCATGGGTTGGGGCATTTTATATATACACGTTAGTGCTGCTGGCATGGGTTAGGGGGCTTTATACACAAGTCAGTGCTTCTGGGCACGGGAGTTGTAAGGCCGCCCTCCAATTCTCCAGCCAGTGTAAAATCAGTCCTCCAGTACACCCACTAGTGTAAAGTCAGTCCTACAGTTCACCAGCCACACCAACTTTTTTGGCGGGTGCGCTTTGTGTTCTGAAGGGAAATATTAGGGAGGCTTTATTCAATACCCAGTATTGTCAGCCTTACATATCATTAGCCATTGTTTGTCAGCTCTCCAGTTCCTTAACCAGTATTGTTAGCCCTCCAGTTCATTATCCAGGATTGTCAGCCTTTCAGTTCATTGTATTTTCAGCCTTCCAGTTCATTACCCAGTATTGACAGCCCTAAGATCATTTGCAATGTTAGTCAGACCTCCAGTTTTTTACACAGTATTGTTAACCATCCATTTCATTACCCAGTATTGTTAGCCCTCCAGATCATTAGCTAGTGTCAGTCCTCCAGTTCATTACCCAGTACAGTCAGCCTTACAGTCCATTACCCAGTATTGACAGCCCTCCCGTTCATTACACAGTATTGTCAGCCATCCTGTTCATTAGCCATTTTTGTCAACCCTCCAGATCATTAGCCAGTGTCAGTCCTCCAGTTCATTACCCAGTACTGTTAGCCTTACAGTTCACTACTCAGTATTGTCAGCCCTCCTGTTCATTACACAGTATTGTCAGCCCTTTAGTTTATTAGCCATTTGTCAGCCCTCCAGATCATTGGCCAGTGTTGATAGTCAGCCCTCCAGTTTATTACCAAATATTGTCAGACCTCTAGTTCATTAGCCAGTATTGTCAGCCCTCCATTTAATTAGCCCTTTAGTTAGCCCTCCAGTTCATTAGCTGGTGTTAGTAAGCCATCCTCTTTCTTAGTCTGTTACTGTTATCTTAATCACATTGTAGACTGGTGAAATGGAATAGTGGTCTTAAAAATGGACATAACTTCAATAAAGTTGTTGTGGCCTTGGCAAAGTGGACATGGTCAAAAGTTTTGTTATTTACCTTGGTTAAATTTGCCCCCCAGGTCACAAGGTCCCAGTCTTCCCCTGATTAGAAAAGAATGTCCCTGGAGACTACCCATACTGTATATAATAGAGAAGGTTTGCTTGGAATAGCTTAATGAGTGGACCTTACACAAAATAGTTGCCCAAGACCCTGTTCTTCCCTGACATTTTTTCTAGTTCCAACACCCTTTCTACTACATCTATCTGACTTATCATTTGCTATATTTAATTCCTCCTATTTGTTAGTTGAAGTTTCAACAGACTTACAACAAAAGATAATGAGGCATGTAAAGTATATTACTCACCATGTTACCAAGAATTTGATCTATCTTTACTTCCTCAGGTGATCCTCGCTCCACTTTACATCGATAGGCCATTAGTTGCAGACGGTCTTTTAGGTCTCTGTATGCCTGTTGGAAATACAGCCATAAGCTGCATCTTTAGCAGCAGCATAACACATGATTTTAAAGATGGGTACAAACAGCATCAATGTAAAGCAGAAAGACAGACAGATTCCATAGGATTTGGTCTGTGATCTGCTACAGATATGGTGTGGTGTTGTACCTATATCTGTAGTACTGAGTACATCATTTGGGTGGTTCCACATGTAGTGCACTCTGTTGGCTCCCTATAGCAGTGTTTAACCTTTTTATTTGTGGGGAACCAATTTTCATGTCTTGGGGAACCCCTACATAAAATAATAATTATATATTATATTTTTTCTTTTTCTTTCTTGGTTATCAAATCATCAAAATACATAATGTATACAAATAGAAATGATAGATCTATAAATATATCTCTATTTAAAAGAAAATGCACTGCAGTGGATGGTTCTATACCAGTGTTTCTCAAACTTTTTATCCTTATGGAACCCTTGTTAATATCTCAGGGAAGCCTTACATTAAAACATTATTACTTATTTTTATTAATCTCTCACACATAATTCAAACAGATATAAAACATCGACCTCTCAGGGAACCCTAGGGGTCCCCAAATCCATGGTTGAGAAACACTGCCCTACAGTACAGAGCAGACAGCGACTGACAAAAATATTGATGGTGGCCCTAACGGATTGGCCTAATATCAATACTGTGTGTATCCAGCTTAACACAGATCAGATTATTAGATCAGATGTGTTACGATCATAAGGATCATTTGTATATACCCTATTTTGATTTAAAATGTTAATGTTCTGTCAATTGAAGCCACATCTTTGGAAAAATATATACATAGATAGCATTAAACTACTACACTGCATTATTATTTTATGACAGTGCCCGTCATCAATGAAGGATTATGCCATGTATAAAATATAATAAGCTGACAGTTTAAATTAGCAGGTCTGCTTTCCAAAACTGTATTATACACATCATATACAGTTGTATTGTATATTTAATACAGTTTGTTTTGGCAAAGCTGAAAAGTATTATGAATTGTTTCTAATTTTGCATACCTTTATGATTAGGTAAAGCTATGCATATGTGGTGTCATATTAATGATGTGACATTTTTAAAGGGTATCTCCACTGCTAAAAGTCACCTGGGTTGTAAGGATAGATATGTGTAGGGTGGATATGTACCTGCAGTATCCTGTGTCTTTGAGCAGTAGTTTAGAAGAAATCTAATGAGTTTGTCCTAGAATGCTGTGGATGGTGCAGGTCCGCCCACTTTCATTGACCTCCCCTGTCTCTCTCTGCATAATCAGCTGGAAAAATGAACTTAGAGAGTCAGGAAGGAAAGGATTTCTTACTGCAGCCAAGTGGGTGTGTCTGCTACCATGATGATGCACATTGAGTGACAGCACTCCCAGCACAGGGGAAGACACACCCCCAGGAACCTGCACAACTTTCCCATGCTGCTGCAATCAAACGAAAAGGAAGGTAGGGGGAGGAAGGTAGGGGGAGGATTGGGGGATGGTGTACTTTAAAATAAACCAAAAAAAAAAAATGCTTTTTCCTCAGTGGAGATACCCTTTAAGGGAACTTTAAGGGGCACTAGGATGCCAATTGAGAGTAATGTATTTTTATTTGTGAAACTAAGTGGGTACCTAATAGCCACATGTTCAAAGAAAAATAAACATTTGGAATATCAAACAGAACTGCTTAAATGATAACCATAGTGTGCACAAAGTTTTTTTTTTTAAAAAAATACAGTTAACATAAAAAGTACTTGGGACAGGGATATAGGATTGGTAATTCCTACCCCCAATATTGTTTCTGTGAGGAGAATCAGCCCAAAGAAAACTGATTTTGCCAGTCCTTCTCCTGGCTTCAGCACTATCTTTAATACAGGAATAGTCCAGGACTAACCTGGCAAATGAAAACTGTTAGTGCTGTAGCTCGTCAAGAAAACAATATTATGAGGTAGGAATAATCAATCCAACCTCCCTGCCCCAGGTACTTTCCATTTTTTCTAGTTTCCCTTTAAGAAAGAGTCAATTTCCAACTGGTAATACTGGTTGCAAACAAGATTCATATTTACTTAACAGTATGCATGTGCATGTCTTTAATCATATGAAAGTATTACACACACAAAGCCATATTGGCTGATAAGCAGAAAATGAGAGTAGCAATGCTCACATCAATGACAACATCATGGCATTTGTACTTGGTCCCCAAAGATATTCTACATTCTGTGCCTTCCACCAGTCGGACATAATCCTGCAGCACCTATAGGAGGTCAAAAGAAGGAATTGACACAATAAAATGAACATGCAGTTTATTGATTTACAAATCCTACAAGATCCAGGTGTAATTACAAATTGTATACTTTATAACCAAATGTGAAGCTCATTTTGTCCATCCTCAGTATTTTCTTAATAGCTTAGTGTGAATAAATTGCCCTTTATTTCTATGTCCTGTAAACCTTTCCCTGTCAATATATTCCCTGCATTTCTGCTTCAGAGGCCAATTATACATACAAACTGTTGACAATGACATATATAGGGTATTTATTTTTTACCCCTGATATTTTCACTCACCTGTACAGGAGCACTGTTCTTATGTAGAATTTGCACCACACTGTGAAAGCCAACCGGGGCTTTCTTTCTGGTGTATCCTAACCAATTCTAAGCAGAAAAAGTGAAAGGCTTTTAGGAAGGGTTTTGTTACAAGCTTTCAGTTAGGTCTATTTCAGCATAGAAGAATATCAGCACTGTGCGCACTGATTTGACTGTGGACTAATCGTTCATTGCCATGGGTAAATACATACAAGTGACATTTACTAATTATTTGGTAAAATTGACTGTCAAATTCATCCTCAGCATAGATAAATGATCATGTGATGCACCAAGATCAATTAATCTACTTAGGAGTTACTTGACAGAAAAAGGAATATGAATAATACTATTTTATTTTTTTTACTGAAGTTACCTGAATCTAGAGTAAGTAACAATATGAGGAACAGATAATAGAAGACAATGAAATGATACCTTTGTAGTAAATAGGGCATCTACATCCTGCCATGCACTGAGCTTAGCTCGTGCTGCCAAGGCTGTGAGTATATACAACTTTTCTGCAATCTAAAATGAGCACAAAGGGTACAAATTATTAAATTCACATTCTCGTACATTCTTCTGCCAATAAACGCAAACTCCCAAAACAGGACCATCTTTATTAATTCTCTAAACACACTTTTTTTATTCCTTTTGTTCACACACTTCTTACCTTAAATGTTTTTCTTAGGTTAGCTGGACTACTGAATGTTCCCTGAGAAAAGAAACATGTTTTCGTAAAGATAACATCTCGCTAGACAACTAAAAGATGCACAACATACATACTGTAAATGTACTTCTAAATAAACATATAAAAAAAAACTCAGGCTCCAGGCAGGAATGCCGCAAAAAAAGTGGCTTGGGTTTATTTCTTTAGACACACAACGTGTTTTGGGTCAAGACCCTTTTTCACACAAAACATGTCCTGAGTTGTCTAAAGGACAACAAGCCACTGTTTTTGCAGCATTCCTGCCTGGAACCTGTGTTTTTCTCAAATATTTATTTATAATGATGTTTGAAATATTTGAACATTTTGGATAGATGTTCAGTTTGAGAAACTTTTTTACCATACAGATTTAACCAGGAAACCTAGTTTTTACTGTAAATGTACACCTTCTCCTAATCCTAAAATCACTTAATTATTTAATTTCAGACATTTATGGACATTTTTTTCTCACTATAGTAACAATTTCTACAAACCAAACAGAACATTGCCTAAAACTGTAACTTACCTCGCTCTCTGTATAATGGTAAATACAGGCATAGAATAACGTGGTAACAAGTGGCATGAAAAGTAGAGACGCTTTTCTTGGATGTTTGCAAAAGATCTGCTCCTGTCCAGAAGCCTCCAATCGTTTATCATTGGCCTGAAAAACAGTGGACCCTCAGTAACTAGATTTTGTATCTAAAAAGGCTGCATGCAGACAACTCCACTATTTTGCTTTTATTACAAAGACACTTAAGTGCATGCCTGGCAAACCCTACTCAACAACATCTCCCTTTCCTTACCCCCTGGAATGACACCATCATAACTCCAAAGCTCTTCCACCAGACTGCATTATCATGACTGTAAAAGCACGCCCGAAGCATCCATCTTCTTCCCCACAGCCGCATAACCACGTCTCTCAAACCCTCCCTTCATCCCACCATACTGCCATCCCTCCGTGTCTACCCATTCACCTTTCTTACCCCCCTTCCAACTGCACCGTCATGCTTCTCAGCACATAATCCTCTGAGCGTACTGGCAAGAATAATTATTTCAGATAATATCGGCATCTTTAAAACTTCCTGGTGTTTTTCTGCCTCCCCTACTCTCAGACAGTCCCAGTAAGTAAGGGGAGGGACGTTATTTGTGGAGTGTCTTCTGGAATCTTATAATCGGCACGCTGATTATAAGACTATTATTTACAGTCTGGCCCCATAGATATAAATGGAAGGGGTGGATTATATGAGGGATAATGTGCCCCTTACAGTGTAATATAAGGCTATTATGCCACCGAGGAGTTCCCTGACCATATAAAAGCACGAGGCTGTAGGCCGAGTGCCTTTATACAGGTCAGGGAACTCCGAGGTGGCATAATAGGCGTATATTACACTGTAAGGGGCGAATTATTTCTTATAATACACAAGTTTTTATTTTAAATAAGTACAGTGATAATAGCTGGTGAAAAGAATTTATTTAACTTTTTTTTTTAATGTACTTGGGGTGTGGGAAGTGGGCAGTTTTAACCTGTTACTCACACTGACCGTTTAACTTGCCAATACAGACAGGAGCTGCATGAAAAGTTCCTTTCTGTCTGCAGTATCTATATTTGGAAGTTAAACTTGTCATAGAACCAGTCATGGAATATTACACTGTAGGCAGCTTATTATTCCTTATATAATACACAGTCTCTGTATTTTCAACGGAGAGCTGCAGTGGCGAGAATCCTTATTAGAATCACTCAGTGATGTCACTGAGTGACTAGTTCAATTATTAGTGCCACTGCAGCTCTCCATTCCTAATATAACATAAAAATCATTGTCCTACCTCTTATCCAGCCACCCCGGAATCGAACATTTCACAAAATCACAAATCCAAGAGCTGGACAGGAACGGATCAGCCGTGTATACACGGCACAGAACAGCCTGGCGCGCATGCGGATTACCGTCCATTATGGCACATGATGAAATCAATACCAACACACACGCATTATGCAAACAAAAAAGAGGCGCGAACAAAACGGAATAAACCAAAATTAACAAACAGGGGTAAACATAAAGCCTAAAAAACAAGTGAAATAAACCTAAAACAAACATCTGATTCTGACTAAATTACTATAACATTTGAACAATGAAACATATATAACATAAACATATATCTAAGATAAAGATTTTAAATAATAGTTAAAATTTTAACAATGTTTTTTAATGTTATGTATAAAAAGAAAAAAACATTACATGCAACATGCAATTGAAAACTAAACAAACTTTGGATCTATCTATCTATCTATCTATCTATCTATCTATCTATCTATCTATCATCTATCTATCTATCTATCTATCATCTATCTATCTATCTATCATCTATCTATCTATCTATCATCTATCATCTATCTATCTATGAACATAGTACAATGAGAATAATTACAATTGCTTCTCTTTGTACACTAAATCTAGGTACACACACAGCAATATTTCAGGTCAATCAATCGACAGTTCAGTGTATCGGGCCAAAATTATTGCATGGTAAACCCCGGCCTATCACGTGGACTGCAGGTAAACTGTCGGCCGCGGGTACTTTTGACTTGATCGACAGTCCTGGCTGACTGGTCAGAAGTGCCAAACGGTCGGTCAGGAGGAAGAAACTCATGACGTTTACACAGCTTTATACCAATATAAAATCATCAGTTATTTGTTTATCTAGTGACACGTGACGGAAGAAGCTCAGTTCTCAGCTTGGAGGTCATCCAATGTCACCTACATAGAGCCAGTAATCTTGGGGTTATACAGCATTGTTGGAGGGCATGTTCATCCCATCATAGATTTCCTCTCTAGTAATGTTGAAAGGGAAAGTCAAGCAGTAATATATAAGGGATAATTTGCCCTTACAGTGTAATATAAGGCAATTATGCCACCGAGGAGTTCCCTGACCATATAAAAGCACGAGGCTGTAGGCCGAGTGCTTTTATACAGGTCAGGGAACTCCGAGGTGGAATAATAGGCGTATATTACACTGTAAGGGGCGAATTATTTCTTATAATACACAAGTTTTTATTTTAAATAAGTACAGTGATAATAGCTGGTGAAAAGAATTTATTTAACTTTTTTTTTCCCAAAGTTTGTTTAGTTTTTCAATTGCATGTTGCATGTAATGTTTTTTTCTTTTTTATACATAACATTAAAAAAACATTTTTAAACATTTTAACTATTATTTAAAATCTTTATCTTAGATATATGTTTATGTTATATATGTTTCATTGTTCAAATGTTAATAGTAATTTAGTCAGAATCAGATGTTTGTTTTAGGTTTATTTCACTTGTTTTTTAGGCTTTATGTTTACCCCCATTTGTTAATTTTGGTTTATTCCGTTTTGTTCGCGCCTCTTTTTTGTTTGCATAATGCGTGTGTGTTGGTATTGATTTCCTCATGTGCCATAATGGATGGTAACGCGCATGCGCGCCAGGCTGTTCTGTGCCGTGTATACACGGCTGATCCGTTCCTGTCCAGCTCTTGGATTTGTGATTTTGTGAAATGTTCAATTCCGGGGTGGCTGGATAAGAGGTAGGACAAAGATTTTTATGTTATATTAGGAATGGAGAGCTGCAGTGGCACTAATAATTGAACTAGTCACTCAGTGACATCACTGAGTGATTCTAATAAGGATTCTCGCCACTGCAGCTCTCCATTGAAAATACAGAGACTTGTGTATTATAATAATATAATAACTACTGTAGTTCATAACCCATTTTTTTGGGGGGGGAAGATTTTTATAAATTGACATTTTTATTTGAAATTTTGTTTTTAATACTTTTGCTGTAATAGTGTTTGATGTTTTGTTCAGCATCACCCTGGACCCCCTGAAGCTAAATGGTCAAGATGCCTTGGATGTGACTCTCAGTGTCCAACCAGAGAAGAGAACTGCAATCGAGTTTGCCAGTAGGGTTGGAAATGTACCTGCCATGGCTTCCTGTTTTATGAAGGGGCCTGTATTCTACCCAGTGAATGCCCTAAAATGAAAAAGCCAGGTACGTCATTGATGTTATTCTCCCTTATACTCCTACCTGATTCATGTTTATTTGTCTTGTCCTCAAGACAAGTGTGACTAATATATTCAGCAAAATAGTCCAGGGTTAGTCTAGCACACTGATGTTGGCTATTGCCAGACAATTGGTAGGTGCAATTCTCCAAACCCTCTACCCTAGGGATCAAGGTAATCCAACAATAAAGAAAAATGGAGGAGCTCCTCTACCTTTTTTTATTGTTTTATGCAACAAACATGTACTTTCAGACTTGAGAGAAGTTTCTATGAGAGAAGTAGCAACACATGAAATGGGTCTTTGAATATTTTATGTCAGTCTGGCATAGGCTGCCCACAAAATCGAGTGATTTTACAGCTCCCGCTGGCAGCCGGGAGCTTTAAGTCCAGTATGGAAAAGATTTTTAAACTTCTAGCTGAGCGGTTGGGGGTGGCGGGGTACGCCCTACAATATGCATGTAGGTTTTTACGCCAGGGCAGTTATTTGAAGAGAGGGATCGGGAGGGAGGTGAAAGGGCTCCAGTGTGCATGTCACCATCCCTCCAGGAGGCAAGACAGAAGGCAGCAACGTTTGGACAGAAAGACAGCCACTACTCTTCACTGGACATGGATTGCAGGAGAACCATAAGGAGCAGGATTGTAAGGTAAGGATTTTTTTAAAGACTATCTCCACTAGAGAAACGGAGTTTGGTGTTTTCAGTTTAATTGAAGAACGGGTGGTAAAGGGACTATAACTTATCTCCCGTTCTTCAATAAAACCTGCAGAGGCCTGGAAAGAAGAGAGGGAACTTATCTGGTCTCACTCTCCTCCGCTGATCTTCTGACAGGTCCCGACAGAGTTCATATTGTACAGAATAAAAGCAGTGGAGCACGATACATAGTATGTTCTATAACTTAGTTCCTTGCTCCTGCTGGTTTAATTGAAGAATGGGAGGAGAGACTAGAGTCCTGCACGGGTCTAATTTTCCAGACCCGCACCTGGCCTGACCCGCATAACCAAAAATGTTCATAGAAACAAACCTACCATACCACTAAAATATATAGCAGGGTCTTCAACTGAAAACAACAACTCCCAGCATCCTCCAGATGCCTTTTTATATTGTGAGTGCTGTAGTGGAATGCTGGGAGTTATATTTTTCAAACAAATGTAGGAACACAGGTAGGAGATCGCTGGAATAGAGTACAATGTACACTTTATATAATATATCCCCACTGTGTCTAACTACCTAACCATGGGCCTCTACTGTCGCCTACTACCTACCCATGGGCCTCTACTGTCCCCTACTACCTACCCATATAAAACTGTGTATGCAGCAGCATCAACATATAACTCCAGCTAGGTAAGATGCAATAAAAGACTTTATTAGCTTGTCAGACATAATGCAACGTTTCGGAAAGTATCCTTTATCAAGCAGTCAAACAAGCCTTGAATTTAATCACACATGAATGGCATTATATAGTTAGAAACAGGAAATTGATACCATCAATACAATTACAATGTGTCACTTAGAAGTGGATACAAATCAAAGTACAGATTATACTCACTCAGAATTATTTTGCGTTTATGGGTGAGTTCTATTTGCAGTTGCGTGGGACCGCGATGGGTTCTAATGCGGCGCCCGCCTATGCCAATACCTTTATGGTTTGGTTTGAGGACGTGCACGTCTATCGTAGTGATCTCTACCGGGACCACTGTGTGGCCTGGTGGAGATACATAGATGACGTGTTCGTCCTCTGGCGGGGCGACGCCGAGTCCCTATCGCGGTTCCATGCGACGCTTAATGGGGCTCACCCAAATATTAAGTTTGATATGACTTGTGATGATACATCTATAAATTTTCTTGATATATTGGTAACACGAGAAGGACAATTTTTACATACACAGATATACCAAAAACCAACGGATAGGAATCAACTATTAATGTATACTAGTCAACATCCAGACCATGTTAAACGGTCAATACCGTACAGTCAATTGAAACGGGTGGATCGAATTACGAGTAAACATGATGAGAGAGAAAGGGGCTTTGACTCCATGTGTAGGAGATTTGGGATACCCCAAGTCAGTAATGAGGGATGCTCGATTGAAAATTGATACCCATAAAAGAGTCACGCCTATTAGGGGTGACAAAGAAAGGAGGATGCCCTTTGTGATCTCCTATGACCCTTATGGCCGTCAGGTCGCAGGGATTGTACGGAAACATTGGCCTCTAGTGCAGGACACCCTGACTAACATTGTTGAATTTTCTCAACCACCTCTTATTTCATATAGGAGGGGTAAAACCATTAAATCTATGGTCTTGTCCAACACAATCAGGGCCCCTGACAAAGAAAGGGGATCGTGGCTCAGGAGTGGAAATAAGGGGATGTTCCCTTGTATGGGGGGCATCTGTTGTAAAATGGTATTGAGGGGTAATGAATTTATTCATCCCGGAACAGGGGAAGTCTTTAAAATACATGGACATTATACATGTGAATCACGGTATGTGGTGTATGTCTTGGTTTGCCCATGTGGCCTCCTCTATGTGGGGGAGACCACGCAAAAAATGAAAATGAGGCTCACACAGCATAGGTCCTCTATCCAAACTCGGCAGCTAACTTTACCTGTACCGCGTCATTATGTGGAAAAAGGTCATTCAGCAGACCAAATTAAATTTACTATTCTTGAGCAGATCAAATTGGACCCCTTTAAGGGAGGAGACTCCAGACGTGCCCTCAAAAGGAGGGAAGTCTGGTGGATTGATAGATTAAAAAGCTTAGCCCCATCAGGTCTGAACAGGGATTACGATTTATATGTGTTTGTATAATAGGTGTGTTTCTTTTTCCCAGATTTACCACAGGGGGTCACTGTAACTTTGATTTGTATCCACTTCTAAGTGACACATTGTAATTGTATTGATGGTATCAATTTCCTGTTTCTAACTATATAATGCCATTCATGTGTGATTAAATTCAAGGCTTGTTTGACTGCTTGATAAAGGATACTTTCCGAAACGTTGCATTATGTCTGACAAGCTAATAAAGTCTTTTATTGCATCTTACCTATCTGGAGTTATATGTTGATGCTGCTGCATACACAGTTTTATTTTGGATTTTTACCTGCAGCTGTGCATCCTGATTGCCTATTGAGTGTGCTGCTGACCTGTTTGCATTGTATATATATATATATATATATATATATATATATATATATATATATACACATACATACATACATACACACACACACCAAAAAGTAAGGAGATCCACAAACTATTGAAACAGTACAGAGATTTGATGCAGTTAGCTGGTATTTATTCACACAAGCATAACATGTCAGTAATCCAAAGCAAATTCTCTGTAGCAATATATTGATCACAGATGTATTTCCATAGATGGACATTACCCTGACTAATAATAAGATTCCATATCAAATAATGCAAAGAATAGTATAAATATAAGTTAGGGATCTTATTTGATATGTCCACAACCCATTCAGCAGAGAGTAAAGCCCAGAACCTGCAACAGAGTATGTTGATAAAAGTCTCTTGTGGATGTCATTACTCACCTCTATTATGATCTGTCTCTCTAGCAATGTGTAGTGATCCTGGACATGAACAGAGTCTTCTGGGGAAAATGGAAGGCTGTGTAAGAAAAAGCAAACGTGAGAAGGTGCACCATTTTATGAAACAGCACATAAAAAAAAAAAGTCAGGCTGACTGTAGAAGCTGAAGGCTGCTGAAAGATGGAATGTGAGTAACATGGAAAGCTGCTTTAGTCATAAAGCTGAATCAAACCGAGAGGAATACAATTAATGTATGTCCTCTAGCCAGTTAACTAGCTTGAGATCCATATACACACACAACAGAAAAAAATAGAAATCCCATATACACTGCAAATATGTTTATACAGTTATTTTATAAAATACATAAGGGACCAATCATATTGAAAACATTTAAAATTTAGTTTCCCCTCAAAAGCTGTCATGGTTCCAATGAAGTCATAAAATGTACACACAGTAATTGTACTAAGTATCATGGAAGTACCGTGTGAACATTTAATGACTTCATTAGGACTCGGACAGTTCTTGAGGGTGTATAAGCAGGAATCTAGCTATTAAATGTTTCTAATATGATTGCTATTTAAAGAGTGTGCAGAGTCTACAGGATTTCTATTTTTAAGTGGTGCATATGTATCTAGTATCTATCCCACTTTAGCACCCCCCCCTTCTACTGAGAGGATTTACTAAAATAATACTAGACTTGTGCCCTACCAACCCCCTTTCTATTAGCTTGACCACCAGCCAGTTCTCTAAATTAGCTACCAGTCCACCTGCTATATTGTCCACAAGTTAGTCATACTGGCACCACATGAAAGATTCCCAGCCTTTCCACCAGACAGTCACCATACTACCTAGTCCACATTCCAGACTGTCCACAAATTAGCCACTTCACCAGCCTGTACACTAGCCAGTTCAGAATGAGGTAAATCACAAAATGTTGTATTTAAAATAATACTTTACAGGTAACAAGATTACAATCAAAACAGTACATTTGCAGCAGAGCTCAATATTTCCAGGGATTGCAAACACAGGCTCAGGTCTACAAACAGGTCAATAAGCCAATTCATACCATTTAGTTCCTAAAGTTGGAACTTATGCCCATGGTGCCTGAGTCCCCATGGACTGCTGGAGAAATGTATTTTAATCCCAGGCTGGTCAAGCAGAGGAGACCCACATAAAATAGTACATGCACCAGTTGCCTATGCACTTCTATCTTAAAAGCCATGTCAGCATCACCTGCTCTCCTCCTGTTCGCAGGTTACCTAGTAGTGTCCTTTATGGTCTTGCCCTTTGAACTAACCCTATGTAGTTGCTCAGTAGATATTTGAGCATGCTTGACTTACCCAACAGCCAAATTATTTTGAGCAACAAAAATAAAAAAAATATTTTATTCCACTGAAACTCCTTTTCAAACATATGGGTGAAGCAAAAGAATTGCAGTCCAGCAAGGGACACAGAAGTGCTGTGGCAGTTAGTGGAGATATCACAGGCATAACATTTCCTACCCATGGCCAAAGGAGGAGAGTCTCACCCACCTGTTAATTAGCAGCTAAGCAGAGACTGATGTAGCAAGTTGATTCCTGAACTTGGGGTCCACAGCAGTAGGTAAGGCAAAGCAAACAATCTCAGCTGTAATTATCTTGATTTATTTTAGCTAAGGTTATTTTATCTATAGTGGTCCTTTGAGGCATGTTGCATAAAACAATTTAAAAAATTCTACCAGATACTGCAGACATTATAAGAATAAATGCCACTAGACTAACATCTGATAACAAATGAGTGACACATAGACAGGGTTAAGTTGTTACACTAACCTAAGACATTTGGTTTTCAGAAAGTCCCTCCGATCTTCTGCACTGGATATACTTAGATGTTCTTTGTATTTACAAAGCTATGAAAAAGAGAATGTTTTGCATTTTGAAGAGGTCTTATATAATCACTAACATTTTTTTCTTTTTGAATGCAAGATAACACATGTAATTGTATTCAGTAAAGCCCCATGCACACAAGACACTTACAGACAATTCTTCTGTTCGTTCCAGGTACCTGAAAGTTTGATGTACAGTAAGTTAAAAGAAGATAGTATGCAGCATATTCAGTCTTTTTAATCATTGACCCAATCAGCAGAACCCCAACATTCATTACCCGCCACAACATGATCCATTCATTTACCTAATATACAGAACCACTAAATACAGTGCTCGGATCCTCTCACAAACAATATTAAACCAAATGTGAAGCACAGATCTATGCTATATGTAAATCATCTGACTCACACTGTCAGTAAGTTGACCCAGGTGCAAACGTGCCCCGGGTCCTTCACTAGAAAAGGAAACACTCCTTCTTCCCGATACCATTGGGTTTAAAATGCACACAAACCGCCACAGGGTTAAACTTACCCAAGTGGGTCTGTGGTCCGGGTGCTGCACGCCCCGAACCCGTCGCTTCTGGTCCTCTGCAATACTCGACAAAATAACAATATGGGACAACGGCGCACACCGGAAAATAGGACACCTGGAACTCTTCAATCCAACATGCTTTATTCAAAACAGTGCCATAACAAACAGGAAGTTCCCATAGCCTTACGCGTTTCGAGCGTACCCTCCGCTCTTACTCATAGGCTGGAAAGGAACTGACGTGCTACGTGAAGTGCTTATATACCCACATAACTTGGTCTGGATTATTAACCCTTCATTGTGCAGAACTTCATATTTATCACATCAAACAATAAAGCCTTATAGTGCATAATACATACACTTCTACAGCAATGTACATAAAAGAAGCAATATTCTATTATACACATAGTGAATGTATTAACATAAGTGTCTGGATAAATACTTCTAGTTATACCATACTAGTACCGTAATGAATCATAATAATAATAATACAATTTAAACCTCTATATACTCACAAATAGACTCTAAAATAGCCTATATATACACCAGTTGTGAAATAAATAGATATAAAAATATATAAATGTATTAATAAATACTATGTGTATAATATATATGTAAAATCAATAAACATGATTGTGTATATAAACATGATTGTGTATATAAAAGCCCAATCTGGAGTGTATAAAATAAAATAAAAAAGTGAAATAAAAAAGTGAAAGAAAACTCTAGAATCATAAACCACTGTGTAAAAGAGTAATATGTGTAATGAGGATAAAACTATTGAAAGGACCCTAAAGGACCAAACATAAAGATGGTATATGACAACATATAATGTCCCTTAGGGACCAACCATCATAAGAATAAACTAGAGTTTTACTACTATATTGCTACTAATTGGTTATGAACTGTACTGAATAAACAATGTATGTATATTTATACAGAACTATATTCTATAATATATTTATTAAAAAAAGAATAGTTATTAAAATCCTCACCTTTAAAACGAGATACCCTATTATATAATAATATGTCAAGCACGTCCACTAAGTGCATAAGGTATTTATCTCCTCTATTCCAAGAAACCAGAGTGTATCTCTGGGCTTGCTACATTTCATACAAAACAGGCTATATCAAAAATGGAATTTAACCCATTGGGGGTCGTGTTCCCAGTCTGAAGATCCATTTGACCTTGCTTTACGCAGGGGAACTGTTCTGTCCCCTTTCTTTGTTTTTAAAGGTATCCACGTAATACCTGTACTTGGAGGTATTGCTCTCTGCCTCCATTGCACAAGAGAAAATGTCTAGCTATAGGGCTATTCTCTTCTTATTAATAATATTCTAGAGTGTCTCTAAAACGTGATTTCAATGATCTACTTGTGCTCCCTACATATTGTATGCCATACATAGTGCACGTTAATAAATACACTACATGTGTAAAGTTGCAATTGGCATACTGATTAAAGTTATAAAGTACACCCGTGGTGTTGCTTCTACATAAATTCCCTGTTTTTATGTGTTGACATGTGGTGCACCGAACTGCTCCACATTTGAAAGTGCCTTTGTGACTTAACCAGCTCCTCTTATCTGAGCACTCGGAACTAGACGTATACAAACTAGGGGACAAAATGTCTCTAAGTGCTTCAGCTCTTTATGAAACATATCTACAGTCTTTTAATACTTTTGATATTGTAACGTCAGTTTTCAAGATAGAAAGATGTCTCTGAATAATATGTTTTATATTATAAAATTGAGGACTATACCTAGTGATAAAGGATATAGTATTCTGATTTCTGTTCCTATTCCTATCCAATGTTGTCTCCCTTACTTCTCTCAGTAATTGATTTCTATCCAGTTTTGATGCTCTATGGAAGGCTTTCTCTATGCATTTTTTGCTGTAACCTCTCTTTCCAAATGTAGTTTTCATAGTCTCTCCTGCTGTAACAAAAGAATTAACATCAGAGCAATTCCTCCTCAGTCTTACAAATTGACTGAAGGGTATAGCTTGAATACAGTGTTTGGGGTGATTAGAGTCCGCTTGTAACACTGTTTTTAGAGTTTTCTTTTTCAAATATACTCGTATCTATAACTAATCCATTGCCCCGAATGAGTAAATCTAGATAGTGTATACTATCCTCACTATATTCGAATGTAAATTTTAAATTATATTCATTATTATTAATAATAGTGTACATATGTTTAAACTCTTGTTCTTCTCCATTCCAAATCCAGATGATGTCATCTATGTATCGCTTATGAAACTATTTTCTTATGGGGTATTGTAAATACGGGCAAGGTGTATAGTACACACTCTTCCCACCATCCCATATAAAGGTTTGCATATGTAGGGGCAAATTTTGCCCCCATTGATGCCCCACGTTTCTGTAAATATGTGTGTGTCAAATTGAAAAAAATTATGTTCCAATAAATATCGAATGGAGGTTAAGATGAAATTTTTGCATTCTGGTGAGTATGCACTGTATTTATCTAAATGATAAGATACAGCTATAAGACCCCACTCATGCGGTATACACGAGTAGAGTGATACGACATCTATAGTTACAAGTTTATAAGTTTCTTGCCAAGCTACATCTTTCAAAACATTTAGAATATGTTTAGTGTCTTTCAAATATGATGTTAATCTCCACACTAAAGGTTGTAAAAGTGTGTCTATCAATTCTGATAGTCCTTCATTTAGGGATCCCATGCCTGCTACAATAGGCCGTCCTTTCAAAGGACTCTCATTCTTGTGGACTTTAGGAAAGTGATGGAATATAGGCATAATGGGGTGCTTCGGTAACATAGTATTGACCATGGACGATTTTATTATATTTATAGATAAACCTTCCTTTATGATTACTTCTAAAGTTTTCCTATATTCTGCTGTAGGATCACCTGTTAATTTTTATTAATATTAATATTTTATTTTATACACTCCAGATTGGGCTTTTATATACACAATCATGTTTATATACACAATCATGTTTATTGATTTTACATATATATTATACACATAGTATTTATTAATACATTTATATATTTTTATATCTATTTATTTCACAACTGGTGTATATATAGGCTATTTTAGAGTCTATTTGTGAGTATATAGAGGTTTAAATTGTATTATTATTATTATGATGATTCATTACGGTACTAGTATGGTATAACTAGAAGTATTTATCCAGACACTTATGTTAATACATTCACTATGTGTATAATAGAATATTGCTTCTTTTATGTACATTGCTGTAGAAGTGTATGTATTATGCACTAAGGCTAAGGCTTTATTGTTTGATGTGATAAATATGAAGTTCTGCACAATGAAGGGTTAATAATCCAGACCAAGTTATGTGGGTATATAAGCACTTCACGTAGCACGTCAGTTCCTTTCCAGCCTATGAGTAAGAGCGGAGGGTACGCTCGAAACGCGTAAGGCTATGGGAACTTCCTGTTTGTTATGGCACTGTTTTGAATAAAGCGTGTTGGATTGAAGAGTTCCAGGTGTCCTATTTTCCGGTGTGCGCCGTTGTCCCATATTGTTTTTTTGTCATTCATTTACCTAGCCTAATACAACCCATGTACTTTCTCTTCTCTTATCACTAGACTTTCCTAATTAATCCCCAGTCTGATATCTTGATCAAATTGGACAGTGATAAATGGTAAACCAAGCCACTGGCCAATCATTCCTGATTTTTTTTGATTTTTCAAAATTGTTCATTTTAGATAATTGAACCCACTGGTAAATCAAGGTCAATCATGCATATTTAAATATGCAAAAAATAATTAGGGCCATGATCAGTATACAATATCAATTGGTAATTCTGATAGAGAAATATCCAGCAGTAGTCTACCCATGTGTACCAAGTATAAGTATTCCTCCTCCTTGTTCCAACCCCTCTAAATAACAGATAATAGCTATGAAGCAGAGCAATGGGCCAGTCTTTAGCCCATCCACCTTCCTCACCTAAAAAGATCCATCAAAAGTTGTTGTGCTGACATCTCTTTCAGAAAATGAATAAAATGTCTCAAAGCAACCTGTCTAAGCTCCAACTCCCGAAACAGTATACCTGTGGAGAAAAATAGAACAGAAATAAGAAATACAACCAAAGTATTGCAGGGGAGGATTTATTCATTTATCTTAAAGTTGTACAATGACAATCCTAGCGAGATACCCTCTCCAGGTAACCAGTAGTTATTCACATTAACTGTAGTCCTGGATTTATATAGGTTCAGACTTGCTTAACCAGTGAGGCAAATTAGTCAAATGGCTATGTACTAATCTGAACTCATAATTACTTTGTATACTAAACAGCAATGTGGGTTACTGAACTAAGTACTGCTAGACCATGAATATCCTTGTATTTATTTTTAAAAGGGGGTGTGCTCTGCATTTTTAGAATCTGTATACCACATGGACACTAATCAAGTCGCCATTAATGGAAAACTATTGTGTGTATAAAGTTTATTTAAAAAACAGTTAAACTGAAAAATACTTGAGACAGGGATATAGGATTGGTAATTCCTACCTCCCAATATTGTTTCTGTGAGGAGCACCAGCCCAAAGAAAACGTATTCTGTCAGTCTTCCTCCTGGTTTCAGCACTATCTTTAATACAGGACTAGTCCAGGACTAACCTGGCAAATGCAAACTGTTGGTGCTGCAGCTCCTCAACAAAATGATATTCTGAGGTAGGAATACCTTTAAACTATACAATACACTGTAAAACAATTTATAAACTATACATTAAAACTATAAAACAAATTTGTTAAAAAATGTAAAACAGCAATAAATTGAATGCACTCAGAAATCATTAAACTTAAAAGTCCACTACTCCAACATATTTTTCAGATTTGAAATCCGAGCTGTAGATTTTCAGAAATCTTCATTTTAAATAACAGCATGTACAGGGAAAGACCTTACTCAAACCAGGTATGGTAATTTGTGTCCCTCAGTGACGTCTTACTAGGATCTCCCAAAACATGCCAAAACATTTATTAATACAACCCCAAATATAATGAGCCCATTAATCATATTGGTATCCTGTCTATCTATCTATCTATCTATCTATCGCTCTCTGTCTATTACATATCAATCTATATATGTATTATCTATCTATCTTTCTATTACAATCTATATATCTGTCTATCTGTCTGTCTACCTGTCTTTATCTATGTGTCTGCCTGTCTGTGTTTATCTATCTATCTACAGAAGTGTGTCACTTACAGGAGCCCCCCCAGCATGTCTGCTTGCTTGTTAGAAGTGTCTCACACAGCAGCAGCCCTCCCCCACCCACTCTCAGCAGTGTCAGGAAGATATGTTAATGATCTGAATAGTGTCGGTTTGTGAAGGCTCTTTATTATGTAAATGAATGTATCCATTTTACAAGTGGACAGTGACTAAGGGGGGGGGGCAGTTAGGCGCAGTTAATAAACATTGAAAATTCATTAACGAAGCAGGCACAGACACACATGCATGTAACATCATTTTACTACCCTAACATTGTACTTTCAGATTAAACAAAGTTATTTGAGGGAGTATAATGACCCCTTAAAAACTGCATCACTTTTATGTGTGCTACCTGTTATATGCCATGTTAGGAAAACCAGCTAGATTGTTTTTTTGGGAACATGACTTTTGATAGAATCAACGGTTGTGTGTCAAATCTATCAAACTCCTACTAGGTTTATAGCATTTACAGCACAGTAAAAAATGTTTAGATGACACTATTGTATGTTACCCACCCAACTAGAATGTAAACTCTCAGGGGCAGGGACCTTTTTCCTCATGCCATAAGGTTCTACCAATTATATTCTAAAAGTATTAAAGGAGAAAAAAGTCTAATAATAAATTAAGTTCAGATGATTCCGAACTGCTATATTTTTTAACCTTAAAAATATCAATTATTTGCCTATACATTTGTGGGTGCTGAAGAAAACGAAAAAGAGTAAAGAAAGACTTTGAAAGTAGTACTAAAATCTACTATTTACAAATAATAGGAAAAAACAAAATGAATTAAAAACTTTGATGTTAGTAGAGATATAAAGTGAGGGGGAAAAGGGTGTACTTGCCCTTTAAAAGGACAAGGTGGTGACACCTGATGAAGGGGACATAGTGATCCCTGAAATGTAGTGTGGTGATTTGATTTAATAAAGAAGTTTCAAATTACTCAAGATTGCCCCTTGCAAGACTTTTTGCTTGTGCTATAGCTGAGGGTCCGTGGTAGAGGACCTAGCGAGGGACCACCTTGGAAGTCACTGGCTAATAGCCACAAGAGGAGTGCCTAGGCCCAAAGTCTACTTTGCTCATTCTAGTGAAGTCAGTGCTTGATTAAAAAAATGCCTTTATTGCAACGTTTCTGACTACAAACAGAGCTTGATAAAGGATTGTGTGTAGTCCGAAGCATGTTGCAATAAAGGCTCACTTGCAGCACAGCATTGCGTGGCATCCCCTTCATCTTCATCTTGTGTGCATTGTTCTTCTGTTTCATTTATTCCAGATAGTTTATGTTAGGTTTTTATTATGATTCTTAAGTTTTGAGAAATGTATTGAGAAACACTATTAAGAAATCCATTGCATAGATCTCAGATCAGGTTCATCATTATCCCTCTGGAGCTCTGTACTATGTTGTTTTTACAAGGGTAATTATTAAATTACCCTTTGAAACTGTGGTTTCGAATTTTTCCTGACCAGTAAGAATCATATAAAAAGCCTTCTATCACACCTTCAAAATAAAACCTAAATCACATCTCTAGATAAAATTTGTGAGAAGTTATTGCTGGAAAGGTTCAGCAATATTACTTCCTGCTTGAATGCTTCCTGTTTTCAGCCAGATGACCATATAGTCATGTGACCTCCCTCAGTCTGCATTAATAGGCTCTCCTTCTCAACTGCCAATTTTTTCCCCAGGTACTTCCCGATTTCCCCAGCATAAAGTCTTAACTGAGCATGCTTCTCCCCCGGGGCGGAGGGGCGGCAGAGGTAAGGTGATGTCACTCAACCTACTGGAAGCAGGAAGTTTGAACATTCACCCCAATAGAATTTCTCACAGGCTGAAGCCAGAGGTGTGATTGTCGGCTCATTATAAAGGAAATACTGCAGGCTTTTATTTAACCCTAACAGTTGCCCTTTAAAGGGGTATTGTTGAAGGGCATGCAATCTTTACAGACAGGCAGATTTAAAGACTTTTTTGGAGATTTCAGCAGATTGAAAATAATATCTAGGATACTGTGGCATATTAAAAGCAATCTTATGACAGATTGATCCTAAAGGTATAAATCTACATAATACAGGGCTATGCAGAAGTATATTACAGACATCTAGGAACACCTATTGAAAAGGAATGCAGCATTGCTGAATTACTGTTTGTTTAATTGCAATCACTTTGCAATCAGTGCAGCCCTACAAATTACATTTAATAAATGTGTCCCTATTAGACCAAACCAGTTGTCAACTTTCCTTTAAAGACACAACAACATATAAAATCTACACGTAGAAAGACTGGTTGGTATTTACTTTAGAAGCATGATGCAGGCTGCATTAGATTTAATGTAGCCATGCATCAGATCATAATTAACTGCTACATAGCCTTGTAATATGTAGATTTCATTTTTGTTTAGGCTCAATCTGTCACAAGTGGTGACTGAACAAAGGGTGTACACGTCCTTTAATATAAAACAACATTTTAAGAAGGTTCGGAGAATAGGTTCTGTGTAAAATTTGAAGAGAGATTCAGACTCACCAGAATTTAATGTCCTTTTCAGGAATATTAAAACCTATCAGAAAAAATGTCTGTTAGCGTATTCCTTCCAATGTATGCTATAAGCTAAAGTAAAGCTGTGTTGTAGAAACAGTTTAAATCCAAGAATTTTGGAACATTCCATCCAATGCATGCATGCAAGTCATCTTGTGTGAAAGGTTATGCAGGAGCATTGGAAAGTTACTTCTTAGCAAATTACTTACTGCAGTGATCACATTGCCATCATGTAATCTGACAGCTTCATCCAAGAGATGCAACTTCTCTTTCAGAGAGCGAAATCTCTCCAGTGAGCAAATCTAACAACAGAAAATCACAAATACTAAGGTCTCCACAAGCACATTGCAAATTCAAAAGAAAGCACACACACCTTACTTCTATCTAATATACAGTGCACAGTAAATTTTCCTACTCCCATTAAGAATGTTTTTACTGCGTATTACTGCATGTACACACTGGAAAAAGTATACTAGTCAGATATGGAATTTCTGCAGAATAAATCCATGCTGGGATGCTTCCCTAAAGGTTTAATACTTGGTGAATCCAAACGATTTTACTTGACAAATTTGCTGTTTTAAAAGGTGTTCCTCACCTTGCCTCTCTGCATGCGACGAATAGACTCCTCAATGCTCCAGTCACCTGTATAATCCTGTACAAATGAACAGAAATTAATAAATTTTAGACTATACATTCACATTTTTTATGCTTTCTGGTCATTTATTCTTTTCTATCTTTGCAGTATAGAAAGAGTGTTACACCCAACAGTTTTATAATTGGCACAAAAAAATTGTAGAGTGTGCTGTGACCTGTTTTGGCCCTTACTGTCCACTGTCTAGCATCTTTTTTGTGTCCTTTTACTGCCATCTACGTTAAAGGTGCCAATAGACGATACAATCTCTGGATATACGATATCCCAATATTTTTACATTTTCTGCCTTATTTGGAAATAGGAAAACATTTTATCGGACCAATCCCGATCGTACGATTAGGATTGGACCATGTATGGCCCGCCTTAGGCTGTGTTCACACAATCCAATACTTATAATACAATCCTGATAGACCAAAATTTCGGTCAATTGGGCCAAAATATCAGCAACATTTTCCATTGCCCCTGAAAATTTTTACCAAATCTTTTGCTAGAATTGGGTGAAAATGGATCAGACGCAGTGGAAAGTTCAGCCGGATCACATGGTTTTAAATAGGTCATACATTCGGTTAAATCAAAATATCGGCAGCAGAACTTTTATTAACTTCATCTGTAGTCTGTCTGATGTGAAATTGTATGGTGTGTACCCAGCCTTACTCTTTACATTTAAAGCTAGAGTTATGTATAAACATTCCAAAAAATATAAATATTCCACAAAGTGATCTTTCAGTAGACCTGTAGCCTAGTTATAATATTAATTCTGCATAAATTGAAGATGCCAATGTATGTGAATACATATTAATTAAGTCATTAGTTGTTGAATGAAAGAATGACCATTCTTGTTCTGACAATGCAACATTTCTTCATATATGTATTTCTATCTATCTATATGAGCAAAAATCAACAGGTGGCACCCCCATATCATGCCACTATTTACATAAACAACATGGGAGTCAAATGCTTTTCAAAATCTCCAAAATAAATTATTTAAAGTGGGAGGTTAAAAGGGAAAAGAAAATAACAGCTGCCCCTACAGCAACAAGTGCTTCTAGGCAAGTTACTACTGTGCCTAATGGTAAATCCAGACCCATCATCCCATGTTCTTTCCAGTACCTGATATTCCGATTTAGGTTTGCGCAACTCTGGGGCAAAACTTTTACTGCTTGCATCAAGAAGATCTGGAAAAAAAAGAGATTACAGTTACATACAGATTATGCATAAAATTGTAAATAAAACCCCCATGTTTTTACTGTTTACACTAGCACAGATATTATGATAGTATATGGGGCCCAGGAATGTGCATTGATCATCTGTTTTCTTGTTTGTTCTAATGTTTTGGTCAGATCAGTAGCACTTCTACTATATGTTATAATGATGTTGCCATAGGAGTGCTCCCACAGCCCCCCTTTTTGTTTATGTAATGTAGCAGAGTTTCTCTGCAGGAAGGTAGACCAAGCTTCCATGCAGTAGCACCCCCAACACGTCCATTTAATTGGTGGTTTCCCACCTTGAATACTAAGCATTGGATGGCAGGCCTCTTCCCTCCTAGTTAAAAGCCAGTAGGCAGGGGGAAGTGATAGCCTTCAATACTAATCCAATGCAAGGTCAGGGAGACAATCTTCCCACGAAAATGGAACCAAGCAGGGAGTGTCAGTCCAGATAAATGACCTAAGGTAATTTGTTAGGACCTTCCATACTGGGGTTACCTTGACGTGGTTGGAAGGCTTTTCACTTTTATGCATAAAATTGTAACTAAAACCCCCCATTTTTTTTACTGTTTGCACTAGCACAGATATTATGATAGTATATGGGGCCCAGGAATGTGCATTGATCATCTTTTCTTGTTTGTTCTAATGTTTTGGTCAAATCAGTAGCACTTCTACTATATGTTATAATGATGTTGCCATTTGAGTGCTCCCACAGCCCCCCTTTTGTTTATACAGATTATGTAACATGACAAAATAATTTATATTTTTTTTCCTACTGTCAGAGAGTGAGTGGAAGCTTCCAAATTGAGATCTCCCTGGAAAGAAACAAAAAACAAAAAGGCTTGATCTATACAAGACAATGAATGAATGCAATATAATTATCTACTGAGAGGGAAGTTTTTGGGAGTGGCATCCACAGACTTTAGCAAAGACAGAAATCTACTTTTAGAGGTGACCGCTTCAGGTCAACTCATGCCAGATAAAGCCTCAATTTATATGATTTTTATAAAATAGCATTACAAGTATGGACCAATACCCCACTCCAGCATTATTTTATGACAGATTTGAAAAATATTGCTATGAGGGCACTTTTGCAAATACCACAAGTTATAGATATTTTGTGACCATGACAAACTAACAAACAGAAGTTTGCGATCATGGTAAAGGTGCAGTGTAGTGAAACTGCACTTTTATAAATATGATCCCTAGACTTCAGTCTAAAGCAAAGGGTGAAATCCACAAGCAAAATTTTATTGACTTGACTTTTGTTAGGAATTCCTTGGGCAAAACAATAAATTGATTGAGTCAAGAAAATGTATTATAGTCTGAATTTCTTCTTGTAATGTTTTCATTATCCTGGGAGACATGGCAAACCAGGTGCCATTCAAAGCCCAGATTTTATATTGAAACACACGGTAACAAAGATCACATAAGGAATAGCTCAACAACTGCAGCTGTTTTTAATCTCTATTATATACCTAAGAATGGATCCCGTAACTGTAAATTACACAAATGTATATTAACCTTTGAATAAATTACTAAGCGAGTATGATGAACCAGGTTTTGGGAAGACATAGGAAGAGGTCTCTGTCCTTGGTTTTTGTGAAGCCTTGTTTTGTGTTTCAATCGCAGCTCGGGAATTTGAAGCAGTCTCTTTAATTGACCATGATATACCTGTTGAAATAGAATATGCCATGTACTGTTCGCTACGGAGTCCAAATTCAAAGAAAAGTATAAAAATAAAAATCTCTATATGTAATTATGCCTCAATACCAATGAAACATCAGTACTGTAGACAATGAATTTAATCGCAAAAATCACATGCAGGTTTCAAGTGGTACTTACTTCCTACAGGTTCTCCACTCCAATTAACCATTTCTGCATCATCATCATCTTCATCCACAATAGCTTTCAGACTGTTAACTGCTCGTTTGGACTCCTTCAGCTAACAAATATCAACAGTGGGCGAGAGGACATTTTTACTTAAGTGACTACAGCCATGTGTTATACAAAATATAAATCTAATTGACAGAAATAGCTGGAAAATCTTTGTGGAAATCTCTTTGTGATTGAAAGTGTAACACAGTTTGGAGCAGTTAGGTTATACCTTTCACAGAAGACCATATTTACACGGTATCTAGTGAGGAAGCTTGGTGAGGAAGGCAAAAAAAAAAAAATTAAAAGGATAGAGGGGGGGGGAGGTGATTGGTAACAGTTTACAGTCTTTTTAATATAAATTAAGGTCAGAATCTTGCAAAATGCCCATTTGTGTTATAATATTTAAGGGTAAATTACTGTAAATCTGTAATATTTATATTTGGTCCCACTGACAAAAAAAATGGTTTAAATGCGGTCTTGATAGTAAGAACAACAAAAGCAATGCCATGATGGTAAATCTTGCATTTCCTATAATTTATCCTTTCCTTAAACTGCTTATTTTCCCCTAAATGTCCCCTCTGATTTAGATGATATCATCCCTAAAACCTGCATGCCATCTTAATGAGCCTGTCTGCATTACAATAATTTAAATGGGAGCTAAAATCACAAGACAACATTATTTCCATAGACAGGGTACATTTATAAACATACAGCAAGCTTTGTTTTACCTCTTTGCTGTGACTGATTGCTGTGGGTACTAGGGGTCTGCTCCCATAATCCACATCTTTGTTTTGATGGAAGTCCTATCCAACTAGGCTTCAGAAAGCTGCAACCCGCCCCCCTAGAAGCTAAGAGTCATGTAACAGCTGAGAGATCCTTCCTCAGTGTAAACATATTTAACACTACTGTCCCTGACAATTGTACCGTATATTAAAAGCATATCGTGCAACATGGCCGAGCTGACAAAATCATGTTCTAAAGGAGCTGATATCTTCTACAGCTGATAGGATATAGAGGTGTGAGGACAAAGAAGAAATGAATGCAATCTGGTTAATTGTAGTTCTACTTTCATCTAAAATTAATACCTGTGATAGTTCATTATCATCATCATCATCAAAGGTAAAAGCCTTGAACTTGGAGCTGTGCCAGTATTCTTCCTCATCTCCTTTTGCTCTGGACATCTATGCAGAAAAACAATATTCATATACAAGGCAAAGCTGTGCAAAAAAACTAGCCCCCCCCCTTGACGCTCAGTATCGAGAGACTACTACAAGACTAGAGGAACCTGCTTTGTTACTCTTATTGGTAAGTAGGCGCAGCAGGAATTGAGTGGAACAGTGTTAAGGGGCTATGTACCGAGAGTCGCGATCACTCTCTATTGCCCCCTTTAGGCAATGCACTGAGCACTCAGTGCATTGTGACTGGAGAATGCCTTTTGCAAATGTTTAACACCAGCTATCTGCTGGCGTTACAAATTACGTCTTAAAGAGACGTTAATGGCTCAGTACATTGGTTGCGTCAGTTATGTAACACAAATTTTGCGCAATGTCGCAAGTGCCGTTAGTTGTGTCTTAAAGTC
This sequence comes from Hymenochirus boettgeri, assembly GCA_019447015.1. Lineage (NCBI taxonomy): Eukaryota > Metazoa > Chordata > Amphibia > Anura > Pipidae > Hymenochirus > Hymenochirus boettgeri. The sequence continues at coordinate 229,839,240 of CM033476.1, read as the reverse complement.
ACGTTAATGCTTGATACATTGGTTAACGTGACTTTAAGACACAAATAGCTGATAACGGCTCTCGGCACCTATCCCTATTAGTCTTTTATTTATTTTTTAGTAGGGTACTACCTCCCTGCAGTAGGTTTTTCCAGGGTGGGATGTCTGTGATAGTGTACTCTATTTCTGAGAAAACCAAAGTCACAGAGTATGTCAAGTCTCTGGAGAAAAACTAAAAAATTATATATATTGATAAATAGATGTATATTTGTCAATGGTGGTATACGTTATAATTTTTTGTGGCTTTCTCTGCAGCATGAAATAAGTGAAATTATCTGTATTTGGTACTTTTGTTTTATCCTTTCTTTTTAAGCAACTGTGCACCAACTAGGGTTACAGAAGAACACAACCCTCAATCATAGCGCTCTCTAAAACAGGTTGGTATGAAAGCTTTCATTTATTTCTGACACAGGTGAAAGGTAAATGGAACCAGTGCTACTGCTACATGATAGATTTCAATCTATCTCTATCATGTACCATTTCCAATCTATTAGATGATAATGCATGATCACCCCCCATTGTGCATATATTTGGATGAGAGCCGTCATATTACTTTCTGTCTCCAGGGGAAATAAAAGATAAAATATTCTGGAAATTACAATGAAACATTACCCATTACCTTTTTAACCGCAGAACTAGAACAGTCAGACTCGCCCAATAGAACCTTGGGATATGTATTCCTTTACTGCCTAAGTATTTAGTTCAGTGACATAGACGACAAAACTGTTCTGAACTACAATTCCCGACAGCATCCATCCGAGGCATTTCCTGCTTTGCCTATAAACATCCGGGAAATAACATGACAGGTCCATTTGTAATAATTGACATTTTTGAATCGTGTTATTAGCCACACCAACGCCTACTATTCGTTCTTCGTTAGTTGTGTGGAGAAAACAACCACAATGTCTGCCCACTCCCTGGTAAGATGTGTAGTACGATAACAATGCGTACAACACTACTTCACTTCTTTAGGAGCTGTATTTGTATTCCCTTAGAAAAGATGGCCACCTAAGATAGCAGCCATCCGCTCTGGCTTACAATGGGTAGGGAGGAGAAACCGGAAGAGGCGGAGCTTATTCTAACTTACACCGGAATAGAACAATGTGCCGGCTTTCCAGGCGGTTCTAGCAATTTCTACTGGGGCTGGAGATATATAGAGACAGGGACCTGGGGGAGGAGATTGATGTAAGGTTGGAGCAGAGCTGTACACTTGTAACACATTGCACTGTGTGGGTGAGGGAGAAGCGTTGTCTCCCTATAATTTAACCTAGTAACCCGCTAACGTTTGGGCCAGAAATCTAGAGAGTGCGGCAACCCAGTGGGGTCGGACATACAGTAGTGTAGGTTACTGTCGCATAAGACGAGAACCGAGTCTCTGCTCAGCCATGGCAAAGTGGGGAGAGGGAGACCCGCGGTGGATTGTAGAGCAGAGAGCCGATGCAACCAATGTGAATAATTGGCACTGGTAGGTTCCATGTCCTGGAAAGGAGTGAGAAGGCTGGAGACGCTGTATGGTGAACTGTCTAGTTCTTTCTCTGTATGTAAGATAACTGTGCAGTCAGTCTCTTTTACCTGTGTAAACACACACCGCGATCGGCTGGTAGATACTGGCATGTGGATCGGAGTTTTAATCCTGGTCATTTTATTTCTATTTTATGAATTTTATTTGGTAATGGGGATATGGTGAATCTAATAGAAGCTGATATTATTTTTATGATGATTCAGCAAGGATTTGTGTGTTTGTAGACCAGTTCTAATTCCAGGTTTCCATGAGGGCTGTAAGGATGACAGGAGATTTTTTTTAGCAACTGTAGCAGGGTTCTGTGGAGGGAGGAGGGGTTGTCTTGCACAAGATCTTTCTCCCTCAGTAACTATATGTAGTCTGTCATAACATGCTCTGGTCAATTTCTCCCCCAGTATGTAGTGTAGTAGTGTTTAATAACATGCACTGGTCAATTTCTCCCCCAGATATGTAGTGTTTAATAACATGCACTGGTCAATTTCTCCCCCAGTATGTAGTGTTTAATAACATGCACTGGTCAATTTCTCCCCCAGTATGTAGTCTGTAATAACATGCGCTGGTCAATTTCTCTCCCAGGATGTAGTCTGTAATAACATGCACTGGTCAATTTCTCTCCCAGTATGTAGTCTGTAATAACATGCGCTGGTCAATTTCTCTCCCAGTATGTAGTCTGTAATAACATGCGCTGGTCAATTTCTCCCTCAGTAACTGTAGTCTGTAATAACATGCGCTGGTCAATTTCTCCCCCAGTAACTGTAGTCTGTAATAACATGCGCTGGTCAATTTCTCCCCCAGTAACTGTAGTCTGTAATAACATGCGCTGGTCAATTTCTCCCCCAGTAACTGTAGTCTGTAATAACATGCGCTGGTCAATTTCTCCCCCAGTAACTGTAGTCTGTAATAACATGCGCTGGTCAATTTCTCCCCCAGTAACTGTAGTCTGTAATAACATGCACTGGTCAATTTCTCCCCCAGTATGTAGTGTGTAATAACATGCACTGGTCAATTTCTCCCCCAGTATGTAGTGTGTAATAACATGCACTGGTCAATTTCTCCCCAGTAGTAGTGTAATAACATGCACTGGTCAATTTCTCCCCCAGTATGTAGTGTGTAATAACATGCGCTGGTCAATTTCTCCCCCAGTATGTAGTGTGTAATAACATGCGCTGGTCAATTTCTCCCTCACTATGTAGTGTGTAATAACATGCGCTGGTCAATTTCTCCCTCACTATGTAGTGTGTAATAACATGCGCTGGTCAATTTCTCCTTCACTATGTAGTCTGTAATAACATGCACTGGTCAATTTCTCCCTCAGTAACTGTAGTCTGTAATATCATGCACTGGTCAATTTCTCCCTCAGTAACTGTAGTCTGTAATAACATGCACTGGTCAATTTCTCCTCGGTAACTGTAGTCTGTAATAACATGCACTGGTCAATTTCTCCTTCAGTAACTGTAGTCTGTAATAACATGCACTGGTCAATTTCTCCTTCAGTAACTGTAGTCTGTAATAACATGCACTGGTCAATTTCTCCCCCAGTATGTAGTCTGTAATATCATGCACTGGTCAATTTTTCCCTCAGTAACTGTAGTCTGTAATAACATGCACTGATCAATTCGTGTTTGGTCGCTTTATATTTATTTTACAACTTGTTAGGAAGAACAATGTTTGATAGAACTGCTTGCAGTAACCTATGTTTGATTCTTTATTTAATTCTTATCTGTCAAGTGTGTATGCTTGACAATAGGACCTAGCAGTTATAGTTGTGTATATAAGGTGTCATTATAGCTATCAATTATTTATACAATTTAAAGTAGTTTTTTAAGAACTCCCAAAATATGTGCAGATTTCCTTAACATTTTTTTGAGCAAATAGGAGGAAAGTGCAAATAAATGTCACTGACTTGTAAAAAGTACAAGTTACAGTTCCTGTAAGAAGCCTTTCATGTCTTGTATCTACCTACCACAACGTCTTATTACATCTAAAGAGCAATTTTCCTGCTTCCCAATGTGTCTGTATCTTTAGGTCTTTAAAAGTAGTGCACCCTAGAAATTCATTGATCTACTTGTAAGGAATATGAAATGTACCATTAAATACCAGATAATTGTTTACATGTTGAATGTCTATCAGTGTATATAGGTTCATGCAACTCTTCCCCCATTATCCAGCCTCTACACAATGTGTACTAACTTATGAGAGTTAAAACAAGGGCCATTATATTGGTCATCAATACTGTATTCACACACAATGTTTGGGTATATTTTTTCTTAAGTTTAAAACTTTACAGTCTGGATTTTGCGCTACAGGACTGAAAGAGATGCCACTAGCTGGTCATCAGACAAAATTAAGAATTTGATGTTGGCTGTACGGTTGGAAAGTGAAGAAGGGACTTGTGAAGTTACAGAAGTCGGTAAACTTGATGGTGAAGCCTCTATAAACAATCGAAAGGGCAAACTGATTTTTTTCTATGAGTGGGATATCAAGCTTAACTGGACAGGTAAGCAAACCATTTTTTAAATTTCCCCTAACACATTTTCTAAGCTCTCTCTCGGGTTGTATATGTGTTATGTAATATAGTTTTTTAGTTAATCTTATTTTTTTCTTTATGTGAATTAGAGGGACACTAAACCAGATTTATTAAGTACAGTAAAGCTAAAGCTATTGTTCACAGGATGGTGGGATCGCTTATTCCCACCTCCCTGTGAATAATAGAACGCCCAGATAACCGTGCTATACTTGCCAGCTCCTGCCCAGCTGACGGGCACTCTGTCCCAAACGAGCTTCTTTTTTATTGGCACGCATGCAGCGATGATAGGAGCTCTGTCGGGACACATCGCTATCTGCTCGGAAGGATCCACAATTGGAGCGCTGGTAGGTAAGTGTAGCACTGTAACTCAGGCATTCTATTATTTACAGGGAGGTAGGAATTGGTGTTCTCACCTCCCCGTGAATAATAGCTACAGATTTCATGTACTTAAAGGACATGTTCACCCCAAAACTATTCTAACCCACTACTGGCCCTACTATGTGGTGGTAAAAAATCCTTACCATACTCCTGCTCCTTATGGGTTTTCTGCATTGCTTGTCCAAGTTTGCTAAAAGTGAAGAATAGGAGCTGTCTGTGTGTCATCTGGTTCCTGCTTCTTCCTTGTCCTTCCATGCACAGGGGAGCCCCTCCCTCCGCATCCCTTCCGGCTGCTTCTTTATTCTAACTATTAAAGCCTTTTCTATTGTGCAGGCCACCCAAGCCCACCACCAACCGCTGATTTACTTTTGTAAAACAAGCCCCAGAAACATACTGACAGTCCTTGTGGAGGGGAAGGGGTAGCTTGGCGATGGCACCTAGAAGGTATGCCAGTTGAGGTCCGGAGGTTGAATGCTGCCCCCCGATTGCCCCCAGCTGCCTTAAAGGGGTAGTATGCAGCAAAAGTGCTGTGATAGCTTTTCAGGTTCATTTTTAAAAAAAAAAATATATATAAACCTCTGCTTATACTAGAGTATATACAGTAATTACCAGAACCCGTTCCCGTGCCTCTGCTGCTCCGTGCCTTTTCCTTGCACTAGCAGCAGCAGAACCGGCCGGACTGGTAGTGGTGCCAGTGATTGGCTGAGATGCGATAAAACAACTGAGCCTATGTGCTGTACATGGATGAGGAACTTAAATGCATGGTTCGCAAACCCTGGGTGTCTACTGTTAAAGCAATACAACGCTTGATTATGTGTGTTTCTGCTCTCTTCACAAGGCACTAAAAGTAGCAGGATTAGATTAGGACTTTGGAGGGAAATATTCTAAAGGGGGGTTGGCTAACATTTTAGGTCCTCAACTTGTGTACAGCACATAGCAGGAGACTTGGTTTACTTAACCATTTTTTAGCTGGTAGATTGGTTATGTCTGTAGGCCACCCCTGGTTATTAATGGGTTACATTAAATGGGTTACTTAAAATTTTTTAGAAAGAAATGATGGTTGTGGCAATTTTTTTTCAATGCAAGAATATTTTTGATTTCATGTTATTCATATGCATGCTGAAAATTGTGAAATTTATATATACATATGGATGGCTAGTTTCCATATATTTAACAATTGGCCTGACCCACTTCTGCATTGCAAAAACTCATGAAGCCGTAAAGGAGTCAACAAAATCAGGAGGTACCAGAGGAGTTTGAGGTTAGATATCTGGGCTGAGGAGCGCCATAGAGAAAGGTAAGCATTGCGAAATACATGCCTTTTTAAATAATTAAATTGAAAACATAAAGCTACAACTGTGATTTCAATTTTGATACTGTTCTCCAAAGCAGATTTCTCTTGGTTTATGTTTTTTACCTGGTTGTAAATTAGTTGCAAATATTTTTTGTGTGCTTGTAATCTCCATCTTTCAATGTCATGTGTAACATTTTCCAGGTGTCTCAAAATCTGGAGTGAAATATAAAGGCTACGTAGAGATTCCAAACCTATCCGATGAAAATGATCCCAGTGAAGTTGAGGTAAAGAGAGCTATTCTGTAGTGAAAAGGTTTTAATAATTTATTCACAATGTATTTCGTGGTTCATAGCCGACTGAGCGATTGCCTTTTCGCTCATTCTGGGCGACAGACATCGGTTCCCGGCGTTTTCTCGAACCAACTGATATACAAAAATGACTGTCCGACTCGTTTGTACCCAGCCAAATATCCACTGCACTGGCTTATACATGCTCATTGTTTCTCCCAGGGATCCACAGAGGTGCTGTCCAGTGAGAGAAATGTGTATATTGCTGAGCTAAGGAGAGGAATTACAGTATAGTGGTATACTATAATAAACTGTTTCACTTGGGCACACTATAGGAAAAACAAGATTGGGGCATACAGAAAATTTTCCTGCAGTTGAAATCTGCATAAAGGTTGGAGGCTTCTTCTGATTGGAAGAACATCTGCCTGTGAATTGCTAACTTGCCAGAGATTTTTTCAGTTGCTATTGAATCCTTTACCCAGGACCCAATATGAAACCATCAAAGAAATTGAAGAGGTGCATGTTATAATGTGGTTACAAAGTGTTTTTTGCAACATCGCGCACACTATATTTTGGGGAGATGTCTGCACCCTTCCTCAAGTGTCACCTGAGGAAAGGGACAGACGGCTCAGCGAAACATTGTATGATGTATTAAACAAGTTGTAAAAACATATTTTCTTTAATTTATATTGGTATACTGCACTGAAAGTAAACACATTCTCCCTTATTCTTGTTGAAAAGAATGTTTCATCCCAAACAAGATTGTCATTTATTCTTTTGGTCACTATTTCTGCAGCTCTCCAACTGATGGGGTTGATCGGAACTGCATAGTAATTCTAGGTCTGTACTGTTCTTTGCCTGGTTAACAGAACATTTAATTTGTGGGGGACAGGGAGCTGTAAAGTGTGATTGATCCTGAATATCCGTGGTAGTAAGTTAAATAAACTGGACTTCAAGTTTTGTTCTAGAAGTAATAAACTTCCAAGTCCCAGTTGATTTAACTAAATACCAAAGATGCACCATGACCTGGATGAATGAGAACCTTTTAGAAGCAGACTGATCTTAAATGTTACTCCAATTTCAAAACATGACAAAAAAATAAAATAAAACCTAACCATTTTAAATTGTATACTATACCAACAATTTTTATTTTAAGTGGCGATTTTACAACCAATTGATTTCCATGGCACCTTGGGTTAGCAGTGGAGTTTCTAGCACCTTCTTTCTTTTCGATGGTTAACAAAAAAGTTTTTTTTTTTTTGTTTTTTTTTAAAGAATGTATTTTGTAAATAAAGAAGTTTTTCATATTTCTAACAGTGCTTGTTTGTCATATCTATCTTCTTTTTGTATATATAGCTTTGCAGCATAGCATCTTAGCCCCACTTGGTGAAAAGTTTTTGTGATACCTACTGTTGCCTTAATTGTATCATTCTGTTGGTGGTTTTTTTTTGCTATTTAGATTAAAGTAACCCTTGCTAAGGATGAGCCAGATACTAATTTGATTGGTCTAATGAGGACGCAGGGAGTGCACCACATACGGGAGGCAGTGGCTCAGTACATTTCAACACTAAAAACAGGTATTAAAAGGATACGTGGCTGACTGGGAAATGCAACAAAGGAGCTGTATCTCGGACATACAAAGGGGTGGGCAAAATTATTTTGAGATAAGGACCGTGAAGATGCTAGGAAGCCTACTTTTGATCACGTTTTGCAATCCGTTTGCGAGTGAGAAACTCAGCACAATGAATTTCAATGTGGGTGGCCACATTGCATGTGCTGCGATCCATTTTCAGAGCACGTGATCAACATCGCGAATCGCATGCACTAAGATTGCGCAACATTGCACAGATTGCAGTGCAAACGGAATTAACATGCAATTCTGTCCGTTGTAGTGTGGCCTCAGCCTTAGGTACACATTATTTAGGAAATCAGCTCAACTCAATTTATGGTTAGGCATTAGTACTTTGCAGGTTTACATATAATTATGCCATTTTAAAGTATAGTGCTTAATTGATTTGTGATGTGAAAGCGTATCTGCTCCTTCTACTTATAGAGTGAGCTGATGCCGACCAGTGGAAATTTTCAGTCCAGAGGGACTGGCCTTTAAGGCAATAGTGGTAGTTTGCTGTAATTGTTGTTAGACGATTGCCCCCCACACCTTGCCGATATTTGGCAAAACCCAACAGATACAATGTGATTTGTCAGGTATTGCTAATGTGTATGGCCACCATTTGGGTTTGGCCTACTAAAATTAACATACACAGGCAATGTGGTCCTTTTTAGTAGAAGGCATCAGTTTAAATGATTTGCATGGGTATTGCCATAACCTGGTAATCAATGTGTCCGTATCCCACTTTCTAAGGTTTGATGTGATCCCCTTTCCAATTGTATTAGATCACCATTTATGGAGCAAATTGCATGCATTTTCAGTTCATTAATACAGACTGGAAATTAAAACGCATGTACAAATATAATTTCCACTTTTCCAAAAAATGGATTTTGGTGCATTGTAGTGGGGCTAAGCCCTAAGTCTAAGATGCCAGGATCATATATACTCGAGTATAAGCCGAGCAATTTTTAACTTTAAATCATCCTGAAAGTCTCCCCTTGGCTTATACTCGGGTCTGGGCTGATCTGGATGCTTGAAGGAGCAACTGAACAAAAATACATAGCCCTAGGAAAACAAAAGCTGTACCCTGTAACATAGAATCCTCTTGATTTTGATGGGTTAGGCAATTGTTGTCCAGCTCACTCATAGATAAGCCCAGACTGCCAGGGAAATGGGGGAAAAAAAGACATAAGTAACAGTATTCAACAAACCTCTTTAAAGGAGGGATCTTTATTATTCAGGCTGCACAGAAAGGTATGGGGCTGTGTATGGGGACTTTCTATGGGGCTGTGTATAAGGCTTCCTATAAGACTGCCTGTAGAACTTACTATGTGAGAAAGTCAACCCTCTGCTTATATTCAAGTCCTTCAATTTTACTAGTTTTTCATGTACATGAGCAAGTAATGCGGGAAAATGTTTTAAAGGGACAGTTCAGTGGAAATTATCAATATTTTTAAATTGTTAGTTTGTGTAATGCATACTTAGTTATTCTACATATTCTCTCCCATTTTGAAAAATCAGTTTATTTCATACACTTTGCTGTTCCCTGCTGTTGACATTAGTGAGCTGATATTTCAGGTTCTAACAGTCAATCTTCCCAGAATGCGCCACATCCTTGGAATGTTCCTAACAGTAATTTCTGATTGGCTGTTGGATGGGTCAAAGATGCTCAGATCTCTACTCAGCAACTGAATCAACCCAGGCACTGGGTCAAGGGCAAGACCATAACAGTCTCTATTAGGTGTCCTGCAAACAGGAAGTCAGTATTTCAGTTGCATTTATTTAAACACAGACAAAATGTCGAATTTGCAGATTAAGGTCATTGGGATGAAAAAATACTGCTCTTTTTTTTCTGAAAAGCATATGTATTTGCTCTGAACTTCCCCTTTAAGGCTTCATAATCCTTTAATGGTGTTGAAGTAGATTTTAAGAATGGTTTTCTGTGTGATATACCAGATTTGGGTGCAGAGGTTAAGACCTGTGCTTTTGATGGATGGCACTATACAGACAGTCTGTCATCTGCATGAAATCTGCAATGTGTGTACATTATGTAACGTGTTACATTTGTCTTGGTATTAAGACTTTCTCATTTTGTTAAAGAATTTACGCAAGGAATGATCCTCCCTACAGAAAATGGTGTTTCCCACTCTGAGGTGCCCCCGATAAAGCAGAAAGCAGAAAAAAACACAGTAAGTGTTTCTTAAATATTTTATAGCATTCCAAGTCTGTGGAGATTTTGGTCATAAAACTTTGATTAATTGGTCACTGGTTTACAAGCTACTGTAGCTATAGGTTGCAGCTAAATATGTTTTTCTGTATCGGTTAGATTACATTCACCACCCTTTATACTACTGTAAGTTTTGGTAGACTGCAGCTAGAAGCATTATCATGGTGATAGGGTTGGCTATTTTTAATAAAGGGCATTTGCTTGGTGACCAGTTTCTCCATTTAAGCAGAGACTTCTAGATATTGGTTAAAACAACCTTCTTAATATAGAAATAAAAATGTAATAGAAATTAAAATACCTAGCATCGGATAACAATGTATTGTGTTCAATCAATTTTTATTTTTATATGTTCAATAAACATTGACATATTTCAGTGATATATAGTTAAACATCAGTGTAATAATAACAAACATGTTTGTCTACCATGTTTATCCCAGGGTTTCTTAGGATAGGGGTCAACATAACTTCTTGTGAACAGTGTTGTCGGGCTATTGGGCATTTCCACCAGACATGGAAGAAATCACCCAATTCTTTGCAATTTCCAAAACAGAGTGGGCTAAGTGTGTGGTAATATTTGTGTAAAATGGAGGGAACAAGAATTTCATAGTTGTTTCTCTCAAGGCTATGTTGAGGCTTACCTTGCTAAACATGGCAAAGGTATCCTGCCATTGAGATTCTTCTAATACCATTTTCAAGTCTGCTTCCCAAGCACATTGGAAATTCTGTTTTGCTTGGGGAGGGGAAATGTATCAAGCATATATAAATTTGGGATAGTTTCCACGACCCATAGGGTGAAACATAATTGTTCAAAATCCGTGAGGCTTATGTTAAAGGTCTAATTTTTTTTTTTTTTTTTTGATACATAGTGGTGGATTTCAATAATTTGGAAATGGATACATTTTTTTGGGGGGGGGAGAGGGAAGGTCCTAGTCTATAGCATTTCGCCTCCCTCCACGTAGGGAATCCTTCATTTGGATAGCCTGGGATAAAGTCGGGAATGGATAACTGTAGTAATCAGTGAAGTGGGAGTAGTTGGAATTGGGTTTTTACTCTATGGGAATAAATGTTTGTATTTTTTGTTTGTTTTTTAATTGCCCATTAGTGAAAACCATAATTCATCCCAACTATCACTGTAACATTTCTTTGTTGATCTGTCCCCTATTTCTTTAGATATCCAGTCTGAAACATCTTACATTTCAGCAGTCAATCATGTTCATTACTGTCATAAACTATTCTTCTGTAGTTTTTAGCTGTAATGATTTCACAGTGGGCGTGCTATATGCAGTTTTGACAGTTGGTATGTGGGAAAATAGTCGGGTCAGTAGTCGGACCCTGAGCAAAACTGTTTTGAAGGCATGCAGCAACTCACACACTTCAGAGTAAGTGCTACGAGCATGTATTTATAGATTAAAGTTTATGTATACTGAAAAAATTACTTTACATAATCTTATAGTAGTTGTTTATGTCAATGTTTTGGGGAGATAGTAAAGGTGGCCATACACCAGCACGATATTACTTACCCAACCGACCGCTCACGTGACGTTCCTGCGATCCTGCCAGAACCACCTCTCCCGATCTTATATACGACCGACATGTGATTGCAAAATCCCACTCATTTTGCGATCGCATGTCGGTCGAATATAAGATCGGGAGAGGTGGTTCCGGCAGGAACGTCGCGTGAGCGGTCGGTCGGGTAAGTAATATCGTGCTGGTGTATGGCCACCTTTTGTCTGTTTCTAGTTGTACCTATCATGGTGTGTGTGGGGGTTGGTGCGTGCCAAACAGTTGGGCTGTTCTGGGTCTTCTATTCCAGATAAACTTCAATATTTGGGCTTGCAGTGGGTTGAGCCACTGTTTGGCAATCCAGATTGATAAACCTCTAAATATAAAATTCTTGGAAGAATGTTCATCTTGAATGTGTGGATTCTGCCTAGCCATGAGATCTTAAATTTACCCGTTTGGTGAGATCTTTTTATATGGCTTTAAATTGTGGTGGAAAGTTGGCTGAGTAGATTAGTGTCTAAGGATGGCGTAAGCCATATTCCTAAGAGCAGTGGAATCTATTGCCTTTCAAAGGTATATGGAAATTTAGTGTGAGTAGTTTTTTTAAGAGGAAGGGGGTAGTAATAAGTTTGGGAATGATACCATAAGCGAAGTCAGTGAGGGCCATATCGTCTGCAAATAGGCTTGAGACACAGGCTCTGTGGCCAAAACAAATAGGGGAAAGTGGGCAGCCCACTCGTGTCTGGGTTTCTGGGTGATAAAAGTAGTTCCGTTTAAGGCTTTTGAAAGCTTTGTTGATGTCCAGGGAGATTTCCACTCTGGAGTTTGTGTGGTCATGTATGAGATTATATTGTACAGGCATCTAATATTATATTATGTATTTTTCTCATTTTAAAATGATTTCTTTAGTGAGACTTGTGAAAAAACTTGGAGTGTTCTGTAAAACAATTTCTGTACCTGGAATCTAATTTGAAGGTTGTAACTGTGTTGTTAATGAAGATACAGTTAGTGTGTGTATGCTACCACTGCGGGTGTTTCAAACATCCACCTGTGCAGCAGCCACAAATCATTTTTTAAATTTGATAATTGTGCAGGTTTGTTGTTAAATGAAGTCACCTTCTTGTATATGTAGCCCCAGTATTTCTTTTTGTGAAATAGATTTCTGTACAAAAAGCTATGAAAAAGGAAATACCAAGGAAATAACTCTTTTCTTAATGGACGTGTAAATCAATGCAATATGCCTGTTAAGTCCAATACCTAAATGTCTATTTTTTTTTGGGGGGGGTGGCTGTACATGAACATTCTTGTACATTAGCGCTTCTACGTTTTGAGGTTACTCTACTGGTATTTATCCATTAATTTTTTTTTTTTCCTACCAGCCACAGACTAGTAAAATCAAGGCCTGCCAGAATACTGGCGTTAAAATACCCACTTGTAAACTGACCCTGAAAGAGACTTTCTTAACGTCCCCTCAGGAGCTGTACAGCGTTCTAACCCAGCAGGAGGTAATATCATGTCTCGCATATATTGTGCAAAAAAACAATGAAAATGTAACTTGCATAATTGTTTTTTTTTTTTCTTGATATTTATTTCCATTCTAAAGAAGTAAATTCTTACATAAAGTTTTATGAGATTTATATGAGTTGAACAGAATGTCCCTACGTTTCTGTTGGCAGTGAAACATCCACCACCACAAAAGAAAATCATTTTAAATATGTTTCACATTTAAAGGTGGCCACACACGTGAATACGATTCCTCTCCCCTCCATACACGTTAAGAGATTGCGAGATTGCTCAGCCTTGCCCACATGAACATGGCTGATCATAGGTTTCCCTTTACTTAAAGTATGCCAGTGGCAGTTGTTTGTCTGCATCATTGTTTGTCGTTTTCGGCCCAATGTTCGGAACGTGTTGAGCATCGTCCATGTGGTTGGCCACCTTTATATTACAGGTTTGAAACAAATAGCTCATATTTAATGTAAAGATAATTTGTTCTAATTTACTTAATGGATTTTTAATGTTTTTACTTTTTGTATCCTTTTAAAGCTAGTGCAGGGGTTCACTCATGCACCTGCATCTTTAACTGCTGAGAAAGGTGGAAAGTTCCAACTCCTGGGAGGAAATGTCACTGGAGAGTTTGTTGAATTGGTGAGTTGTAAATATCTTCAAAACTATGCAAAATAAACAATGAAAATACATTGCAAAAATTCTCAGGAGAGCGATTCCTATCAATTTACCTAAAGTCATTTTTGGACCACAGTTCCCCTTTAATGTAATAAAAATCCTTTATTTATCATTAAGGGACACATTAAACCCAAAACCCTCCCTGTTAAAAACAATTAAAAATATATTATGCAAACAAACCATGTTGCCTAATCAGTCTGTCAAACAATCATAATTAAATAAATATATATGTTGTGTAAATAGCGGTACCTTCTTCCCTTACTCAGTCTGTGGATCCCTGTGCTATAAATAGCACTGTGTTTGTGAGAAAGTCTCAAAGTCACGGACAGGCTCTGTCTGTTTTAGTTACTGAGGTGGCATAACAGCAAAACGGAAGAAGAATAGTCCATCGCTAACTCCTGATAGAGGCACACATGGCAGCAGCATCACCAGGTCCCCTGCACTTCCTGCTCTGAAACTGTCAGTCAATCTGTCCTGTGTCTCCTCCTCCCCTTTGCAGGCCCCCCATGGCCCATTATCTTACAACCCCATGTGGCCCCGCCCACTCGTGGGTGCCGTGGGTTACTCAGGCACACACCCCTAGAGAAAACTCTGTGGAATCTGCCTTTTCAGGCAGTGAGAACTCTGCCTAAAAAGGCTGTTTTCACACAGTGAAAGAGAAGGGCTGAAGATTCCCTTACCTTCTCTGTCAGGACTTCACAAAGCAGAGAGGAGGAGGGACTTCCTGTCTCCCTCACACACTGAGGGAGTCTGAGGCTGTGCTCGCCGGCGGCACTGTGCAGGAGAAGCTTTAGGAATGTCACAAGTCAGCCTCCTACCCATTAACTTTCTGGTCAGTCTTTTCTGTATATCTTGGGCTGTGGAGCACTTAGAGAGGTGGTTAATGGCTCATTTTAAAGGTAGGAAATTGGCCTTTCATTTAAACTCTACTTGTTTGGAGACCACAGTTCCCCTTTTAAAGTGTATATTTACAAGTTACATTAAAACAACCAAGTTAACCTTAACATCTGTCTACATGTATGGCCATTTTAATTAAGCTTATAGACTACTAGCAGAGTGCTCGGCATTGCCCAGTGTCTTTCAATCAAAATTTTGTTGGGCTTAGTCGTTTCTCAAAGGTCTCAGATAGGAGTCCTGCGGGCAACCGTAAAACTTGCCAGCATCTGAAATTAGACAGACGCATTACTACAGGAGGGCTGAATGTAACACTGAGTGATTTGTGAACTGGAGGGCTTTCTGTAACACTGAGTGATGTGGGGAGTCAACATTGATAGGGTGGGATATCTGTATAAAGCAGGTAAATAAATTACAATTATGTGGTCTTGCCTCACTCCTGAGTTAGTTTTGGTTTTTGCCCTGTATGTCTATTCTGAAGTTCAGTATTCACAGACTGTGCAGCTCAGAGCTCCTATAAAGGTATGCTCAATATCCGTAGTGTATCAGGTTAGGTTATGAGTTGGGCAGTCTGTTTACCACCAGCCACCAACGTCTGGGACAATTTTCATGAGACTTATGTCACTTACACTTATGTATAAGGACCTGGGGAAAAGCATAGTCTACTTTACAACTTTTAAAAATGCCTCTGTACCCCCTTTTTTCTAATTTTTTTAAGTTAATTAACCTGTGTGTTGCCATCTGGTGGTGAATCAAGGTTATTGCACACCTTCCGAATATCACAGATTGTTCAGGGCAGTACAATGCTTTACTTCATTTTGTTGCTGTGGTAGGAGGATAGAGCTGTCAATTATGAAGAGCAGCAGACCATGTGATGTAGCAATGTCATGTAACCACACACTTGGTCACCCCCTCTCACTTGTGGTTTGCCCAGAGTCAAGATTGAGAGGTAAACTGACCAATCCAAGATAAGTCTCTTGTACTGGGGGTTGGGCAGGCAGTTACCAATGGAGATCAGTTTTCAGCAGTCTGGTGCAGAGTTCAGAGAAGGCAGCTAAGGAAATGTGTAGTTTTCTTAATGAAAGACAATGACAGCTGTGAATGGGATGACACTGCCCACACTGCAATGCAACTGCACTGTAAGGGGTTCATTTCACTTCACACCTTGTCTCTTTCCCCCACAAACTACTGAAACCTCAGTATTAAAGGCCACGTACACACTTTTCACTCGCCTTTCTTTTCCATATGTCATTTTTGAATGCAAATTGTATTTTCTGGGGGACATTGTGCATCAATAATGATCGATTGCAGTAAAAAATTTAATTAATGTAAGATGTTTTAACCCATAGTTAAAGGGGAAGTTGATGCGACACGGGCTAAAGAGTGAGTTGATGTGATTCGCACTAAAGGGGAAGTTGATGCGATGTGCGCTAAGGGGGGAGTTGATGCGATGCGCGCTAAGGGGGGAGTTGTGATAAGTCTTAAGGAGGAGTTGGTGTGATATGCTTTAAAGTGTATTATATCAACTTCCCCTTTATAACGGGGTACAATACCTCACATTTATTTTTTAGGGTAAATACCAACATTATTTGCCCTCAAATTTGGACATATTTCAATATCCCATTATTGCACAACAACAGTCCCCCAAATGTTGTGAGGTATGTTAATTGGTTGGGCACCCCAAAATTAACCAGATATGTGGGTCAGATTAGAAAACTGAATTTTGGATGCCGGTTTGGGCTGGATCTTTAGAAAAACCGGGCAATGCCGGGTACTCTGCTAGTACATGGATAAAAACAAGTTAAAAAGTGAAATTGGCGAAGTAAGCCTTTGTTTTATTCTGGGTCCTGAAACTTATGTATACCAAGTCTTGTCAAAATTGTCCAAAAGTTACAGTCAGGATAGACAAGGAATTGTGTGACCGTCACATGATGTGCAATGTTAGAATAAAAATGTTTAGGCTAAATACACACCTCGTGCCACATGAAAATAATTTGCTAGTCAGCAGTCAATCGACACAACATTTGCAAGAGTCTATCCTTTTTAAGTTGGGAGAGGTAGGTTAAAAGGTAACTGGTCTCCAGTTTTCCAAACAAGTTAGCATTTTATAAAAACACCTTCAGTTGAACCTTCAAAATGAATCCTAAATCATATCTCTGGGTAAAATTGGAGATGTTATTGCTGGAATGGTTCTAAACCCTCCCTGGGGAGGAGCAAAGGGTCAGGTGATGTATCTCCACCAACTGGAAGCAGGAAATTTTTAAATTCGCCATAATATAAATTCTCACAGGCTGCAGACAGAGATGTGATTTATGGCGCATTTTAAAGAAAATATTCCAGTCTGTTATTTAAGCCTACCTTATTTGGAGACCACAGTTGTCCTTTAAAGGACAACTTAACTGTTTATATTGGTTTTTAAAAAAACAACAAAAAAAAAACAGGTAAAATGAACTGGACAGTGATGGACAGTGATATAGGACTGGTAATTCCTACCCCCCAATATTGTTTCTGTGAGGAGCACCAGCCCAAAGAATACTTATTCTGCCAGTCTTTCTCCTAGCTTTAGCACTATCTTTAATATAGGACTAACCTGACAAATAAAAACTGTACGTGCTGTAGATCCTCAATAAAATGATATTGTTTGGAATAATCAATCCGACCTCTCTGCCCCAGGTACTTTCCAGTTTTCAGAAAGTTGATTTTTAGAGTATATTTATCCTTTAAGTACTTGCAGAATGCTCCCCATAGTTTTGAATCTGATGTACTTTTGTGGTTTCACTTAAAACATTTATTGTCCTCTGTTAATAGGAACCCGAAAAACACATTGTTATGTCATGGAGGTTTAAAACGTGGCCTGCAGGTAAGGAAAGTAACTCTGGAATTAGTTTCTAAGTGTTTTGGCGATTTGCAAATACACCACTACGATCTACCTTCCAATGCTCTGTAAAGAATGTGCTGGGTCTAGAACATACCATGTAAAAAGCTAAACATGTGGAACTGCACAAACCTGTGTATTTTGTAGAAAACGGCAGTAAGAGAAACTTTCCCTTGCACAAATTTGTATCCTTTCAAATTAAAGGTGCCCATCCACGTTGTCGATAGTTAGAAAATTTTGTCTGATCTGATGGGATTTACTGAAGATCGCCAATGTCTATGGATTGGTCGTTATGCCAAACAGAATTTTTGTTAAAATTGTTAGGATGCCGTTGTTGGCATCCTATACTAAATCATAGATCGTCGATAACGATCGTGCATGTCTATGGTCCAAATGGACGATCGTCCTGTATAAAGCATTCCTTTGTATGGCCACATCTGCTAACTCGTGACCTGATACCATCGGAAAAGGGTTGAGTTTGCGACCTTAATGGTAGAGTTACTATCAGTTTAGAATTGAGAAAGCCAGACAGATGACTAGCGAAACATTTTCAAGAACTAAACTTCAAGTCCAGTGGAACCTACTGAATACCACAGATATACCATGACCTGGATGAATGAGATAATAATAATGAGAACCTTCACAGGCATAATAGTGCCAGAGAAGGTTTTGTGTTATTTCAAGATTTAGTTGTCCCCCCCTGAAAACTGTGTAGAGTACAATCGTCTGTACACCTCTTACTCAGTCTTACAGCTTATCTAATTTAATTTTTTGTTTTCTTTGTAGGTCATCACGCTTCTGTGACAATAACATTCACAGATAAAGGTGGAGAGACAGAGCTGCGTATGGAAGCTCGTGGTGTCCCACAGAGTGAAGAGGAGCGTACCAAAGAAGGCTGGAAACGATACTATTTTGATGGCATAAAGCAGACGTTTGGATATGGAGCTTTGCTCATATGAAATAGGCTAGTGTGGGATGAGAAAAGGGGGTGTTTTTTTACTGTTCTATAAATAATCGTATTGTGGACTAAAAATATTTAACTTGTGGGGGTTTTATCTCCATCTGGTAAGAATGAGCATCTAAGATTTCTGGGAAATGTTTTCCAAAGTCAGAGACTTTGTACACATTGTATTGTCTCTGCTGTGCAGTTGTTGACATTGTCAGGTTGGTTCCCAGAGAAGTGTGCAATATCAGAACTGTCTATATGCCTGTAAAACAAATTAAATCTTTAAGTTATAAATATGTGGTTCTGATTTTTTATTTTTTTTTGTCAAATTATGGGAGGTGTATTAATGGGGTAATTTTACTGGAACTAGTAATTCATCCTAAAAACATGTTTCTCTTACTAGTTTGCTGATGATTATATGCTTCTAGACATCACACTACTGTAGTTTACTGAACTGGACAAAACAGTGGTTTGTTGCTAAATTATTTTGCATAATCCTTGTATTGTCTCTTTAAAAACTGACCACTATCATGTGGAGAATGCAATGCTTGCTCTTAGACATTCATGTGTCCAACTTCTTGAAAATTGCAGTTTAAGTCTATAGAATAGCTTGAATATTATTGCTGGGGTGTTGCACTCGATTTTAATAAACCTTGGGCACAATGGAACATGTTATGCAGCATTCTTTTTTTTTTTTGTTTGTTTGTTTAAGATAAAGCAAGGCATGATACTAATGGAGTCAATACTGTTCACCCACTTAAAACTAAGCCTAAATATTTTCAGTAAGTGCTTTGTTGATGTAAAGCCACCTGTCAGTGCTGTAGTGGCTCCTTTCCTTGTAACCACTGTTTTTTCATTGTAGCACCTAGCTCAGGAATGTCCAACCTGCGGCCTTCCCAGATGTTTGAAAACAACAACTCCCAGAATTCCTTGGTTTCTTCTGCAATGGAGGAATGCTAGGAGTTTGAGTTTTCAAACATCTGGAGGGCTGCAGGTTGGACATCCCTGACCTAGCTAAACAGTAGTACATAAATCATCCTTAGATCTCTAGTAGTAATAATTATCAGCATGCCATGCTTACATATTTCCCATTCAGGACCTGTCTCAACAGCATATTTCAATAGGAGCTGTATGGTAAATTCCATTTTAATATACATGTTAAATTAAGAAAAGCACCAAGAAAGTGGTGGATAAGATACAGGACCTTGTTAGTAGTAATCCGCATGGATTTATGAGATACAGATCTTGTCAAAGAAACATGCTTGTTTTTTTTAATGAAAATGAAAGTAAGACTTAAGACACTTTCCATCCATCAAGTCCAACCTTTTCTCCCTCCTTTTTAACCCCACCTAATAGTCAATCCAGAGGAAGGCAAAAAAAACCAGCTAAAAAGGGGGTATTCCTTCCTGACTCCAAACGGCAATCGGGAAGTATCCCTGGATCAACTACAGTATATGTATTAATACCAGTAATTCTCAATACTAGTTTTAGAAACTTATCCAGCCCACTTTTAAAGCTATTCAAAGAACTTGCAGTTACCACATCTGCTAGAAGATAGTTTCACCATTCACACTGTAAAGAAACCTTTCCTAACCTGAAGATGAAACTTCTTTTCTTCTAATCTTAAAGGATGTCCATGAGACCTCTGATATGACCTATTAGTGAACAATGCACCAGATAGTTGTATGGCCCATTAATATATTTATGTAAAACTATCATATCCCCACACAAATGTCACTTCTCAGCCCTAACTTGTCTAATCTGTCTGCATAGTTAAGCCCCTCCATTCCCTTTATTATTTTAGCTGCCCTTCTCTGAACTGCTTCTATTGTCCCTTGTATATGGGATTCCAAAACTGCACCTCATATTCCAAATGCAGCCCTACCAGTGCCTTGTAAAGAGGGAGAATAATATTTTTCTCTCCTGAATCTATTCCTCTCTCTATACAAGACAATATTTGCTAGCTCTAACTGTTGCTGCCTGGCATAGTTTGCTACAGCTAAGTGTTATCTAGCAAAACCCCCAAATCTTTTTCCGTTAGAAATTCACTTAGCACTGAGTTATTTATAGTGTAGGTGGCACAAGGATTGCTAAACCCCAAATGCATCACCTTACCTTTATCAACACTGAATCTCATGTGCCATTCTTCCACCCATTTTTATGTTTTGATAAGTTTCCAAAGCTCTGCATAGTTTAGTGTCATCCACAAACACTTGCTTTCAATGCCCCTTTCTAAGTCATTTATAAAAAGATTAAAAAGTGGCCCCAGTAAAGAACCCTGGGGCACTCCACTTAGAACTGGCATAGCAATAGATGTGGTATACTTCGGTTTTGTTAAGCTTTTAATATTGTGCCACGTAGGCAACTTGTGTGAACTAGATTGTGGAGAGAAAGTAGCTGTCAATATAGCTTCATTTATAATGACTTAAGTTCTAAGTGGCTTGCCAAAGGGGCTACTTCTGTTGAAGTTGGTATTGAGGGCAAATGTCTCTGCTGGAAACACAAATCTATATAAGGCATTGGAAACCTCAGACGATGCGCAATTGCTGCAGGTGGATCATCTAGACAGGTTTATCAAAATGGGCAACAAATCATAGATTATATTGTTGATAATGTAAGGATATCCATGTTGATAAATGTAAACAGAAAGTGGGGCTGTGGGAGCACTCCTATGGCAACATTATTATAACAGTGGAAGTGCTACTGATCTGACCAAAACATTGGAACAAACAAGAAAAGAGATGATCAATGCACATTCCTGGGCCCTATATACTAACATAACATTATCTGGGCTGACACTCCCTGCTTGGTTGCATGAAAAAAATGTGCTTGATTCCTCAAAAGAACCTGATCATGAGCGGACCTAACGCCCAATTTTTGTTTAGTACTACCGACAGTGCAAACACTTGACGCTTATATCTGTTGTATTCAATTAGATCAACTGGACATGAAATGTAGTTCTTGAAGAAGTTTCGCTAGTCATCCGACTGGCTTTCTCAATTCAGAATGACTTGTACATGAATCTGTGGCAATTATGTACCCTGGAAAATCCCAATTAGCATATCAGCCAGAAAGACAAGGTTTGTAATACTTTTTGCCAGTCATCTAAAAAGATGCTAGATAAGTAAGTAAAGTCTTATCTAACTTTATGATGTCCTATATTATTTATTGGGGAAGTAATATTAATTAAAGAACCATCCGTCTGGGTAAGTCACATGATCAGATGATTTTTGACTCAGTCCTTAATATTGTAAAATATACTTAATATCATGATTAATTACATGCCATTATATCTATAACACTGCAGCTTGTATTGTTATGGTAGAAAAAACAGGTGTATTCAAATAGTGTTTTACTAATGCACAGTTATGATGAACGTTGCCGTTAATGGGTTTTGATGGTAATGTTTTTTTTTACTAGCTGCAAACATACACATAATACTTTTACCAGTCATCTAAAATGATGCTAGATAAAGAAGTAGCAGAAATTGTAATAGCAAACGAATTATTGGAAATCCAATATCTTATTTAACTTTATGATATCCTATATTACTTTTGGGAAAGCAATATTCATTAAAAAAACAGTGTATAAAAACAGGGTATAAGTCACATGATCAGCGGGTGGCCCCTAATGATTTTTGAAACAGTGATGAATTTTGTAAAAATTTATTTAATATCTTGTTTAAACACATGGCTTTATATAACTATATACACATTTGTGTGCATTTGTGTTACTATGATGGAAAAAACAGGTGTATGCAAAAGTGCTTATTTCTCTTTTATTCAATGCACAGTAATGATAAACATAGCGGTTAAGGTAAATTGGTGGTAAAGTTTTTTCCTACATGCAAACATACACAGCATGAATTATTCTGCAAGAAAAACAGGGTTTCTTAAACTTTGTACAAATCATCTAAAAAGATGCTAGATAAATAAGTAGCATCTTATTTAATGTTATGATGTCCTATATTGTTTATTGGGAAAGCAATATTCATTAAAGGAAGTGTTCTCTCAGAAATGACCTATTTTACAAACCTCTGTATAATAAACTCCCCTGTGCTCCAGCTCAGAGGATCCCTTTCTTATGAAAAAAATCTGCTTGTAGCCTCTGCAATTAGCTTGTAAAGTTCTGCTCGTTTCTCGGGGTGTGGCCTCCACTCCTCACTGCTTTTTTTTTCCATCTGCTGTATTAGCATGTTATAACACCGCCCCTTTTGACCCCATGACTAATAGACTGCTCCCTCTCTTCACGTGCACTTTTTTTTGCTGCATCAGAGTTTGCTAGCACACAGAGAGGGGGATATCAGCACAGCTCATGTACTGAACTTAGGGATCACTGACAGACAACTTACACCTCACTTGGTATCGAATAGTGAAATAAAATATATGTATTTATTACTGTTTATATTGCTTGTGAAGGTTCTCATTCATCCAGGTCATGGTATATCTGTTGTATTCAATTAGATCAACTGGACTTGAAATGTAGTTCTTGAAGACGTTTCGCTAGTCATCCGACTGGCTTTCTCAATTCAGAATGACTTGTACAAGAATCTGTGGCAATTATGTACCCTGGAAAATCCCAATTAGCATATCACAGCCAGGTGTTAAGGGTGTGATTAGATAGTGGCTAAGAGGTGTTATAGGAACGCCCAGAGTAAGGTGTTAAAACAGCATTGTACATGGCAGACAGTTGGTGTCGAACCCCCCCACCTCTATTTAGGCTTGGTTTCTTTATTTTCACATAAATGGCCTCCTTAACACCTCTCTTGAACCAGTCACGTTCCTTCGCCAGTATGTTAACATTACAATCTTCAAAGGTATGTCCTTTTTCCTTAAGATGCAGATACACGGCTGAGTCCTGACCCGAGGAATTGGCTCTTCTGTGCTGGGCCATACGTTGATGCAGTTGCTGTTTGGTCTCCCCCACATACAAATCAGAGCATTCTTCACTGCACTGCACTGCATATATGATGTCGCTTTTCTTGTGTTTTGGTATTGGGTCTTTCGGATGTACCAATTGCTGCCTCAGTGTGTTGTTCGGTTTAAAGCAGACAGGGATACGATGTTTTTTGAAAATTCTTCTTAATTTCTCGGAGACCCCTGCTACATATGGGATGACCATGTTCTTCCTCCTGTCTTGCTTTTCCCCTTCACTGTTGGTATTCGTGTTCTTTTCTTTCCTTCTACTTCTTTTGACAAAGGCCCAGTCTGGATATCCACAAGTTTTAAGGGCTCCTCTCAGATGTTTCATTTCTTTAGCCTTCGCCTCTGTGCTAGTGGGGATGTTCTTGGCTCTGTGTTGCAGGGTTCTGATGACACCCAGCTTGTGATCTAAAGGGTGGTGGGAGTCAAACATCAAATACTGATCTGTGTGTGTTGGTTTTCTGTAAACCTCTACTTCCAGTTTACCATTTTCCTTAACTTCTACCAAGCAGTCCAAGAAAGCCAGTTTGTTGTTTAGTACCTCTTCCCTTGTGAATTTAATGTTTTTGGTCCACCGCATTAATGTGTTCTGTGAAAGCTTGTACTTCCTTCTGGTGGATTTTAACCCAGGTGTCATCAACATATCTGAACCAGTGGCTGGGTGCTATGCCCTTAAAGGTATTAAGCGCCTGTGTTTCTACCTCCTCCATGTAAAGGTTGGCCACAATAGGTGAAACTGGAGATCCCATAGCACATCCATGTTTTTGCTTATAGAACTTATCCCTGTATTTGAAATAGGTGGTATTCAGGCACAAGTCCAACAAGGAACACACCTGTTCTGGGTTGAGATCAGTTCTGCTGGTAAGAGTGCTGTCTTGGCCCAGCCGTTTTCTCACCATGTCAACAGCCTCCTTGGTGGGTATACAGGTGAAGAGAGATGTCACATCATAGGACACCATAGTTTCTTCTACACCGAGTACTATATCTTCAATCTTGTTGGTGAAATCCTGAGAGTTCTGGATGTGATGCTTAGAACTTCCCACCAAAGGTCCTAAGATGTTAGCTAGATATTTTGCCACCTTGTATGTTAGAGTTGATGCTGCTGACAATAGGTCTTAGTGGGGCCCCTTCCTTATGTATCTTTGGGAGTCCATATATGCATGGATGTGCCTCACCAGGGTAGAGGCGATGATACATTGCTCGGTCAATGGCTTTATCCTTTTGAAGCTGTTGTAGTAAGTCTATGACTCTTTTCTTGTAACGGCTGGTGGGATCCCTTGTTAAAGCCTCATATGTGTTGTTATCGGCCAGGAGCATGGTCACCTTATCATGGTAGTCAGAGGTGTTGAGTACCACTGTGCATCTTCCTTTATCTGCCGGTAGAATGGTGATACTGGCATCTTTCTTGAGGGATGTTAAGGCTCTTCTTTCCTGTGTAGTCAGGTTAGATGAAGGAGTTTTAGCACTGGCTAAGGCTGCAGATACCTTAAGGCGAAGTTGTTCTGCCTCACTCTGTGATACCTTATTACTGTGGATAGAGGCTTCTGTGGCTGCTATAATATCCACCACCGGGATGGCTTTAGGGGTGATGGCAAAATTCAAGCCCTTACCAAGGACTTCCATTTCTGGCTGGGTCAGGGTCCTGTTAGACAAGTTTCTCACCCATTCCTCCTTGTTTGATGAAGTGATGCTTCCCTCCTTTTGTATCCAAGGTAGTTGTTCTCCTTTGGGGGTGTTCTGGGATGACAGAATAGAGAACTTGTTCTGTTGCCTTTGTTTGCCCTTACAGTGCTGAGAAAGCTGTGCTTGTTTGGTGAACTCCATCACTCTTTCCCAGATGGACACAGGTAGCTGTGAGGCCAGGCTCTGTTCTAGTTGACTAATGTTGTGCATTAAAGCATCGACTGTAAAATGTGTCTGTCGTACCCGTTCACTTAGGAGCTGTGTTTGAGCCTTTTGCAGTATCTGTTTGGCTCTGATGCCTTTAACCGTGGAATCCAGACGTATACTGCATGGTACTAGCCTTTGTTGTCTGCATCGGAGGTTAAATCGCAGGTGGTTTCTGTAGTCTGCCAATTTCCTTGCTGTCTTTTCATATTGCTGTACAAGTTTGAGGGTTTTCTCCCCAAAATGATTAGAAATATGCTTGTGAAGGTTCTCATTCATCCAGGTCATGGTATATCTGTTGTATTCAATTAGATCAAGTGGACTTGAAATGTAGTTCTTGAAGACGTTTCGCTAGTCATCCGACTGGCTTTACAATGCTGTTTTAACACCTTACTCTGGGCGTTCCTATAACACCTCTTAGCCACTATCTAATCACACCCTTAACACCTGGCTGTGATATGCTAATTGGGATTTTCCAGGGTACATAATTGCCACAGATCTTGCAAGTCATTCTGAATTGAGAAAGCCAGTCGGATGACTAGCGAAACGTCTTCAAAACTACATTTCAATGTCCAGTTGATCTAATTGAATACAACAGATATACCATGACCTGGATGAATGAGAACCTTCACAAGCATACAATGAACTCTCTTGGGTGCATCTTGTTTACTAATAAGGTCATACACTCAAGGACCACAATTCAAAACACTATCCTACAAGGTTGGAAGAAAGAATTTCATCTTCACGTTGGAAAGGTTTCTTTATTACAGTGAGAACTGTGCACTGTGGAACTGTCTGATCGCCCAGATGTGGTAATGTCAAGTATGAGATGGGCTGGAACTGTTTGAAAGTCCGGTCCTTTTCAAACTTTGAACTATTTGAAAGTTCGAAAAACGGACCCATTAAAGTCAATGGGATTCAAATAGTTTGAAAAAGTTCTAATGAAATACAAATTAAATATAATGGTAACTTAATGTAAATAGGCCTTCTGCTTGTGTGGACCTCCTGGAAATGGTCTGGGGATCATCCTCTTGTGGTTGTGCTGGTCCGCACCTACACCATCCAGGACGTCCAAACAATCGATTATACTCTCACATTGTGCTGGTGCTGCCCTTCAACATTTGATAATACGTATCTACTCGAGTATAGTCAAAGTTTTCAGGCTGTAAATACAAGCCTGAAAACTGACACTTCCGACTTATACTCGGGTCATTCCACTTACTTGATGAGAGGAATCCGGCTGCTGCATCACTGATGTCGCATCCACGGGAAATGAGAACCGGCGCCGAGTACTAACGTCAGTGGATGCGACCATCAGTCATGCGGCAGCCGGATTCCTCCATCCAAGTGAGTGATGTCGGGGGGCCCTGACCCTGCCACTGTGACCGCACCCACAGCACCTGGAAAAAGTAAGTGATCCGACTGGGCGGTATTCACCCCCCCCACCCCATCTCGGACGCTTGCTTCCGAACCCACCTCGAGCTGGTGTACTTTCACTTGATCCCAGACAAGTAGCCCCACCCACACGACAATACTCCCTCTGCACTTTCGACAATCTGCGGGCGCAACACAAAACCAGACACCACCAAACGTGCTCTACTTAAGATCTTTTTAACTTTCTTGGTTGCGTGCTTAGGTTATGGGAATTCCATGATACAAAATGAGCCACTGGTACTTTTAGACTCTGAAATACGTCGATCAAGCAAGCGGATGGTATACTAAAGGTATCCCGTAGTGCCCAGTGATGAATATGGGCACGCTTATTCATCCTGAGGGGTGGGAGCAGAGGGTCCAAGTAATAAAAGGAAGATCGTTCCCTTTACTGGTTCTGTCCTGATACTATATATTATTATTGAGATGTCGCTGTTATTGAGATGTCCTACATACTTCGTGTTCTGATGTACCGATTTGGCGTCCCCTGAACCTGGAATTATCCTATATATCCATTGAGAAATTTCTGGTATACAATACCTAGATAACCAATATTAGAGGGTATCCAGGCTTACTGGATGTGGCCCATGCAGTCTGCCCAAAAGGGGATGAAAGCCCTCAGACCATAGTCACGGGGATCTATAGCCTAGATTATTTGAAAGAATCCTACTGTAATCATAATACATATACTGTAATTCTGCACGCTTGGTACAACACATCCTAGGCATGATACCTCTTATATATATAGCAGCTAATTACTGGTATTATACATATACGTATTTTCTGGGTTGGTACAGAGATTACTATATAATATTGAGCAATAACTGGTATTAATACCTCTACTGTAGAATCTGGTTTGGTACAGGGCATTATATAATAATTGGAGCCAATCACTGATTTAATACACATCACTTTAGTTGCTGGTTGGTACGCCGACTGATTCTACTACCTAATATTGAGAATTCTCGGTATTAATCGACACATACTTTTTTCTGGTTGGTTCGGGATACTATATACTATAAAGAATTACTGGTATTACACTAACCACTACTTGTAGTTTTGGTCTGGTACAATGGCTACATATAGCCCACCATATTTTGAGAATTACTGGTATTATACATAACTTGCTGTAGTTCTGAGGTTGGCAATAATGTCATGCAGTCCCAAGCGGTTCAGATTTACCCCCATAGGATACTATATCAAGCAACTATTGAGAAATAACTCGGGTATTAATCTATATCTACGACCGGAGTTTCTGGCCTGTGGTACAGCTCCCAGCAAATTAGAGAGTTACCTACAGAATTGCAGTTGATAATTGGACTTACGTGGTGTTATATATGATCAGTATGAATGATGATGTGCTGTTTGTAAGCGGTTGGGACTCAACGGGGTTTCAGTACTTAGACAGGCTTTCATTTTTGTCGTCAGATTACTATCGTGGATCAGTTAAGACCTACATTACAAGGCACATCCGATACTTGCAGTTTCGTGGTTTGGTACATAGGGATACTAATATAATACCTCTGAGAATTACACTGGATATCTAAACACATTTACTACTATAGGTCTGGTTGGGATACCAGTAGATACTAATATAAGTATTGAGAATTCTGGTCTTAATACCATAATGTAGTTCTCGGGTTGCTCTACAAGGATAATATATAATTTTTTGAGAATTACTGGTATTAATACTATAGCTGTAGTTTCTGGTTGGTACACGGATAACATAATAAATTTGAGAATGCTGGTATTATCAAATAAAATACGTAGTTCTGGTTGGTACTTTGATAACTATATATATTGGGAGTTGCTGACTATTCATACATATACTGTTTGTACTCCTTCTGGTTGGTACACACGGATACTATATATCAAATTGAGAATTACTGGTATTAATACTATACCTGTAATAAGTTCATGGAGTTGGTTTTGGCCTACCAGGGGAAAGTGCTAATGTATCCGCTCTATGTGAGTAGAACTATTACTGGAGTTATCTACAATCGACATTTCACAATACTGTAGTAACTCTGTGTTTAGTATATGTAAGTCACACCATCATAAATTTGCAGTCCATATGACAGTCACGAACCATAAGACGTCTTGGAACCATCGGATATCCCTACTATTAAACTTTTGCGAGCTAACTTAAGGGACACTACTGCTGCTCATCATGACTTGTGTTTGCGCTCAATCTACATACTTTTTCAATTACGCAGGGCGGAATCTTTTTAGATTCCGTCTGTTCTCTTCGTGACGAGATAGTTTCTGGTTGTCTGGCTACAGGGATCTATAGTGTATTTGTACCCACCTATTATATCTGAGAATTACTGGTCCCATCTTCTGAAAACAATACATAAAATACGGTAGTCTTGTTGGTACAACGGGATACTATACCCTATTATATTGGAGTAATTGCTTGTATTCAATACCTCATACCTGTAGTCCTCTGCGTTGGTCACCTCTCACCCTGATACTCAGATATATTGAGAAATTACTGTATCATCAATACATATACTGTAGTTCTGGTTGGTACAATGTACTATACTAATAAATGAGAATTACTGTATTAAGAATGCATATCCTGTAGTTCTGCTTGGTACACGGGATACTATATAATAATGAGAATTACTGGTATTCCCATCTCAATACAGCTATACTGTCGTTCTGGCTTGGTACATGGATACGCCTATATAATAATGAAAATTACTGGTATTAATGCATCACTGTAGTTTCTGGGTTCGGTTACAACCGGGATACTATTATATAATGAAGATTACTGGTATTTAATCATATAATCTTAGTTGATCGGGATACTTTCCCGAATTGCCGTTTGGGAGAGAATTCAACCTACCCTCATCCTTTTAGGTGGTTTTTTTTGCCTTCCCTCTGGATAACCTGTAGTTGGGTTGGTTCACCCAAGGAGTGGGTCGAAAAGGCTCGAATTTGCATAGACTTGTGTCTTGTACATCCCATCTCAATGATTTGGCTACTAGCTATGTAAGACTATGTTAAGCCAATACCATTGGTCCGTGTGATACACCCCCCTGATGGGCTGGGTATTCAATCCGTAAATGGTATGTGGTAAACTAAGATCCGGTGGGTTGAGATAAAAGTCTCTCTAAAGAACATGAGCCAGCAGCTCTGCTGTTTCAAATTGTGCAAATGTGTGTTATGGTGATTTAGTAAGGGTTTGGTGCTTGTCTAATCAGGAAGATGTGATATTTATTTGTCCTGACCCGTGTAGAAACATCTACACTAATTCGACAGTTTTAGGTAAACATTTATAGTGCTACTGCTGCAGCGGAATGTGGCTGGCTATACACACTAAATCATGATGCATCAGGCACGTCCTGTTATACACAATAATGTAATATATTTACGCGGTCTACCCTGAACTTTTTACATCTATTGGTTGGTCTGTACTGGGTATTATATTAGCGCCTGTAAATTCCTTTTCAAAGTAGAGCGGAACATGCACCTGCGAAAGATTACTAATGATTGTGATCATCGAGATCAGAAATGTACCCAGAGAGGATCAGCAACAAGGCTTGTCATGAGTTACCTATATTAGACATGTGTTATAACTTCTTACAGCCCAAGGATGACCCACCTTTACACGCAATACCACTTTGATATAACCGTTCTAATACTAGTAACATAGTAACATACTATCTAAGGTACCTGAAATAAAGACATACGCTTATCTCCACATCAAGACTTCAACACTACCTATTCACACCATACCCCACTTTATAGTATGAGAACTCGTAATCCTTTCCTACAGCTACTTAGATAGCCATGAATCTTCAGTTTTATTCCAACCCTTAAAAGTCTACTTGTACCCACTCGTACTAAATACTGAGAACTGTTATTCACTTACTCTACTGCTAAATGCTCGACATTGACCACCTATTAGTAACACTGCAACCCCCTCGTATGTCTAGATTCGCTGAATGTATGATACTACGGCACTCCCCACCACTACCTTAATATATTATAGTATCAGAACTTATATATTTCTACTAAAGACTATTTTCCCCGCTAAACTCATTCACTCCAGCTATCTTAACTCATATTAACACATATATTACTACTACGCAAACGTCGCTTCTCCAATGTCTATAAATACTAAACACAACCCGACCTACAAACCACTAAGCTATTACACTACTACTGCCCTAAACAGATAACTACTACTTACTAACTTGATTCTTACTATGCTAATGACTACTACGCATATTTCAAACCACCGCTCCCAAGCCATTCCCTCCCTACCACTATACTACTACTTATTACTTTAGACTTACTTGTACCTAGTGCCCTACTTCCACTACTGAACTACACTGCTCTCTACGTCACTTTTGCCAACTGATGACTGGCCACTTTTTACTGTATAATGGGATTCCAAAAACTTCTAGCCACAAACCCACCAGATACGCTTACTTATTGTCGGTGTTTGCTATAACTGCGAAGCGATCTTACTTTAACTCTAAACTACCACCCAGACCGACCCGCTACTAACCCACTGATACAACCGTCTATCGCCTTTTTCCATTACACAGATTCTGACTACTAACGCACCGACTTAATTACTCACTCTACCGCTAATACTACTGAGTCCTTTATGGTTTACCGGTGGCCACAGGGATTATTAAATTCCTAAATGCAATCCACCTTACCTCTAAACCTCCTTATACGTAAACCTTGACTCTCATCTGTCATTCTGCTGCCCAGTTTGATAATCTAGATCTACTGGTTCTACTACGCTGTGCAGCACATACTAGCACATCATTTGAAGTTTCCCAACAGTTCCTGCAATAGTGTTAATATTGACTGTCATCAGCAACCTCACGAGACCGCTAATTTGCACTTCTCAACTACTGCAATAGCCCCCTTCTCATCCTCCTTTTATAACACCTTAACCGGAAGAGCCGCCCCAGTACAGAACCCCGATGCACTCCGCTTCAGAACGTTAGCCCCATAGATGTAGCTCCATTCAAACCACCACTCTCTGTTTTCTAGCTGATCCCTACACTAAACCAGTCACCTATCTACTACTTATCAACAAATCTTATTACTGTTAGTCTGAACACACTAATTGCCTTTCTTCATCATTCAAGGCCATCTATTCCACGTCTCAGATCTTAATACTACTAACTATACTATGAGTCAGCTCTATACTGTGGCACATAATCAAAAGCTTTTACATTGCTGCAATAATTCCTAACTGTAAATACTGCTCAATCCAACTACTTCCACTGGCTGTGCCCTGAATACCCAACTTGCTTACTCGCGTTCTTCATAAAAAACATTACACCTCTTGTCTGGCATGAGTTCTTTCTCATAAATCCATCGGCGGACTACCACTATTCAATACTATCACATATACTACTGCGCAACTCCACTTGGAGACAAATCAAGGATAGGCTCTACTTCCACACCTACTACTAAGTAAACAAGTACTTTCTCACATGACTTGCCTTTCCCCACTTAACCTACGACCGACGACTGACTATGTTAAGCGTCTTACAAGCTGACTACCATGTTTACACTGTTGTGGGCCTGCTGTGGAACGTACACCTTGTTTGCTGAACAATTGGTATTAGATTGGCGTGCTTTCTTTCCGCTCCTAGCGGTCGCTTGCCTACTCAGACCATTTAATCGAAAATATGATGAAACAGTGGTCTAAATCATGAGACTGAAAATAATCATAATACCATTACTCTATTTTAAAACCGAGGATGCAATCCATTGGTCCTACTCCACCTACTCTGGAGTTCCTTAGAGTTCGATTTCATGTTAATTATGTAAGTAAAAACACGCTAAAATTTATCTATAATATAAGTAAGTAATAAACACTGTAAACACTACGTTAGTGTCCTAACCACTCTTTCTCTTGGTGTAGTACACACACGACACATATATCCTAATGATTTTCATATACTTACTTATTATTATCTATTCATATAATGTCTCATTTATTTAGCCAAATCCCAATCCCCTGCATTCTTCATACTATTTGTTAGTGGTATTACAATCATCCGGAGATCGCCAACAGGATTTGAACGCTGTAACGGAAATATAGACTTTCTACTGGGAATCAGTAAATCAACCTCGATAACAGCAATGGAACAGAAAAGTACGGAACAGGTTCTAGCACCAACTGTATGACATTCTTCTACCAAACCAATTCTCGTCAGCCCCATTAGTTGTGTATGGTCTCCATCTAATTGCCAGTGGAGTCAAATCCTTCTCGTCAGTCCTCATCAGTAATTTTAGTTACTCTGTTATCTATGATTCTCCTATGAATGTACAAAATAAACATTTTGCGGTTTGGCAACTTTCTTTGTAGTCTATCGTTGAGGAGATTTAACCAGGATGGAAGGAGATTCATTCTGGGAATCATGAAGATTGGACGGAGATTGGGGGGATGGACATACGCGGTAAGTCAATCGTATTGTGACCATCATTACTGATTGTATACTACCCTTTGACAGGGTTTGCCAAAGATATGGAATCTGACAGACACTGACTTAATTATGCTTTCCTTAGCACGCTTTATTACAACTACAGCCTTTATCTACTCGCGCAAAAACTAGATGACGAGGACTGTTGTGCATACACCAATTCATCAAGAAATTCGTCTTATAATACTACGGTGTCGTACCTAACTAACCGTGACATCCTGTACAACCACAGTTATAAGGCGCGACACTAACAAAACAGAATCTGCTGTACTACAAGCCCACCCAGTTGAGATTACTAACAAATAGCCATCATGCAATAAACAGTTATATAGTACTATCAAGGAATGTATAGTAAATATTGGACAAAGTTATAAAACTACAGGAATCTGTAATATTACTTCTAGTTATAGCCCAGTCACACCTACAGGAATCTGTATAACAATCATGTTATAACTTCACAGGCATGGCGAATTTCTGTATCTACTTACTAACAACTGAGTATCACCCCAGTAATCTGTACACCAGTTTACTCACTAACGAGCAGGACTATCTGGTGAGCTACTACCAGTTGCATACTTTATCTGGCGATGATCATGATAGTACTGACACACAGTTATAACTTACAGATCTTGTACACCACAGTTTATAAAACTACAACAGCAATCTGTACACAGCTCGGTCTATATCCTTATGCCGGAATCTGTGATGTAACGACCAGTTTTATAGAGCTACATGGGCACCTTGCATTTAGTGCAGGAACACAGTTCTAACTCAGGAATTCTGTACAGTTTTACACCTTTATAACTAGCTACCGGAATCTGTACAGCCTCAACGACATTATAACTACAGCAATCTGTATAACACACCTGCTTACTAACTGCAAATTGACTGTATAACACATTTATAACTCAAAGGACTGTGGTATAACACAGTTTATAACTCCAGGAATGGTATACAACTCTGGTTGGAGTACCCAGTTTATCACACTACAGAGGAAGTCTGTATGACTTGAGCTCACACGTTATTACTACAAACGGAACTTCTGCTACAACTGTAACCTTTATTGGAAAGTTGGCTGAGTAGATTAGTGTCTAAGATGGCGTAAGCCATATTCCTAAGAGCAGTGGAATCTATTGCCTTTCAAAGGTAATGGAAATTTAGTGTGAGTAGTTTTTTTAAGAGGAAGGGGTAGTAATAAGTTTGGATGATACCATAAGCGAAGTCAGTGAGGGCCATATCGTCTGCAAATAGGCTGTGAGACCAGGCTCTGTGGCCAAAACAAATAGGGGAAAGTGGGCAGCCCACTCGTGTCGGGGTTTCTGGGTGATAAAAGTAGTTCCTTTTAAGGCTTTTGAAAGCTTGTTGATGTCCAGGGAGATTTCCACTCTGGATTTTGTGTGGTCATGTATGAGATTATATTGTACAGGCATCTATATTATATTATGTATTTTTCTCATTTTAAATGATTTCTTTAGTGAGACTTGTGAAAAAACTTGGAGTGTTCTGTAAAACAATTCTGTACCTGGACTCAATTTGAAGGTTGTAACTGTGTTGTTAATGAAGATACAGTTAGTGTGTGTATGCTACCACTGCGGGTTGTTCAAACATCCACCTGTGCAGCAGCCACAAATCATTTTTTAATTTGATAATTGTGCAGGTTTTGTTGTTAATGAATCTCACCTTCTTGTATATGTAGCCCCAGTATTTCTTTTTTGGAAATAGATTTCTGTACAAAAAGCTATGAAAAAGGAATACCAAGGAAATAACTCTTTTCTTAATGGACGTGTAAATCAAGTCAATATGCCTGTTAAGTCCAATACCTAAATGTCTTTTTTTTTTTGGGGGGGGGGCTGTACTGAACATTCTTGTACATTTAGCGCTTCTACGTTTTGAGTACTCACTGGTATTTATCCATTAATTTTTTTTTTTCCTACCAGCCACAGACTAGTAAAATCAAGCCCTGCCAGAATACTGCGTTAAAATACCCACTTGTAAACTGACCCTGAAAGAGACTTTCTTAACGTCCCCTCAGGAGCTGTACAGCGTTCTAACCCAGCAGGAGGTAATATCATGTCTCGCATATATGTGCAAAAAAACAATGAAAATGTAACTTGCATAATTGTTTTTTTTTTTTCTTGATATTTATTTCCATTCTAAGAAGTAAATCTTACATAAAGTTTTATGAGATTTATATGAGTTGAACAGAATGTCCCTACGTTTCTGTTGGCAGTGAACATCCCCCCCACAAAGAAAATCTTTAAATATGTTTCACATTTAAGGTGGCCACACACGTGAATACGATTCCTCTCCCCTCCATACACTTAAGAGATTGCGAGATTGCTCAGCCTTGCCCACATGAACATGGCTGATCATAGGTTTCCCTTTACTTAAGTATGCCAGTGCAGTTGTTTTTCTGCATCATTGTTTGTCGTTTCCGGCCCAATGTTCGGAACGTGTTGACATCGTCCATGTGGTTGGCCACCTTTATATTACAGGTTTGAAACAAATAGCTCATATTTAATGTAAGAATATTTGTTCTAATTCTTAATGGATTTTTAATGTTTTACTTTTGTATCCTTTAAAGCTAGTGCAGGGGTTCACTCATGCACCTGCATCTTTAACTGCGGAGAAAGGTGGAAAGTTCCAACTCCTGGGAGGAAATGTCACTGGAGAGTTTGTTGAATTGTTGAGTTGTAAATATCTTCAAAACGATCAAAATAAACAATGAAAATATTGCAAAAATTCTCAGGAAGCGATTCCTATCAATTTACCTAAAGTCATTTTTGGACCACAGTTCCCCTTTAATGTAATAAAATCCTTTATTTATCATTAAGGGACACATAAACCCAAACCCTCCCTGTTAAAAACATTAAAAATATTTATGCAAACAAACCATGTTGCCTATCATTCTGTCAAACAATCATAATTAATAAATATATATGTTGTGTAAATAGCGGTACCTTCTTCCCTTACTCAGTCTGTGGATCCCTGTGCTATAAATAGCACTGTGTTTGTGAGAAAGTCTCAAAGTCACGGACAGGCTCTGTCTGTTTAGTTACTGAGTGGCATAAACGCAAAACGGAAGAAGAATAGTCCATCGCTAACTCCTGATAGAGGCACACATGGCAGCAGCATCACCAGGTCCCTGCACTTCCTGCTCTGAAACTGTCAGTCATCTGCCTGTTCTCTCCTCCCCTTTGCAGGCCCCCCATGGCCCATTATCTTACAACCCCATGTGGCCCCGCCCACGTCGGGTGCCGTGGGTTACTCAGGCACACACCCCTAGGAAAACCTGTGGAATCTGCCTTTTCAGGCAGTGAGAACTCTGCCTAAAAAGGCGGTTTTCACACAGTGAAAGAGAAGGGCAAGATTCCCTTACCTTCTCTGTCAGACTTCACAAAGCGAGAGGAGGGACTTCCTGTCTCCCTCACACACTGAGGGAGTCTGAGGCTGTGCTCGCCGGCGGCAACTGTGCAGGAGAAGCTTTAGGATTCACAAGTCAGCCTCCTACCCATAACTTTCTGGTCAGTCTTTCTGTATATCTTGGGCTGTGGAGCACTTAGAGAGGTGGTTAATGGCTCATTTTAAAGGTAGGAAATTGGCCTTTCATTTAAACTCTACTTGTTTGGAGAACACAGTTCCCCTTTTAAGTGTATATTTACAAGTTACATTAAAACCACCAGTTAACCTTAACATCTGTCTACATGTATGGCCATTTTAATTAAGCTTATAGACTACTAGCAGAGTGCTCGGCATTGCCCAGTGTCTTTCAATCAAAATTTGTTGGCTTATTCGTTTCTCAAAGGTCTCAGATAGGAGTCCTGCGGCAACCGTAAACTTGCCAGCATCTGAAATTAGACAGACGCATTACTACAGGAGGGCTGAATGTAACACTGAGTGATTTGTGAACTGGAGGGCTTTCTGTTAACACTGAGTGATGTGGGGAGTCAACATTGATAGGGTGGGATATCTGTATAAAGCAGGTAAATAAATTACAATTATGTGGTCTTGCCTCACTCCTGAGTTAGTTTTGGTTTTTGCCCTGTATGTCATTCTGAAGTTCAGTATTCACAGACTGTGCAATCTCAGAGCTCCTATAAAGGTATGCTCAATATCCGTAGTGTATCAGTTTAGGTTATGAGTTGGGCAGTCGTGTTACCACCAGCCACCAACGTCTGGGACAATTTTCATGAGACTTATGTCACTTACACTTATGTATAGGACCTGGGGAAAAGCATAGTCTACTTTACAACTTTAAAAATGCCTCTGTACCCCCTTTTTTCTAATTTTTTTAAGTAATTAACCTGTGTGTTGCCATCTGGTGGTGAATCAAGGTTATTGCAACCTTCCGAATATCACAGATTGTTTCAGGCAGTACAATGCTTTACTTCATTTTGTTGCTGTGGTAGGGGATGAGCTGTCAATTATGAAGACAGCAGACCATGTGATGTAGCAATGTCATGTAACCACACACTTGGTCACCCCCTCTCACTTGTGGTTGCCCAGAGTCAAGATTGAAGGTAACTGACCAATCCAAGATAAGTCCTCTTGTACTGGGGGTTGGGCAGGCAGTTACAATGGAGATCAGTTTTCAGCAGCTGGTGCGATTCAGAAGGCAGCTAAGGAAATGTGTAGTTTTCTTAATGAAAGACAATGACAGCTGTGAATGGGATGACACTCCCACACTGCAATGCAACTGCACTGTAAGGGGTTCATTTCACTTCACACCTTGTCTCTTTCCCCACAACTACTGAAACCTCAGTATTAAAGGCCACGTACACACTTTTCACTCGCCTTTCTTTTCCATATGTCATTTTGAATGCAAATTGTATTTCTGGGGGACATTGTGCTCAATAATGATCGATTGCAGTAAAAAATTTAATTAATTAAGTGTTTTAACCCATAGTTAAAGGGGAAGTTGATGCGACACGGGCTAAAGAGTGAGTTGATGTGATTCGCACTAAAGGGGAAGTTGATGCATGTGCGCTAAGGGGGGAGTTGATGCGATGCGCGCTAAGGGGGAGTTGTGATAAGTCTTAAGGAGGAGTTGGTGTGATATGCTTTAAAGTGTATTATATCAACTTCCCCTTTATAACGGGGTCAAATACCTCACATTTATTTTTTAGGGTAAATACCAACATTATTTGCCCTCAATTTGGACATATTTCAATATCCCATTATGCACAACAACAGTCCCCCAAATGTTGTGAGGTATGTTAATTGGTTGGGCACCCCAAAATTAACCAGATATGTGGGTCAGATTAGAAAACTGAATTTTGGATGCGGTTTGGGCTGGATCTTTAGAAAAACCGGGCAATGCCGGGTACTCTGCTAGTACATGTGAAAAACAAGTTAAAAGTGAAATTGGCGAAGTAAGCCTTTGTTTTATTCTGGGTCCTGAAACTTATGTATACCAAGTCTTGTCAAAATTGTCCAAAGTTACAGTCAGGATAGACAAGGAATTGTGGTGACCGTCACATGATGTGCAATGTTAGAATAAAAATGTTTAGGCTAAATACACACCTCGTGCCACATGAAATAATTTGCTAGTCAGCAGTCAATCGACACAACATTTGCAAGAGTCTATCCTTTTTAAGTTGGGAAGGTAGGTTAAAATAACTGGTCTCCAGTTTTCCAAACAAGTTAGCATTTTATAAAAAACACCTTCAGTTGAACCTTCAAAATGAATCCTAAATCATATCTCTGGGTAAAATTGGAGATGTTATTGCTGAAATGGTTCTAAACCCTCCTGGGGAGGAGCAAAGGGTCAGGTGATGTGTATCTCCACCAACTGGAACAGGAAATTTTTAAATTCGCCATAATATAAATTCTCACCAGGCTGCAGACAGAGATGTGATTTATGGCGCATTTTAAAGAAAATATTCCAGTCTGTTATTTAAGCCTACCTTATTGGAGACCACAGTTGTCCTTTAAAGACAACTTAACTGTTTATATTGGTTTTTAAAAAAACACAAAAAAAAAAACAGGTAAAATGAACTGGACAGTGATGGACAGTTGATATAGGACTGGTAATTCCTACCCCCCAATATTGTTTCTGTGAGGAGCACCAGCCCAAAGAATACTTATTCTGCCAGTCTTTCTCCTAGCTTTAGCACTATCTTTAATATAGGGACTAACCTGACAAATAAAAACTGTCTGCTGTAGATCCTCAATAAAATGATATTGTTTGAATAATCAATCCGACCTCTCTGCCCCAGGTACTTCCAGTTTTCAGAAAGTTGATTTTTAGAGTATATTTATCCTTTAAGTACTTGCAGAATGCCCCCATAGTTTTGAATCTGATGTACTTTTGTGGTTTCCCTTAACATTTATTGTCCTCTGTTAATAGGAACCCGAAAAACACTGTTATGTCATGGAGGTTAAAACGTGGCCTGCAGGTAAGGAAAGTAACTCGGGAATTAGTTTCTAAGTGTTTTGGCGATTTGCAAATACACCACTACGATCTACCTTCCAATGCTCTGTAAAGAATGTGCTGGGTCTAGAACATACCATGTAAAAAGCTAAACATGTGGAACTGCACAAACCTGTGTATTTGTAGAAAACGGCAGTAAGAGAACTTTCCCTTGCACAAATTTGTATCCTTTCAAATAAAGGTGCCCATCCACGTTGTCGATAGTTAGAAAATTTTGTCTGACTGATGGGATTTACTGAAGATCGCCAATGCTATGGATTGGTCGTTATGCCAAACAGAATTTTTGTTAAAATTGTTAGGATGCCGTTGTTGGCATCCTATACTAAATCATAGATCGTCGATAACGATCGTGCATGTCTATGGTCCAAATGGACGATCGTCCTGTATAAAGCATTCCTTTGTATGGCCACATCTGCTAACTCGTGACCTGATACCATCGGAAAGGGTTGAGTTTGCGACCTTAATGTGTAGGTTACTATCAGTTTAGAATTGAGAAAGCCAGACAGATGACTAGCGAAACATTTTCAAGAACTAAACTTCAAGTCCAGTGGAACCTACTGAATACCACAGATATACCATGACCTGGATGAATGAGATAATATAATGAGACCTTCACAGGCATATAGTGCCAAGAGAGGTTTTGTGTTATTTCAAGATTTAGTTGTCCCCCCCTGAAAACTGGTGTAGAGTACAATCGTCTGTACACCTCTTACTCAGTCTCACATTTTATCTAATTTAATTTTTTGTTTTCTTTGTAGGTCATCACGCTTCTGTGACAATAACATTCACAGATAAAGGTGGAGAGACAGAGCTGCGTATGGAAGCTCGTGGTGTCCCAGAGTGAAGAGGACGTACCAAAGAAGGCTGGAAACGATACTATTTTGATGGCATAAAGCAGACGTTTGGATATGGAGCTTTGCTCATATGAAATAGGCTAGTGTGGGATGAGAAAAGGGGTGTTTTTTTACTGTTTCATAAATAATCGTATGTGGACTAAAATATTTAACTTGTGGGGTTTTATCTCCATCTGGTAAGAATGAGCATCTAAGATTTCTGGGAAATTTTTTCCAAAGTCAGAGACTTTGTACACATTGTATTGTCTCTGCTGTGCAGTTGTTGACATTGTCAGGTTGGTTCCCAGAGAAGTGTGCAATATCAGAACTGTCTATAGCCTGTAAAACAAATTAAATCTTTAAGTTATAAATATGTGGTTCTGATTTTTTATTTTTTTTTGTCAAATTATGGAGGTGTATTAATGGGGTAATTTTACTGAACTAGTAATTCATCCTAAAAACATGTTCTCTTACTAGTTTGCTGTGATTATATGCTTCTAGACATCACACTACTGTAGTTTTACTGAACTGGACAAAACAGTGGTTGTTGCTAAATTATTTTGCATAATCCTTGTATTGTCTCTTTAAAACTGACCACTATCATGTGGAGAATGCAATGCTTGC
The DNA here is from genome assembly GCA_019447015.1 of Hymenochirus boettgeri. Classification (NCBI taxonomy): domain Eukaryota; kingdom Metazoa; phylum Chordata; class Amphibia; order Anura; family Pipidae; genus Hymenochirus; species Hymenochirus boettgeri. Next base: position 229,798,358 of record CM033476.1, on the reverse strand, counting down.
TCTTAGACATTCATGTGTCCAACTTCTTGAAAATTGCAGTTTAAGTCTATAGAATAGCTTGAATATTATTGCTGGGGTGTTGCACTCGATTTAATAAACCTTGGGCACAATGGAACATGTTATGCAGCATTCTTTTTTTTTTGTTTTGTTTGTTTAAGATAAAGCAAGGCATGATACTAATGGAGTCAATACTGTTCACCCACTTAAAACTAAGCCTAAATATTTTCAGTAAGTGCTTTGTTGATGTAAAGCCACCTGTCTTGCTGTAGTGGCTCCTTTCCTTGTAACCACTGTTTTTTCATTGTAGCACCTAGCTCAGGAATGTCCAACCTGCGGCCTTCCCAGATGTTTTGAAAACAACAACTCCCAGAATTCCTTGGTTTCTTCTGCAATGGAGGAATGCTAGGAGTTTGAGTTTTCAAACATCTGGAGGGCTGCAGGTTGGACATCCCTGACCTAGCTAAACAGTAGTACAATAATCATCCTTAGATCTCTAGTAGTAATAATTATCAGCATGCCATGCTTACATATTTCCCATTCAGGACCTGTCTCAACAGCATATTTCAATAGGAGCTGTATGGTAAATTCCATTTTAATATACATGTTAAATTAAGAAAAGCACCAAGAAAGTGGTGGATAAGATACAGGACCTTGTTAGTAGTATCCGTGGATTTATGAGATACAGATCTTGTCAAAGAAACATGCTTGTTTTTTTAATGAAAATGAAAGTAAGACTTAAGACACTTTCCATCCATCAAGTCCACCTTTTCTCCCTCCTTTTTAACCCCACCTAATAGTCATCCAGAGGAAGCAAAAAAAACCAGCTAAAAAGGGGGTATTCCTTCCTGACTCAAACGGCAATCGGGAAGTATCCCTGGATCAACTACAGTATATGTTTAAATACCAGTAATTCTCAATACTAGTTTTAGAAACTTATCCAGCCCACTTTTAAAGCTATTCAAAGAACTTGCAGTTACCACTCTGCTAGAAGATAGTTTCACCATTCACACTGTAAAGAAACCTTTCCTAACCTGAAGATGAAACTTCTTTTCTTCTAATCTTAAAGGATGTCCATGGAGACCTCTGATATGACCTATTAGTGAACAATGCACAGATAGTTGTATGGCCCATTAATATATTTATGTAAAACTATCATATCCCCACACAAATGTCACTTCTCACGCCTAACTTGTCTAATCTGTCTGCATAGTTAAGCCCCTCCATTCCCTTTATTATTTTAGCTGCCTCTCTGAACTGCTTCTATTGTCCCTTGTATATGGGATTCCAAAACTGCACCTCATTTCCAAATGCAGCCCTACCAGTGCCTTGTAAAGAGGGAGAATAATATTTTTCTCTCCTAAATCTATTCCTCTCTCTATACAAGCAATATTTGCTAGCTCTAACTGTTGCTGCCTGGCATAGTTTGCTACAGCTAGTGTTATCTAGCAAAACCCCCAAATCTTTTTCCTTTAGAAATTCACTTAGCACTGAGTTATTTATAGTGTAGGTGGCACAAGGATTGCTAAACCCCAATGCATCACCTTACCTTTATCACCACTGAACTCATGTGCCATTCTTCCACCCATTTTTATGTTTTGATAAGTTTCCAAGCTCTGCATAGTTTAGTGTCATCCACAAACACTTGCTTTCAATGCCCCTTTAAGTCATTTATAAAAGATTAAAAAGTGGCCCCAGTAAAGAACCCTGGGGCACTCCACTTAGAATGGCATAGCAATAGATGTGGTATACTTCGGTTTTGTTAAGCTTTAATATTGTGCCACGTAGGCAACTTGTGTGAACTAATTGTGGAGGAAAGTAGCTGTCAATATAGCTCATTTATAATGACTTAAGTTCTAAGTGGCTTGCAAAGGGGCTACTTCTGTTGAAGTTGGTATTGAGGGCAAATGTTCTTGCTGGAAAACACAAATCTATTAAGGCATGGAAACCTCAGACGATGCGCAATTGCTGCAGGTGGATCATCTAGACAGGTTTATCAAAAATGGGCAACAAATCATAGATTATATTGTTGATAATGTAAGGATATCCATGTTTATAAGGTAAACAGAAAGTGGGGCTGTGGGAGCACTCCTATGGCAACATTATTATAACAGTGGAAGTGCTACTGATCTGACCAAAACATTGGAACAAACAAGAAAAGAGATGATCAATGCACATCGGGCCCTATATACTAACAAACATTATCTGGGCTGACACTCCCTGCTTGGTTGCATGAAAAAAATGTGCTTGATTCCTCAAAAGAACCTGATCATGAGCGGACCTAACGCCCAATTTTTGTTTGTACTACCGACAGTGCAAACACTTGACGCTTATATCTGTTGTATTCAATTAGATCAACTGGACATGAAATGTAGTTCTTGAAGAAGTTTCGCTAGTCATCCCGACTGGCTTTCTCAATTCAAATGACTTGTACATGAATCTGTGGCAATTATGTACCCTGGAAAATCCCAATTAGCATATCACAGCCAGGTGTTAAGGGTGTGATTAGATAGTGGCTAAGAGGTGTTATAGGAACGCCCAGATAAGGTGTTAAAACAGCATTGTACATGGCAGACAGTTGGTGTCGAACCCCCCCACCTCTATTAGGCTTGGTTTCTTTATTTTCACATAAATGGCTCCTAAACACCTCTCTTGACCAGTCACGTCCTTCGCCAGTATGTTAACATTACAATCTTCAAAGGTATGTCCTTTATCCTTAAGATGCAGATACACGGCTGAGTCCTGACCCGAGGAATTGGCTCTTCTGTGCTGGGCCATACGTTGATGCAGTTGCTGTTTGTGCTCCCCCACATACAAATCAGAGCATTCTTCACTGCACTGCACTGCATATATTGTCGCTTTTCTTGTGTTTAGGTATTGGGTCTTTCGGATGTACCAATTGCTGCCTCAGTGTGTTGTTCGGTTTAAAGCAGACAGGGATACGATGTTTTTTGAAAATTCTTCTTAATTTCTCGGAACCCCTGCTACATATGGGATGACCATGTTCTTCCTCCTGTCTTGCTTTTCCCCTTCACTGTTGGTATTCGTGTTCTTTTCTTTCCTTCTACTTCTTTTGACAAAGGCCCAGTTCTGGATATCCACAAGTTTTAAGGGCTCCTCTCAGATGTTTCATTTCTTTAGCCTTCGCCTCTGTGCTAGTGGGGATGTTCTTGGCTCTGTGTTGCAGGGTTCTGATGACACCCACTTGTGATCTAAAGGGTTGGGAGTCAAACATCAAATACTGATCTTGTGTGTGGTTTTCTGTAAACCTCTACTTCCAGTTTACCATTTTCCTTAACTTCTACCAAGCAGTCCAAGAAAGCCAGTTTGTTGTTTAGTACCTCTTCCCTTGTGAATTTAATGTTTTTGGTCCACCAGCATTAGTGTTTCTGTGAAAGCTTGTACTTCCTTCTGGTGGATTTTAACCCAGGTGTCATCAACATATCTGAACCAGTGGCTGGGTGCTATGCCCTTAAAGGTATTAAGCGCCTGTGTTTCTACCTCCTCCATGTAAAGGTTGGCCACAATAGGTGAAACTGGAGATCCCATAGCACATCCATTGTTTTGCTTATAGAACTTATCCCTGTATTTGAAATAGGTGGTATTCAGGCACAGTCCAACAAGGAACACACCTGTTCTGGGTTGAGATCAGTTCTGCTGGGTAGAGTGCTGTCTTGGCCCAGCCGTTTTCTCACCATGTCAACAGCCTCCTTGGTGGGTATACAGGTGAAGAGAGATGTCACATCATAGGACACCATAGTTTCTTCTACACCGAGTACTATATCTTCAATCTTGTTGGTGAAATCCTGAGAGTTCTGGATGTGATGCTTAGAACTTCCCCCAAAGGTCCTAAGATGTTAGCTAGATATTTTGCCACCTTGTATGTTAGAGTTGATGCTGCTGACATAGGTCTTAGTGGGGCCCCTTCCTTATGTATCTTTGGAGTCCATATATGCATGGATGTGCCTCACCGGTAGAGGCGATGATACTTGCTCGGTCAATGGCTTTATCCTTTTGAAGCTGTTGTAGTAAGTCTATGACTCTTTTCTTGTAACGGCTGGTGGGATCCCTTGTTAAAGCCTCATATGTGTTTGTATCGGCCAGGAGCATGGTCACCTTATCATGGTAGTCAGAGGTGTTGAGTACCACTGTGCATCTTCCTTTATCTGCCGGTAGAATGGTGATACTGCATCTTTCTTGAGGGATGTTAAGGCTCTTCTTTCCTGTGTAGTCAGGTTAGATGAAGGAGTTTTAGCACTGGCTAAGGCTGCAGATACCTTAAGGCGAAGTTGTTCTGCCTCACTCTGTATACCTTATTACTGTGATAGAGGCTTCTGTGGCTGCTATAATATCCACCACCGGGATGGCTTTAGGGGTGATGGCAAAATTCAAGCCCTTACCAAGGACTTCCATTTCTGGCTGGGTCAGGGTCCTGTTAGACAAGTTTCTCACCCATTCCTCCTTGTTTGATGAAGTGATGCTTCCCTCCTTTTGTATCCAAGGTAGTTGTTCTCCTTTGGGGTGTTTCTGGGATGACAGAATAGAGAACTTGTTCTGTTGCCTTTGTTTGCCCTTACAGTGCTGAGAAAGCTGTGCTTTTTTGGTGAACTCCATCACTCTTTCCCAGATGGACACAGGTAGCTGTGAGGCCAGGCTCTGTTCTAGTTGACTAATGTTGTGCATTAAAGCATCGACTGTAAAATGTGTCTGTCGTACCCGTTCACTTAGGGCTGTGTTTGAGCCTTTTGCAGTATCTGTTTGGCTCTGATGCCTTTAACCGTGGAATCCAGACGTATACTGCATGGTACTAGCCTTTGTTGTCTGCATCGGAGGTTAAATCGCAGGTGGTTTCTGTAGTCTGCCAATTTCCTTGCTGTCTTTTCATATTGCCGTACAAGTTTGAGGGTTTTCTCCCCAACATTGAATTGAAATATGCTTGTGAAGGTTCTCATTCATCCAGGTCATGGTATATCTGTTGACGCTTAGTTTTTTTTATAAACCCTTCTTGTAGGAATAAGTCAAATAAGACTTTGACATGGATGCTTTCCTACATGACATTAGGGTCTCTATAACCTCACTTGATAATCTCTGATTTTTCATGGGACTGGTCTCAATTTCCACGCCGTCAATTTTAGTTTGTCTATATCCGGATGGTTCAGGCTCCCTTGAAACAGAAGATGTGGTATTTTCAGCAAATGCTTTGGAGGACATTGTGCTATGGACTGAACCCAAGCAAACCATGGTAGTCTGGGCCACCAAGGAAGTATTATTATCACCCCCGATTTGTCCTCTTCGATTTTCTTGAGAACCCTCTGTATCAGTGGTATTTGAAGAAAAATATACATCATCTATGGTGACCAAGTTATTGAGAATGCATTGGTTGCTATTGCCCGACTGTCGCGAATCCAGGAACAGAATTTTCTGAGTTTGGTGCTGTGTCTGGTCGCCATTAGATCTATTTCCGGTAGACCCCATGCATTCCTGGTTTGACTGAATTCCTACTCAACCAATCCGCTTGAGCATTCTTTTTGCCTGGGATGTGGATGGCTCTTATACATCTCAAGTTCTCTCCTGCCCATGTCAGAATTTGCAGGAGAGAACTGGCTGGTACTCCTTGCCCCTCCCTTGCTTGTTGATGTAAGAAACCACAGCCATATTGTCCGACTGTATCTGAAGTGCCTGATTGTGGATCGTTCTCCTGAATTCCAGCATCGCTAAGAACACGCCCTTCATCTCTCTCAGGTTCTGATGTTTTTGTTACCAGACACTGTTCCAAGTTCCCTGAGTCACCTGGTTCTGACATATTGCCCCAACCTGTTGGGCTCGCATCGACTGTAAATGTGACCCAACAATAAAAATATATTTCCACTGGTTTGAAGTTTTTCATCCACCATCCATCCCTTATTGGTTGAGGTAGATGTATTATTGTTGTGGATTCATTTTGGTATTCCACTGACTCAGTAACGTCATTTGAAGTGGTCTCAGATGAAACAATGACCATTTCACCGGCTCTGTTGTCGCTACTAACTTCCCCAGTAGCTGTTGACACACTTGCGCTGTTGAATATGGATACTTTAGAAATTCTTTTATTTCTTTCACTATTGTTTGTTTTTTCTGGAGCAGTAATGATATCTGTAATTCTCTCGACTGAATTAAGAGTTCCTATAAATTGAATTTCCTGATTTGAATTCATCATTGACTTTTTCTGGTTTGTTAACCAGCCATGATGGCTCAGACAAGAATTTGTCTTGTCCGGATGATCCAACAGTACTGATGGATCTGCAGCTTTGATTAGTATATCGTCAAGATATGCATAAATCTGTATTTTCTGGAGCCTGATATGTGCAATAACTGAAGCTAGGTCTTTCGTAAAAACTTGAGGTGATGATTGATGCCAGTCCAAATGGCAAGCATTTGTATTGGAAGTGTTGTTTCATGGTTATAAACCTGAGATTTTCTGTGTCTTTCCAGTATTGGAATCTCCCTTGTGAATTTGTGAAGAGATGGATTTAAGTGTTTCCATTTTGAACTTTTTTTCAAGAATGAATTGAGATGTCTCAGCTCAAGGATCGCTCTGAAGTCCCCTTCCTTTTTTCTTTGTAGGAAGAAAGGAGAATAAATTCCTTACCCCTTCTCGGGACTTCTTCTATCACACATTGTTTTAAAAGGTTCTGAACTATAATGTTTAGTTCTTTTTTCACTTCTTTTTGTTTTGGTAGTTGAGATTCTACCACTCTTCCCTTTTGGGGAATTTATTATTATTATTTTAAAGGAAATCGATGGAATACCCTTTTGACAGCATTTGTATTACCCAAGAATACGTCTTAATCGTTTTCCATTCAGTCACAAACAGACTCTATTGGCTCTGGCGATGCTAGTGATAGCTATTGAGGGGGGAATAGCAGAACCTGATGATATAGGATCTCTTAAGCGCCACCTCCTTTTTCCTCTCCATCGGGTCTCTTAATGAAGTTACGTCTTCTGTCGCCAGCACTATTCTTCTGGTTGTTTTCGCTATCGCTGTATCCACTTTTGGTGATTCATCCCAACCTTTTGTCTAGGCTGTTCCACTCTTCATTAGTTGTGAAATGTGCGTGTGTACAAAGAAAGTTGCTGTGTCTGACTAAATTTTAGTGTTTCATCTGTTGCATCTGATATTTGCAACGTAGTCTGCATTCTGTTAATTAGTCTATGGACCTTTGGGAAATATTTCCCACCATTGTCTTCTATCACCTCTCCTTCTGATTGAATTTCCCCTTTAGACTCTTCGGCTGATTTTTGCTTTTCTGTGGGTTTGCTAGGTTTTGTAATTCCATTCTCTTTGAACATTTCTGAAACTTTTTCCATTGTCACTGCTGATACTTTGGTAATAATACTAACCATATCTGTTGTATTCAATTAGATCAACTGGACTTGAAATGTAGTTCTTGAAGACGTTTCGCTAGTCATCCGACTGGCTTTCTCAATTCAGAATGACTTGAGAAGCGACATCATATATGCAGTGCAGTGCAGTGAAGAATGCTCTGATTTGTATGTGGGGGAGACCAAACAGCAACTGCATCAACGTATGGCCCAGCACAGAAGAGCCAATTCCTCGGGTCAGGACTCAGCCGTGTATCTGCATCTTAAGGATAAAGGACATACCTTTGAAGATTGTAATGTTAACATACTGGCGAAGGAACGTGACTGGTTCAAGAGAGGTGTTAAGGAGGCCATTTATGTGAAAATAAAGAAACCAAGCCTAAATAGAGGTGGGGGGGTTCGACACCAACTGTCTGCCATGTACAATGCTGTTTTAACACCTTACTCTGGGCGTTCCTATAACACCTCTTAGCCTATCTAATCACACCCTTAACACCTGGCTGTGATAGCTAATTGGGATTTTCCGGGTACATAATTGCCACAGATTCTGTCACAAGTCATTCTGAATTGAGAAAGCCAGTCGGATGACTAGCGAAATGTCTTCAAGAACTACATTTCAAGTCCAGTTGATCTAATTGAATACAACAGATATACCATGACCTGGATGAATGAGAACCTTCACAAGCATAATACTAACCATGGACGAATCAAACACACTTCATAGCTGATTGTATCTGTTCTTGAGACATAGATGAAGATGGATTAGTGCATTCCTTGCACATTTTCTTCCCATGCTCCGCTGTTTTATCACAGAGAACACAATTTTTTTTTCTTTTGCCCTGGATTTGCTGGGTGATCTGCCCCAACTTCCTGGAGAGCTTTTAATGGAAAAAGAAAAGAAAAAATAAACGGGGAGATTCAATAAAAGTTCTTATAGTTTAAAATGGTGCTAATTTTGTCCCAACCAATCAAATCTTATTTAACATTTGAAAGCTAACATCTGATTGGTTAGGGCAAAATTAGTACCATTTCTTAATGTTAAGAACTTTTATTGAATAACCCTGTTAGAACTTTTATTGTATAACCCTGAACATTTAAAAAAAACTTAATTTCAGTTAACACTTCTCCTTTAATCGTCAGCACTCTCTTTATCTTGTTGCTCACCCCCTTTATCTTGATCTGTCTTTTAGAAGAGCTCATGACAGACACTGCAAAAGACAATGATTTGAAATCGGCACAATTTAAATCTTATACCTGTTATTGGTTTAAGATATATTCCTTTTGTACTCACAGCATACAGCAAAAGATATGCAAATGCAGGAGAGCCAAACGCAAGAGTTAAACTGCAACAATAACTTTAATGATGTGCAACATGTTTAGGAGCTAGTGTGCTCCTTTATCAAGCATGATGCTTGCAGTTTAACTCCTGCATTTGCATATCTTTTGGTGATTCAGTTTTCCACGTGAGACGGAGTGGAGCGGGATTGAAGCCATTAAGTAGCCTAAATTAAGTGTGAGTAGCCACAATTTTGACTGTTAATTGTACTGACAGCATACAGGCAGCACAAGAGATCTGGGCAGCGGTAAAACGCAGGTTTGATGCTCACAATCAGACTGCTAGCTAGGGAACCGATTCTGCTGCTACTCACAAGTTTTGCAGCTCAGCCAGCGTTCCCTCGCGCTGTTCCGGCTATTTAAAATATGCGATGACGTCATTGCGACTTCCAGACTATCAGGAGAAGTGCATAAGTGTGGCCCCTGCTAAAGGCCATACCACTTTCAAACTGTGTACAGGGAGAGCGGTCTTCAGTTGGAAGAGAGGCTGAGACCAACTGGTAAGGTAAACCCAGGGGGGAGATCAGAGATCTGCATCCACAAGAGGAAAAGACGTGGAGGCAGAGGGGAGGAGCAAACATTTTATTGGTTAACCAGGCCTGTCATTCAAGCATGGGAAGGAAATTAACCCATTCACTTCCACTGCCGGATAAGGACCAGGAAAATTAAATTGGGGTGAATGTTCAAACTTCCTGCTCTAGGTTGAGTGACATCACCAAACCTCTGTCCCGCCCATCTGCCCCGGGGGAGAGGCATTAAAGGACAATTATACCCACCTTCCCTCCGCTCCTCTTCTTTGTTCATTAGCTTTTACCCAGGGTGAGTACTTGAACCGCTAGGTCCTCACCCCTGGGTCCGCGTAACTTACAGCAGAGTCTCAGAGCAACACTGCTCTGGTAGGCTCCGCCCCCTCCTCCCCGTCGGCGACGAGGCCAATAGGAAGGCACACTTGTTGCAGAGCATGCCTTCCTATTGGCCTCGTCGCCGAGCGGGCAGAGCCTACCAGAGCAGCGTTGCTCTAAGTCTCTGCTGTAAGTTACGCGAACCCAGGGGTGAGGACCTAGCGGTTCAGGTCCTCACCCTGGGTAAAAGCTAATGAACAAAGAAGAGGAGCAGAGGGAAGGTGAGTATAACTGTCCTTTAAGTTAAGACTTAATGCTGGGGAAATTAGGAAGTACCTGGGGAAAAAATGACAGTTGAGAAGGGGAACCTATTAATGCAGACAAGCTGGTCACATGGCTGAAAACAAGAAGTGTTCAAGCAGGAAGTAATATTGCTGAACCTTTCCAGCAATAACTTCTCTTTTTATCTAGATGTGATTTAGATGTGATTTAGGTTTTATTTTGAAGAATTCGAGAGTACAGTTACCCTTTAATAGGTTTCCCTTCTCAACTGTAATAACCCCCCCCCCCCGAGGTACTTCCTGTTTCTTCCAGTATTAAGGGCTAGGTCCCACTATGTGCGTTGTGTTGTCCATTTTATATTCGTGTAGTACAATGTGTTTTGTTCGCATTCCGGTCCATTTGCAGGTTAACAGACATGCGATTTTCTATGCGTTTGTGTGCATGTTTTTTTTTTTTTTGCATTCCATAGACTATTATTAAAAGGCGTATAAAAGTTGTGCATGCATGTGGATAAAAATTGGTCTGGATTTGGAACGCAAATTGTATCATGCAAATTTATTCCCATGATTTTTATATTTTAAATTACATTGTGAGTCTCAAAAAACGCCACACACACAGTAGGACCTAACCCTAGGCCAGGTCCTACTGTTTGCGTTTGCACTTTTTAAATTTTTTCATATCATTGAAAATGCGCGTTTTAGGTGCACTGCGATTTGCGTCCTGCATTTTAAATCGCAATTGCATGCATTTTTCAATACTTAATGAAAAAACGCATGCGCAAACGCAATGAAATTGCATGCGATTCCATGTGCGATTGCATTTGTGTTGCAGTGTGGCCGTGTCTTAACTGAGCATGCTTCTCCCCTTGGAGGGGCAATGCAGAGGCTGCCTAACTGAGACTGAATAATTGGGGCTGGATTAGAAAAAGAAGCAAAGTAGGTAATAATTTAGTGTTAGGGCACGGCCACACTGCAACGCAAACGCACACGGAATCGCATGCGATTTCGTTGCGTATGCGTTTTTTCATTAAGTATTGGAAAATGCATGCAATTTAAAATGCAGAACGCAAATCGAAACGCACACTTTTTTTTTTACCTACAACATTATTAACTTTTGTAGATATTATGTGTGTTTGATGTTGTTACTTTGTATATTTTTTGGTAATTTGTATATTTTTTGTTCTGTTTCTTTATCCATTTTTCATATGTTTGTTTTTGATTATTCAGTTATTATTGGTTTTTGATGTTCTTCTTTTAATATTTTTAACTACATTGTCAATACATTATTTAAGACAAAAGGAGGATGGAGGAGACAGACCTCTGAGGAAGTGATCATTCACGAAACGCGTCAGGTGTTTCTCCGCCATCCCTGCAACCATCATGGCGTTTGCACGCCGGTTTGTATACCCAGCACATTAATTTTAAGATGTTGAAAATAAACGTCTTGGTTTTAGGAGTTCTGTTGCTGCCTGCTCTATTTTTTTCCCCTTTTTGAATTTGCGATTCCTCTGCGAGCCTAGCAGTGATCCAGAGTGTGTGAGCGCCATGGTTTCCAGACGGAGGAGCTCCCGTAAGTATGTGTTAGGTGGTTTACACTGTGTCTATTACAATAAAGCATGTAGTTCTTGATTTTTAAGTTTGATTTGTTGTAAGATTTCCTCTTCTCCTGGTATAGCTTGTCTAGATTCCAGTTAATGTACCTATTTGTCTTTTATTTGTTGTTGCTTTATTCTTTTTTGTTGTGAGGCTATTTTTATTAGTGTTCCTCTTATGTAAGCTTTGTGGGCTGCCCATATCCATTGTGTCTTTGTTCTATATCATTTATAGTGAAGTAATCTGTGATATCTTTGGCTATTTTGCTGACCAAGCCTTTATCTGCTAATAAGGATTCATTTAATCTACAGTGGAATGCAGGTCTAGTTGGTTTATGTGTGTTTAGTTCTATCATTACTATTTTGTGGTCTGACCATACACATTGTTCGATTGATGCTTTTTCTGTTCTTTGTAGTAGTGTTAAGGATCCAAGAATGCAGTCTAGTCTAACGCAACATTTGTGAGTTTTGAGATGTTGGAGCGGTCCCAGGTTAGATCAAGTTGGATATTATAATCTCCTGCTATGAGTGTATGTGTGGTTTGAAACGCTCTCTAAACTGAAAAACACCCAATTAGAAATGTGTGTTGGTGTGTGTTAGGTGCATTAGTAAAAGTGTATGCTTGAGAGTTGATGGTACACTGGATTAAAAGAAATCTGCCTTCCGGGTCAGATGTTATGTTTTGAGTTGTGATGTTTAATGAATTGTGGAACAGTATGGTAAGTGTTTCTTTAGATATTTTGGGGTAGATTTATTAGTGAAGTGGGCCAGACAGAATATGATGTGTCGTCTGTATAATTGATAATTTTGAAACGCTATGGATCTTTTCTGGGCTGAGTTTAATCCTCTCACGTTATGAGATATGCATATTAAGTTATCACATTTTCTATAATTGTCATTGTGCATATTTGAATATAAATTTTCGCTTATTATAGGAAATACATATTCGTAATATTGTGTTGCTTTTTAAGACTAGATTCCCTTGTCGTAATTGTCCCTATGACCTTGAACATTTTGGTAATTACAAACTTATATAATCATAATTTTTATTATTATTATTGTGGATTTATGTAGCGCCAACATCTTCTGTAGCTCTTTACAATTACATGTATACATTCATATCAGACCCTGCCCCGAAGAGCTTACAATCTAAGCACATTTATTCGACACAAACAACCTATGTATTACCTAGCAGCGCAATTGTTTAGGGTCCTGGGTGGTACTGGAGTCCCCAGACAACCTCACCCACTGCTTGTACAAAGACTCAAATTGTGGGACAATGCACTATATAAGCTTAACATTCCTCCTGTATATAAACAATCCCCCTTATGGAACAACAGGCACCTACCGGAATTTCTCACTATCCCCGAACCAACTACAGCAAAATGACACCCCCAAACCTTTGAACAGCTCCAGCAAGAATATCATTTGCCAAATAGAATGCTATTTCGATACCTCCAGCTGAGACATGCTTTTGTAACACAGTTCCGATCGCTATTCCCACAGTTGCCGGGCTGCCCCCTTGGTGATGTTCTGAGTCGTAAGACCTCAGCCAAATTAACCTCTGATATATATAAAGCGCTTCAAAATATTAATGGATACGTCTCTACAGAAGCAAAAAAGAGATCCTGGGAAACAGATGTTGGCCCCATGGAAAAAGAGGAGTGGGAGGAATCCCTTGATGCTCTACCAAAGATTCAGACAGGCTATCACAAATTTATATGCTACAAAGAGCATATTTTACTCCAAACCGTTTATCTAAGTACAAACCAAGCTTACAACCCATTATGCCCTAAATGCCAGATAACACCAGGTACCTTTTACCATTTAATATGGTCTTGCCCCAAGATCCAGGGACACTAACGACAGATATTACTTTTCTTACACGACTCCCCCGTGGGTTTTGACCCCAAAATATGTTTACTGGGTATTATAGAAGAAATACAAATTGATAAATTATTTAAAACCTTCCTTAGGGAAGTACTGTTCCAGGCCAGACTAAAAATTGCAAAGACCTGGATTCAGGCCCTTCTTCCACTCTTAGAAGCCTGGAAAAAAAGCAGCCAATAAAATATTACCATATAAACAAATGCTGTACAAGCATAGAGGGTGCCCTCTTAAGCACACTAAGATATGGTCAAGATGGGAAACTTCCCCTGAAACGTGCGACTGAAAAGCTTTCAAATTAAAATGTTTAATGGTTAATACAGTACTACTTTACCTCTAGACATGATGTATATTAATGTTGTTGACATTGTTCATATCTTGAGAAGTTGCCATGAAGTGGGTATCGTAGATATGGTCCAGGGAAATGTGTTAGAAAAGTAAATATTTAGTTAAAACTGAGCTGTTTATATAGATTTACAAAACCAAAGAGCAATTAGCAAAATTCACTGTAATATTTTTTAATATATTTGTACAAGTGCTAAATATATGTGGAAATGTTAACTAAATATGTTTTGTTCTTAAATAAAGTTCCTCCACTTGGAGGGGATTTAAAAAAAAAAAAACAACATTAATAAAATTGGTAAACTTAGAACAAGATAAAAATCAGTAGTAGGTGAGTGGCACCCCTCTTCTTCTGTGAAGGGGAGGAGAAGGGGAGACGTCATCTCCACTTCCGAATTTATCAGTTTTTTGTCCAACCGGATTCGGCCCGGTGAGGGTCGAATCTTTATTGTTATATTTATACCTCTTTTTATAACAGTAATGTTCAGATAACATTTATTTACACTTAAATATGTATTAGTATCATTTTAAAATTGATCTGAATTCGTTTTAGTCCAAACCGTGGTATAGTTCGGTGAGTTTAGTATTTATTTCCCAGATTGTCATTTTTAAACTCCTCTCAGATGTAGGGGTTAGAGATATATGAACCTCTAACCATACATATATAAACTTTACTATTAAAACAACTGAATAGAGTGTACCTTTCTAACCCTAATAATGCTACTCCTATATAGTAAGTGAATACTAAGGTCTACACATATAGGCTTCGTGCTAAAACTATATACAAAACTCACTTAAGGAGTAGGGTGAGCCGAGTGTAACATACCCCGGATCCTTCACCGATGTCCATTATGTGTATACAAATAACACTTGTATAACAGCTGGGAAAAACACTCAGTAAAATTCCATGAAAATTCGGTGTGGTAATACTCACACAATCCCGTCAGTGACCCGGGTGCAGCCGCCCCTAGTCATTCGCTAAGTCTCGATAAGCTTGGTATATGCAGTTAAATGAACTGTTTCTAATTTACACATGGTAAGGGCCTGAATGTCAAATGGGATGTGGCATGCAATGAGTAAATTAGTAGCAGAGTTGTCAATTAATTATGTGTCATTACTGTTAACTCACCTTTTCTCTGGTCCCAATGTGTGATATGTAGAATAGTTAATGAGTAAGGTCCCTTCCGGTTTTAAGACTATAAAGAGCCAGATATAATGTAACCTTGTATTTGGCAACATAATTCTTTTCATGATTTCATGTGGATAAAATTAGTATCTATTTTATCTTTATGTATAAATTGTTCCTGTTTTATTACATTGCATGTTTGTTACCCTAATCCACCCTGTAGTAGTTCTGACGTTCTCAGACTCCTCCCCCTTTGTGGGCGAGGTCTGTGTTACAGGGGCTATTTGAACAGCGGCATGGAGTGGACTCCTTTAGCCTATGATTATGGGCTTTATTCGTCCTGAAACGCGTCAGGCACTGTTGTCTTATGTTGTTTCCGTTTGGTATGAAATTAAGAAGCTTTTATCTTAACGCTGTGAATTCAGGATTGTCTTTGTTCCGGTGTGCACTACCTGTTCATTTTAACTGCATATATAAAGTTTACTATTAGCTATGTCCATGTATATTATATCCTGTTTAACATTCTATCTGCTGCCTATATATTAAAGGGGAACTGTAGTCCAAAAATAACTTTAGGTAAATTGATAGGAATTGCTCCCCTGAGAATTTTTGCAATTAATTTCCATTGTTTATTTTGCATAGTTTTGAAGATATTTACATTTGTGTGTGTGATATGTCAGCAGCATCACCAGGTCCCCTGCACTTCCTGCTCTGAAACTGTCAGTCAATCTGTCCTGTCTCCCCCTTCCCTTTGCAGCCCCCCTGGTCCCTCCCACTCATGGACCACATGGTCCCTCCAGTTGCATGCCCCCCATAGCCCATTATCTTACAGCCCCATGTGGCCCCACCCACTCATGGGTGCAGTGGTCCCGCCCACTCGTGGCATCTAAGCCCCACCCACTTGCGGGTGGCGTTGCTGTTTTCACAGTGAAAGAGAAGGGCTGTAGATTCCCTTACCTTCTCTGTCAGGACTTCACACAGCAGAGAGGAGGAGGGACTTCCTGTCTCCCTCACACACTGAGTGAGTGTGAGGCTGTGCTGGCCGGCGGCACTGTGCAGGAGAAGCCTCAGGAATGTCACAAGTCATCCTCCCACCCATTAACTTTCTGGTCAGTCATTTCTGTATATCTTGGGTTGTTGATGGCTCGTTTTAAAGGTAGGAAACTGGCCTTTCATTTAAACTTAACTTGTTTGGAGACTACAGTTCCCCTTCAATAGTGACCATATTGTTTTTCTGAAGTTAGTTAATTGTAGCTATGGATAGTAAGCTGAGTTCTGTATTAGAAGATTTCGGTTAGCTTTCTGATTACAGCAGGTATCTTGGACTGAGGAGTTGCTTCCCAAATGTTAATCCTGGTTAGTGTCCGCTTTTAATAAATATACCCAGTCCCAGAGTTTAACCCTTTTTAGCTAGTAAGTCTAGTGAGTATCCAGTTATAGGATATTGTGAGGGAGGGTATATCCAACTCCACTTGTTTTATTCCAATTGGTGGGACAGACTTTTTACCTGGGTTTTGTACCTTGGTGGCTTACTAGTTTGTGCGTACATGGTTCTGAGACTCCTAAAGTTTACTATTCGCTTTCTCGTTGCGGTAGTTATTATAGGTTGAGGTAGTGAGACCCAGATGTTAATTCAGATTTGTATCTGTGATTATTAATCGTACCCAGCCCCAGAGATCAAATTATTTAATAGTCTTATTATACTTTTTTTTTAAACTTGTTTATTTTTTTGTAGATATACAAGATGTACATTGTATTACAACTTGGTACAATAAACATTAGTATCCAATCTTTTGATTGTTTGCATTTTTTAAACAATTTCATACATCCTATTTATATCTATGCTTTTACATATATCAATATTTTCGGTAACCTATATTAAATGTAGATATAGATCTATTAATGATCGGGTTATATAGGAGGGAGGGGGTAACTTGGATCAAGTAATAGAGATCGGTGTACCTCAAATGTTTGCGGGTTAGCGATGGAAGCAAATCGATTGTAGTAGGGGGTGAAGGCGTGAGTAGGTAAAGGTTATGTGACATAGTTCAAGTTTTCCTTTATCAAATTCCCATCATTGTTGGTCATTCGTCGTGTTTATGGCTAGGGTGAGCACAGTTGTCTAGATATGGTCGTACCACAGGGTCCAGATGCTGTTGAATTTATTGAAGCGGCCGCGGCTTTGGTATATTACTCTGATCATCGGGAGTGTATTATTAATCAATGTTTTCCATATCTTAAGTTTGGGGGATGTAGGTGCCATCCATTGGAGGATTATGGTCCTTCTGGCAAAGAATAAAGTTTCTCTTATTAGGGTTGAGTGTGTGTGGCTCCATACATCTACTTCCTGTATCCCCAGCAGACATAATTTGGGGTCCAAGGGGAATGGAAAGGGGAGAATGCCGGATAGGTGGTGTAGAACTTTTCCCCAGAATTTTTGTACTTTGGGGCATGTCCAGATCATGTGCCAGAAGTCTGCGTTTTCCTGTTTGCATTTAGGGCATTCAGAGTTAAATCTGGGGCTCATATGGGACTTTCTAAGGGGGGTTATATAGGCTTGATGGAGGATGTAAAATTGCATGAGTCGGTTGGGGGCTGATGGGGATGCTTTGATATGAGTTTCAGCCAACTCTTCCCAGTCGTCGGGAGTGAGTGAGGGGATATATCGTGACCATTTTTCCAGGATGGGCATATTGTCTTCTGGTAGTCGTGCATTCAGCAGATATGTGTATAGATTAGATATTATATGTCTTGTTTCTCCCTGCGTAAGTATATTGATAATGGGATTACAGGAGACTGGGAGATTCGAGGTTTGAAATTCGGATAGTAGGCAGTATCTTAGTTGTAGATAATGGAATAGGTAATCATCTCGGACCTTGAATTTTTGTTTAAGTTCTTGGAAGGTAATGAGTTGGTTATTTTTGGTGATGTGGGAGAACTTGGTAATGCCAATTCGTTCTAGCGAGCGGCTTATATTAAGGGATTGGAGGTGTGGGAAGTTGCGGTTGTGCCATAATGGGGTTTCCTCGGGTGTGTCCGTGTAGTTGATTAGTCGTTGTGTCTTGTTCCAGACTTTGTACTGCTGTTTGTGCAGTTCGGTTCCTCCAGCTGGTAGATTGTATGAGGGGCTATTTAGGAAAACTAGGGGGTGTGTTGGGAGGTATGCTAAGAGCATACCCTCCGTGTCGTATAAATTTGGTGTAAGGGGGTTAGGTATGTCTTGGAGTTCGCGCGAGATCCAGAGTTTAAAGTATTTTAGTTGTCCGGCTAGATAGTACATTTGGAAGTTTGGTAATGCTAGGCCTGCTTGTGTTTTGGGTCTTGTAAGGGTTTTGAGTTTGACCCTAGCTCTTTTTCGGTTCCATAGGAAGGGGATTAATAGGCTTTGTAGTTTTTGAAAGAAAGAATCTGGGATATATACCATACTATGTTGGAGTACATATAATAATTTTGGTAATATTATAATTTTGATAAGGTTAACTCTGCCTATGAGATTTAGTGGGAGGTTCTGCCAGCTTTTGATTTTGTTGGTTATTATTGAGAGAAGGGGTGTAATGTTTAGGTCGTAGAACTCGGTTGGTGACTGGGTGATGTGGATTCCGAGGTATTTAAAGTTGTTGACTTTGGGGAGTAGGTGTCGGGCGAACAGTGGGGTATGTGCCTGTTTGTCAATGGGGAATAGTACTGATTTAGACCAGTTAATATATAG
Organism: Hymenochirus boettgeri; assembly: GCA_019447015.1. Lineage (NCBI taxonomy): Eukaryota > Metazoa > Chordata > Amphibia > Anura > Pipidae > Hymenochirus > Hymenochirus boettgeri. The sequence continues at coordinate 229,779,885 of CM033476.1, read as the reverse complement.
ACCCGAGATTGGTCCGTATTGGGTAATAAGTTCGTGTGCTGTTCGAAGTGATTTGTCTGGGTTTCCTAAAAATAGGAGTAGGTCATCTGCGTATAGGCTTACTAATGCAGTGTGTTGGCCTAGTGATAGACCAGAGATGTCCGGGTGAGATCTCAGCTGGATTGCTAGGGGCTCAATTGCCAGAGCGAATAGGTATGGGGAGAGCGGGCAGCCCTGTCTAGTGCCCCTAGCCAGGGGGAAGGGGTCGGAGATCCTTCCGTTTACTTTAATGGATGCTGTTGGGTGTTTATATAAGATCTGTACCCATTTTCGATATATTGGGCCTATTCCAAAGCGTCTCATGCATTTCCATAGGAAGGGCCATTCAATTGAATCGAATGCTTTGGTAGCATCAAGGGAGACTATTATGCGGGATCCGGAGTTATCATGGTCTACTAGGGTGTTGATTAATGTTTTCCTGATATTAATTGATGTGGATTTCCCGGGTATGAATCCCGTTTGATCCGGGTGGATAATTGATGTTATGACTTGTTGTAGTCTATTAGCTAGGACCTTCGCTAGAAGTTTATAGTCTGCATTCAGCAGTGAGATGGGACGGTATGAGGCGGGGTCCAGCAGGTTTTTGTCAGGTTTAGGGATGAGAGTGATGTGTGCATTGTACATGGAGTTGGGGAGTGTGTTCTTGTGGAGGGCTTCGTTGAATGCGTCTAGTAGAGCTGGTAGGGAGTGTTCATCATATCTCTTATATACATCTACTGGGATTCCGTCTGGGCCCGGGGTTTTTTTATTTGTCATATGTCCCAGAGCGTCTCTGAGTTCGGGTAAGGAAATTTCTGCTTCTAAGGCGAGTCTATCTGATTGGAGCAGTTTAGGGAATGTAATCTTATTCAGAGTAGTAGTTATGTTGGGTGTTGTGTTGTTTAGTTGTGATTTGTAGAGTTCGGAGTAATATTTTGTAAAGCAGTTCAGAATTTCTGGTGTTTTCTGGCAGAGGCCCATTTCTGGATCTTGGATACTTGTAATTGTGTTACTGTCTATTGGGCCGTGCACTATCCTTGCAAGCAGCTTGGCAGCTTGATGGCCATGTTCAAAATAAGTCTGTCTAGTGAAGAACTCCTTCCTAGACATCTTTTCTTTTATTATGGAGTCGTAGAGGGATTGGGCTACATGCCAAGCTGTTTTAGTGCTTGGGGTAGGGTTGCTTATGTATTCTGCTTCTGCAGTTTGTAGAGAAACAGTTGAGAGAGATTCGTTTTGTCGTGTTGTCTTTTTGATATAGGTGATAGTGCTTTGTAGGTGTCCTCTAAGTATGGCTTTGAAAGTCTCCCACCTGTTTCCTGGTGTTGTTTCTAATTGGTTATGTTGGAAGTAAACTTCTAATTGTGTAGTTATAGGGTCTGGTGTTGGTATTTGTGTGAGCCAGAAGGGGTGAAAGCTCCACGCTATTGGTTTGGTTTGGGGGTGTTGGGTTGCGAAGTTCTAGCATTATGGGGGAGTGATCCGAGATGCCCCGGGGTAGGTGGGAGACTCTGATTATGTCTGTAGTTAGCTTTTTGTTGGTGAAAATGTAGTCAATGCGGGATAACGTATTGTGTGTAGAAGAAAGGCATGTGTATTCCAAGGTGTGGGGGTGTGTACATTTCCATGAGTCTATCCACTGCAGTTCAGAAATAAGATACGTCAAAGGTGAAGTTGTTGTGTTAGTACTGGATTGTAGTTTGTCTATTGAGGGGTTCATTAGTGCGTTGAAGTCTCCAAGACAGATGGTGTAGGCCCGTGGGTACTTTACGAGGAAGGGTAGGGTTTCTTTTAATGGTTGTTGTTTAGCTGGGGGGGTCATATATCCCGATGATGTTGTACAGTACTGATTCAATGGAGAGTGCTATGAACAGGAATCGTCCTTTTTTGTCTAGGTGGATTTCATGTATTGTATGTTTCACTCTTCTGTGTATTAGGATGGAAACTCCGCTGGAGTAAGAGGAGTGGGTGCTGTGAGCTGCCCAGCCTATCCAGGGTCGCTGCATATAGTGGATTGTCTCTGTGGTGAGGTGTGTTTCTTGCAGGCAGATTAAGTCTGCTTGGTAGGATTGGATTTGTGTGAATACGGAAAGCCACTTACTGGGACTGTTCAGGCCCCTGACATTCCACGACAATAACTTAAGTGTTGGATTCATCATTTAAAGGTTTTTTTCTTGTTTAAGTCACAATTGGTAGGGAGAGAGAGGATGGGGATATGGGAGGGAGGGGTAGGGGTCAGGTGGTGGGTTAGTTGAGTTGCTTCCATCGTATTGTTCCGTATTAAGGCTTGAGGCAGTCGAAAGATTTTGCCTATTAATCGGTTTTGTAGAACATAGTGTAGTGTTGCATGTATATTTTCCATACTTGGGAGTAATTTGGTAACTTACAGTAAACAACTAACTGTTAAAACTGTTTGTCAAAACAGCTCTAGTCGAACTAGTGCTTAAACTGGGGGTGCACCAAGGTGCAGTTTCTGCAAAGAGATTAGAAACTGTGATGTTTTCCCGAGTCATTCGTAGATTTATAGCCAGCACAAAGCTTATAGTTATAGAGGGGGAAAAAGGGGGGGGGGGGGGGGGGGAGCCCAACATCAGCCTGGGGGATTCAGATGCAATATAGTTATGTAGGCAAGGATATGGTATATCAGCATTGGGTTCACCCCATATAATTCTATCTGCATTATTACCTTGTGTAATAATCCGGGTGACAGATTTGTTGGTGCCTTTACGACTTTTCCCTGGGTTTGGGGGGACCATGGTGGGTTTAGGTTTTAACATTGTCCGAGTGGCTATATGTCTGTAGCCCGGGAGGGGGCTGGGCCCCAGGCCACCCACCGGGGCGCATCTCTGGATTACATTTATATAGCAATTATGGTTGGTAATTTCTCCGTGAAATAAGAGTTTTGGCTATATGGGGGTTGTTATGCGTTTAGCTTTCATTTGCTTTAGTTTGATTGTTTGGGGCGATTGGCCGGGAATCATAGGGGGTAAGTTAGAATAAAGGTGTAGGGGGAAGAGCAAGTCCGGGTAGATAGGGGGGAGCGAGAATTCAATGGTCACATGTAAGAGGGGAAAATAACCCTGTACACACAACAACACATTTCATTGAACACCATTAAAGCTTTGCAGTTATAATGATAATACAAACAAGATTCCCTTCTATGTTTTTTCATAAAGTCTGCCTACAGAACAGAAGATTAATGGTAATATAACCCAAGCTGTCATATAGGTCAAAGTACCTTATAAGTGTATGTTAAATTTCCCAACACTTGATGATTGATTAGTTTATCAGTCTTTTCCATGCAGAGAGAGAGACGCTGGGTGGACACAGCCATTTTACATAAGAAGTTGTCTTTTCTTTATAATGGGAAGGGATACGAGAAGTAGGCAAGGGATAGTGTAAGTGGCCCGTGGCCTTGCATGTATATGAGGGGGCAGTGGAGTTCCTGTGGAGTATGCGTCTGTCTCTCACATCCTGAAAAGAGTGACAGAGCTCCTACTGAGCCATTTCTTTACTTGGCTCCGCTTCATGGGGCCTTTTTCATATATAAAGAGCAAGAACACCCCCGTGGTGCAAACCAGGAGCCAACCCAAACCCCCCCCCCCCCCCGGCACACCGCTCCCGCAACTCCTTCATTTTTAAAGATAGGAATGAGGCCCCTCCCCCCCGTCCAGTATTTACTTTTGGGACAGCAACATGGGGTGAGAGGGGTCAATTTAACATCTAAGAGTGGGAACATCACAGGGAGAATTCACCGTGCACTTCGTACAATTCCAATGGTGTCATTGTAAACTTGCAATATGGGGTTGCAGGGGGAAAACAGTGGAATCCTATTAATGATGGTATCTATTTAAATGGTGGTCCGTGTGGATTTTAGGGAGGGTGAATCGGCTGCCTGGGTTAAATGGAATTACTGTCAGTTTACAGAGCAATTATACATCTGGTGTTTTGCCTGGGTAGGTTCCATATAGCATGGTTCTGTTTATTCCAATATGAAATCAATCTGGGATTAGCTGAAATGATGGTGCATTAAGATGCTGCTATCTAGTGCGCATTTGTCATAGCGGTGAGTGGATCTCTTAATATATAGTTGAAGGGAACCACTTGCAGAGGTAATAATGTACCCAATAATGGTACATTCTATATTTGAGTATGTGTTATGTTGTAAATTACAAGGGTATTCTACGGTAGATGTCGGAGTAGTGGTATGGATTTGTATTATAACCTGTTGTGATGCTTTAAAGAGATGTGGAACCTAAATTATAAATAGAATATTAACCAGTGGTCCAACACCCTAGATTGCTGCCCAATTTTCTATATGTTTTCCCTGTAGCACGTAGGCATGCAGGGTCCGCCAGGTCCCTGCATGCCTACGCTTATGGCGTTTCGTCGTCCACACAGTGTTGTTGAGAGTCCATTGGGTGGGATTTGGGCTTTCAGAGTAAGTTGAGGGTTTTATTGGGTTTCAATGCCGTTTAAGAAGTTTTCCCCCTCTTTCTCCCCTTTGGGGTGTTTTGCTCCTCGTTGTGGGTTGGGGCAGATGTGTTTTTCTTCCCCTCTCCCTCCCCTCCCTGGGGGGGATGCTGGGGATCTGCTGGTTGGTAGGTCTGACAGGCTTTCCCGGGGGGAACCGCGGGGGCAGTCTGGTACAGTATATCGGGATGTGGTTGTAGGGGTGGTCTCTGTGTAGTTCATGGGTGAGGGGGGTACCTTCCGGAAGGGAGGGGGGGGGGGATCCAGGTCCCAGGATTTAGATTGTTCTTTGGTGGGTCAGGGATAGCTAGGGAGTGTTTCAGACCGGCATATTAGAGAAAAAGTAGCTTACCCAGTGCTGGTTCGGGTGTTTTCGGGTTATCGGACGTCCAGCCATTGGCAGGCATCCGTGGGATTTTCAAAGAATCTTACCCGGCCCTCCTGCTGGATTCTGAGCCTTGCCGGATACATCATGGAATATGGTATTCCAGCAGTTATTAACCTCTTCTTGACTTCTGCAAATGTAGCACTTTTTTTGCAGTGAAAAGTCATGGAAGAGCTTAATGGTAGTGTTCTCAAACTGCAGGTTAGCCTTTTCCCGCGCCATACGGAGTAGTGTGTCTCTGTCTCGGGCATTTAAGAATAGGGGGTTTAGCCGGTACTCTGTGGGCTCTCTCGATGGCTCGTTGTGGGGATAGTCCGGTCGCGTCGAAGCATGAGTGTATCCAGCCTTCCAGGAATTGTGTGGGTCGCGATCCTTCTGCGCCCTCCGGGAAGCCGATGAACCGTATATTCTGCCTCTTTGAGCGATTTTCAAGATCGTCTAACTTGTTTTTGGTGGCGGACAGCTCCTGTTGTAGCGTTGAGATGGATTGTACTTGCGGGGTGACCGTATCTTCTAATGTAGACAGGCGGGCCTCGGCTTCTCCCATTCTATGTCTTATCTTTGATAGGTCTTGGCGGAGGACTGAGATTTCCGTCTTGATGTCAGTTTTAACTTCATCGAGTACTGCCATCAGTGCTTTTTTTGTGTCCTGTATCGCTCCCAGGATTTGCTTATGAGATTCTGTGGAGAGGCTTTCTTCAGTGAGTTGGCTCTCGGCCATGTCCGTCGGGTCTGTGTGCAGGTCGCGTTCCTGTTGTGAAGTCTGTGTGGCCTGTTGGCAGGAGAGTGCTCCTGGCTTGTCTGGAGGCGTGTTAGTTCTGGCGAACTTTTGCAGCCTTTCTCTCGCCGGTGTCCCGTGTTTGGCGTTTTTGGGCTTTGTCATTAGTGCCGGGTAGTGTAATCCGCCGGTTGATCTGGATTTTGTGCTGTTTGTTGGGCGTTTTTAGCCTCGGTTAAATGGGTGACTCGGGAGCTCAGCGGGGACACGTCCTACTCCATCAGTCTCTAGGCTCCGCCCCCCAGTCTTATTATACTTATTGTCTTCAGTTGTCTCATGGGCCTTTCAAGTGGCTCGATCTGTCGGAGGATTCTTTGCATTCTCGTTTCCCCGGTCTCCTTTATTTTTGGAGGGGGTATTTTGTGGTGTTTCTTTCCATAGGCGCTGCATCGCCTTTTTAGGTGTTGTTGTGTTAATGGGGTTAAAAAGGGGTCCATCCTGTATCCTCAGCATTTGTACTAGTACAACTATGTTGTACTATGAACTTAGCTAATGCAAAAAGCCTAATTTAATTGAGCAAATGCTATACCTTCAGTGTCTCCAACTTTAACGAGAGCTGTGTTAGCATTGTGATTTTACCAACACATGGGGCCCATACACGCAACAATCCTAGAATCGTTAAGCTCCGATAATGGTGGAAAAAATTCTCCCAGCATGACCCACACTATACTATATTGGAATATCCCAGTTTTGTACGACCAGGATTGGCAAATGTATGGAACCCTTAACATCATGGACTTCAGTGGACATCGGATCTTCCCCACTGTGCTTTAAACCAACTGCCATTGGGGTCATCTAGCCACTTCCAGCTTCCATCTGCTACCAGAGCTGCTAAGTTGTGCTTTCAGCAATATAACGTTACAAACAACCCTGAGCTACATTAGGGATATGAGCATTCCATATATTAATGTATAGCAGTTATAACTGCATCTGAGCCTTGCGTATCCCAGGGCCTGGGTAATTATGGCAACTGAATTAAATCACTGCTAAATCCATAGGGGCTTATTTAATGAGGTGCGAAATTTTGCCTGTACTGCGGTACTCTGCAACAACCAATCAGCATGGGCACATTTGAGCAGCTCTTATTAAATGAACTTAAATACAGGTATTAAAAATTATCTTTTTGTTTTAAATTTCAATTCCCAGCATCTTTTTCTATAATTTACAGGAAGGTGGGAGATGCCTGGAACTAGCCTCCTCAATATGGGAGCTTGCATGCTACGTCCACATTAGGAATCGTACCAAAGGAGCGTAGTAGTAGTAAAATGCATAGAAAAAAAATTTGCCTATTAATTGACCCAGTTTCAGGCTCCCATATATTTTTATTTTTCATCTGGTAAAACATTCTACCAAAACTGCAGTAAAATTCTGTATATAGTTATCAAGGTTGAATAATTCATCCAGTTCAGCATATTCCCCCTTGTATGACTTTATTGTATTTTATTACTGTACAGCGCTGCGTCTTTATAAATAAACTATACATACATATTCTTTCTATGATGACTTCCTAATATTTCTTCTAGTAGAAGGCAAAAAGGGGAAAATCAAAGAAAGAAAAAGGGAATATAAAATCATTCCTGACTCTAATGGCACATATAAATAGTGTGTAACTACTGAATAAGGTGAGCTTCTCTGTTGCTTTTCTCAATGGTAGATCAGTGGTGGTAGAAGTCCTTGGCCACACCTGCAAGGAATTTGTATGTTTTACCAGTGCTATAGTTGCATAGTATTGTAGGTTCAATAAAAACACACATCCATCTTGTCCTACCCTTTTACCCTTGAACTCTACCTAACAGTTCCTAAGGGCACAGCCACACTGCAACGCAAACGCACACGGAATCGCATGCGATTGCGATTTAAAATGCGGAACGCAAATCGCAACGCACCCGAAAACGTGCGTTTTCAATTATATGAAAAAAACGCAAACGCAAAAAAAAAACAGCAGTGTGGCCTAGCCCTAAGAAAGACAAAAAACAGCATGAAGGAGGAAAAACATTACTTCCTGACTCCAAATGGAAATATGAAAGGATCACTGGATCAACAAGAAAGTAATGTATCATTATAAGTAATCTATATTTTTGCATTTTAGAAACTTATCCTGCCTACTGTTCAAGCTATTCAATGAACTTTACCACTGCTGGAAGACAGTTTCACTACTCTCACTGTAAAGAAACCTTTCCTAACATGAAGATGAAACTTCTTCTTTAAAGAACCCTTAAAGGAGAACTAAAGTCTCCAGACAACATTTGAGCACATTCACAAACATACAAGCTGTATCTCACCTCTCCCTTTGCTGTGGTCATTGGGTGATTTATAAAAATAACCTGTGAGTATTAGGGGTCAGCTCCTTCAATGCCCCTTAGCTGGGTAAACCCCCAGCTGCGTACAGGCACATTCTCTGTAGTGCTCAACAGATCAAAACAAAAAAGTTGCAGCCTTTCTTCCTAGAAGCTGAAAGCCAATCACATTACAGCACAGAGAACTTCCCTCTTCCTGACACAGAACAGGGATTTCAGTTTTTTGTTTTAAAACACATTCAGTACTCCTGTCCTAACAATGACATAATCCTTTACTTTTCATACAAAAAAAAGTAATCTTTGCAGTGTATTTCATAGATTGCATGGATGTAAGAAACGGAATATTAACATTTCAGCAAAAATAAAAGTCCTGGGGAATAGAAAGTGCAACTTGTACATTTACTCTGTAATGTCCTATGTATGCTTGTTCCTTTAACCCTTGCACCTGACACCCCTTGTACTGTCTAATAACCCAGCAAGCTGTAATGGCATAGTTAGAAATCGCTGCCCCCCCGTCCAGCAAAACTATAATAGGACCCCATTTTCATCTACAGTGTGAGACTGAATCTGTCATAGGAAAAGTAAGAATTTGATGCCTCTCTGTGGTTGCAGGGTCTGCTTTCATGGCAGTTACACCACTGATGGGTACTTACTGCCAGGGAGAATCAGACATATACATACACATGGACACACACATACAAATAAGGAACAGAGGCTCCTGGGTAATTTCCTTGTTTCCATAGCAGCTTTTAGGAAAGCTTAAAAAAGACTTTTAAAAGATTACACAAGCTACAACTACAGACCGGTTTCAGCTTTGAGCTACTTCAGTGTAGTGTAGGCCTCTGGTTTTGCAGTGTGAAGAGCCTATAGACAAGACGTCACCAATAAAATAAATAGGATAGGGAGATATGCACTGATATACTGACACACACACATGCAGGTACACTGACACACACTATGCACATGCACGGATATACTGGTACACACATGTCCTGGCACACCTAGTCTTCAGCATCCCAGATGGCCCCCAAGGCCTTAACACCAGGTATGTGCGCATTGGTGACATTATGTGTACCTAACCAGTAGTAACAGGCACTGCACCCCTCACTGGTCCTTACTAGTAACCGATACTGGCCAGATGAACATTGCAGTGTAACAGGCAGGCATTAGCTGTTTGATGTCTCCTCTCCACGCTGTATTCCCAGCAGCTCCGTTCTGTACAAACACCCCGCCCCCAGCAGGCAGGAACTGAGAGTCTCCAACTGCTAGCTCACTTCGGGGTGCTAAAGCCAGCTCCTGCAACTTTTTTTAGCTTTAATTTTTTAGCAGACACCGGGGCTAAACCTGGACATCGCGGGAACACAGAGGGGGCGCTGGGACAAGCCCCGAAAAACGGGACAGTTGGGAACTACCAAAATCCTGTAGATAACGTCTTGAATGCGACTAGTTTAAGTGATCTTTCACTTTAAATATTTCCCCTGTGTAATTGTCGCTTTTTCACGACCCACTGTGTATTCCCCGCCCTATCCCTCTACTTGGTGTTACCTGATTGGCTAATTGTATTCACCATGTTCGAGTGAAGACAGATTATCATCCTTAAGCTTGAGAAAGCGGTTCCATGTCTGCAGCAGAGGATGTGACATCCCTGCAAGAGGGAGACAATCTTCCCGGCGAGACGGAGAGTACCAGTCACTGTCAGGATGTCGTCTCGTTCCAGGAGATGACAAAAGAACCCTTAGGCGGTAAGTGGTATCCTGGCACTGGGAAGATTCCTTTAACCCTCTTTACTCCATGGCCCGCTTCCGTTCACCCTGCTTCCGGGTTTTGTTTAACTTTGATACATTGATGGTTTTGGTCGCAGTGAAACCCGAATAACATTATATGCTTATTAGCCTTCCACTAATGGAGACGCCATCCTTTGATCGCGAGTGCACAGAATTCACTGCCTGTGTATACTATAGCCTGTTATTAAATGTACTGTACCCCACATACTGCCCGTGTATACTATAGCCTGTTATTAAAGGTACTGTACCCCACATACTGCCCGTGTATACTATAGCCTGTTGTTACAGGTACTGTACCCCTCATACTGCCTGTGTATAGCCTGTTATTACAGGTACTGTACCCCACATACTGCCTGTGTATAGCCTGTTATAACAGGTTACTGACCCGCAACATACTGCCTGTGTATACTATAGCCTGTTGTTACAGGTACTGTACCCCACATACTGCCCATGTATACTATAGCCTGTTATTACAGGTACTGTTCCCCACATACTGCCCGTATATACTATAGCCTGTTATTACAGGTACTGTACCCCACATACTGCCCGTGTATACTATAGCCTGTTATTACAGGTACTGTACCCCACATACTGCCTGTGTATAGCCTGTTATAACAGGTACTGTACCGCACATACTGCCTGTGTATACTATAGCTGTTATTACAGGTACTGTACCCCACATACTGCCTGTGTATACTATAGCCTGTTATTACAGGTACTGTACCCCCACATACTGCCTTGTATAGCCTGTTATAACAGGTACTGTACCGCACATACTGCCTGTGTATACTATAGCCTGTTATTACAGGTACTGTACCCTACATTCTGTGTATATCCTGTTATTGCAGGTACTGTGCCCTACACTCTCCCTGTGTATAGCCTGTTTTTTCAGCTATGGTACCCCACATCCTGCTGTATATCCCCCTGTATAGCCTGTTCCTTCAGGTACTGTACCCAACATATTGCCTGTAAATATCCTGCTCATTCATGTTCTGCACCACACATCCTGCCTGTGTAGAGCCAGTTTCTTCAGGTAATGTACCCTACATATTGCCTGTGTATAGCCTGCTCCTTCAGGTACTGTACCCCACATACTGCCTATAATAGCCTGCTCCTTTGCATATTGCACCCCGCATCCTTCCTGTGTATAGCATGTTCCTTCAGGTACTGTACCCCACATACTGTCTGTGTAAAGCCTACTCCTTCAGACGTTGCACCACATCTTGGATCCTGACAGTGTTTAGCCTGCTCCTTTTGGGTAGTGCACCCCACATCCTGCCTGCGTATAGCCTGCTCCTTCAGGTATTGCACCACATATATTGTCTGTGTAAAGCCTACTCCTTCAGGCATTGCACCACATCTTGGATCCTGCCAGTGTTTAGCCTGCTCCTTTTGGGTAGTGCACCCCACATCCTGCCTGCGTATAGCCTGCTCCTTCAGGTATTGCACCACATATACTGTCTGTGTAAAGCCTACTCCTTCAGGCGATGCCCGCAGCACCACACATCCTGTCTGTGTATAGTCTGCGCCTTCAGATACTGTACCTCACATGCTGCTTGTTTTGCACCCCACATCCTGTATGCTGTCTGTGTATAGCCTGCTCTTTCAGGTATTGCACCCCACATGCTGTCTGTGTAGCCTGCTCCTTCAGACACTGCACCCCAAATCCTGTATCCTGTTTGTGTAAAGCTTGCTGCTTTTGGTACTGCATCCCCATATCCTGTCAGTTTATAGCCTGTTTTGTCACAAACTCCACCCCTTATCTTTCCTGTGTGCTGTCTGCTGCTTTGAATACTGCAACCCCACACCATAGCATTGGACAGTTTGCTTATTTGAATACTGCAAGTCCACGTCCTGCCAGAGCATAGCCTGCTTATTAAGATACTAAATCTCACATTCTGCCTCTGCACAGCCTTCCACCTTAGTACTTGAAGCTACAACCTGCTTCTTCAGACACACCCAGATCTTGTGAACATGTTTAAATTTAAAGTTCGTAATTAATTCTCACTAAATCCATATACTTATATTGTGTGAATATGGTTTCCATGGAAACAAATGGCTAGAGGTGGTTAAGGCTACGTTCACGCTAGAAACTTAACAAAATGGACCACAATGGACAGTCCATTTTTTTGTCCGTTTTGGTACGTTTGTAGCGCTCTGTTTTTGCTATATTTTTAATCATTCCTTTTTTTTAACGGACCGGGTCGATCTGATCCGTTAAAAAAAACGGACTGCAACTCATGTTTCTGCCTGGAACTAATCAAGTGTGAACAAAGCCTAAGGGTATATCTGCAGGTGTGTGTGTACCTGTGTCTTGGTTGGGTTGGGTTGGACTAAAGCTTTTGTGTTTATGAACACTAGCTTTTTTGATGATTTGGGTTTTAGTTGCCATGCAAACACAAGGAAGGGGTACAGTTAGGTTTGTGTACCTGTGATTGTGTAGGGTATTTGTTTTTTTCATGTCTGAAAAATGAAATTTTAAAGGGTATGTCCACCCCCAAATGAAACTTAAGTATCTGCTAGGAAAAGGCTGTAAACCTCGACCTCGCGAGCTGCCAAAGATGTCCCCAAATCTGCATACCAGCCTTTGTTCCCCCGACACCTTCTGCTTAACTTCCTTTTCAGAGCACGAAAGCCAAGCAGGAGGGGCTCGACCGGCATCTGCTCCTGTGATGCATCATGCCTTTGCCAATCACAGGAGCGGATGCCGATTGAGCCCCTCAAGTGCGACTTCATTGAATTATTACTAAGAATATTGAACATTGCAGTTTACAGATTATCATCCTTATGCCTATTGTCTTGATACCAGTATTAGCATGAAATGGACTCCAGAAAGGAACAAACAATGGTGCTATGCGCTCACGGTAACCCTTTCAGTCATCCCTCCCTTGTAAAACCTGCGCTTGCCTCTGCAAGCAAAATTAATAAATACAAAATGGTGAAAATTGCATAAATAAAAACATAAACAGTACAATTTTATTTCATTTGAATATAGAATGAAAAAGGGATACAAGTATCCCAGTTAAGAGATATAAATAACTTAGATTAGTAAATATGATATTCAGAAAAGAACATGTTAAATAAACAGTTCACACACTAATAAAGTGGAAACTTCATTACTTTCTCAATTGCAAATTGATACAAATTTGTCAGTCTCCCATGGGATACTCTATTCTTGCTGCCTCCCTAGAGGTGAGGTTGTTCTACAGTACACAGTGGACCTCACTATGGCTCCTCTTGCATCCCTTCTGAATACAAAAGCCTGTTTATAGGTGTTTGTAACTTTGATGCAAGGTTTTCATCATGAAAAGTGAAGAGAAGTGCACAATACCAATGCAAACAGTTCCACATTATTATCTGCTGCATGGTTCCAGAATAGACTTTGAAAACCAAAACATGAATGATTATAGTTTATAGATAAAGGGGAATGTTCACCTAATGGCTACCAGGATTTAAAATATTTATAATCCGTTGTTTGTTTTTATTTTATTTTTTGTTTCTTTTTACGTGGTTATATCTAACAGAGTAAACCAACACCAACATTTACTAGCTAAAGTGCTGTAATTGCTAACTTGTACCTGTTGACTGCTACTGTTGTCTGTATTTGACAGTAGAATATATGCAAAATGAAGCATAGCAAAAATTAAAACTAATTAATGATTCGTGGCTGAAAATCAGGGTTTCTCAAACTGTGCCATTACAATGTGCACTGCTTTTAGAGAAATTGAGGTGTGCTACCAAATTATGCAGAAAATGTAAGTGTATATATTTAAAGGTGAACTAAACTTAATTTTTTAAAATCTTAATATGAAAGCTTTTCTCCCCAGAACACCTATACATTGAATGATTCTTATCTAATTATTTGCATTTAGTAGATATAAGTAATAGATTCTGTAACAAAGGAAGCTTCCACGTTGTTGCCAGTACAACTCATAGCCCATGTTGGCTTCAAAGAGCCATGCCCCCTGACCCCAGGATTCACTGTCTCTATGCACAAAGTTTCTAGCTTTTCTTTCTTGTGAAATATAATGTTTATAAATGTACCTGTGATCACAGTTGAGTTGCTGGTGGTGCCCCATATAAATGCTGTGTTTTTAGGAACAAACAGACCAAGAAGTCACAAGTTCTAATCCCCGAGTTTACTTATGAAACAATATAACATAGTCTACTGTTGGGACACTGGTTCAAATCCCCATGTTCCCTTTTTTGTTTTTATTATGTGTCTAGCAAAAGATAAATAGTCCACATGATACTTATTAGTCATTGTGGCATAGCGGTAGAAAGCTTTGTTTTTGGAAGGACACAGTATACAAGGTTGCTGGTTCGATTCTCCATAATTACTTTTATTTTTTTGCTGAAATGTTAAATGTTCTATTTTTTTCATCCATGCTAGCAAAGAGATACACTGCAAAGATTACTTTTCTTTTTTGTATGAAAAGCAAATTAGTTTAACATTGTTAGGGACAGGAGCATTTCTAATGTGTTTACAAAAAAAATGCACTGAAATCTGAGTTCTGTGTCAGAAGGAGGGATCTCTGAGCTGTAACATGAATGTCTGTCAGCTTCCAGGAAGCAAGACTGCAGTTTCCTGTAAATGTGTACTGCGTACACTTAGCGGGGTATTCCTAGATCAAGGTGAATTATGGGAGCTGACCACTTGTACTCAGGTTATTTTCATAAATCCCCCAGCATCCACAGCAAAGGGAGAGATGAGACACAGCTTGTTGTGTGTTTCTGAATTTGCTCTGTCTATTGGGACAATGTTGTCTGGGGACTTTAGTTCTCCTTTAAAGCACAATACATACCATATCAACTCTCCCAGGGTGCCCATTACCCAGGACAAAAATATAGTTGTCAGTTGTAAATTTCTAGGTGCATTAGTTAGCTGACTTTTTTGCTTTGCTGCAGATTTTACACACAGTTCTTTGACTATTGGAATGTGGATGACTATTATTATTTAATAGTTTGGCTTTATATTCCTTGTCTCTAAACCAATGGCATTAGTGATACATCATCTATGTAACTAGTAGAGATGCAGGGCTACTTTTAATTTGTTCTATTCTCAACGTTAGCCTTTGTCTTCATAATCATATCAAATATTTTAAACAGTGTATATGTGCAGTTGGTTCTTATAATGTGATTTATTTATAGATTTTTTAAAGATATTATACAGTAACTTAATTGTGAGGACTGAATAAGACATGCATACATTCATAATGGTCTCTGCCATTGGCAGTAACCAAACAACCTCTTCTGTTTATGGGAAGGAGGGGGAAGAAACTTGAAGAATTCCTGCGATTGTAGTTTAGCAATCTGGTTAGCCTAGATTTTAGCTTTAAAACAAGCCATACCTCATGAAAATCCATCTAACCATTCTGGAGATACATCCATTTTCTTGTCAGTCTTTTTGAAAAGTAGGAGAAATCCAGCCTGAAGGAAGGAACTGCAGGGTCATTCTTGTACCTTTTCCATTCACACACAGGCTAGATGCTAGCTCTTAGTGCCTGAATGGTGATGTACATGTAGTTTCCTGACCAATGGGGAATTAGTATAACATTCAAGTTATACTTGGATAAGGTCAGTGGGGTATACTAAATAAAATTGTATTTTTGGTGTGGACATACCCTTTAACTAAATTACACATTAAAGTGTCTGACAATTGTCTAATGTGTGTACAGAGCTGATCCATTGGAAGATAATTGAATTAAGTCTCCTATATAATGAATTTGTAAATGAAATTTACAACCTCTCATAGAATACAGTTCCAAATTTTCATTGTGTGTACTGTAGAAACCTTTTCTGTAACTGGAAGAAACCTCTTGTTCCTAATATTATAGGATACCCCAGTGCCCTAAGGAATCTACTGTGATTTCTTCCCGCAGATGATATCTTGTCATGTCTGAATTTCCCAATTTAGCTAACCTATCTTCATAACTGTGGCCACCCATCCCCCTTTTTTAATTTAGTTGGCCTTTTCAGAACCTTTTCCAGTTCAATGTTTTTATGCTTAGTATTTCTCTTTTCTCTAATTGCAGTTCTTAAACTTTACATATTTTTTGTGACACTTTCATGCTTATTTATGAAGTTCATACCTTTTTATTTCACTAGATTATGGTGCTCAACAAAATGAGGGGTGCAAGGTTGAGGAGGTGATGGCAGCACTAACTGTGGAAGAGACAGAAGAAGAATGCCAAAATTCTGACAGGTATATAAGGGATAATGCGCCCCTTACAGTGTGATATAAGGATATAAAGTCACAGAGGAGTTCCCTGGCCATATAAAAGCACGAGGCCGAAAGTCGAGTGCTTTTATACGGACAGGGAACTCCGAGTTGACTTTATAAACCTTATATCACACTGTAATGGGGCGTATTATTTCTTATAATATATAAGTTTAAAAAATGTAATTTGATGGCTAGTCTCCAGCTGTTATTCTTTCCCTAAGTAATTAAACAAGCTATATTCCCTGTCAGCCCTGCAATAAAATTAGTAAATAAATAAATAGAAAGGAATACATACCAGACTTTAACTTTAACTGTCTTTTTTCTGGAATTTTCTCCTCCACTTCCCGGCACTTTTCCAGTCAAACCTGGAAGAAAAAATAGATAAAACACACAGACCTTTAGTGTGCAGAAAATCCTTCTGAGTCCTCCATCTGAAATGTATCTCTCACCCGGTAACCTTTTAAATCCTGTCAGCCATGATTCAACTTCAGCCTCGTTCAGTCCGTGCAATGAGGTTAAACAGAGCGGCTCTTCCAGCTACTGACTTCCGGTACTGACTCCCGCCAAGTTGTCAGTAGCTGGAAGAGCCGCTCTGTTTAACCTCACTTGCACGGACTGAACCAGGCAGAAGTTGAATCATGGCTGACAGGATTTAAAAGGTTATCGGGTGACAGTACATTTGAGATGGAGGAACCACTCAGAAGGATTTTCTACACAGTAAAAGGTCTGTGTGTTTTATCGGTGTTTTTTTCTTTGGTTGGTTTGACAGGGAAGGTGTGGAAGGAGGACGGCACAGGTATGGGGAGCAGCAGTGGTGAATATTCTTATAAAAATCACTCAACTACGTAGTTGAGTGATTTTTATAAGGATATAATCCACTGTTGCTCCCATTATAATCCAGGCCACTTATATATTATAAAGTGATAATAAATGTGGATAGAAAAATCTGCAAGTCACTGTTGACATATCCAGTAGGACATTCCTTCAGGGCACTCTCTTTTTTTTTTTTTAAATCTCCAAAAAAATAGGGACAGACCCTATAACATGGATCCAGCACTCACTTCCCTTGTGACCCAATAATAAGAAAAATCTCAGTCTTGCATCCCCTAACAATCAAGTAAACCATGCAAGTATCAAGTGCTGTAAAATACACTTTATTCAAAAACACACAACCAAAATATCTATAATATATAATATAAAACTCGGGCGTCCCCGATAGCAGCTAATTATATATAAAAAATGAGTCCCGGCATCTTGGTGAGGTAAGTAAGTTTTTTAACCATCAAAGTTTAATATATATTCCAAGATCCGTCCTGTGTATCTCAACAGTCCACCTGGAGTAACAGGTCAGTATTAACCAGAAGTGGAAGCCAAAGAAAGTACAGTATGTTCCTGTCACATTAGGGGAATATCCAACCCGGGACTGATGACATGCACTGTATAGATAAGTAAACAGATGTATTACTCATGGACCACCTAGCTCCATCCAATGTTATCCAACTTAGTGCCGTCTCTTCACCCGGTTCCTCTGGTTAAGTCCGTGACACACACTGCTCCCGCTGTATCCGTACCATGGTGTTAGCACACCTTCCTTTTGGAAACCAGCTCCTGATACTGGACATACACAGAACTCCTCTCCCTCACGGACGCCGAGCCTTCTGACTGATGCACGTTTCGCCCGGTCTCACGTTATTTGCTGCCAAGTCTCCTTTTAACTCCGCTCCAGTTAAAGGGATTGTTACATTTTAACTCACAGTATGTAACCTAAAGAGTTACTTTTTGTACAATTTAAACACACCCTTTACTTGGATAGTTTCCATTATGTCTTTTAATGCCAACACAGCTTGATAGTGCAATTTATACAGTTTGGTTACAATTTTTTGCTGGTTTTAACATGAAACATTGTATCTAGGATAATGCAGTTGAGACCTTTTTTTTTTTGGCTCTAATACACATTGTTGGATGTGCTAAAAGTACAATATATCTATTTACCACTAACTTTCTTCCTGATCTAATCCTTATAGAGCACATCCTAACTATTATTCATTTTAACTTTATTATAAAAAATAAGCAAAATGAATTGCCTCATTAAGGTCCTGTGGTTCTTGTGTGCCTAATTCAAAGAATCATTTTCCCTCTGTTTGTAATAGACGTTTTTCAATATTACCCCCTCTGGGTCCCATGGTTACTCTATCTATGCCCATAAATGTAAACATCAGTTTATTACATCGATGTACATTTACCTTATATACTCGAATATAAGTCGAGATTTTCAGGCTTTAAAATAAGCCTAAAAACCTAACCTCGGCTTACACTCGGGTCAAGTCAAAGTCCAAATGCTGCAACTGTGGATAGTAACCACTAGGTGGCGCTGTGTTAAAAAATCCTTTACCTGCATAGAAAGTTACAGGAGCTGATCTGCCTTTATACTCCTTCCTGATTCTTATAGTCAGGCTGCTGGACTCACTCAGCACCGTCTTCTCAGTTTGGGGCAAAATGGCTGCTAGTTCAGTGCAAGTGACAGCTTGAAACTACAACACTCAGGTGACACTTTTAACTATTGGGGTCAGAGTGCCCTTTACTATATGGGGATCAGGAGAATTGTAAATGATGGTAAGCTTAATTAAAAGTTTATTGAAACTTGCCACTCCACATGTTTAGCAACCAAAGCATGCTGGGAGTTGTAGCTTCCAAACATCTGGAGTGCCAAGGAATTCGGTGTTACTGGTACTGGATTTGGCTATTAATGTATGGGACTACTGTATGGGAATTATGCTGTCTATTTAAAGGGCAACTTAAGCCTCAGAGCAATACAGAATCAAAAGACAGTAGTGGTCATAATTTTTTCACAGTTTTTACAAATTTTTCAGGTAAAAATGGGTACCTCGACTTATACTTGAGTATATACGGTATAATATTTTTGGCCATAGCCCATCTTCAATGTCACCTTTTTTATAGCACAAATGTGCTCCTATATTCTTTGGGTCAACGGTCGCTTTGTTTGTCAAGCATATAAATGATCTGACTGGTCTGACATGTGGTTAACGATTTCACTTTCTATTCTTGTCCCATTTTACTATGAAACCTATCACTTTCCTTCATATATTTGCATGCTATATATTTATTACATCCTCTATTACCCTGGACACATTTTACACCTAACCATGACTCTAGGTTGGTACGCTTGGGGTTTAGGTAGCTGGGGGAAACCAAATCTCTTAAATTCCTGGCCCTTCTTGGGGTCATATATGGTCTATCACCTATTGCTTTTTCCAAATCCTTATCTTTTAACAAATACCAAAAATGTTTTAGTATTTTGTTTATTTTCCACCATTCTTTATTATACTGGAAGATAAACCGGATTTTAGTCTGATTCTCTACTTTTCTTCTCTACTTTCTGTGTTTTTTGAACTACCCATAGCGGTCCCCAACCAATGTTTATAGTAGGAACCCTTGAATAGAAATACATTCATACATACACTGAATGGACGTATATAGACTTTCAACGTCTAATGTAACCAACAATGTGTCTTTGTCAACCACCAATCCATCCAATTTCTTTAAAAAATCACCGGTATCCAGAATATAGGAATCCAATGTGGTCAGGAAGGGGTTCAGTATTCCGTCTACATATTGACTTATATGTTGAGTAATACCCTGACACAATGGGCCTGCCAGGGGGATGCCTGCGATTTTTATGAATTTTGGGTATTAAATAGAGAATAGGCATGATGTTTTTTTTTTACCTGTAAATAATCCCTTTCTTGTTTACTGATTAAACCCTGCTGATATCCATCAGAAACAATTTCACAAAGTTTCCTTTGAATTTTCCACATAGGGTTAGTGTCAAGTTTTTCATATTGATTAATATCAGATAATTGCTTGATAGCTTCAGCTCTGTATTGATCCCTACTCCTGACCATCATATTCCCTCCTTTATCAGCCATTTTAATGACTAATTCCTCATTTTGTCTGAGGGAGTTTATTGCCTGCTGTTCAGCTGGGGTTATATTGATATCATCAGTGAATGTGGTGGTCAGCTTACTAATTTCATGGGACACCACCTGTGCAAAAGAAAAAATATTGTTTACTGCTGATAAAGAAGGCAACCATGTTGATTTATTCCGAAGTTGAGTTAATTCTAAATTTGTAGAGGATGGTGTTTCATTTTCATCTAAGAGTGATAATAAGTGTTAAATGCTTCACGATCTTGCAAGGATAGAGATTATGTTCGGCTAGCATACTATTTATGTAATATCATTTTTTGGGCAAATAAATGTACATCTTTTATTGCTTCAACTTATTCAGCTTATTAGTAGGAGCAAATGACAAACCCTTGGACAATATAGATTTTTTGGCCACAGATAATTTATGGCCAGAAATGTTAATCACTTCCAATTGTCCTAACCTTGTATCTGCGTTGTCTCCCTTCTCTCTCGTAGTTTCCTGGGAGATCTCCCTTGCATATTCCCATCTTTTTTTCTTCCCTTTCCCTCTTTTTTTCTCCTTAAGGGACCTGCTTCATCTGAATTTACTTTCCCCTGTATGCCCTGTAATCTGGACCAATTATATACTTTCCTTTCTGTAATCCTCTCAATCCCTCCCAAATTTCTTTTTCTTTCTCTTTTTGATTTGTCTCTAGGTCAGCTATTTCTTTTTTCAAATTTAAATTAAAATCCTTACTTGTTTTTTATAATAAAGTTAAAATGAATAATAGTTAGGACGTGCTCTATGAGGATTAGATCAGGAAGAAAGTTAGTGGTAAATAGATATATTGTACTTTTAGCACATCCAACAATGTGTATTAGAGCCAAAAAAAAGGTCTCACATTGCATTATCCCTAGATACAATGTAATTCATGTTAAAACCAGCAAAAAATTGTAACCAAACTGTATAAATTGCACTATCAAGCTGTGTTGGCATTAAAATACATAATGGAAACTATCCAAGTAAAGGGTGTGTTTAAATTGTACAAAAAGTAACCCTTTAGTTTACATACTGTGAGTTAAAATGTAACAATCCCTTTAACTGGAGGGGTGTTAAAAGGAGACTTGGCAGCAAATAAACCGAGTCCCTGAAGCCACGTGATCGGGCGAAACATGCGTCGGTCAGAAGGCTCAGCATCTGCGAGGGAGAGAAGTCCTGTGTAAGTCCAGTATCGGGAGCGGGTTTCCAACAGGAAGGTGTGCTAACACCATGGTACGGATACAGTGGGAGCAGATGAAGTTAGTCTCTGTGGAAGTGACTGCCTGTCACGAAACGCATCAGACGTTCCCTCCCACCCTCTCGATGTGTGTAACATGGTGATTGTTAGCGTTCTATGGACCGAATCCAAGTTGATTTTAATTGAAGAAATAAAGGATCTTGATTTTAATTCATGCGTGTTGCCTATATTGTTGAATAACATTGGATGGAGCTAGGTGGTCCATGAGTAATACATCTGTTTACTTACTCTATTCAGTGCATGTCATCAGTCCCAGGTTGGACATTCCCCTAATGTGACAGGAACATACTGTACTTTCTTTGGCTTCCACTTCTGGTTAATACTGACCTGTTACTCCAGGTGGACTGTTGAGATACACAGGACGGATTCTTGGAATATATATTTAACTTACTTACCTCACAAAGATGCCGGGACTCATTTTTCATATATAATTAGCTGCTATCAGGGGCGCCAGAGTTTTATATTATAGATATTTTGGTTGTGTGTTTTTGAATAAAGTGTATTTTACAGCACTTGATGGTTTACTTAGATTGTTAGGGGATGCTTGTGAAGGTTCTTATTCATCCAGGTCATACAACAGATATTGTTAGGGGATGCAAGACTGAGATTCTTCTTATTATTGGGTCACAAGGGAAGTGAGTGCTGTTAGTGGGATCTATAGGGTCTGTCCCTTTTTTTGGAGATTATATTTGGATACAATCCTGAGCACCACCCATATATGGGATCCCATACCCAGACCTATGATTTCAGGAACGCGCCTCCATGTTGCAGCACTATTTGTTAATTCAGTAATGTACAAATAGTATGTGTTAGCCAAACATAAGCTTTTTATCCGCACCAGTTATTTTTTTATTCTTTGCCTGTTGCAGCATAACCACACATTTTACTAAATATTTAGAGAAACACAAAATTTATATACACAGTTCTTGCATACATTGCATGTTTTCTGTTTCTAGTACTAGAGACTGAGACAATTTTTTTTTAAAGGTCACAGTCCATCTCTGAGGTAGTTTCCTCTGATGAATCTGTAAAATCTTCAAATATGGTTCAGGAAGAAGTTGTCAAGAAGCTCCTTGAAGAGCAGGTAAAACTTTTTTTTTGTTGTTTTGTTTTGTTTTTTTGTGCATGCGTGTAGAGTCTGTCGGGACCTGTCAGACTACTCTGAAGAGGAACGAAAGATCGGGTAAGTATCTTACCTTCTCTCCTGACTCCTGATCGTTTTATTTTAACCTGTGTAGTTAGAAGACATGTAAATCCTTTTCCCCAGCTTAGTTACATAGGTTAATGTCTCCTTTTATAACATGTACCACTCAAGTGTGCATCTCAGTGTATGATGATACATAGAAGTTTTCTTAAGCCATAAACTGCAAAGACTTAATATCCATAATTCTTAATTGATAGGAGCAGGATGCTTTGCTCTTCCTTTGCCCAGCACAGCCTGAGTCTTTGGATGTCCTGATGATCCAATCTGAAAGCAACGGTACAGTGGATGTGGTGAAGGTGGAAAGGACTCCAAGTGAGGGCGAGGGAAAAGGTGAGAGAAAAAGAGGATGTGTTGCATAAATGAAATGCATTGTCAGAAAGGTGAGGATAGACGTTAGAGATTTATGAGGAAATATTAGTTTAAGAGTAAAGGCTCGTACACACGCTCAATTTACGAGTGAGGTACGATGGCCAAGTGCTACACAGGACGAACGGCCGAGAATCGTCCGTGTGTATGCGTTTGGTCGGGGGTCGTTCATTGATACGCCGACCAAACGCATACACACAGACAATTCTCGGCCGAAACGGACGTTCGTCGCGTGTAGCGCTCGGCCGTTGGGGTTCGTTCCTCGCTCTGTAATTGAGCGTGTGTATGAGCCTTAAGATTCTTTATGCACACTACTCTGATGTTTTCCCTATCTTGATATGAAGCTCCCCCACCTCCACTAGCTTCACCAACTACATGGACAAGTGCTAACCTGCGTGAGTTTAAGCATCGAATGGCAAGTGAGAAGCATGGCCTGCTAACTGTCCGAAGAGGGGAGGTGATGACAGTCCGAGTGCCTACACATCCAGAAGGAAAACGGCTCTGCTGGGAATTTGCCACTGATGATTATGACATTGGTTTTGGGATGTATTTTGATTGGACCCCAGTAACCAGCACAGCAGTCACTCTTCAGGTCAGTGAGTCCAGTGATGAAGAGGATGAAGAAACAGAAAGTCCTTGTAAGTTTTTTGGAAAGTTAACTTACAATTACATCTGTCACTTGCATTACATCTATTTCTGTTTTCCCCTTCCATGTTCTGTACAGTGCTTCTTAATATGCTTTTGGCTGTACAGGGGAACATTTCTTATTACATTTGACAGGACTGTGTGTGTCTTTCTGTTTATCATACAAGGTATTAAAGGGCATCTATACCAAAAAATAGGTTATTTCAAAATGACCATAATTGGAAACTATAATTCTTTCCAACCACCACTGTATAATTTTTTTGTTGATCTTCCCCCTATATCTTTAGATATCCAATCTAAAACTTCTTATATTTCAGTTGTCAATCTATTCTTCTGTGAGTAGTTTTACTGTAGCTGGGATGGTGACAGAGTTTTGACAGTTGGAATGCTGTGTGCAGGCTTGACAGTTGGTTTGGGGGGAAAAGTCAGGTCGCATGGAAGTGGGAGTGGTTAAAAGAGGAAGGGGGGATACTGCTCCTAAACAAAATGTGTGCTGGATTGAAGGCACGTAGCAACACATGCAAATCAGAGTAAGAGCTTCTTACATGTATTCAACTATAGATTAAGATGAGGCAGTCATTTTTTCAGTATAGTATCCCTTTAAGTATATCCCCTATAACATTCTTAAACTGACCATACACTGAAAACAGTCATGTAGAGCATACCCTCAAACCCCATTTTCGTAATATGAATAATTGTCAAAGATGCCTCTGAAGGGACTTACCTGCCCCATCTCTGCTCTGCTGCCCTTCTTCCTGGTTGTGGCTGTTGGTTAGAGAGAGATGCGGGAAGAGGAGAGATGCAGGGTTGACTGATTCTTTTAAGAATAATATAATGCAAAAATGGGGTTTGGGGTTGCTCTGCATGACTGTAAAAAGGTTTCTTATGATGGAAATGCTTACTTTTTATCTCAATTATTGTAGCCTTTCTAAAACTTTACCAGCAGGTTTTATTATAATGCATCCCATATATTGCAGGGCATCCTCTCCCACCCCCAACCGTTATATTGGAAGTGTAAAAATAGGATCCAAACTGTACTTCCAGATTCTTGCTCCTGCTGCGTTCTCTATTGTTGGCAGCCGTGGCTGTGATTGGCTGCCTCTCAGCCAATCACAGATGTGGCTGCTGGTCCACCCCCTGCGTTCTATGTTGCTGGCATGCTTGTAGTTCCAGCAGGCGGGGAGCCAGATAAGAATGCAGATGCTTGGTTTACTGTTGCAGTTCTCTGAATTTGACTCAGCAGAGATCACTTGCTTCTGCACTGTAAAAATGTTATAACCTGAACAGAGTTGAGAAAAAGACCATAATCCTATTCTACAAACCTATGGTTACAGAATCAACGCATTCAGTGCTAAATTTCAAGAAATTCAGTGAATTGCTTTGTTTAAACAAATAACATATGCTGTAATATTATTGTTTCAGTTGAGTAAATCTATTTAAATTATTATTCTAAAAAAATTAATCTACTTGCATATTAAAGTTATACCAGCAAGAATAAGTATTTATGTAGAAAATTACGATAAATCAAGCCTTACTTGACTAGTGATTTAAATCATGATTTAAATCAAAACCACCCTGATGTTTACATTCTCCCACCTTAATTATAACACAATTACATTATTTGTTGCTGTTTCTTTTAGGGCATGGCCGGGAAGGGGATGTCGAGAGGGGCTCTGTATACCGGCTACGGAGTAGATATGGAGAAATCATGCAAGTTTGCCGCAGGGACAGTCACCGAGAGGTACAAGCAGGTAGCCATGAGTACCCTGGAGAAGGGGTCTACCTGCTTAAATTGGACAATTCCTATTCCCTCATGCGTAACAAGACTCTATATTTTCATGTATACTACAGCAGCTGAGGAATGCAGTGAAAGGAATTGAACAAGAAGGCCTGTGCAGTTTTATGGGCATTTGTCAGAGCAATTTTTCTACCAGTGAAAACCCGTTTTATAGATGTGTATCTTTAGATTTTTCTTATGTGCCTTTTTTTAAGTTGTGCATTTGTGTCCTCTTTCATGGCAGAGCAGACAGATGTATATTGTATATCGGTTTGAATAATTTTCTGCTCTTAATACTAGTAGGAAATGGTTTTTGTTTTCGTAATGACAGAATCTTCAAAATGCTCAGTAAAAATTACAATGGTTTGCTGAAAATATATTTTCCTTTTTTTCTTTTATTTAATTAGTAGTGGTACATATGTTTAGATCACAAACCTAATATGCTAAAAAGAAAAGGAAAATGATGATGGGGGGGGCACACTAATCAGGTGAATCCAAAAATGTGTTTATTTAAAACAACATTCACAACGTTTCGGGACACACTGTCCCTTCCTCAGGTACAGTGCGTCCCGAAACATTGTGTATGTTGTTTTAAATAAACACATTTTTGGATTCACCTGATTAGTGTGCTCCCCAATCATCATTTTCTGTGCTATAGAACTATTTGCCCTTGGAGTGGAGGGCTAGGGGGAAACCTACTTATTTGTCTGGCATACAGCCAACATCGTGTGCTGGAGTGTACTCTAATAGTGCTGTTTAAAAGAAAAGGACCATAGCAAATTCATCAGTAATGTACACATTTTAATTATGTAAATACTAGTTTACTTTCTCTGAGAGCTTACACCTTGCCAACTGTTTAAAAATTGATATTTCTGTTAACTTTATTATAAACTTTATCTGTTGTATTCAGCTAGATCAACTGGACTTAAAGTTTACTTCATGAAGACGTTTCGCTATTCATCTGACTGGCTTTCTCAATTCAAAATGACTTGTACAAGAATCTGTTGGCAATATAAGTACCCTGGAAAGTCCCAATTAGATATGACAGCCAGTTGTTAGGGACCTTCTGAATGCAAGGTGTGGATGCATTTAGGCTAAGGGGTGTTATCGAAACTGCCCATGGTAAGGTGTCAAAATAGCATTGTAAATGGCAGACAGTTTGTGTTGAACCCCCCACCTCTATTCAGGCTTGGTTTCTTCATTTTCACATAAATGGCCTCCTTGACACCTCTCTTGAACCAGTCATGTTCCATTGCTAACTCCTGGCTGTCGTATGCTATTTGGATCTTTAAAGGGTACTTATGGTACCAACAGATTCTTGTACAAGTCATTCTGAGAAAGCCAGTCGGATGACTAGCGAAACGTTTTCAAGATCTAAACTTTAAGTCCAGTTGATCTAACTGAATACAACAGATATACCATGACCTGGATGAATGAGAACCTTTACAAACATAAACTTTAGTTGTAATGTTTTGTTTGAAACATTTAGGGGTTGTTAGGCTTCTTTAAAGGGGAAATTTGACGCAAATAAAAGCAGTATTTTTAGATTCGAATGACCTTAATCCGATAATCCAAAATTTTGTCTGTGCTTCTGAGAATACTTGTCTGTTATGGTCTTGCACTTGACTTAGTCCCTGAATTTATTAAGTGGCTCAGTAGAGATATAGACATTTTGGACCCGTCTAAACAGCCAATCATGGGAAGAAGGACCTTTGCAGAACCTGAAATGGCTGCTCACTACTGACGAAAGCATATAAAAGTGTATGAAATCATTTTTTTAAAAATTGTTTATATTAGGTATGTGTAATATAAACATATATATAAACATTTTAAAAATATTTTCCACTGAACTTTCCCTTTAAACATTTGGAGTCTTTTAAGTGAGGGTTTTTTTGGGCATAGGATCAGGCTGCCTCTGAGTTTCATTGTATGTTGTGAAAAAATATCTGCACAGTTCATAAAGATTTTATGCTGGCCATACAATAACTTACCTGTTGATGTTTTGACATCAGCCTGAGCTGATTAATTTGCAATTGACTTTATGTTCTTTAGGCTGGGTACACATGGGCCAGGATTTGTCCCAACCGACTGTTCACTACTAGCGAGTCACAGCAAAAGTATACTGTCAATTCGCCATAATGGAACGTGCAGCCCCAAAGGGAACTGCATGATCGTCCGTTATTTAGCAACATAACCAATCGCCTGTTTTTCTGATCCAGAAGAACTGGTGACCGAGATTGGTTGTGGCCGCCCCCACCCACACCATACAATATGACCGACTGACCAATAAACGGTACTGACGGATGGTTGGTGTACCCAGCCTTATGTTTTATTGCAAATGAATGGTTCAGTCTGATGAACTTTGGTTGGTTCATTTGCTGGACGGCCTGATATTTATTGATTCAGTTTTTAACATTATGTATGACCAAGTTAAGACTTTATTCCCCTCTCCATGCACAGTGTATTTTAACCAGGGAATGTGTTGGCATCTACTGGAGCTTAGCAGTTTTTAAGTATCATCAGTAACTAGGATACAGAGATTAAATGTTAACGCTATTTCTTATCCTTCACCACTATTTACTAAAATGTGTGTATCGATTAAGTCTATTGAGTTTGTTTTTTTTAATAACATTAGTGAAGTCTAAGAATAGTCAGCCTTGTTGGGGCAAGTGCCAAAAAAAATCTGCAGCCTGCTCATAAACCGGGTACCCTTGAATACCTGCAAATGAATGCCCCCTATCCCACTGCTGCTCACCCAATCTGTACCTGCAAACCTGACCTGCAAAATATTTTTTCAGGTAACATGGCCCTAAAAAGGGGTACACAACCCCATGCAGGCCTCACAATTTTGACACTATAACAACACTCTCCCCTTCATGATTGATTACTGATTGGTTTAACAAAACTTGAACCTTCTACATTCTTCTGAATTATTACAGAGAACCATAGATGAGATTGCAAAAAAATCCCTGCCACATATGCCGAGTTACCTACCTCTGTTCTTGACAGTTTATTCCAGTGATTCAGGTTGTACTTATAAATTCCCCTGAAAAAGCTGAAGTGCCAGAAAGGCCATGTTACCTCAAAATGTATGCAAATTTTACAGTTGTAGAAAAAATGCATTAAACGTGCTTTCTTTGAAATTTTAGTAGGATATTTTTAAATAAATATCTGAAATATTACATACAAAATTTGATGTTTTTATTTTTTCCAATATTTTCAAACTCCGTATTTTAATTATTTTTTTTAGACAGCCATGGTCTGATAAAAAAGGCGTGTCAAAATAGCATTTGTATCTCATTAACATTATGATAGCTATTATCTGTCTGTAGAGGAATAGTAGATAAACATCATCTAACTATCTGACAATCTTTATTAGGAGATTGTAGAACAAATTACATTGAGGAACAAAATTGAATGGATGGGTACCGTATATACTCGAGTATAAACCGTCCCGAGTATAAACCGAGGTACCTAGTTTTAGGTAAAAAAGGAGGAAAACCACATTTGATGCGAGTATAAACCGAGGGGGTAGTATTTGCCACTAAAGATGTTTGTAACACAACTCCCAGCATGCTTTATTTCTGGGAGTTGTAGTTTTCAAACATCTTAAGTTGCAAATACTTCAAATAAGAGTAAAACACTTCTTTATTTGTGCATACTGTATGCACAAATATAGGAGGATTTACCCCTATTTGCAAGATTTTGCCACTTAAGAGTGTTTGAAAACTACAACTCCCAACAATAAAGCATGCTGGGGGTTGTAGTTTTCAAACATCAATTGGCAATACTTGCAATAGGGGTAAATCCCCTTTATTTGTGGCTACAGTATGCACAAATGAAGAAGGTTTTACTCTTATTTGTATTATTTGCTACTTAAGATTTTTGCCCTTGTGTCCCTGTGCAAGTCAATGTTTCTCTACCTTGTCCGGCGGCCGCGCGATCCGCATCCTCGCTCCACAGCCTCTGCGCATCCGGATGATGTCACTAACCGCGCCTCTCACTTTGTGGGCGCCGGGTATGTTGACATCATCCGAGACAGAGGCTGTGGAGCGAGGATGCGGATCGCGCGGCTCCGACAGGTAGGAGGAACATTGACTCGAGTATAAACCGAGGTAAGATTTTCAGGCTTTTTTAAAAGCCTGAAAACCCGGTTTATACTCGAGTAATAACGGTAAATTGGACAGTTAAGATTCTGTGGAGGAGGGAAGCATTGTGGATGAAGGATACAGTAGTTCTGTCTCCTTTCCTTGTCTGCCAGTCCAACCAATGCATGCTTGATACATGATTGCATGTATTTCCATTGGTTGACCCACCAATCGATAAAGGGCATGTCCACCCCCAAAACTATAATCCCCCCAAACTACTGGCCCATCATGTAGTGTAGTTTATCCTTACCATCACATCCCAGCTCCATAGGTTCTCCTGTAGCCCCCCCCAAAGTCCAAAAACGCCCCACCAGGAGGATAGCACGAGTCCATATAGGACTCTGCCTCCTACCTGGCCTCCGGGAGAAGTTTGGAAGCGTACTGCAGCCCTTCTCCCCCTCCCTCTCCCTCCCTCTCAGGATGTCCCTCCCCCTAGTATAAATCCCTTAATATATAGTATTGCCCTGCCAGCCAGCCCCAACCGCTATATTTATATGTTTAGAAAGCTCCCCAAACTTTACTTACCTCTCCTCTTTCTCCGCCGAAATGAGCTGCTGGCAGCCGCGTCCGTGATGGCTGCCGCTCAGCCCTCACAGACGCGACTGCCGGTCCCGCCCTCTGCTTGCATTTCTCGCAAGCAGAGGCGGGAGCGCAGCGGAGGAAGAGTGGTAGGTAAGTAGAGTTTGGGGGAGCTTTCTAAACATATAAATATAGCGGTTGGGGCTGGGCTGGCAGGGGGAATCATATATTAAAAAATTAATTTTAGGGTGGACATACCCTTTAAGGAGACAGAGCTGCCGTTCAACACAGGAGTGCTACCAAACTCTGCCGCTACTATTTATAAGACAAGACTAAAGCTGGGTACACACAGTACCAATCTTTCAAAGATGATAGACAGAATCTGTAAGATTGGAAGATGAAACTATGGTCAGTCACAAGCGTGCTACCTATCTAAAGTATAGGGAGATGGTTTATGCCTAACTGTCTTAGCCCTGGTTGAAATAGAGCTGCAAAGAAGGATTTTGTTATTATTACTAAATTGCCAGTAAAATGTGTAGCTGTAAAACAAGAATTAACATATAGTAAACAATTATGAGCGTTTATTCGTATTTAAAGGACATGTCCACCATTAAAAAATAAATAAATAACTGGTCTATTGTCAGTTGCCTGCCCCCAACCACAACTGATATATTTTGAACTTTTTAGTACCTGCGTTACTAACGCATATAATATATCGGTAAAAATAACAGTTTGAGTTGCAGGCAGATATCTGACAAATATTTTTTTCTGTTTGTTTTAATGGTGGGCATGCCCTTTAATGGACTATTAAAATAGCTCAACCAATAAAAGCTGAAATTACTGGTTATTGAATTCCAAGGATTTATTGAATCTGACACATTGTATGCACTTAAATCTAAACCTCTGTAATATAATTGCACACTGCTTTAAAACTTATTTTCCTTTCTGCTTTAACTTAAAATATATCAGATTTATCTTTTATATATTTTCCAAAGAATATGAATGTACAGCATATTGTGGACTGAACCTCCCTTCTTTAAATAATTACATTTATTAGTTAGGTGAGCAAGTATATTCGTTGCCTTATTTAAGGTAAACTCAATTATTATGATGCTCACTCTTGTATGTATAATGCAGGGAAAGGCAACAGTAGCTCTCCGGATGTTTGAAAACTACAACTCCCAGTATTCCCTAAGTACAGATTGCTTGTAAAGGAATGCTGGAAGTTGTAGTTTTCAAACATCTACTGGTTTCCTGTCCCTGACTAAAATGATTGAATATTTGAGCCACAAGGCAAACTATGCAGTTTTGCGTACTAGTCTGCAGGAAATAAACCCTACATATAAATAAAATATGTTCTCTTCTATAATCACCAAAGTGCAATTATTTAGAATCCTGTGAGTTGTTGTTGTGTAATATTTCATGTGTCACTTTTTCTATGTTGTATGATTTTCTGACATTTCTGTGTCTTCAATAAAGTTCCTAAAACAAAATGAGATTCATACTTGAAAGATTCATAAAATACCATATATACTCGAGTATAAGTAAAATTTTTCAGGCTTTAAAGTTAGCCTGAAAACCTAACCTTGACTTATACTCGGGTCAAGTCCTAATTGTGGATAGTAACCAGTAGGTGGCGCTATGTTAACCTACACAGAAAGTTACAGGAGCTGTTCTGCCTTTACAATCCTTCCTGCTTCCTGTAGTCTGGCTGCTGGACTCACTCAGCACTGTCACTGCTCATCTGGATGCTGTAAATCTGATGGGTCCTCTCAGTTTAGGGCAAAAAACAGCTGCTAGTACAGTGCAAATGACAGCTTGAAACTACAACTCTAAGGTGACATTTTTAACCATTGGGATCAGAGTCTTTTACTATATGGGGGCCAGAGGGCCCTTTACTATATGGGGGTCAGAGGGCCCTTTACTATATGGGGGCCAGAGGGCCCTTTACAATATGGGGTTCAGGAGAATTGTAAATTATGGTAAGCTTAATTAAGTTTACTGAACCTTGCCACTCCACATGTTTAGAAACAAACTCCCAACAACAAAGCATGCTGGGAGTTGTAGTTTCCAAACATCTGGAGTGGCCAAGAATTGGAGGTTACTGGTACTGGATTTGCTATTACTGTATGGGATTCATGTATGGGAATTCTGCCGTCCATTTAAAGGGTAACTAATTTCTACCCTCTGCTTATACTCAAGTCAATCAGTTTTTAACATATTTTTGCGGTAAAAATGGTACCTCACTCGACTTATACTATATATAAGTAAATACGTATGCTATCAATAAAATTGTGTCATTAAAGGGTATCTCCACTTGTTTTTATAAGTTTGTGAATCCAGTTTCTATTGAAGAACGGGAGGTAAAGGAGCTGTGCCTTACCTCCGTTCTTCAATAGCACCACAGGAGCCAGGTAAGAAACTTACCCGCATCGCTCCCCCGCCGCGCGCTCCCCCGGCGTATGTCTACAGTCCCGACGGACCCTTGTTTCATGCGCATAGATCGCGCATGCGCATAGAAGACAAGGTCCGTCGGGACCTGTCAGACTAAGCGCCGGGGGAGCGAGCGAGCGGGTAAGTTTCTTACCTTGTCTCCTGGCTCCTGTGTGTTCTATTGAAGAACGGAAGGTAAGGCACAGCTCCTTTACCTCCCGTTCTTTAATAGAAGTGGATTCACAAAACTTATAAAAACGAGTGGAGATACCCTTTAAAAAAAATTGGAAAGTCCTTGTCTACTAGAATTTAGTCAGACTGACTAAATGATGTTCTTTTGTGGCCCAACAGATGTGATCTTTCCCCCCCAAGAATTCACAGGCAATTATCCCTAAAGCGGCAGGCACCCTACAGCGCACAATAACATGAGTCAAATGGGCAATTCTAATGTAGCACATTTCATCTGCATTTTGCAATGTTGTTTTTGTAATAATCTGAAATTGGAGTGCATGCGACTTGCAAAAAAATTTCATACCCCTCCATATCTAGACCACACTGCAAACCCCTTGCAGTGTAACCTAGCCCTAAGGTACATTTCTTTCCTCAGGTCCTTTATCCTTGGATAAAAGGAAAATCATAATATAATTGTAGGATAATGTCTGAGAATGGTGAGGCACTGTCTCTAAATTAGTCTCTAACTAGACTGGGAATCTTTATTGTGGTGCTCGATAACTAATTAATAAATACAATTTATGTGAGTTGAAAAAACTATTTCAGTATGTAAGATGAAGGAAGACCTTTGAAGAGGACAGTGCAGTGCCAGCTTCAAGGTGGGTCGGTAAGAAAGTATTGCAAAATTTGGGGAGGGAGGTGAGGATGGCAAGTATAACATTTTGTGGAGGAAACTGTGGAGGAAAGTTCAAACGCATCGAAATATGAAAGCCTAACCCCTCCTGAATAAAACGGTATGCCACATTCATGGGTGTACCCAGAGACATGGCTACCAACTAACCCAGAGCGTGACCAGTGCCAAATGTCAGTAGAAGCAAAAAAAAATTAGCCAGTTTTGTATTTGAACAGTCTGCAGTTTTTCCACAAAACACCCCCCCAACTCAGAAATAACCCCCGCACAACTTATATTAAATTTGGCACAGCCAAGACCCTTCACTATGTAACGCTGTAGTTCGTTCATTCATACCATCAATGGTGTGGCCGCGCGTCTTCGTAGAAGTTTGCACTTTTACCAGATTTTTCAAAAAAAATTAACATCAACAACATTCAAAAAGGTAGAAATCCTGCCAAAACCCCATGGAATGTAAAAAAAAAATTAAAAGTTACCAAATAT
This sequence comes from Hymenochirus boettgeri, assembly GCA_019447015.1. NCBI lineage: Eukaryota > Metazoa > Chordata > Amphibia > Anura > Pipidae > Hymenochirus > Hymenochirus boettgeri. The sequence goes on along the minus strand of CM033476.1, from coordinate 229,746,266 downwards.
CAATCTCCCAAATGTCCTGAATTAAACGGTATCCATATGTGTTATTACACAACCAGACGTGGAAGCAAAAAGCTCCACAATGTGAGCCATTGCACAATGGCTCAGAAACGGCGAAAATATTTAGCCAACCCCGAATTTGGACAGTCTGCAGTTTTTTCCACAAAACACTCCCGTACCTTAGAAATAACCCCCACAACTATATATTCTGAAATTTCACACCTTCAGCTATGTAACACTGTAGTTGTTCTTCATACCATCAATGGTGTGGGGCGCAGTTCTTCGTAGAAGTTCGCATTTGCCTGAAAAAACTGAACACAAAAACCTTCAAAGGTAGAATTCATGCCAAAACTCATGGAAATCTAAAAAAAAGTTACTAAATAACATCTCCCAAATGTCCTGAACAAGGTAGCCATATGTGTGGTCACATGCGGACGTGGAAGCGAAAAGCCAAGAAGTGAGACAATGCACGATGGCCAGAAACGGCGAAAATATTTAGCCAACTCCACTTGGGACAGTCTGCAGTTTTTTCCACAAACACCCCCGTAACTTAGAAATAACCCCCACAAACTATATATTCCTGAAATTTACACACCTTTCAGCTATTTAATGCAGTAGTTGTTCATATCATACATCATGGTGTGGGCTCAGTTTTTGTAGAACATTCGCATGTTGTCTGAAAACAATGAACAAAAAACACCTTCCAAAAGGTTAGAATTCATGCCAAAACATCAGGATCAAAAAAATAGTTACTAATATCAATCTCCCAAATGTCCTGAATCAAACGGAGTAGCTATATGTGTGGTTAACACGCCGACATGGACCAAAACCACGAAGTGGAAACAATGCACAATTGGCTCAGAAAAGCAAAAATATTCAGACCAAATCTGAATTTAAAAACAATCTGCAATTATTCCCCAAAAAACAACCCCCACAAGCACATATATTTCTACGAATCCACACCACCTTTATCGACGTAATTTTCGTAGTTTTGTTCATTCGTACCATCATGGTGTGGGCGCATTTATCGTGAAATCGCAGTTTAGCAGATTTTTCAAAAAATTTAAAAAAAACACTCTCAATAGGAGACATGCCAAATCCCAAGTAATGTAAAAAAAAGTACCAAATTCAATCTCTAATTGTCCTGAATCAAACGTTATCCCCTATGTATGGTTTACACACGCAACTGGAATAACTAGCACAAGTGAGCCAATGAACAATGGCCCCAATTACAGCAACTTTTCAGATTTGTCAATACAACACCCCGTCTATATTAGAAATACCCCCCAACCACATATAGTCTTGGAATCTTACACACCTTCAGCTACACAATGGTGTGATTTCCTTCTGCATATCACCAAGGTGGTGTGGGTGCAGTTCATGTAAATTTCGCTTTTTACAAGATTTCAGAAAAATTTTATAAAAATACAATCAAAACTAAAAAATACGGCAAATTTTCCATGTCATGTAAACAAAAAAACTTGTCAATATCAACTCTTACCAAATGCCCTGAATCCCAACGGTCATTCCATATGGTGGATGCACAAGGTACTGGCCACCAACTAGCTCAAGAGGATCAAATATACACTTGTAATTACAAGAAAAAAATCAAAGTGCTCTGTAATTTCAAACACCCCCCAAACTTGGAAATCGCCCCCCACAAATAACACCCCACTAAATCACTCTCCACACATGTGTCTGAATCAATGGTATGCCTAGTGCGTGGATGTACACAGGGACTGTGCCAACCAAACTAGCTCAAATGGGATGCATGCACATGTATTATAAGAAAAATCAAAAGGGCTAGTAATTTCAAACAGCCCCAAAACTGTGGAAAGCCCCCACAAATAAACCCCGCCCCCCACTAAATATCAATTTCCCAACTGTTCTGAACAAACAACGCTATGCCATATGCTGAATGCACCACAGAGACGTGGCCACCAACTAGCTCAAAGGGAACTGCAGCACAAATGCAATACAAAAAAAATCAAAAGGCTCGTTAATTTGAACAGCCTACCCTTTTCTAAAGGCAACAGTCCGACAACCATGGAAAATTCCCCCCCCCAAAACTATAATTTTTTTGGAATCTACATACACCTTCAGCTACGTTCACGTGCCAAACTTTCATTAACATACATGAAAATTTCCAGACCCAGTTATCCAAGAACTAGTGTTTAGGAGGTTTTCTACAAATAAATAAGAGATTTCAAGGGTTGAAATCTAAAACCCTTTAGACAGCAGACAAAAACCAACTTAAATGTCAGTCTCCCACATAATGCTGCATCAAACGTATGCCACTATGTGTTGGTGCCACAGAGACGTGGCCACCAACTAGCTCAAATGGGATGCATGCAAGTCCAATTACAAGAAAAAAACAAGGTTCTTTAATTTGAACGAGCCTAAATCAACTGGAAATACCCCCCACAAACGATATATTTTTGGAAAGCTACACACTTCAGCTACATGATGGTATCATGCTTCTATATATCATGAAGAATTCCAGACGCTGTTATGCATAGACTCCGTGCTTTAGGAGAGTTTGTGAAAAAGAAAATATAGGAGACTCCAATGGTTTGAAATCCTACCTAAACCACATTGGCAAGTAAAAGATTACCCTACCTGGCAATCTCCCCACAGCCTGATCAAAACGGTATGTTGCCGATATGGGTGGGTGCAAACAGAGACGGGGCACACCAACTAGCTCAAATGGGATCCATGCGCAATTGCAATGAGACGACCAAAAATAAAACGCACAACACCACCCCCCAACCTATCCCCCTCCCCTTTATCGAGTGTATTTTAGTGAAAACCGTATAGTACGGAGAGTCATCACCGTTTTTGCAGCACTTTACCGGATCATAAAATTCAATCCGGCCTCTTTTTTGGTAAAAAACAAAAATCCCTGCTAAATAGGTTTAGTTCCGTGAAATCCAACAAATAATGAATCCGCGTTTACTTTACCTATATCGCGGGGACAATTGGGAAGCTTGGAGAAGACAAGTTTTTTTTTGCTAATTAAGTTTTAGGTAAAAAAAAAAAAGGTGTTTGATCACTTTAGATTTTTTTGTGTGCCAATTTCCCTTTTTTTTTTTGATTATTTCCCAAAGATGATCATCAATCATCTAGGGACATGATAACGAAATTGGAATACGGGCATAAATGTAATCAGAAATGATCACCAAATTTTGATCTCTGTCCCATTTTTGCCTCCCAAGTCTTCATTAATGGAACTCAAAGTTCCATTCAACAAATGTAAGATAAAGTGGTCAGCATGACAGCTTTACTATATAGGTTACTGCAGACGTGACCGAATGGAGATTCACAGTGCAGTACCTCAACTAGCATCCTATTAATTCTCTTAGAGAAGACCCCGGTGAAGGGGAAGTTCAGTGATGTCACCGAACATTCCTACTGCTCTCTCTTCTTGCTGCTGGTAGCACTTCAAAGAGTGCTACTTCAGATCCCCCCATCGGTATTTCTGAAACCGTGGGGGATCAAGGGGGCTAGGGGGCACCTGAATACTGCCCCCGATGCCCATAGCACGTCAGGATTTCTTTTTTAAAAGGGAAGCCACAGAACGGGAAATCACTTACTATGAGCAGTTTTGAGCCTTTTCAGTGGAGAACGTTATTCACGTTCTGTGGCGTTAAAGTGTTTAAGCACTTGATCAATAGTTATATCAATATAAACAAATAATGTAGTAATGACATTAAAGAATGAATTAATATATTTAAAGAAAAGAATTACATGAAATGTAAATAAGGCAAATCTATAAATAATAAAGTACTTGACAGTTCCCACACTCATGTTTTGTAATGGGATCTTAAAATGGGCTGTTATCCACACCCCCAGGAAGTTTTTACAGGGAGGCAGGAAGCTTACAAAGGAAACATATTTCCACTTCCCTTTTCTGGAGTGTTCGTAGGAAGGTTGCAAGAACTATAGTCATCCTTTGTAAAACATGTGACCAGTCTCTATATATCAGGATAGGCAACCTTGTAGATCTCCAGAAGTTTTGAAACTACAACTCCCAGAATTACCTAACTAAAGAGTTCTTGTGAGGAATGCTGGAGTTGTGAGTTTGAATCCCATAACTAAGAGTGCTTGTAGAGGAATGCTGAAAGTGTAGTTTTTTAAACATCTGGAGACTACTGGTTGCTTATCCTTGCTCTATATGATAGGAGGATGAAAGGAAACATCTCCCATGCCCATTCCTCTGAGACATATTAAGTGAGTTTGTTAATGATTATTACTATTTATCAGTCAATCGACCCCATAGAAGCCATGAACCGTGTCCTGAAAGCGACAAATATAATAAGATTAAAACATGACAGGAGTCTGGGTCTCTTTAGAGGACCTCCAGATTTACCAATAGTGATGCCCCGCTCACACACTTACCAATATGGCACCCCCTTCTAACTCATTTACCAATAGTAATCCCTCGAACGAATCCCTGGTGACAGCTGTGGGGTCTTAGGCCACATAGCGTGCGTTTTTTCGCTCGCAGACTTTCGCTAAAAGGAAACTGCGGGAACACGAAACTTCAACAAGCGATTTCCGGCGCAGTGATCTGGAAGTAGCTGATTGCTATACTAACAGCATGATTATGTTTCCAATCCAGAATTGGTTTCAATCATCTTATTTCAGAAGAGTCTAATTGGTAGATAGCCAATAAGATTATTTTTTCTAAAAGAAGCTTGATGTGTAACCATTCTGATTAGTTACAATCAGATGTCTGCCAGAAAGCTTACCAATAAGATTTTTGGCTGAAAAGTACTGATTGTAACCAATTCTGATTTGTATACGTAACCATCAGATATTTTCTAAACAGTAATTTGTTACATTCAGATTTTTCAGAAAGATTATGATTTGTAGTTTAACCAATCAGATAGTTTCCAATTAGAATTGGTTACAATTAGCATTCTTTCAGGAAGACTAGATATCTGTTCCCAAGAATCCCAGAGCGCATTATGACAGTAAGTCCTGTATCTTTTTCAAAATTTTTTGAGAATCTTTAAACTTCAAATTTGTTCTAAAATTTCCCTGAACTCCGAAATACAATTGTAATGTCAAATAACAGTTCGATCAAGAGAAAGTAATTTTTATTTTTTCAACTTCTTAATGTATGTACGTTTTCCAGACCATTTTCCAGGTTCACAGTGTCTTTCTAGATGTTAGAGTCTGCAACTTCATGTATATTTACATGTATTTCTAAGCACGACCGCTTCCAGTCAATCCAAACAAGATGTTGTGTATATATGTCACCCTGTAATAACTATTGGGGTCACACCAAAGGTTCCCTTCTGCCTGCTGTATATTGTGTAACATATTATTTAGGGGATGAAATCCAAGATTTCATAGGATTTCTTTATTTTTAAATCTTCCTTATTTTTTTTTGGTACACACATCCCTTGAATTTTATAGTAGTTGCATTTTATTCAAGCCTGTATCCACATATAGCTAAACATACCCCACATATTTCCCACTTTTGCTAGTATATATTATATAAAAGATTCAATGTATGAATAAACTCCAAGACGGCGGGACAATTTCATTGTACAATATGTATAAAGGGACACTGGGAAAAAGCATATGCTTACTTTTAAAACTTTTAAAACTGCCTCGTACCCCTTTTTGTTCGACCTTAAGTAAGTTTAACCTGTGTGCAGGCCCATCTGGTGGGAATCAAGTTAATTGCACACCTTCCAAATGTCCTAGATTACAGGGCATTACATGCTTTGCCTTATTTTGTTCTGTTGGTGCGGTAATATGAGGGTTAAGAGCTGTCAATCATGAGGAACAGCAGTCCATGTGGTGTACAATGTCCATGTAACCACACACTCAGTCTCCTCATCTCACTTGTGGGTTTGCCCAGCGTCAGATTGAGAGTAATGACTCTTTTAACCGGGGGTTGGCCAGCAGATTACCAATGGAGATCACAGTCAGCTAAGGAAATGTGTAGTTTCACATTGCAGGGTGGTGATAGCCATTGCAAAGATTTGTACACGCACAAGGTAAAAAAAAAACCTCCTTTTACTTAAGTAAAGACAATAAGAACTGTAAATGGGATGAGTGCCCACTGGCAATATACAACGGCACTGTAAGGGGCTCATTTCCTTTGTGTCCTCTTTTCCCCACAAAGGCCATGTACACACTCTTTTCCACTCTCCTTTCTCTTCCATTGTAGTCTTTTTGCAAAAATTGTGTTTCTGGGGGATATGTGTTATCAATAATTCAATTTGATCAATGCAGTAAACAATAAATATTTATGTTTGAGATGTTTTCCCATTGTTAGTATTAAAGGGAAGTTGGGTTGTGATAGGCGTAAAGGGAGAATTGATGGATAGGCGCTAAAGGGAAGTATTTGCAAATATGTGCTAAAGAAGAAAAAAAAAAGATGCAATAGTGCTAGGGGTAGGATAGGAGTAGGAGTTTGATGCGATAGGCGCTAAGGGGAAGTTGATGCGATAGGCGCTATAGGGGGAAGTTGATGCGATAGGCGCTATATGGGGAAGTTTGATGCGATAGGCGCTAAAGGGGAAGTTGATGCATGCGAAGTGAAGTGCAGCTAGGCGCTAAAAGGGGGAAGTGTGATGCATAGCTGCTACAAGGGAAGTGAGTGATAGGCGCTAAAGGGGAAGTTATATCCGCTGTATTCATTAGATCAACTGGACTTGAAAGAGTTCTTAAGACGTTTCGATAGTCATACCGACTGGCTTTATCCAATTCAGAATGACTTGTTAACAAGAATCTGTGGCAATTATTGACCTGAAAATCCAATTAGCATATCACAGTCCAGGTGTTAAGGGTGTGATTTGGTAGTGGCGGGGTGATATGTAAGTGGGATTTCCCGGTACAATATGCCACAGTATCTGTTACAGTCATTCTGAATTGAGACAAGCCAGTCCGTGACTAGCGAACTCTTTCAAGAACTACATTCAAGTCAGTTGACTAATTGACATACAGGGATATACCATGCGGGATGAATGGAACTTCACAAGCATACAGGGAGTTGATATAATACGGCTTTCAAAGGGGAAGTTGAATGCGATACACGCTAAAGGGAAGTTGAGTGCCATCGTTGCTAAAGTTGCACTGATGCCGACAGCATAAAAGGGGAAAAGTTTACCAGATTGCGGCTCGGCTACATCCTATGTTAGTTTTGACATTGGTCAGGTTGGTTAGACAACTGCGGGTCAGGTCTGTTGAATTTTGGATGCAAGTTATAGTGATCTTTAGATCCAGCACATGGCCGGGTAACTCAGCTAGTATATATATATACTCCCTCTTCAATCTCTATCTGCCATGATGCTCTATGCTACTCTCAATGTAAGTATCCAAAAGAGTAATGATAGTATTTTAATGTTTATTCAGTGCAAGTGCAATCAGCAATGTTCGGTCCAGTTTCAGATCTTTAACAGCTCAATGTGTATATATATACCTAGCAGGGATAAATATTTTTTCCAGCTAGCTTGCTCTTTGTAAAAACCCCCTTTCTCTAATGGTGTTTGCATTCTACCCTGGAAACATTTGCAGTTCAGGTGTGTCTCTGTGTTGTTTTCTCTAATTTAGTATACGACGTAAGATGGTGACTGGTGGACATGTTTAAAGGTTGCACTCATTGTCTCACATACTGCCCTGGTGCAAGTTTCATCCTCTTTCACGACACATCCCACTTTCTTTAGGATGGGGAAAGTGGATTTTCTATGCAACATGGTCTCTACAGGGAAGCTCCCGCCAGCTTATCAGGTAGGAAGGAAAATACAAACTAAGCTGTATCTTTAAAGTTTGTGTATTTATTAGGTTACTCTTTACTGGGTAACTTATATACAAATACATGCATATAAATCACTGTCATTAGACATCTAGCACAAATAAAGAAACCTCTACCAAATAAAGAAACCTGTAAGAAGTGAACTATCCAGAAGCTAATACCTTGCAATATCAATCTTGACACACCTAATCATTAAACCCCTAAAGGTGCACCTATTGGGCTAGCTGGTTAATCCTTCAAACATACCTGTTAAAATCTGTAATTTTATAGAAACACTATGGTGCACAGCGCAGGAGAAGGTAATATATAGTATATTGGGGTGAATAATAAGACAATTCCATGTAGTCCAACCTATTCAGCAATGCCCCAATTTTCCTGCCTAACCTTAAAAATCCAGAGGAAGGATGGAAAAAAAACACGGTACGAAGTGAACAGACCTACAAAATGCCAATTAGAAAATATCCTCATCAACTGTATGTCGTTCCTTACTGCAACATGCAACTCTTTACGTTTAGAAACTCATTCATCTTTTCTTTTTTTGTTAATTTACCAAAACCCATCCAAGAATGGAGGAGTAAGAAAGATACAAGCTCGAGCCCCACATGTAAAGTGGAAGGGTTACAAGGTATTCTGTTAATGACAACAGGTATTTAGGGATGAATCATTTGTCCCAGTGGTTTTCACTGACAATAGCCCAGATGACAATTTCAGGATCTTTAGGGCTAGGCCACAAGTAACTCGGTTTAACCTGTTTGCGCATGCGACTTCACTTGACAATTGGTAATGGAATTGCAGTATTCGTAAAATGCACGCAATTTAATATGCACATGCATTTGCGCATCTGTTTTTCGTTGCAGTCAACGTTTTTTGCGCAAATACATCGTTTCCATAATTTAAAATGGCAAAAATCCCAGTGCGCAAACACGATAACAAGCACAAACAATGCCACCAGAATGTCATACGCATCGCTTGGTACCTTGAGTGGGGCCTCAGCCGTAATTCCTGCAATATGTTACAGAAACATTTTACATCTCGGAGCATGTATCGGGCTTTGGGTTCCATAACTTCACCCCAAACTGACCTGAAATTAAACAGACCTGGCAACCCCACCCTGACCCAACCCCCGCAGCTTTCTAACCATGACCCCAACCCAAACTCACTGCAGTTGTTACCCAAACCTGACCCACAAACGGGTAACACATGGGTGCAAGACCCAATGCATATTACCCTTTTCTCCCATGGACCCCTATCCATTCCAAATTCCTGCATTACAAATGGCACAAACACCTTATAGCAAATTCCAGATAGATACTTCTGTGCACTTTTAACTTTTCACAGCATACACAAAACGATACTATGAAGTATTGACTAATAAGGAATTAGGTCATCGTAGCATTTCTGTCTTTTTGTCTATTTCAATGGGATGTTGGGATGGTATGTTCCTTTCAGACAGTAAGGATCACAGTATTTTAAAAGAACCAACAGATGCACACTTCATAAAACAATGGTTGAACATCTGCCAGGATCCTGTTGTGCTTAGGGTTGCCAACCCTCCTCTCTTATAAAATGAAAGACATGTAAAATATAAATGGCTGCAAAGGAGGCCTACAGGGCTCAGGAAATTTCAATAGACCTTTTTCTCAACAATGCTGCCGGTTTTAGATGTAAAAAATAAGCATTGGTATTGAATTATAGAATGAATTCAGCTTATTTATAGTGTACCTTTAATCTCCTTAAGGGCCTGAACCACACTAGGCATGTTTTCACACTGGGCACCTGACTGCGATCACCATTTTTTGCAAATCAAATTCAGGGCACAGCCACACTGCAACGCTATGCATCGCACATGGAATCGCACTGCATTTTTCATTAAGTATTGGACAATGAAGGCGATTGCGATTAAGATGGCTGGAACGCAAATCGCATTTGGAACCACCCGAAAGGCCAGTTTTGCAGCGTTTTCAATGATCTGAAAAAAAACGTCAGACAAACAAAAAAACACAGCAGTGTGGCTAGCCTCTCACTTCTTGGGGGGTGGCCATATGGCATGGATCACATTGCAAGTCGACGGTATGGTGCAACGCTTTTCGTTTCGGCGCCGTAGTGTTGGGCCTCAGCCTCAAATGGAGGAGATAGAGAAAATTTGCTTTTTTTTTTTTTGGTTGCTTAATTGCATTAATTAGACTTAACTAGGCACTCATTTCATTTGTTAACAAAATATTGCATATTACCGATATACCTTTGAGTATAAACCGAGTTTTTTCAGGCTGAAAATCAGCCTGAAAAATCGGACTCGGTTGCTACGAGTCAGGTAGCTACCTGATGCATTCCGAAGACTGCAACGATACTTTCGTTGTAACTGGCGCGCCGGCTGAGTCACTGCCGGCGCCAAAAGCCGGCGCCGGGCAGTGACGTTCAGCCGGCGCGCAGTACGCGAATGACGCGCGGCTGCGGAATGCTCAGGGATCCGTACCTGCCAGAATCCTTGGATCGAGGAAGCCCTTGGATGGAGGAGAGCCCACAGGGAGAAATGCCCCACAGGTACAACCTGAACTGGGTAGGGGGCATCAGATGTTTGGGAACTATACAAACTCCCAGCATGACTTTATTAGCTGGGAGTTTGTAGTTTCCAAACATCTGTGAATCCAAGTTGAGGTGGCATTCAAGGATGTTGGAAAAAACTAACTTTTCAATTAGGATTTTTAGAAATTGGGTAACGGTTTATACTCGGGTCGGTTTATACTCTGAGTAATACGGTAAAATAAAATCACAGCATTTACTGGGGTGGTCGACCACAACTGGTTGCATTGATTCAGCCACTCAGTAAGAAATTCATATATGGAAAAGTTATTGCAAATATGAAATGGCTGTGTTTTTGGTAACGGATTAGTTATTTAACATGACACTTTCGCTGTAGGCGTGTTAGTTAATCTAACTTTAAGATATTATCTTGTTTTCTTGCAGCAAGTGAGGGGACGGATGAGCTTCCAGCTACCACTACAACTTACCTCTACCAAACAGCGGATTGTGTTTGGCTTAGGTGGACTGGCGTTCCTATGCACGGGGACACCTGTGTTGCAGTTACACGTCTCACTAACTGGGAAGATGCACAGCCTCAGCCTTACGGACTGTCAAACTAAACTGCCAGGTTGGTGCACAAAGTGTGAAATGATTGGGGTTGGGAGGGTCTAAGTGCCCATACACTGGGCCGATTAGTACGTAAATCATCTATTATATCGGGAAAGTTGTTTCTTTTTTTGGTAAGATCATAGTATTGTATTCAATTAAATGTAATGTAACCTCACAATAGACAATCAGAAATAATCACCAAATTAATGAATGTCAAAACAATCAGTGTATGTATGGTAACATCTACGTAACAATTAACATTGTACATCCTCCTATTAAAAGTATTGTTTGTTGTTATTGCAATAACCGTTTGTAGTGTATGGTCGCCTTTACTCTTACTCTTTGCGCTTACAAGCCTATGCCCCTGGCTTATTATGACAGGTTCCTCTGCTGCAGGCAAAACAAACATCACGTTTGCGCATGCATTTCGGTTTTTAGAAAACGCATGCGATCGGAAATCGCAGGAATGTTTGCATTTCCGTGATTCCATGTTAGTGAAATTCACGTGGTGTGCAAGAAAAAAAAACAAAACGCTTGTGTGGCCTAGCCTAAACACAAAATCACCTGGGTGAATGCTATTGACTGTAGGGGGGCCACAGCATCTTCCCAATGCACATGCCTCCTATTCATTTGTGCCTCAGTTTTTGGGAGGGGGTGGATACATAGAGAGGAGTAAGTGCATACTAAACTAGGAGTGAGCTGAACAGGACATGGGATATCTAGTGACAGAAGCACTTGAGAGCAAAGGGATCAAGTTCCTGAACAGCATCTGAAAAGTAATCTAAATGTCTAAAGAAGTAATTTTTTTATCAGTTTAGATGGCACCTACACAGTGCACTTTATCTCATTAAGCAATATACAATAAAAACTAGCGTGCACCAAAAGGATCCGTGCTCTAAATCCTCTTTCCAAAATAAGAGATCTAGCTGATATGTAGGAAAACTGCCAACATTAGATAAGGACGCAGGATAGAGGCTTGAAAGATTATAGAATTAATGCATTGTGATCGCTCTGTTAAAATTGGGGGGGGCGCATGCTAGTGTCCGTTGCGCATGCCCCTTTCTGGTAGTGCATCACGATCAACCATTTTTGGTCTGAATTGGCATTGCCAGATAATGGAATATTACCAGGATTGCATGCAAGTGGACAACGTACAACCCGCAATGCATACGCAGTTGCAGTGCCTCTGAGTGTTGCACTTATGTTTACAAATATGGTTATGCTCTAATTAAGAACTGGCAAAACATACACACCCTTTTTTACCGGGCAAAGTTTTAATTATTCAAAACAGAAACATTTTATATGATGTAGAAAAATTAAACCACTATATAGTGTGTAAATCTAAATCAAAAACTTATGTGCTGACGGGGGGGAAACCTGCCCGTATAGATTGATTTCTTGCTGTGGGGCATAAATTAACTGGCTTAAAATTGTCTCCCTCTTTTATTCCATAGAGATATATACTCTTTATTGTCTAAATGTTGCGCAGCAATACAAGCTTTCAGAGTCAGATTGACACCAATAGGACCTGGGGCAATGGTTTTGCCTTTTTGTAAATGCATATAGGGAGCATTTCAGTAAATTCTTATTGTTAAATAAAATGGTGCTAATTTTGCCCCAACCAATCAGATCTTATTTAACATTTGAACGTCTAACCATGATTGGTTGCGGGCAAAATTAGCACCCTATTTTAAACGTAAAACTTTATTGAAAACCCTGAAGAACTTTATTGTATAACCACTGATAGTTTGCTAATGTTTCTTTTTTAGTGCACTTATTAAAAAATACATACACCCATTTACTGTTATTGCAGTGGAACCAAGATGTCTTAAGTCTCAAGACACAGGACACACTGCAGGACCCCAGTCCAATTGTAACTGCAGGATAGTAACCGTTGTGGTAACATTTATTATTTAATTTAGTTCAGCTTTTTTATATTGTGAAGCACCCCGAGGCCTGAAATTTCTCCCCCTTTCCTTATGCAGGTTGCAGTCTGGCTTCGTTCACACACGATAGCTGATTAACGAATCAAACACATTCGTTCTTGTGGCAATGTTGTGTGGTATTTTCTCTGCGTTACTGTGTGTTTTTTTCTTAGCCAACAAATAAAAAAACTATAAGCTAGTTATTCTGGAAAACATCAAACAAAATGGTGTATAACTTTATTATGCCATTTTTCACAGTTCCATGGAGTGTCCACAACCACTTAAAAGGGGCAGTTCAGTGGAAATATCAATCTTTGTTACGCGTTATTTTGTGAATGACTTCTAGTATTCTTACATATTCTCGCTCCCATTTTGAAAAATCAGTTGATTCTCATATCCTTGCTGTCCCTGTGTTGACTTAGTGGGTGATATTTCAGGTCTAACGCGTTCCTTCTTCTTTCCCAGAATGCACCACTCCTTGGAAATGTCCTGAACAGAATTTCCTAACTGATTGGACGGTTGGATGGTCATAAAAACATGCTCAGGATCTTCATGAGTCAAACTGAATGAACCCAGACGCTGGGTCAGGGCAAGACCAAACGGTATCTACTAGGGGTCCTGCAAACGGACGTCAGGTATTTTCGGTTGCATTTAATTGAACACAGACAAATGCTGTGAATTGGCAGATTAAGGTCATTGGGATTGAAAAATACTGCTCTTTTTTCTGAAAAAGTACATGTATTTGCAACTGAACTTCCCTTTAAAAATTTTACCCAAAACTCTTGTAATATGCGTTGTTTATAAGAGTCACATAATAACCATGCTAAATGGCCCCCCCCAGTATCTGTTATTTGCTAAAAAAAAAGAAAGTTGTTGAAAGTCACTACTAGAGCTTTTTGTGTGTTAACCTGTAGGTCCATTGGTGTGGGAAGGAGAATGGATTATGAACATTTTGGAATGGAGTGTGTAAAGTTGCAGCTCAAAGGAACTCCAGCAAAAGTTTCTCGTTACTGTATCTGGCCAGGTAAAAACTAAGTACAAAAATACAGGGCATTCTATATGTATATAACTTACATTCAATGGGTAGGTGTATTTTATTTATGGTTCCCTGGCTTTGGTTGGCACTCAAACTCTTATTGCTGTTCATCAGTGCATTACTCATGGTCTGCATTATCATGTCTATTTCACGGGATAGGAACCAGTAGATCTCCATATGTTGAGATCTAATGAGCAAAACCTCAATGTGGCACAATCAAGAGTAGGCAGCAGCCAGGGCCCAGTAAAAAAAAAAAAAAATTGTGATTTTTTTAAAAAAATTTTATTTAAGCTTTACGTCGTTCTCACTGTAGGGGACCTTTACGGTCTGTTCCCTGTAGGTACCTTTAGGTCTGTTTTCTCACTGTTGATGGGCCTTTACGGTCTGTTCTCACTGTATGGGACCTTTACGGTCTGTTCTCACTGTATGGACTTTACGTCCTGTTCCACTGTAGGGACCTTTACGGTCTGTTCCACTGTATGGACCCTGTTACGGTCTGTTCTCACTGTTTGGGACCGTACGGTACTGTTCTCACTGTATGGGACTATACTGTCCTGGCCATGCCCGGGGCAGCAAATGACTTAATGGGATCCCGTCTCCCACCAATCAGAAAAAACAGACTCCAAGCTTAAATAGCCCCTCCTCCTTAGCTTTCTTGTAGTGGTATCTTCTGTCTCCAGAAAGATGTATTGCTAGGTGTGTGCCATGCTGTCTCACCTCTATTCCTGGCATCGTTCCTCTCCTCTGGTCGATGTCCAATCGTTTGTGATTTGCTAGCGCATTTCGGCCGAGGGGGAAAACCATGCCTCTTCCTGCCAGGCTTAGTCGTTGGCTCTTTGGCTTTTTTGTTTGGCGCGCACCATTATGACATTCATTGCTGTAAGGCCCCGAGTCCATCTTTTCCAGTCGCCGGTGTAGGAGGGTAGAAAGAACCCTCCTGCGTGCGTTAACCTAATGCCTAGGCTGCGATTCTTTCTCCTCGGTCCTCACTATTGATGCGGCTTGCCGGGGTTCAACGTCTTAGGGAGGTGGTGAGTACTCCAACTTCTTGTTTTTCCTGAGAGATTAGTTCTTTGTGTGAGCTTGTATTATAAGCTATTTTCCTTCTGTTCCAGTCAGAGCAGTTCTCTGGAGATTCTAAGAAGAGCAAAGAAATCTTCTCTTAGATGACAGGAATTTTCTGATCTGGAAAATGTAGAAATCCTGCTTATAAAGACAAAAAATTCTGTATTTGGATTGTTTCAAGAATTTTTTAAAGTAGGAATCGCTATACCTGACTCACAACTTCTATCAGGAGCCTTTCAGCTAAACGTAATCCACTAGTACGTACTGGTGTTCAGTTTTGCTGATAGTTTAGGGTGGATACCCAAGCTGTGGCCCAAGGTTTAAACAGAGTCAACTTAAGCTCCATAACTCCTGCTGAAGAACTCCAGCCTACTCCAGTGGATTTTTTCCCCTTGCTGTTTCTTCTCTGAGTATGAATCTAAAGAATCAGCTTTGACTAGACAAGTTGCCATCCTTAAGTCAAGCATATAAGGGCAGGCTTTTACAAGACTTGAAGAGGTGATTAAACCCTCGACTCCACTCTTTTTTAGAAAACAAATCTCTTTTCCCTTCATAATGAGTTAATATTTAGTGGAATTCAGAAGGGCAGTTGTATCCCTATCCTCAGTGAAAAATCTCATGCTGGAGAAGCCACTAATAGTTGATGCCCCAGTGCACGATATGTAAACATCAGCGTTATCTATGTATGATGCCCTCAGCCCTGCGCATCCAAGGATAGAGCATAGAGACCGGACTTAAAAAAGCTTCCTATAGCGGGAAAGCCGGTTTAAATCTGCAGCAGCTATGGTCTCGTTACCAATGTCTTTTCAGTTTGGACGGATAAATTTGAAGTGCCTCCAAGAATGGTTCATTTAGAGATTCCATTTCTCTATCCCTAGCTAAATTTCTTCTAGCAACTAGCTTTGCTTGGGTCTTCTGCAAATTTTAATCTGCTCAGGAAGATGCGTTTGGTCGTATCCTCTAGAAGGGCCCTGTGGTTCTGAACATTGGTTTGCGGTACACTCCTTCTAAAATCACTTATGTAATAGCCATGTTGAAGGGCGAGACTCTGGTAATGATCTTGATGTAGATCATATCCAAAACCACAGGGGGGAGACATGTGTCTTCCCCAAGGTAATAAACAGTTTGGTTAACAAAGGGAGGTTTACAGATGGATATCTGGTAAAAGAAGAAAGGTATGAGTTAATCATACATCCTGTTAAGAGGATCTAGAACAACTAATGGAAAGGGGGAAAGTTTAGAAAGTACCTTTTTCTATCCCAGAGACCCCCCCTCCCCCACACACCAGATCTCTAAAACATCCGAACCCTTATGAAGGGAGACTGTCCCCTATTCCTCCTGTAGGGTGCCAGGCTCCAGGAAATTTCAAGGAAATATGAGCAGACTAAATTTTAGGATTTCTGTAGTCTGCAAGTAGCGAGGATATCGACTGGAGTTCCGTCGATAACCGACAAAAAGTATCTTTTGTTCTTTCAAAGAATGCCTGTGCTGAAAGAACAACTCAGGCCTTAAGAGTTTAGTTCAAGAAGCAGCAATATAGAACGTTCCAATTGCCACGTCAAAAATGTTTTTATTCCCAAACCTCTTTTTTAGTGACGTAAAGCAACGCGTAGATTCCCACCCAATTCTAGATTTGGAGACACCTAAATCAATTTACAAGTCACCAGGTTCAAAATGGAGACCCTTCAAGTAGTTCGCTCTGCTCTAATTCGGGCGCTTGGCTGTGTACAATGAGACCAACAAGGCTGCCTACCTTCATGTCCTATAGCAAAAGAAACATCAGAAATTCCTGAGGTTTACTTCTGGAGGAACGCTCACTTCCAATTTCGTTGCCTTCTTTCGGGGATCAACCTCACCTAGGACCTTCTCGAAGATTTTGGTTGAACTAATTGCAAAGCTAAGAGAAAGTATAGAAATTTTAGTGTGAACCTTGACGATCTTTTAATAGTTCGCAAGATCAAGAGAGCATTAGTCAACAGCCGGATCGGGTTCTGATATTTACTACAAGATTAGGGATGGATTATAAAACTTCAAGAAGAGCCAACTCGTTCCTTCTCAGCCCTGTTTATTGCTGGAGAAACAATCAAACACAAGCCTTAGAGCAGGTTACTTACCTCTGAAGAGAACCAATCGTTGTACATCAGCAGAGAAGATTGCTGCTACTCACAGCCCATGTCCTGCAAAGAATGATGAAAATTTTATGGAGCTATTTCCTTGACAATAGTTTGAGTCAATGGGCGGCTGGCAGATGAGACCTATTCAGATGTGTTTTTCTTAGAAGGGGGGCAATCGAAGACAAAATTGGTTCCAAATAATCTCCTTAAGCTCCTCCGCTCAAAGTCTATGTAACATGGTGTGACTAAGTCTCAAGCAAGATCATCTGCGACAAGGAAACTCCCTTCTCGGGCCGAAAGGATATTTATTATAGGATGCCTCAGCCAAGGGATTGGGGGCCCATTAGTCACTATACGGCCAAAGGTGATGGAGGAAAATGCAGCTCTTCTCCTGTCGTGTCATCCTAAGAATTGAGAGGAGATTTTTCGAGCCTTTTCAAGCATTTTCTTCTCTAATCAGAGGCAACTCAATTTTGTGTAACGAACCGACAACCAAGCAGCAGCAGTTTATATAGGACAGAGGGGATGAGACACAAGGAGGTTATAGAGATGATGAAGTGAGTTAAAAACATAAGATAGTTCACCCAAAAGATCTGTTGTTCATTACAGCCCAATATGTTCAGAAGGAAAATTACTAGCCGATACTCTCTCCCCCAAAGAGTAGATCAAGGGGGTATTGTCTCTCTTCCTCGAATTTCAGGAACTACGTGACCAGATGGGGCCTTCCGGATATTCCGGAAGGCCCCATCCAGTAATCCTCACAAGACATGCCTGGCAGCGAAGCGCTGAGTCTCGGGAGCAGGGAGATGTAGGGTTGGGCTTATGTTTTTCCCCCATCCATTAAAGGGCATGTCCACCCTTAATAAGAACTTTTTGCCCTATAATAGAACACAGTTGCCCCAGGCCCCAACGCTATAGAAAATAATTTAGAAAGTACCCAGTTCTCACTCTACTTCCTTCATCCCTCTCCGCCGACGCCGGCCGGTGGCCTTCCGCTTGCGGACACTGCAAGCAGGGGGGCGGGACCACAGCCGCTCCCGTGATTGGCTGAGAGGCAGCCAATCACGGAACGCGGCTTGCCAGGTCTTACTCAGAAGGCCGGTGGAGAGAGAGAGGAAAGGTAAGTACAGTTCTGGGGACTGTCTTAAAAATTTTTTCGGTGGGGCTGGGGGATAACTATTCTATTAAAGGGCAGGGGTTTATGGAGGGGAGGGATAGCAAAATGGGAGGGAGAGGGATGGGGGAGAAAGGCGCAGTACCATGCCCAAACCTTCTCCCGGAGGCCAGGTAGGAGGCAGGAGTCAATGGACTCTGCCATCCTCTGTGGGGACCAGTTTTTTGGGACTTTGGGGGGGGACTCAGAGAAACCTTATGGAGCTGGGATGGAGGTAAGGATTTTCTACAACTACATGGGTGGGCCAGTAGTGGGGGGGGTTGGTATAGTTTTGGGGGTGGACATGCCCTTTAATCTTCAAGTCTAAGAGATCTGGTAATCTTAAGTACGGTAATTTGCAGTTCTACCCCAACTGGCCAAGGCGTCCTTTTCCCCGTACTCAAGAGGCTCTCAGTGGACGGCCATCATCCCCTCCTCAGTTGGAACAATCCCCCCCCCCTCCTATCACAAGGGGAGTTCCTGCATCCAGAACCATCAGGATTAAGGCTAGCCTGCATGGAGATTGAGAGGAGGTTGACCCGTAGGGTGCTCTTCTGGAGTAGTGTCTATTTCTGAGTTGCCAGAAGAAATCTACGGTTTCCAATAGGTATGATGGAATTTGGAAACATTTTTTTTCTTCTGGGCTTCAAAGCATTAAAGGGTACCTAAACTCACCATATAAAAAAAAAAACAACTCTTTGCCATGCGTTTGTATTATGCCACAGGAGGTGAGAACGCTTCTCCCCTCCTCAAAAAACTTACTCGTGAAATATTTACGCTCGGGAACCTGGAACTTACCTACCGCACGCTCCCACTCGCAGCCGCTCTGTTCCCGACCGTGCGTCCTATCTTAGGCGCTATGCCGCCAATACAAAAGATAGGGCTCGCGCTATCGGGAGGAGGACGAGAACAGCCTGTTCGTGAATGGAGCGGACTGTGAGTGGAGGCGGTCGGTATGGTAAGGTGTCAGGTCCCCCCGAGCATAATATTATTCAACAGGGAGGTGATAATAGCGTTTCCACTCCCTGTGAATATACAAACGAATGGCAAAGAGTTTTTGTTTTGGGATGTAGTGTTGCCTTTAACATTACTACTTCCTTTTGAGCCATTGGAAAAGGTTTCTAATAGATATATCTTTCAAGCTCTACCCTTAATAGGGCTTACTTATTTGGCAAGAGAATTTTTGAATGCAAGCATTATCCTCTAAGGATGAACTTCACCTATTTTTATCCCAATTCGGTGAACTCTTTACTGTGTGGATGAATTTTGTTGCCTAAAGTAATGACCAGGCTTTCACTTAATTCAACCTATTATTCTTCACAACAGTGTCAGACTCAAGAGGGGCAAGAGCAAGAAATTGTAAAGGAATTGGAGATGTTTCTAAGTGTTAACGATTATTAGAAGAACTCTAATCGTTCAGTAAAGACGGAAGATGTAATTTTGTATCCCGGGAGGACTAGTAAAGGAAAAGCCGCATCAATTGTAACCTTAAGACGATGGATAGGTTAAAGTTATCCAGAAGCTTATAAGTCTATGCTATTGAACACCGTCCTCAAGGTATTCAGCACATTGTAATCGAATCGAGGTAAGACGACCACTTGGCAGCAGAAGCCTGGAGCATCCGCTGAGGAAATTGTAGGATAGCATTGGTCTACTCCTAACCACTTTTGTTAGCCAGTAGATATTAAAAGTGCTAAAAAGGCAGATTTGGTCATAGGGTCTTAAAACTATGAATAAAGCTATTAATTCATTTATGTTTATTTACTTTCTCACCTCCCATGACTGCTTGCTTGGATACTTCCCATTAAGTCATTTGCTTGCCCAGGGATGGCCAGGAAAACGGAACTCCTATCAAACTACGAGAGTTTCTTTACTGGCACATCCCTCTGGCACAAACCCTTCCCTTTTTGTTTTTTTCTTGAAGTTGAAACCAACTACAATCAAGTTAAGGAGAAGGGGCTATTTAAGCTTGGAGTCCTGTTTCTTCTGATGGTGGAGGACCAGGAATACCATTAAGTCAGTCCTGCCCAGAGGGATGGCCAGGAAAAAGAAAAACTCGCGTTAAGTTGATATGAGTTTTCCTTCGTTGTTCTGTTCTCACTGTATTGGACCCTTTACTGTATGTTCTCACTGATTACACTAACATTGCTCAAACATCTGGAGATCTCCCTGGGTGCCTATCCCTGGTCTATTTCTTTTTCTTCTTTTCATGCTGGCAGCGTCAAGTCCATTTATTAGAATGTTTTCTTTTCCTTTTTCTCTTCCACAAATACAAATCCATAATGCATTCTGAACGCATATCTTCTGTTGCTGTGTAGATGGTATAGTTTTTTATAAATGTCGATTCTTCTACATGCTAACAATTTGTTTTCATAAGTAATGAGAAGCCTAGGATTCAGTAGCAGTACACCTGCTAGGAGGGCGGCTGAAGGCGGTGTGGGCTTCCCAGCACTCCATTCTTTGTCTGAAAGTAACCATATTCCATTCGGCTCATTGGGTTGGTTAGTGTTCCTGCTTATTCTATATAGATACTAGATATATATAGTATATAATATATTATTTAAATAATATATATATAGTATCATATAATAATAATTATATTATCTATATATATATATCCTAAGTCTTGTGCAGTCTAGTTTTGGTTAAAAATATAGCATATTTAAAATCACTAAGCTGACAGTACAAAGCTCCAACTGCAGATGTCTACTCAACTGGCAGTCAGGGGAAACTAGAAGATTGCTCCTCCTCTTGAAAAAGGTTGCTCTAAATCTTCCTCCCGATAGTAGCAGGGAAGGGAGAAGTAGACCGGAAATCCTAAAACTTTGAGCTGGGAAACCAACGAAACCTCGAGACTGTGTTTCCACAGCAGCAGTCTGAAAGAAAGTGGGTCTGAAGGGGCAGGTATGGTTATACCCTTAGGGTTAGAATAGTGGGGGAATTAAACGCACCACAAGTGTAATTGGTACACTACCTATCATATTTGAGGTTGTGCATGCAAAGATTGCTTCTAGTAAAGAAAACAATCAGAGATTTATATTGAAACATAAAACTGCACACATTTGATTTAAAATGCCCCCTGGATGTGCCTCTTCAACGGTGGTTCCACAGTGTCTGTCTCCTGTGACCAGAAACAGCCATCTTGATTGGTGAGAAGGAGCCAATGAAAAGCTGTCAGGACCTCTCTGGAAAGATGGAAATCGGTAAAGTAATAAAAAATAGTTTTTTTCTAATTTTAATATATCGTAGATGTAATATATTAATAATGAAGAATCTGGTAACATAACCTGCGACATTCATTGGAATACTGACCTTTTACCATTTGTTTACTCTTAGACAGGATTTTTTGGTTCCTATGAATGAATTGCTGCTCAGGTTCTTCCCTAAGAGGTCCTCGGGGACAGTTCATGCAACCTTTGACCCTGAAACCAAAAAAGTGTTTGTAATCATGGTGGTTCGATGGAAAAATGCAAATTTAACAAAAAGTGGTTTACATTTGGACCACCTGAATGATCTTGGTCTGTTGGTGATCTGTGAGTAGTTGGATATTGTCTTGCTTCTTGACCACCAAAACACTGCTCTTTCTCTCTCAAACCTAAAAGTGTAAGTGTTTTTAAAAAAAAAATTTTCTTTTTGAATGCAGGCAGTGGGAAGGTTCCAACACTTATCCCATCAACAGTGCCACCATTATACCAGGTGAGTATATGTGTTTGGAGGTATGTGACCACAGTTGGGAACAGAGCTTTGGTTCTGTACAAACTCACTTTATATCTTCAACCCCCCTGGATACAACAAGATCTGTATTCAGCCCATTGTAGAAGGTGAACGACCACTTCCCAGGTTTGGGTAAACGCAGGGTGCTTATGAAAATTAGTTTTGATAGTAGAAGGAATTCTGTAGTTGATTGTAAAGGAAACACTAAACCTGAAAAGTAATAATTTGCCATCCGTTTCATTATTCCCAAGGAGTGAGAAAACGCTTATTCCACACCTACCCTGTGATAATAGAAGCCAGGGGGACACCAGCCGAACTTACCTTTACCGGTGTGCTCCACTCGCATTCCTTTGGAACTGGACGCTCGCTGTCTGCCTCTCCACAGCGCGTCTATTTTTTGTAATTGGCGCGCTTGTGCCCTGCAAAGATGCGCGCGTGGTCGGGAGAGATGGGGCAAGCGGCTGTCATGCAGGGGCTGCCAGTGAAAGCGCACCGGTAAGTAAGTTCAGCTGTGTTCCCCACTGGCGCTTCCTATTATTCAACGGGAGGTGAAATAATGTTACTCACACGTGCATAATAGAAACAGATGGATTTACTTATTTTTAGGTTTTTACTTGTTTAGTGTCCATTAAAATGTGTATATTAGTTACAAAATAGGCAGTTTTCTTTCACGTCTCTACTCCGACTTTTGGCAGCCATACTGCCAGCAATTGCTGGGAAATCGTGTTGTGATTTTGGTGGCCGACGCTCCCATCCCCGTTTATACTCAATGACCTTGCACATCTTGGACGGGTGAGTACGGTTCTTTGGCTTAATACCATAAAGCTAATTGCTTTTCACCAAAAAAACAGGTAGTATGGGTTTTTTTTTTTTTTTATTTTTGTTTTATTTATCTCTAGGTTACATGGAATTATTCAAAGTCCTGTTTTGCTCTTTGTAAAACCTTCCCACCAGCGCAGGTACGATTCATCCTCCAACCAACCATCTTCTCATACTATAATTAGTTTGAGGGGAATAAAACAGACTGGAAAAATAAACCTCTCTTGTAAAGGACTGTACCACAATTGCCAGCAATAATTTTGCCTAGTCCTCAGTTCACCCAGCTTCAGCAATTACTCACACAGCACCTATGTACTTAAGCTGTTTGTTTGTTGGTACTGTTTTACAGATACATGTCTCTACATCTTGTGTTCAGTTGGGTCTTGGTTTTTCTATTGTCCATACATCTTAAGTGAGACTCTGAGACTAATAACAATCTTGTCGTTTGGGGGGTGGAAAGTAGCATGATTTCTCTTCTTAGGGAGGACATGCCCTTTAAAGCTCTGGTAATATATTCACGGAATATATATATTATTTTTTGTCCCCCTACAAAATTGGTATTTTTCTTTTAGCATGTTTTAACCTTGAGGAAACCAAAGTAAGGGCCTATAGCCTCGTAACAGCTGAGCTGCAACATGCGTTCCGCTGCAAAAAAGGGGTGTGGCTTGGGAAGTGGGGTGTGGTGGGCTGACTTGAACACTCTGGCGGTAAACTGGAGGGCTGACTGACACTGACTTGGTGAACTGGAGGCTGAAATTATATATGCCATAACAGAGACGGTTAAATATGTTGCCACAGTGACCGATTGTAGATACGTTTTATCTCTTAAATGTGGCGATGTTGATGGCCAGGCAGAGAGAATCAGATTACAAGCGAGTGCACGTGGTGTTTTTGCGATAGAAAAACCTTTTTTTAAATCTCCTTGCTGCTTTTATTCAGGGCCACTGAGACAAACAGTCTCACTCTCTGTCCACATTGTGGCAGTGGCCTAAAAGTGACAATATAAGTAAACATCACAGTACCAAAGGGCAGAAGACCTGGGGCAAAGACTGGCAGTGTTACTAAAATTTAAGTTCTGCCTCCCTCCTACAAGTAGCCTCTGTTAATTACTAACCAAAAATCTGTTTAAAGGGTTCCTACTCCAAAAAAAGTTTTTAAAAAAATGCTACCTTAACAAGATCCCACTACTATTCAAAACTTTTTTTTCGAAATTTAATACTGAGTTGTAGATCGAGAACTCATTTGAAATTACCGAAATACCTGTCACTTCAAAGCAAAAATTATGTACCAATTGCTAAACTCTTTCTTAGGACCTTTGGCTGCCTTCCAACACACTTTCTGCAAACAAGTAAGATAACAGGCAGTAGGGAGGGGAAGGTGTTTAACAGAGCAGGTTCTATGTAAGTCTGTGAGAACTTACCAGAGTGTTGTAGACACTACACGAAGGCTGTGATTAAGGAGTAGGGTGGGGGTAGGATATGGAGCACTTACTAACATTAATAATGTAATGAAAAGCAGCAGATCCTCAAAAATATCGAAGTAACGTCCATTTTACTTCTCTCCAAATTGTAGTTCAGATAATGTAAGTTGTTGAGTTTATAGTGGCGCTTGTAAAGGACTGGGATGGAGGTGCTACCACCATATGGAGTCATTGGCCATATCTTCCTACAAATCAATTCTCATACATTACATACACAACAGTTGGACTGTGGGAACCATCTTAGGCAAAATTACAATTGTATATAGGGGGAGTGCTATGTGACCAACCCACTCTTTTTAAAATTCTGTTCACACCTTGTTGTAACTTCTCGGAAAGTTTTCATGCAGCGCGGTTACATATTGCAAACCACAATGTTTCTGGTCCCATGGAGGTCTGCTCTTCATTGGGGCCCCTCAGAGATGCCTTCATATTGATTTATGTAAGGTTTCTTCTAAAGCCTAAGCTACATGTCGCATCAACAATTAAGGAAGAGTACGCTGAAGACTTATTTATATTCTGTATTTAGCTTATTTTTAATGTTTATGTTTAGAATTATATTATATATTCCAACAACCATATTAATGGAATCAAAATTTGCGAAATAACTTTGAATATTTGTTTCGACACCTTGTTGCAACTCATTAAGTTTGATTGATTCTCCACAACTACCGTCGGTGGACATATTTGCTGAACCTCACTTTCATGTCATCTGACGGACAGTGATAAAGGAAAAACAGGGAGGACATAGCACAGCCTGTGCTTAATTCTTGGGGGCTCTGATGGTTCAGGATCCTGCACATGAACAGTCCCCAAACTGCACGTTGGCCACGCTTAATTGCTTATGTTAATACTTAATTTTGGTGGAATGTAATGTCAGACTTTTTTACTGTCTTTGATCTGAGAGACCCCAGTTAATTGCATTACAGCTTACAGAGCAAGATATATAAAAATTTGTGTATTTTGTAAAGTGTTTTTGGAGTGTATTTGTTAGATGCTACTGCGCACAATAAAACATAAAAAAATTATAGGAAAAATTCTGAAATGAACAGAACTGGAGCGAGAGTTGCCAAGAAAGTTCTCATGTATATGATAGCTGTTTGGATCGGAAAGCAAATTAACTCATTGTAAGTTATACCTTGTTATATATTAAGTGTATTTGTCCTTATAGGATTGTACTCTGTAAATTCTTTAAGGACAAATACGCTTTAATTATATACAAAGGATACAACAGTGTTATCCTTGTATATAAAGGATCTATAAATGAATACACCAAAGCGCAGCACTTACTGATATGTTTGTGTTGCTGCATGGACTTATATCCAGAGCTATGGTTTTGCTCAACGCTCATCCCCCAGCCAGGACATCTGACTCTGAGGCAAAAGCATGCTCATAACCCTATGAGGCCAGCACTGAGAGGAATCTACAACCACGCAGCATCACCATTCTAGCTACAGCAAACTATAGGTAACATTCACGATACTAAAGCACTGATTGAGAGCTAAATGTTTCAGACAGGATTCTAAAAGAAATAGGGGACAGATCAACAAAAAAATGGTTAGTGAAGAATTATATTTTCTCCAGTTGTAACCAGCTAATTCGTAATTATCTTCTTATTAACCAAAACGTTGTAAAAAGGGAAACATCTGTGAATACAAAATGTTCCCTGTTCTACCTATCATCAAACATCTTCATTTCCCTTAACATGACTTTAATATGCTTAATAATTCAATATACATTTCATAGAGACTTTAATTGCACTATGAGTTAAATGTTTTGTCATAAGCATAAGGTCAGTTATCGTTAGCCCACTGATAGCCGAACCGTCCTAAACAAAAGGTTTATGCTCGACATATCCTCAGGGGTTTGGCGGCTGTGCAAGATGTGGTGCTGACTGAAATGCTGGCAGTCTGGAAGCAAAGATTTATTTATCCGTGAATGTGTGGATATGTTGCAAGTCCAAATTAACCTATGAACTGAAAACCATAGGTAGCGGTATGAAGTGACATAACATTAAGATTAGCATTCACATTTCCGTTTTTGAATTGAAAATCCTATCAGATTTGATGGGATTTGCCAAAAGCAACAGAACAAGTGCAGAATTACTACTGCCATATGAAAGAATCTGTTCAGATTTTTTCGCAAGTGGCTGGTCCCATGAGAGTATGGAAAGGTTGTTGGGGGGCGAGATTTGCGTTTTCACCACCCCTATGCACAGCATCAAATATGTATGGGGGCCTATACTTTTAAACGTGGGTAGCTAATATAGTTCTAATCGATACTTTTTGTTAAAGATCTTTAAATAAAAAAATAAACTCATTCCCAAAAATGACCATATTAATATTGTATAGTCTGAAATATATCACTTGTATTTATCAGGAGCTGAAAAGCATTAAACACAGCTGCGTATACTATATATTACTTGAATATAGAAATTAAAGCATAAAACAATACATCCCATCTCGTTCAGCTCAAAATAAAAATGTTTGCCTTTTGCAATTCTATTTCAAAACTTATACTGTGCATATCAGTAGTCACAGTCACTACAGAAAGTAAACCGTTGGTTTTACTCCCTCCCTGGTACCGCAAGATGAAATCAGTTAGGAGACAGCGCCTCTCTTTATCCCTGGGTTATAACACACCTAATATATCCAAACCAATGGCACAACTTGACTTTTAGCTAATGGAACAGACTGAAAGACAAGGATGGGGCCATATTTAGAGAATAAATTTAAAGGCAACTGTTGGTCTCCAACAAGTTTATGGTATACATGAAAGCTGCAAATATTCCTTTAAAATGAGTCGCAATACATCGCGGGCTGTGCGTGGTTTCCAATTTCCTGCTTCCAGTGGTTTGAAGTGACATCACCTGACGTTGCCCTGACCAGGGAGGAGCATGCTCCAGTAAAGGCAACTATTGCATATAAAGTTTTTTTTTAAAACAGTTAATCTTTTAATATATGGAGATAAGACTCAGGGCCATAACCTGCAGTGAAAAAACCTGTATGTGATCCTCAAAACACAAAAGTATGGGGGGTAGGTAGGAGAATATCATATCCTGTCTGCCCTTGCTCCAGATGATTTTCGTTTTAAAAAGTTAATTAATGTTTACAGAGATATAATTGTCCCTTAATGCTGGGGAAGACAGGAAGTCCCTGGGAAAAATGACAAGTGGAGAAAAGGGGGAGTCTATTAAATGCAGCGCTAGGCTGGTCCCTTACTTTTGGCTGGTAAACCAAAGTAGTTTGCTGAAACCTTTTCAGCAATAACAAAAATTTTGTCTAGACGTGATGTGATTAATGTTTATTTTAAACGTTTTCAATGGAGTCTTTTAATAAAACCAACTAGTTTGAGAATGGAGACACCAGTTGCCCTTTAACATTTACCTCCATGGAATAAAGAACATTTTTCTAGAATAGTAACAATGAGAACTCACCGACTCAGCGTGTTGTCACCTGTGGTACAAGACAAGATCTCAGCTATTGGTCACCTGTCAGGCAAATATGAAAAAATATCACCATTTAATTTTTTGTAAGGTGCCTCAAAATGAGAATGGAGTGTCCCTGACTCCTGCTCTTTATTTCTGAAAAGGGCAACTATCTTTAGTTGCTTTTCATCATCATCTCTTTTTTTTTGTATTTGTAGAACGTTTTGTTTCCTGTACGCACTGCTAAATCTACAGATTCTGGACAAAATATTGTTGTTGCCAGTTGTCCACTAAAAGTGTGCCAGGTGTGTCCAGTCATGATTAAGCAAAATAGAATTATTGGTTTTTAAATAGATAGTAAAATCATATGGTTAATTTCAAATTTCGCTTTCAGTTAACAGGATCAGTAAACTTGAAAGGATTAGAAAGGGGAAAAAACGAAAGTGCTGCATTAGCTAACGCGCTTCCCCATGATAGTTAGACCAGATAGTTTTTGGGAAAGGAGGGAAGGAGCCTACAATGTGCATAAGCCTTGTATGTGTTTCAGGTTAAGCCATAATCCCAACATTTCTAAATCAAACATAAAGGGCGCAAAAGCAATTTTTATCTTTCATGGAAACACAGACTTCCAGCAGTTATTAAGTTTTCCTCCTCTGTTAATGTGGCTTCCATACAGCAATCATCCCCCCCATCTACTAGTGTATTGATTGCAGGGATCCTGTTGAAAACGTTATAAAGAGCTCCCACCTCATTATGATATGTACCTGATCTCCAACACAAAACGTCAGCTGATTCTCCAGAATCTTTTCCAAAGCTGGAAAAAAGATTAAAAGTATACTTTTACACGTTATAATACTATCTGATTTTATTCTATATAATATCCCTTAGATATAAATATATTTATATCTTCATAGGAGATTGCATTGAGTTTTTAGAGATACCAATGTGGTGGGGGGTATGGATTATTACATATAGGAAAGGTGTATATGTATGGTGTACTATTTCACTATACCATTTAAAAATGACCATCAAAAGTGTATACTAAAGTATAGCACGGACTTATAGTTAGGCACAAGACAAATACATAAACTTACTAACAGAGCGGAGATCCCTATTTCAAATGGAAGGTCAATGGCATGCTTTAAACCACACCACGGTTCTGCTCCATATGAAATGACGAGTAAATCCAAAAAAAAGTTTCTGTCCGCTACACAGGATGTGATGTGTCTTGTATGGACATAATACCCAAGGCTCCCTATAACCACCTCCATCTGCAGGTGGTGTCAGCAATATAAAAGACAGACATCCCTGCTCTCCTATGGCTAGGAGGAGAGAAAAGTAAATAAATTGTGTGTGGTGATCCTTGCAGTGTGAATGACTGCACACATCCTGTGTTATAAGATCCTGTTACCCCTGGTGGGAGACAGATTATTGGACAGACAATTACCTTATTCGATACAACCTGAGGCACATATAGTGTACACAACTTACAAGGCCACAACAATCTCAACACGCCGGTCAATATTTAAAAAGTGGTGCACCATAGGCAGGGATCAAACTCCATCACGCACATGTTATGTGGGGAAACAGTTTATGTTGTTATTCATATAGCATAACTTACTTTTAAATGTAATTAAAACTGGTTTATCTTGTTGAAAGAAAATAATTGCACTGTCTAATTTGTGCCAGACCACCACACTAAACCCACTGTGGGCCACGCTACCCATAATCATTTCATAAAGCAGTGATCTGGTACTAATTGGTGGCAGTGGTGCTGGTTATGCCATTTCATTCTCCCTGTTTTTCGTCTGTATATTGTTCTCTGTTTAAAGGGCATCTCCACCCTCAACGTTAGATGGTAAAAATATAAACCAAACTCTAACTTACAGCCCCTCGCTCCAGCACTCGTGCTGATCCGGCTCCCGCTTGCCAGAAATCCAGCATGGGGCAGACCGGCAAGCCGCATACACTGCACTGAAAATATTGTGAATAAAAAGTTTTTCAAACATGAAAGAGAAACCTTATTTGTGCACTGGATCCACCAAATATATTATAAATCTCCCTAGTAGCACCAAGGCACAATACACCTGGAAGTAGTGCCTGACCATATCATAATACTATATATCAGTTGGTAAGCCGTTATTCCATGGTACATACACTGCACTAGAACTATTTATATACTATAGTCTTACTATACTTTTTCCAAAATGGATTAAATTCATTTTTTTTCCCCCAGGATTCTAATCACGTGTATGTACGGTAAGTATCACTACTACATAATTTCTGATGTGACACCTTTGGTAGTAATTACAGCCTCAACGTCCTTTTTAATATGATCACACGCTTGGCATCACCTATCCGTAGGCAGTTTTGCCCTTTCCCACTTTGCAGCGCCTCCCATCACAACAGTGGGAATAATGACTCGTTGCCCATCCTGAGTTCAAGAGCGCTCTGGGAGGGTTTTCATCCGTGGTCTCTGTCCATTGCTGCATCCTATTTCCTCTTCATCCTGACTAGTCTCCCCAGTCTCTGACAACTGAAAAACATGCCACAAGCATGATCTGGCCATCACCCATGCTTCACTGTGGCTGGTGTCCTCCAAAACATATTCCCTGGTATCCATACAAAGAATAAACGGGAAGTTTCATTGCTAATACATATGCTTTAAGGAAAACAAAACAATGTTTTTTCATCCCAATACCTTAATCTGCCATTCAGCATTTTTGTCCTGTGTATAAATATAGTAAATACAACCAATACTGACTTCCTGTTTGCATACCCCTAATAGAGACCCGTTATGGTCTTGCCCATGACTCCAGAAACCAGCGCCTGGGTTGATTCAGTTGCTTAGTAAGAGATCTTAGCATCTTTGGACCTATCCAACACCAACCAGTAGGATTAAACTGTTAGGAACATTCCAAGGAATGGGGACGGAAGGACTGTAGAAACCTGAAATGTCAGCTCACTAATGTCAACAGCAGGAACAGCAAGGGTATGAACTCAACTGATTTTTCAAATGGGAGAGAATATGTATAATAACCTAAACAGGCATTACCCAAACTAACAATTAACCAAATATTGATAATTTCCACTGGCTGTTCCTTTAAATTTTTGTCTCATCAAACCAGAGAATTGTTTTCTCAGTCTAAGAGTCCTTTCCCGGGGGGTTTTTTGGGGGCCTTTTACGCAAAATTTCAGGCACTCCAATGATGTGCCTTTTACTATGAGTGGCTTCAGTCTGGTCACTCTACTACCATACAGTCCCCGATTGGTGGATTTGCTGCAGAGAGTTGTCCCTTCTGGAAGGTTCTCTCTCCCAGAAGGACAGACTCGGGAGCTCTGACAGATGACCATAGGGTTCTTGGGTCCACCTCCCTGACTAAGGGGTCTTCTCGCCCGTCCAACCAGTTTTTTAGATGGCTAGCCACTCTAGAAAGTCCTGGTGTTTGAATTTCTCCACTTATGGTTGATGTACGCCACTTGCTCATAGAACCTTCAAAGAGTAGAATTTTTCTGGCACCTTTCACAGATTTGTGCCTCAAGACAATGGTGTCTCCCAAGGCCTACAGTTTGAACATCTCAAAGAGATCTTAAATGGCTGTGCACCAATGCTTCCCATCCAACCAGTACCACGATGAAGCTTGATAGTGCTTCCAAAAGAAAATGGGCAAAACTGGCCAAGGTTGGTTGCCAAGTTTGTGGCATCAGATTACAAGAGAACTTGAGGCTGCAATTGCTGCAAAGGTGGTTAATTGAGCAAAGGCCAGTGAATACTTAGTACACTTGATTTCTCAGTTTTTTAATTTAATTCATTTGCCAAAACCTCAAAATAACTTTCTTTCATGTTGTGGTATGGGGTGTTTCGTGTAAAGAAAAAAATGGAATTTAATCCATTTTGGAATTAAGGCTGTAACATAACAAATGTGGAAAAAGTGATGAGCTGTGAAATCTTTCTGGAAGCACTGTAGATAGGGACATCAAACACCTAATGTTGTTTTTCACTTCACTACATCATTATTTTTATCTGGATAATTTCATTTTCGTACTGCTTGAATGTTCTCTACCATCCATTTTCTGTGTACCTAATTCTAATTTTGAAGAGCTCCCCGGCGCTTTTTAGAAATAACTTAGTCCTCTCTACATTAAACTATTTGTCACAGTGTAGCTATGTCTGTGCTTTGGCTCACTTAAGGACCTTGGAACACGTGTGGATAAATGCTGTGGCCCATTCCAGCTTTTTTTTTCTCCAACCTTCTGTAGTACATGAAATCTGAGGAGGCAAATAAACCATTAAATTAGAATGATTATATGAAATCATTTTTCATTTCTAAAGCAAGACCCACCTCATGAATAGGTGCCCATTATACGTACAAACCATTCTTAACATTCCAAGAACACTGGCAGGTCACCGAAGTTCAGCTATGCCAGAATAGGACATAGGTTTTGCCTGATAACATGAGTGCGCACATCTTCATTGCGGGTGCAAGGATTGGCCCTTTAACTTGTGGACCAACATATAAAATACTTTGGTGCTCTATTAAACATGGTTTTAGCTCGGTTTTTTTGTTAACAAGAAGATGAGTTCATTATAAACCCCGCAGTACAATGTGGGTGTAAATCACAGACTGATATTGTAACTTACAGCCATGGCATTATTACTACAGAATTCAGTAAAATATGGTAGTGGCTAAACTTTAATGGCATGTAAACTATGCCAAAGCATTTTCCAACTAATCAATAATAAGATGATAAATCTGCTTTTTTTTAAAAAAAAAATCTGACCTCCTATCCCTGTTTTTTTTTTTGAGCTCTAGAAGTGGGTTTTTTTTTGGAACAGTGCACAGCTTCAGTAAAGAACTGTCAATCCCCACTCCCAGCACCCCATGCATACGACATGAAGAAACTACCTTAAAAGCAACACTTATTTCTCGTCTTTTGCATGGCTAATTGATCAACATTAATAATGAAAAACATAAGCATTAATCTGTTGCTATGAGCTTCTTTCTGTGCCTGCACCCTAACACCGCAATCCTGCATTTAGCTGCTATTTTGCTCTGTGTTACTGAACTCCCAATGTAGCACTGTACCGAACAAATCATATTCCAAAAAGCCCCCCCACTAACACCCATTTCCCTCCTACACACACACATTCCTCAACATTCCCTCAGCTAAGGAAATTCTTTTATTTATTTCAATAAGTGACAACAGTGTCAGTGCTCTTAGCTTTCCATTGCAGATGGGGTTTCACTTTCCCAATAAATCACTGGTGAATGCTATTTGGCACATATCTCCCCCACTGGCAAAATGCTTTTCCTTAGATTTTGGAAGGGTTTTGGCACAGAGAGAGAGAAACGCATCCTAACTAGATTAGGCACAACAGCACACGGGCATCTAGTGAGGAAAGCACTGGAGAGGAAAAAGGGATCAAGTTCCCTGGGCAGCACTAAAAATATGCAAACGGATAAAGCAGTACCGTTATACTTGAGTAATAAGCCGAGGTTTTCAGGCTTTAAAATAGCCTGAAAGATAACTCGGCTTATACTCGGTCACATAACTTAAGTAAAAGAGACCAGAGACGCATTCAATGGAGCTACAAGAACGGCAAACTTATATTCTTTTCATAAGGAAGCTTCATAGGAGACAGAGACTGTCCAATAAGGAGACCAGACGTTAGGAGATTGCGACTATGCGTGAGCAGTCTCGGGAACACGTCGCTATGTAAGTTACGTGCCTCTTAACCAAATGTACTGGTAATGGAGAGCATGGAGGAGTGCGCAGTGGGACCGTGAAGAAACCTTCCTCTTCTCTTCTTCTTTGGGGGTCTATGATGTTTGCCAGTCTTCTTCTTTCTGGGTTCATGTGTGTTTACAGAGACTTGGTCATGAGCATGTTTTTTTTTGTTAACTTGCAACTACAATGTTGAAAACTACACTCCCAGCAACTAAGCATGTTGGGAGTTAGTTTCCAACATCTGTAGTGCCTCAAAACAATTCAAGATGCCTGGGTTCAGAGTTGGGCATGGGCATTCTTGTTTGAACTTGCCACTACAGAGTTGTATTTTCCAAACATCTGGAGTGGCAAGGGAATTGGGGGTAACTGGGTGGGATAATTAAATACAAAATAACTCCATTTAAAGCAACTAATGTCTAAAAAAACTTACAGAATCAGGAGGATGGTATCTTTTGTAAAATATGCTTTCTGATTCTGTATTGTTTTTGGAGTCTTTAGTTGCCTTTAAATGGACAGCACAAATTCCCATACAGTAGTCCCATACATTAATAAGCCATACTGTATGTGACTTTTACTGTATGGGACTACTATATGGGAAGTCTGCTGTCCCATTTAAAGGGCAACTAAAGCTTTAAAAGCAAACAGAATCATTAGACAGTATGGTCATACTACTACCTCTACCCTCGAACTTGAGTCCATCACATTTGCCCCTTTTATTCAGATGAAAATGGGTAACCTCGACTTTACTCGAGTATACAGGTAATTTTTTTTTCACTTTAGTGTCCCGAAAATTATTTTTAACTACTTATTTTGACCGGATTTATAGTTAGTGGCTTGAAGGATTACCTCAAGGGTGTAAGAAACTTTGTTTTTTATCTTTTTATTTTTGGGTTTTATTGTATTTTATTTTCAGGCATTTTTCACTTAATGCCAAAACACCGTGGGGGAATTTTATTCGCATCACCTCACATGCTTGTTTTTTTCTGATCTACATACCTGTGGCATTGCAGCAACCCGATGTACAAATTCCAACAATAAGACTTGTGCAAAGGATTTATTGCCCTTGTGTACCAGCCCGAATTCTGTGGTGGAAGGCTAAATTGAGGGTGGAAATGTTGCATGTTTATATTGTTACCCAGAACAATAATTGCTAAGAAAATATCTTATTAGTTATAGAATATATGTGTATTCATTATGTCCCTGTAGTCTTTACCATGTCGGTCTATATATCATTCACTTGCACTTCAACCAGCCTTAGAGTGAAACTACTGGAGACGAGAACAAAAGTGCATCCTGTACAGACAGGTGTGAGTGCCACACCTTTCTTGAGAGGAACGGTGGTGGGTTTTATATGGCCTGTTGCCTTTTGTTCTCTGTAAGGGGGATCAAATACCACCTGTGATGACTTGAGTTGCGTTGCGACCCTTGAAGCATGAGTTGTATGAATGCTGTGCCCTTTCGGACGATAATCGTGCTTGTGTAGGGATACTTTTATCGCCGAACGGGCCGCTCGTTTGGAGATCCCCCAGAGTATCGGGCAATTGATCTCATGAACGAACACCCTTTCGGGCGCTAGTGGGCCCATACATGGGCTGATTATCGGCTGTTTTGTTTACACAATCCGTGTTTTCGCGGGTTGGCACCCCCCCGTGGTTGCATGTGTGTATTGAACCTAGTCATTAGTCAGAACTCTTTGAACCCCTATTAGCTTTTTTTTTTTTTTTTAAAACTCTGTGAGAATGCGTTTCATATTACATAAGGGGAAGTTATAACTTGTACAGGTGTCTTGATTGTAAATATTTTTTGGACAAATAGCCAATAGGATTTAAACAAAGTATGAGAGTTATGATGGGGGAGTGACAAGTTCATCCATAAAATCCTTTTCAGGTTAGTCAAATTGTGGAGTAATTATGTGTATAACTTCACTGGCGAGGACAGTAAGTCCCTAAAGAGGCTCCAAAGATAAGAAACCTTGGAATAACCAGCAAAGAAGGGGTCCCCACAATATACATATGTTAACTATGCTGGTCTAGATGGCACTTGTCTTTATATGTTTTAAGTTTAAATGCTAGATTTGTATTAATTTTTAAAGGAACACTATACTGAAAAAATGCTTTTGCCTATACTTAATCTATAATGAATACATGCTAACTAGCACTTTATTTGCCGGTGTGTAGCAAAAAATAGCGTGCCTTCAAAATCCAGCACACATTTTGTGTTAGGAGCCGGGTAAACCCCTCCCTCTTTTAACCCCTGCCCACGTGGTGCCCATCCACTACATCTGACTGTTTTCCCACAACCAGAATTTTCTGTGTGCATTTTCCCTTTTTTTTTTTTTTTTTTTTGATTATTCCCAAAGATGATCATCAAATCATCTTAGGGAATGATAACGAACTTGGAATACGGGCATAAATGAAATCAGAAAGTGATCACCAAATTTTGATCTCTGTCCCCATTTTTTCCTCCCAAGTCTTCATTAATGGAACTCAAAGTTCCATTCACAAAATGTATAGTAAAGCTGTCAGCATGACAGCTTTTACTATACTAGGTACTGCAGCGTGATCCGAATGGAGATCACAGTGCAGTACCTCAACTAGCATCCTATTACTCTTAGAGAAGACCCCGGTGAAGGAGGAAGTTCAGTGATGTCACCGAACTTCCTTCCTGCTCTGCTCTTCTCTGCTGCTGGTAAGCACTTCAAAGAGTGCTAGCTTCAGATCCCCCCATCGGATTTTCATGAAACCGGTGGGGGATCAAGGGGGCTAGGGGGCACCTGAATACTGCCCCCCGATTGCCCATAGCACTTCAGGATTTCTTTTTTTAAAGGGGAAGCCACAGAACGTGAATACACGTTCTATGGCAGTTTGAGCCT
Source organism: Hymenochirus boettgeri (assembly GCA_019447015.1). NCBI lineage: Eukaryota > Metazoa > Chordata > Amphibia > Anura > Pipidae > Hymenochirus > Hymenochirus boettgeri. Next base: position 229,710,034 of record CM033476.1, on the reverse strand, counting down.
TTTCAGTGGAGAACGTGTATTCACGTTCTGTGGCAGTTAAAGGGTTAAGCACTGAATAAATAGTTATATCAATATTAACAAATATGTAGTAATGACATTAAAGAATGAATTACATATTTAAAGAAAGAATTACATAGAAATGTAAATAAGGCAAAATCTATAAATAAATAAAAGTACTTGCACAGTCCACACTCCTGTTTTGTAATGGGATCTTTAAAATGGGCTGTTAAGCCACACCCCAGGAAGTTTTACAGGGAGGCAATGGAAGCTTACAAAGGAACATATTTCTCACTTCCCTTTTCTGAGTGTTAGTAGGAAGTTGCAAGACTTATATGTCACTTCCTTTGTAAAACATGTGACAGTCTCTATATATCAAGGATAGGCAACCTGTAGATCTCCAGATGTTTTGGAAACTACAACTCCCAGAATTACCTAACTAAAGAGTTCTTGTAGAGGAATGCTGGGAGTTGTAGTTTGAATCCCATAACTACAGAGTGCTTGTAGAGGAATGCTGAAAGTTGTAGTTTTTAAACATCTGGAGATCTACTGGTTGCTTATCCCTGCTCTATATGATAGGAGGACTGAAAGGAAAACATCTCCATGCCCATTTCTCTGAGACAATTAAGTGAGTTTGTTAATGATTTATTACATTATTTAAGCAATAGACCCCATAGAAGCCATGAACCTGTGTCCTGAACTGACAAATATAATAAGATTAAAACATGACAGGATAGTCTGGGTTCTTTATAGGACCTCAGATTTACCAATAGTGATCCCTCTCTAACACACTTACCAATAGTGTACCCCCTTCTAACTCATTTACCAATAGTAATCCCTCTGTAACAGAATCCCTGGTGACAGCTGTGGGGTCTAGGCCACAGTAGCGTGCGTTTTTTCGCTCGCGACTTTCGCTAAAATGGAAACTGCGGGAACACGAAAATTCACGCGATTTCCGATGCGCATGTGATCTGGAAGTATCTGATTGCTATACTAACCAATCAGATTATTTTCCAATCAGAATTGGTTTCAATCAGCTTATTTCAGAAAGAGTCTAATTGGTTAGTATACCAATAAGATTATTTCTAAAAGAATCTGATTGTAACCAATTCTGATTAGTTACAATCAGATTCTTCCAGAAAGCGTACCAATAAGATTCTTTCTGAAAGTACCTGATTGTAACCAATTCTGATTGGTATACTAACCAATCAGATTATTTTCTAAACAGAATTTGTTACATTCAGATTCTTTCAGAAAGATTCTGATTTGTTAGTATACCAATCAGATTAGTTTCCAATTAGAATTGGTTACAATTAGATTCTTTCAGAAAGAATCAGATTATCTGTTCCCCAGATCCCAGAGCCATTTACAGTAAGTTACTGTATCATTTTTACAAAATTTTTGAAAATTCCTTTAAACTTCAAATTTTCTAAAATTTCCCTGATCCTCGAAAATACAATGTGTAATTTCAAATAACAGTTCGATCAAGAGGAAAGTAATTTTTTTTACACTTCTGAATGTATGTACGTTTTTCCCAGACCATTTTCCAGGTTCACAGTGTCTTATCTAGATGTTAGGCTGCACTTCATGTATATTTAACATGTATTTCTAAAGCACTGACTCTTCCAGTACAATCCAAAAGATGTGTGTATATATGTCCCCTGTAATACCTATTGGGGTACACCCAATAGGTTCCCTTCTGCCTCTGTATATTGTGTAAAATATTCATTTAGGGGATGAAATCCAAGATTTCATAGGATTTCTTTTATTTTTAACATCTTCCATTATTTTTTTTTGTACAAATCCCTAAATTTTATAGTAGTGTGATTTTATATCATCTGTATCCACATATAGCTAAACATACACCCACATATTTCCCACTTTTGCTAGTATATATATATAAAATTCAATGTATGAATAAACTTCCAAACGGCTGGGACAATTTTCATTTGGTACACTTATGTATAAGGACCTGGGAAAAAGCATAGGCTACTTTAAACTTTTAAAAATGCCTCTGTACCCCCTTTTTTCGACATTAAGTTAATTAACCTGTGTGCGGCCATCTGGTGGTGAATCAAGTTAATTGCACACCTTCCAAATGTCATAGATTATTCAGGGCATTACAATGCTTTGCCTTATTTTGTTCTGTTGGTGCTGTAATATGAGGGTAGAGCTGTCAATCATGAGGAACAGCAGTCCATGTGATGTAACAATGTCATGTAACCACACACTCAGTCTCCTCATCTCACTTGTGGTTTGCCCAGAGTCAAGATTGAGAGGTAAACTGACTCTTTTACCGGGGGTTGGCCAGGCAGTTACCAATGGAGATCACAGTCAGCTAAGGAAATGTGTAGTTTCACATTGCAGGTGGTGATAGCCATGAAATGGATTTGTACAGCACAAGGTAAAAAAAAACCTCCTTTTTACTTAAGTAAAGACAATAAGAACTGTAAATGGGATGGAGCTGCCACACTGCAATACAACTGCACTGTAAGGGGCTCATTTCACTTTGTGTCTCTTTTCCCCACAAAGGCCATGTACACACTCTTTTCACTCTCCTTTCTCTTCCATGTGTCATTTTTGCAAACAAATTGTGTTTTCTGGGGGATATTGTGTATCAATAATTCAATTTGATCAATTGCAGTAAACAATATATTAATGTGAGATGTTTCCCATTGTTAAAGGGGAAGTTGATGTGATAGGCGCTAAAGGGGAAATTGATGTGATAGGCGCTAAAGGGGAAGTTGATGCAATATGTGCTAAAGAAGAAAAAGATGCATAGGTGCTAAAGGGGAAGTTGATGCGATAGGCGCTAAGGGGGAAGTTGATGCGATAGGCGCTAAGGGGGAAGTTGATGCGATAGGCGCTAAGGGGGAAGTTGATGCGATAGGCGCTAAGGGGGAAGTTGATGCATAGGCGCAAGGGTGAAGTGATGCGTAGGCGCTAAAAGGGGGGGGGGGAAGTTGATGCAATAGGCGCTAAAGGGGAAGTTGATGTGATAGGCGCTAAAGGGGAAGTTATATCCGCTGTATTCAATTAGATCAACTGGACTTGAAATGTAGTTCTTGAAGACGTTTCGATAGTCATCCGACTGGCTTTCTCAATTCAGAATGACTTGTACAAGAATCTGTGGCAATTATGTACCCTGGAAAATCCCAATTAGCATATCACAGCCAGGTGTTAAGGGTGTGATTGGGTAGTGGCGGTGATATGCTAATTGGGATTTTCCAGGGTACAATATTGCCACAGATTCTTGTACAAGTCATTCTGAATTGAGAAAGCCAGTCGGATGACTAGCGAAACGTCTTCAAGAACTACATTTCAAGTCCAGTTGATCTAATTGAATACAGCGGATATACCATGACCTGGATGAATGAGAATCTTCACAAGCATAAAGGGGAAGTTGATATAATACGCGTTAAAGGGGAAGTTGATGCGATACACGCTAAAGGGGAAGTTGATGCCATACGTGCTAAAGTTGACACTGATGCGACAGGCATTAAAGGGGAAAAGTTTACCAGATTTGCGGCTCGGCTAATCCTATGTGAGTTTGAATGGGTCAGGTTTGGTTAGAAAACTGCGGGTCCAGGTCTGTTGAATTTTGGATGCAAGTTCAGGTTGGATCTTTAGATCCAGGCAATGCCGGGTACTCAGCTAGTATATATATATACTCCCTCTTCAATCTCTATCTTGCCATGATGCTACTCCAATGGTAAGTATCCAAAAGTAGTAATGATGAGTATTTTTAATGTTTATTCAGTGCAAGTGCAATCAGCAATGTTTCGGTCAGGTTCTCAGATCTTTAACAAGCCAATGTGTATATATATACCTAGCAGGGATTAAATATTTTCCAGCTGCTCTTTGTAAAACCCCTTTCCTCTCATGTGTTTTGCATTACTACCCTGGAAACAATTTGCAGTTCAGGTGTGTCTCTGTGTTGTTTCTCATTTAGTTATACAAGTAAGATGGTGACTGGGGACATGTTTAAAGGTTCAGCTACATTTGCTCACATACTGCCCTGTGCAAGTTCATCCTCTCACTGACAACATCCCACTTTCTTTAGGATGGGGAAAGTGGATTTCTATGCACTATGGTCTCTACAGGAAGCTCCACGCCAGCTTATCAGGTAGGGAAAATACAAACTAGAGCTGTATCTTTAAAGTTTGTCATTTATTAAGGTTAACTCTTTACTGGGTAACTTATATAACAAATACATGCATAGAAATCACTGTCATTAGCATGCTACACAAATAAAGAAACCTCTACACAAATAAAGAAACCTGTAAGAAGTGCATTATCCAGAGCTATACCTGCAATAATCATCTGACACATCTAATCATTAAACCCCTAAAGGTGCAACCTATTGGAGCTGGTTACTATCCTTCAACATTACCTGTTTAATCTGTAAATTTTATAGAAACAATATGGTGCACAGCTGCAGGAGAAGGTAATAGTATAGTATTTGAGGTTGAATAAAGACAAATGTCCATGTAGTCCAACCTATTCAGCATTCCCACATTTCCTGCCTAACCGTTAATCCAGAGGAAGGAGGAAAAAAAAACGTACGAAGGAAAAGACTAAAAGTGCCAATTAGAAATATCCCTGCATCAACTTTATGTATCCTTACCTGCAACATGCAACTCTTTACTTTTAGAAACTCATTCAGCTTTTCTTTTTTTGTTAATTTACCAAACCCATCACAAGAATGGAGGAGTAAAGAAAGATACAATGCTCAGCTAGCACATGTAAAAGTGAGAAGGGTTACAAGGATTTTCTGTTAGATGAAACAGGTATTTAGGGATTATCATTGTCCCAGTGGTTTTCACTGACAATAGCCCAAGATGGACAATTTCAGGATCTTTTAAGGGCTAGGCCACACTAACTCGGTTTTCACATGTTTGCGCATGCGATTTCACTTGCAAATTTGGTAATGGAAATTGCAGTATCGTAAAAATGCACGCAATTTCATATGCACATGCGATTGCGCATCTGTTTTCGTTTTGCAGTCAACTTTTTTTGCGCAAATACATGCGTTTCCATAATTTAAAATGGCAAAATCCCATGCGCAAACACGATACAACGCACAACAATGCACCAGAATTGCATACGCAATCGCTTTGGTACCTTGTAGTGGGGCCTCAGCCTAATTCCTGCAAATATTGTTACAGAAACATTTACATCTCAGGAGCATGTAGTCGGGCTTGGGTTCCATAACTTCACCCAAACTGAACCTGAAATTAAACAGACCTGCAACCCCACCCTGACCCAACCCGCAGCTTTCTACCCTGACCCACAACCCCAAACTCACTGCAGTTTACCCAAACCTGACCCACAAATCGGGTAACACATGGGTGAAGACCCAATGCATATACCCTTTTCTCCCATGGACCCATATCCATTCCAAATTCTGCATACACATGGCACAAACACCTTTAAGCAAATTCCAGATAGATACTTGTGTGCACTTTTAAACATTTTCACAGCATACACAAAAGATACTAATGAAGTATACTAAATAATGAAGTTAAGGTCATCTTAGCATTCTTCTTTTTTGCCTATTTAATGGTGAATGTTGGGATGGTATGTTCCTTTCAACATGTAAGGAAACAGTATTTTAAAAGACCAACAGATGCACACTTCATAAGAAAACAATGGTTTGACATCTGCAGGATCCTGTTTGCTTAGGGTTGCCACCTCCTCTCTTTAAAAATAAAGACATGTAAAATAATGCTGCAAGGAGGCCTACAGGCTCAGGAAATTTAATAGATCCTTTTTCTACAATGCTGCCGGTTTTAGATGTAATAAATAAGCATTTAGTTATGAATTATAGAATGAATTCAGGCTTATTTATAGTGTACCTTTAACTCTCCTTAGGCTAGACCACACTAGCATGTTTATCACACATGGGCCACACTGACATGCGATCACCATTTTTTTGCAAATCAAATTCAGGGCACGCCACACGGCAACTAATCAATCGCACTGGAATCGCATGCATTTTTCATTAAGTATTGGACAATGAAGGCGATTGCGATTTAAGATGCGGAACGCAAATCGCATTTGGAACGCACCCGAAAAGGCCAGTTTTGCAGCGTTTTCAATATCTAAAAAAACGCAGACAAACAAAAAACACAGCAGTGTGGCCTAGCCCTCACTCTGTGCATAGCATGGATCACATTGCAAGCGAACGGTATGTGCACGCTTTTCCTGTGCGCCGTAGTGTGGCCTCAGCCTCAAATAGGAGATAGAAAATTTGCTTTTTTTTTGTTGCTAAATTGCATTAATTAGACTTAACTATTGCATCTCATTTCATTTGTAAACAATATTGCATATTACCGTATATACTTGAGTATAACCGAGTTTTTCAGGCTGAAAAATCAGCCTGAAAACTCGGACTCGGTTATACTCGAGTCAGTCAGTAGCTTACCTGAGCATTCCGGCAGCTGCACGATCTTTCTGTGTACTGGCGCGCCGGCCTGACGTCACTGCCCGCGCCAAGCCCGCGCCGGGCAGTGACGTCAGCCGGCGCGCCAGTACTGGAATAGCGCGCGCTGCCGAATGCTCAGGATACCGTACCTGCCAGGAGCCCTTGGATCGAGAAGCCCTTGGATGGAGGAGAGCCCACAGGGAGAAGAGCCCACAGGTACAAACTGAACTGGGTGAGGGGGCATTCAAGATGTTTGGGAACTACAACTCCCAGCATGCTTTATTAGCTGGGAGTTTTAGTTTCCAAACATCTTGAATCCAAGTGAGTGGCATTCAAGATGTTTGGAAACTAACTTTTATTAGGATTTTTAGCTGAAATTGGGTAACGTTTATACTCGGGTCGGTTTATACTCGAGTATATACGTAAAATAAAATCACAGCATTACTGGGGTGGTCAGACACAAATGTTTGCATTGATTTCAGCACACCAGTAAGAAACTTCATATAGAAAATGATGCAAATATAAATGGCTGTGTTTGGTAAGGCTTTGTTTTAACATGACACTTTCTGCTGTAGGCAGTGTTAGTAATCTACTTAAGATATTATCTTTTTTCTTTGCAGCAAGGGAGGGCGGATGAGCTTCCAGCTACCACTACAACTCTCTACCCAAACAGCTGATTGTGTTTGGCTTAGGTGACTGGAGCTCCTATGCCGGGACCCTGTGTTGCAGTACAGCTCATAACTGGAATGCACAGCCTCAGCCTTAGGCACGCTGTCAACTAACTGCAGGTTGGGCACAACTGTGAAATGATTGGGTTGGGAGGTCTAAGTTGCCCATACACTGGGCCGATATTACGTAATATCGATCATTATAATTATCGGGAAAGTTGTTTTCTTTTTTTTGGTTAAATGATCATAGTATTGTAATTTCCAATTAAATGTAATGTAACCTCACAATAGACATCAGAAATAATCACCAAATTAATTGAATGTCAAACAATAGTGTATGTATGGTACATCTACGCCAATTAACATTGTACATCTGCCTATTAAAGTATTGGTTGGTTTGATTGCAATAACCTTTTGTAGTGTATGGTCGCCTTTACTCTTACTCTTGCGCTTACAGAGCCTCATGCCCCTGGCGTTAATGATCAGGTCCTCTGCTTGCAGCAAACAAACATCACGTTTGCGCATGCATTTTCGGTATTTTAAGAAAACCATGCGATCGAATCGCAGAAATGTTCATTTCCGTGATTTCCATGTTAGTGAAATTCACGTGTGCAAGAAAAAAAAAACAAACGCTTGTGTGGCCTACCCTAACACAAAATCACTGGGTGAATGCTATTGACTGTAGGGGGCCACAGATCATCTCCACTGCACATGCTCCATATTCTTTTGTGCCTCAGTTTTGGGAGGGGGTGGATACATAGAGAGGAGTCATGCATACTAACTAGGAGTGAGCTGAACAGGACATGAGGATATCTAGTGACAGGAAGCACTGAGAGCAAAAAGGGATCAAGTTCCTGACAGCACTGAAAATCTAAAAATGATAAGAAGTAATTTTTTTCAGTTTGTGGCCACTACACAGTGCATTTATCTCATTAAGCATATAACAATAAAAACTGCGTGCACCAAAAGGACCGTGCTCTAAAATCCTCTTTCCAAATATTTAGAGCATCAGCTGATATGTAGAAAACTGCCAACATTATTAGATAAGGCCCAGAATAGAGCTGGAAAGATTATATAATTAATTGCGATTGTGATCCGATCCTGTTAAAATGCGCATGCTAGTGTCCGTTGCGCATTGACCCCTTTCTGGAGTGCATACGTCACCATTTTTGGTCTGATTGGCATGTGCACAGATATGGAATATTACCAGGATTGCAGTGCAAGTGGACAACGACAACCACGAAATGCATACGCGTTGCATGCCTTGAGTGTTGCACTTTATGTTTTACAAATATGTTTATGCTCTATTAAGAACTGCAAAACATACACACCCTTTTTTACTGGGCAAAGTTTTAATTATCAAACAAGAAACATTATTATGATGATGAGAAAAATAAACCAATATAGTGTGTAATCTTAAACTCAAACTATATGTGCTGTACGGGGGGAATCCTGCCCCGTAGAATTGATTTCTTGCTGTGGGCAGAAATTAACTGGCTTAAATTGTCTCCCTCTTTATATTCCATAGAGTATATACTACTTTTATTTTCTAAATGTGGCAGCAATACAGCTTTCAGAGTCAGATTGACACCAGATAGGACCTGAGGCAATGGTTGGCTTTTTGCTAAATGCATTAGGGAGATTCAATAAAATTTCTTATTGTTTAAAATGGTGCTAATTTTGCCCCAACCAATCAGATCTTATTTAACATTTGAACGCTAACATCTGATTGGTTGGGGCAAAATTAGCACCATTTTAAACGATAAAACTTTTATTGAATAACCCTGAAGAACTTTTATTTATAACCCTGATAGTTGCTAAATTGTTGTCTTTTTAGGCACTTATTAAAAATACAACACCCATTACTGTTATTGCAGTGAAACCACCTGTCTTAAGTCTCCAAGACACAGGGACACCTGCAGGACAGTCCAATATGTAAACTGCAGGAGAGTAACCGTATTGGTAACATTTATTATTTAATTTAGTTCAGCCTTTTTCTATATTTGAAAGCACCGAGGGCCTGAATTTCCCCACTTCCTGATGCAGGTGCATCTGGCTTCGTTCACACTACAATATGCTGATTAACGAATCATAACACATTCGTTCTTTTGTGCAATGTTGTGTGGGTATTTCTCTGCGTTACTGTGTGTTTTTCTTAGCCAAAATAAAAAAACCTATAAGCTAGTTATTCTGGAAACATCAAACAAAAATGGGTGTAATAACTTTATTAGCCATTTTTCACAGTTCCATTGAGTGTCCACAACACTTAAAGGGGCAGTTCAGTGGAAATATCAATATTTGTTAAACTGTTAGTTTGTGTAATGACTTCTTAGTTATTCTACATATCTTCTCCCATTTTGAAAAATCAGTTGATTTCATATCCTTTGCTGTTCCCTGCTGTTGACTTTAGTGAGCTATATTTCAGGTTCTAACGGTCCTTCTCTCCCAGAATGCACCACTCCTTGGAATGTTCCTAACAGTAATTCCTACTGATTGGCTGTTGGATGGGTCAAACATGCTCAGATCTCTCGGAGCAACTGAATGAACCCAGACGCTGGGTCAGGGCAAGACCATAACGGTCTCTACTAGGGGTCCTGCAAACAGGAAGTCAGTATTTCGGTTGCATTTATTTATACACAGACAAAATGCTGATTGGCAGATAGGTCATTGGGATAAAAAATACTGCTCTTTTTTTCTGAAAAGTACATGTATTTGCACTGAACTTCCCCTTTAAAAATTACAAACTCTTTGTAATGCTGTTTACTAAGAGTCACAATAATAACCATGCTAAATGGCCCCAAGTACTGTTATTTGCTAAAAAAAAAGAAAGTTGTTTGAAAGTCACTACTAGAGCTTTTTGTTGTTACACTTGTAGGTCCATTGTGTGGGAAGGAGAATGGAGTATGAACATTGTAATGGAGTGTGTAAAGTTGGCAGCTCAAGGAACTCCAGCAAAGCTTTCTCTTACTGTTATCTGGCCAGGTAAAAACTAAGTACCAAATACCAGGGCATTTCTATATTTACTATACTTACATTCAATGCGGAGGTGTATTTATTATGTGTTTCCCCCTGGCTTGGTTGGCACTCAACTCTTATTGCTGTTATCAGTGCATTACTCATGGTCTGCATTACTCATGGTCTATTTCAGGGATAGGTAACCAGTAGATCTCCAGATGTTTGAGATCTAATGAGGCAAAAACCTCAGGTGGCACATCAAGAGAGGCAGCAGCCAGGCCAGTAAAAAAAAAAAAAAATTGTGATTTTTTAAAAAATTTTATTTAAGCTTTTACTGTCTGTTCTCACTGTATGGGACCTTTACGGTCTGTTCTCACTGTATGGGACCTTTACGGTCTGTTCTCACTGTATGGGACCTTTACGGTCTGTTCTCACTGTATGGGACCTTTACGGTCTGTTCTCACTGTATGGGACCTTTACGTGTCTACGTTGACTTTACGGTCTGTTCTCACTGTATGGGACCGTTACGGTCTGTTCTCACGGTATGGGACCGTTACGGTCTGTTCTCACTGTATGGGACCTATACTGTCCTGGCCCCCTGGGCAGCAAATGACTTAATGGATTCCCCGTCTCCACCAATCAGAAGAAACAGACTCCAAGCTTAATACCCTCCTCCTTAGCTTTCTTGTAGTCTGTTTCTTCTGTCTCCAGAAAGATGTATTTGCTAGGTGTGTGCCATGCGCGGTCTCACCTCTATTCCTGGCCTCAGTTCCTCTCCTCTGGTCGATGTCCAATCTTTTGTGATTGCCTAGCGCATTTCGACGAGAAAACCATGCTCTTCCTGCCCGGCTGTCGTGGCTCTTTGGCTTTTGGCTTTGGCGCACATTATGACATCATTGCGTAAGGCCCCTGACGCCATCTTTCAGCGCCGGTAGGATAAGAACGCCGTCCTGCGTGGGGTCATGCCTATGGCTGCAGATTTCTCCTCTGCCTCACTATGGAGCGGCTGCCGGAGGTTCAAAGTCTCTAGGGAGGTGGTGAGTACTCCAAGCTTTCTTGTTTTTCTGAGAGATTATTCTTTGTGTGAGCTTGTATTTATAGCCTATTTTCTTCTGTTCCAGTCAGAAAGTTCATCTGGAAGTTCTAAGAAGAGATCAAGAATCTCATCTTTAGATGACAGATGTTCTTATCTGTGAAAATGTAGAAATCCTGCTTATAAAGACAAGAATTCTGTTTGGATTGTATTCAAGAATTTTTTAAAGTAGAATTCGCTTAACCTGATCAACAATTTATTCAGGAGCCTTTTCAAGCTAAACAATCCACGAGTACTTTGGTGTTCAGTTTGCTGATATTTTAGGGTGGATTACCCAAGCTGTGGCCCAAGGTTTTAAACAGAGTCAACCTTTAGCTCCAGTAACTCCTGCTGAAGAACTCCAGCCTACTCCAGTGGATTTTTCCCCTTCTGTTTCTTCCTCTGAGTAGAATCTAAGAATCAGGCTTTGACTTAAGACAAGTGCCATCCTTATCAAGCATATAAGGCAGGCTTTAAAGATTGAAGAGGTGTAACAACCCTCGACTTCTACTCTTTTTGAGAAAAAATATCTCTTTCCCCTTCATAATGAAGTTAATTATTTAGTGAATTCAGAATGGCAGTTGTATCCCTATCCTCATGAAAAATCCTCTGCTGGGAGAAGCCACCTATAGTTGATGCCCCAGTGGCACGATTATGTAAATAAACAGCTTATATCTATTGATGATGCCTCAGCCCTGCGCCATCCAATGGATAGATGCATAGAGACGGACTTAAAAAAGGCTTTCACTATAGCGGAGCAGCCGGTGTTAAATCTGCAGCAGCTTGGTCTCTGTTACCAAATGTCTTTCAGTTTGGACGGATAAATTGGAAGTGCCTCTCAAGAATGGGTCATTTAGAGATCCATTTCTCTATCCCTATCTAAATTTCGTCTAGCAACTAGCTTTGCTTTGGAGTCTTCTGCAAATTTAGTTAATCTGCTCAGGAGATGGCGTTGTCTGTATCCTCTAGAAGGGCCCTGTGGTTCTGAACTTGGTTTGCGGACACTCCTTCTAAAATCACCTTATGTAATCTGCCATTTGAAGGAGAGAGACTCTGGTAATGATCTTGATGGATATCATATCCAAAACCACAGGGGGAAGACAGGTTTTCTTCCCCAAGGTAATAAACATTTGTGAACAAAGGAGGTTTACAGATGGATAATCCTGGTATTCTCACTGTATGGGACCTTTACGGTCTGTTCTCACTGTATGGGACCGTTACGGTCTGTTCTCACTGTATGGGACCGTTACGGTCTGTTCTCACTGTATGGGACCTATACTGTCCTGGCCATCCCTGGGCAGCAAATGACTTAATGGGTATTCCCCGTCTCCACCAATCAGAAGAAACAGACTCCAAGCTTAAATAGCCCCTCCTCCTTAGCTTTCTTGTAGTCTGTTTCTTCTGTCTCCAGAAAGATGTATTTGCTAGGTGTGTGCCATGCGCTGTCTCACCTCTATTCCTGGCCTCAGTTCCTCTCCTCTGGTCGATGTCCAATCTTTTGTGATTGCCTAGCGCATTTTCGAGCGAGGAAAACCATGCTCTTCCTGCCCGGCTGTCGTGGCTCTTTGGCTTTTGGCTTTGGCGCACATTATGACATCATTGCGTAAGGCCCCTGACGCCATCTTTCAGCGCCGGTAGGATAAGAACGCCGTCCTGCGTGCGGTCTATGCCTATGGCTGCAGATTTCTCCTCTGCCTCACTATGGAGCGGGCTGCCGGAGGTTCAAAGTCTCTAGGGAGGTGGTGAGTACTCCAAGCTTTCTTGTTTTTCTGAGAGATTATTCTTTGTGTGAGCTTGTATTTATAAGCCTATTTTCTTCTGTTCCAGTCAGAAGAGTTCATCTGGAAGTTCTAAGAAGAGATCAAGAATCTCATCTTTAGATGAACAGGATGTTCTTATCTGTGAAAATGTAGAAATCCTGCTTATAAAGACAAGAAATTCTGTTTGGATTGTATTCAAGAATTTTTTAAAGTAGAATTCGCTTAACCTGATCAACAATTTATTCAGGAGCCTTTTCAAGCTAAACAATCCACGAGTACTTACTGGTGTTCAGTTTGCTGATATTTTAGGGTGGATTACCCAAGCTGTGGCCCAAGGTTTTAAACAGAGTCAACCTTTAGCTCCAGTAACTCCTGCTGAAGAACTCCAGCCTACTCCAGTGGATTTTTCCCCTTCTGTTTCTTCCTCTGAGTATGAATCTAAAGAATCAGGCTTTGACTTAAGACAAGTGCCATCCTTAATCAAGCATATAAGGCAGGCTTTAAAGATTGAAGAGGTGTAACAACCCTCGACTTCTACTCTTTTTTAGAAAAAAATATCTCTTTCCCCTTCATAATGAAGTTAATTATTTAGTGAATTCAGAATGGCAGTTGTATCCCTATCCTCATGAAAAATCCTCATGCTGGGAGAAGCCACCTATAGTTGATGCCCCAGTGGCACGATTATGTAAACATACAGCTTTATCTATTGATGATGCCTCAGCCCTGCGCCATCCAATGGATAGATGCATAGAGACGGACTTAAAAAAGGCTTTCACTATAGCGGGAGCCGGTGTTAAATCTGCAGCAGCTATGGTCTCTGTTACCAAATGTCTTTCAGTTTGGACGGATAAATTGGAAGTGCCTCTCAAGAATGGGTCATTTAGAGATTCCATTTCTCTATCCCTATCTAAATTTCGTCTAGCAACTAGCTTTGCTTTGGAGTCTTCTGCAAATTTAGTTAATCTGCTCAGGAGATGGCGTTGTCTGTATCCTCTAGAAGGGCCCTGTGGTTCTGAACTTGGTTTGCGGACACTCCTTCTAAAATCACCTTATGTAATCTGCCATTTGAAGGAGAGAGACTCTGGTAATGATCTTGATGAGATCATATCCAAAACCACAGGGGGGAAGACAGGTTTTCTTCCCCAAGGTAATAAAACATTTTGTGAACAAAGGAGGTTTACAGATGGATCATCTGGTAAAAGAAAGGATGAGGTTAATCCTACCATCCTGTTAAAGAGTATTCTAGAACAACTAATTGGAAAGGGGGAAAGTTTAGCCTTTTTCTATCCCAGAGACCCCCCCCCCCCACACACCTAGATCTCCTAAAACATCCAAACCCTTATGAAGGGAGACCTGTCCATATTCCTCCTGTAGGTGCCAGGCTCCAGGAATTTCAGGAAATATGAGCAGATAATATTTAGGATTCCTGGGTAGTTGCAACAGTAAGCAGAGGATATCGACTGGAGTTCCAGTCGAAACCGACAAAAATGTATTACTTTTCTTCAAAGATGCCTGTGCTGAAAGAAAAAGCTCAGGCTTTAAGAGTTTATGTTCAAGAAGCAGGCAATTATAGAAGTTCCAATTTCCCAACGTCAAAAATGTTTTTATTCCCAACTCTTTTTTTAGTGACGAAAGCAACCGGAGATTTCCACCCAATTCTAGATTTGAGACACCTAAATCAATTTAGCAAAGTCACCAGGTTCAAAATGGAGACCCTTCAAAGAGTTCGCTCTGCTCTAATTTCGGGCGCTTGGCTGTGTACAATAGACCAAAAGGATGCCTACCTTCATGTCCCTATAGCAAAAGAACATCAGAAATTCCTGAGGTTTACTCTGGAGGAACGTCACTTCCAATTTCGTTGCCTTTCTTTCGGGGATCAACCTCACCTAGGACCTTCTCGAAGATTTTGGTTGTACTAATTGCAAAGCTAAGAGAGATAGGTATAGAAATTTTACGTGTACCTAGACGATCTTTTAATAGTCGCAAGATCAAGAGAGCAATTAGTCAACAGCAGGGATCGGGTTCTGATATTTCTACAAAGATTCGGATGGATTATAAACTTCAAGAAGAGCCAACTCGTTCCTTCTCAGTCCCTTGTTTATCTGGGAGCAACCATAAACACAGCCTTAGAGCAGGTATACTTACCTCTGAAGAGAATCCAAATCGTTGTACATCAAGCAGAGAAGATGCTGCTACTCACATCCATGTCTGCAAAAGAATTGATGAAATTTTTAGGAGCTATTTCCTTGACAATAGGTTTAGTCAAATGGGCGGCTTGGCAGATGAGACCTATTCAGATGTTTTTTCTAGACAGGTGGGGCAATCGAAGACAAAATTGGTTCCAAATAATCTCCTTAGCTCCTCCGCTCAAAGCCTATGTAACATTGTGGACAAGTCTCAGCAATCTGCGACAAGGAACTCCTCTTCTAGGGCCGAAATGGATAGTTATTTATGGATGCCTCAGCCAAGGGATGGGGGGCCCATATTATTCACTATACGGCACAAGGTGAATGGAGGGAAAATGCATCTCTTCTCCTGTCTGGCATCCTAGAATTGAGAGGAATTTTTCGAGCCTTTCAAGCATTTCTTTCTCTAATCAGAGGCACCTCAATTTGTGTACGAACCGACAACCAAGCAGCAGCAGTTTATATAAGGAAAGAGGGAGGAACAAGGAGTATAGAGATGATGAATGAGTTAAAAAACATAATAGAGTTCACCCAAAAGAATCTGTTGTTCATTACAGCCCAATATGTTTCAGGAAAGGAAAATCTACTAGCCGATACTCTCTCCCGCCAAAGAGTAGATCAAGGGGTATTGTCTCTTCTTCCTCGAATTTCAGGAACTAGTGACCAGATGGGGCCTTCCGGATATTCCGGAAGGCCCCATCCAAGTATCCTCACAAGAATGCCTCGGCAGTCGAAGCTCTGAGTCGGGAATGGCAGGGGATGTGGGCTTATGTTTTTCCCCCAATACCATTAAAGGGCATGTCCACCCTTAATAAGAACTTTTGCCCTATAATAGAACACAGTGCCCCAGCCCCAACCGCTATAAAAATAATTTAAGAAAGTCCCCAGTTCTTCACTTACCTTCCCTCTCTCCTCCGACGCCCGGCCTGGCCTTCTGCTTGCGAGACACTGCAAGCAGGGGGCGGGACCAGCAGCCGCGTCCGTGATTGGCTGAGAGGCAGCCAATCACGGACGCGGCTGCCGGCTTCTCAGAATGCCGGTGGAGAGAGGGAAGGTAAGTACAGTTCTGGGGACTTTCTTAAAATAATTTTTTTGCGGTTGGGGCTGGGGGAACATATTCTATTAAATGGGCAAGGGGTTTTATGGTAGGGGGAGGGATGCAAAATGGGAGGGAGAGGGAGGGGGAGAAAGGCTGCAGTACACTGCCAAACTTCTCCCGGAGGCCAGGTAGGAGCAGAGTCCTATATGGACTCTGCTATCCTCCTGGTGGGCAGTTTTTGGGACTTTGGGGGGGGGACTACAGGAGAACCTTATGGAGCTGGGATGTGAGGTAAGGATTTTACTACACTACATGTGGGGGCCAGTAGTGGGGGGGGGGTTATAGTTTGTTGGGGTGGACATGCCCTTTAATCTTCAGAGTCCTAAGAAAGATCCTGGAATCTTAAGTAAAGGTAATTGCAGTTCTACCCAACTGGCCAAGGCGTCCTTGGTCCCCGTTACTCAAGAGGCTCTCAGTGGATCGGCCATATCCCCTTCCTCAGTGGAACAATCTCCTATCACAAGGGGAGTTCCTGCATCCAGAACCATCAGGATTAAGTCTAGCGGCATGGAGATTGAGAGGAGGTTTATCCAGTTAGGGTGCTCTTCTGGAGTAGTGTCTACTTTACTGAGTGCCAGAAGGAAATCTACTGTTTCAAGGTATGATGGAATTTGGAACATTTTTTCTTCTTGGGCTTCAAAGCATTAAAGGGACACTAAACTCCCATATAAAAAAAAAAAACAACTCTTTGCCATTCGTTTGTATTATTCACAGGGAGGTGAGAACGCTTATTCCCACCTCCCTGTGAATAATATTACGCTCGGGAACCTGGAACTTACCTTACCGCCGCTCCACTCGCAGCCGCTCTGTCCCGACCGTGCGTCCTATCTTAGGCGCATGCGCGCCAATACAAAAGATAGGGCTCGCGATCGGGAGAGAACAGCTGTTCAGTGAAGGAGCGGCTGTGAGTGGAGCGGCGGTAAGGTAAGTTTCAGGTCCCCCGAGCATAATATTATTCACAGGGAGGTGAGAATAAGCGTTCTCACCTCCCTGTGAATAATACAAACGAATGGCAAAGAGTTTTTTTTTTGGGATTTAGTGTTCCTTTAACATTACTTCCTTTTGAGCCATTGGAAAAGGTTTCTAATAGATATATCTTTCAAGGCTCTACTCTTAATAGGGCTTACTTCTGGCAGAAGAATTTTTGAATTGCAAGCATTATCCTCTAAGGATGAATTCCTTATTTTTTATCCCAATTCGGTGACTCTTTAACTTGTGGATGAATTTTTTGCCTAAAGTAATGACCAGCTTTCACTTAAATCAACCTATTATTCTTCCAACAGTGTCAGACTCAGAGGGGCAAGAAGATTTAAAGAAATTGGATGTTTCTAATTGTTTAACGATCTATCTAGAAAGAACTTAATCGTTCAGAAAGACTGGAAGATTATTTGTCATCCCGGGAGGGACTAGTAAAGGAGAAGCCGCATCAATTGTAACCTTAAGAAGATGGATAGTTAAAGTTATCCAGAAGTCTTATACAGTCTAGCTATTGACACCTCCTCAAGGGATTCATGCACATTTGAATCGAATCGAGGTATAGCGACCACTTGGGCAGCAGAAGCTGGAGCATCCGCTGAGGAAATTTGTAGGATAGCCAATTGGTCTACTCCTAACACTTTTGTTAGACAAGTTAGATATTAAAAGTGCTAAAAAGGCAGATTTTGGTCATAGGGTCTTAAAAGCTATGAATAAAGCCTATTAATTCATTTAATGTTTATTTTACTTTCTCACCTCCCATGACTTGCTTGCTTGGATACTTACCCATTAAGTCATTTGCTGCCCAGGGATGGCCAGGAAAACGGAAACTCCTATCAAACTTACAGAGAGTTTCTTTTACTGGCCATCCCTCTGGGCAGCAACCCTTCCCTTTTTTCTGTTTTTCTTTGCACCTTTGAAACCAACTACAAGCAAGTTAAGGAGAAGGGGCTATTTAAGCTTGGAGTCTGTTTCTTCTGATTGGTGGAGACAGGGAATACCCATTAAGTCATTCGCTGCCCAGAGGGATGGCCAGGAAAAGAAACTCTCGTTAAGTTTGATATGAGTTTCCGTTGTCTGTTCTCACTGTATGGGACCTTTACTGTATGTTCTCACTGATTACACTACATTGCTCAAACATCTGGAGATCTACTGGTTGCCTATCCCTGGTCTATTTCCTTTTCTTCTTTTCATGCTGGCAGCTCAAGTCCATGTTATTAGAATGTTTTTCTTCCTTTTTCTCTACCAACAATACAAAGCTCATAATGCATTCTGAAACCATTCATTTCTGTTGCCTGTGTAGATGGTATAGTTTATAAAGTTTATTCTTCTACATGCTAACAATTTGTTTTCATAAGGTAATGAGAGGACTAGGATTCAGTAGCAGTACACCTGCTAGGAGGCGGCTGAGTGTGGGGCTTCCCAGCACTCCATTATTGTCTGAAGTACCATTATTCCATTCAGGCTCATTGAGGTTGGTTGTGTTTCCTGCTTAATTTATATATTATATATATATATATATATATATATATATATATAATATATATTATATATATATATAATATATATATATATATATATATATATATTCTAAATGTCTGTGCAGTCTAGTTTTGAGTAAAATATTAGCATATTGTAAAATCACTGCCTGACAGGACAAAGCTCCAACTGCAGATGTCACTCAACTGGCAGTCAGTGGAATACTGAAGGATTCTCCTCCTCTGAAAAAGGTTGCTCTAAATCTTCCTCCCGATAGTAAGCAGGAAGGGAGAAGTAGACCGGAAAATCCTAAAACTTTGAGCTGGAAACCAAGAAACCCTCGCAGACTGTGTTTCAGCAGCAGGTCTGAAGATGGGTCTGAAGGGGCAGGTATGTGTTATACCCTTATGGTATAGAATAGTGGGGGAATTTAACGCGCACAAGTGTAACTGGTACACTACCTATATATTTGAGGTTGTGCATGCAAAGATTGCTTCTAGTAAAGATAACAATCAGATTTATATTGAAACATAAATACTGCTTACACTTTGATTTAAAATGTCCCCCTTAGTGTGCCCATCTGCACGGTGGTTCCACAGTGTCTGTCTCTGTGACCCAGAAACAGCCATCTTGATTGGTGGAGAAGGAGCCAATGAACAGCCCTGTCAGGACTCTCTCTGGAAGATGGAAATCGGTAAAGTAATAAAAATAGTTTTTTTTCTACTTTTAATATATCTGTAGATGTAATATTTAATAATGAAGAATCTGGTAACATAACCTGCGACATTCATTGGAAGAACTCCCTTTTACCATTTGTTTACTCTTAGACAGTGATTTTTGGTTTCCTATGAATGAATTGTGCTCAGGTTCTTCCCCTAAGAGTTCTCGGGGACATTCAGCAACCTTTGACCCTGAAACCAAAAAAGTGTTTGTATATGGTGGTACGAGGGAAAAATGCAAATTTAACAGTGTTTACATTCTGGACACCCTTGAATGGACTTGGTCTGTGGTGACTGTGAGTATGTTGGATATTGTCTTGCTTCTTGACACCAAAACACTGCTCTTTCTCTCTCTAACCTTAAAGTGTAAGCTGTTTTTAAAAAAAAATTTTTTTTAATGCAGGCAGTGGGGAAGGTTCCAACCTTATCCCATCACAGTGCCACCATATACCAGAGTGAGCTATATGTGTTTGGAGGTATGTGCCCACAGTTGGGAACAGAGCTTGGTTCTTGTACAAACTCACTTTATATCTTCAACCCTGAGTACAAGATCTGGTATCAGCCCATTGTAGAAGGTGAACGACCACTTCCCAGGTTTGGGTAAGTAGCAGGTGCTTTAAAAAATTAGTTTTGTATAGTAGAGGAATTCTTGTAGTTGATTTAAAGGAACACTAAACCTGTAAAAGTAAGTATTTGCCATCCGTTTCTATTATTCACAGGGAGGTGAGAACGCTTATTCTCACCTCCCTGTGAATAATAGAACGCCAGGGGGACACAGCCGAACTTACCTTACCGGGTGCTCCACTCGCAGTTCCTTTTGAACTGACAGCCGCGCTGTCCTGCTCTCCCAATCGCGCGTCTATCTTTTGTATTGGCGCGCTTGCTGCCAAAGATAGGCGCGTGGTCGGGAGAGATGGGCAATGCGGCTGTCATTGCAGGTGGCTGCCAGTGAAGCGCCCGGTAAGGTAAGTTCAGCTGTGTCCCCCTGGCGTTCTATTATTCACAGGGAGGTGAAAATAAATGTTCTCACATCCCTGTGAATAATAGAAACAGATGGTATTTACTTATTTTTATAGGTTTTTACTTGTTTAGTGTTCCATTAAAATGTGTATATTATTTACAAAATAGGCAGTTTTCTACGGTCTCTACCTCTACTTTTGCAGCCATACTGCCACATTGCTGGGAAATCGTGTTGTGATTTTTGGTGGCCGACGCTCCCCATCCCCGGTTTATCTCAATGACCTGCACATCTTGGACCTGGGTGAGTAAGGTCTTTGGCTTAATACCATAAAGCTAATTGCTTTTCACTCACAAAAACAGGTAGTCATAGGGTTTTTTTTATTTTATTTTTTTTATTTATCTCTAGGTTACATGGAATATTCAAAAGTCTCTGTTTCTGCTTCTTGTGAGAAACCTTCACCACGCAGGTAAGATCATCCTCCAACCAACCATCTTATCATACTATAATTAGTTTGAGGGGGAAATAAAATCAGACTGGGAAATAATAACCTCTCTTGTAAATGACCTGTACCACATATTCGCAGCATAATTTTGCATAGTCTCAGTTTTCACCCAGCTTCCATCAATTACTCACACAGCAACCTATTTACTGCTGTTTGGTTGGTACTGTTTTTAAATAAATTGTCTCTACATCTTTGTTTCATTGGGTCTTGGTTTTTCTATTGTCCATACATTCTTAAGTGAGACTTCTGAGACTTAATAACAATCTTGTCGTTTGGGGGGTGGAAAAGTAAGCATGATTTCTCTTCTTAGGGAGGACATGCCCTTTAAAGCTCTGGTAATATATTCCAGGAAATATATATATATATTTTTTTCCCCCTACAAAATTGGATTTTTCATTTTAGCATGTTTTACACTTGGACCAAAGTAAGCCTATAGCCTCGTACACACGCTGAGCAGGCAACATGCGTTCCGCTGCAAAAAAAGTGGGTGTGGCTTGTGAAGTTGGGTGTGGTGGGCTGACTTGACACTGGCTGGTAAACTGGAGGGCTGACTTGACACTGACTGGTGAACTGGAGGGCTGAATTATATATGCCACATATACAGAGACTGGTAAATATGTTGCTCACAGTGACCGATTGGTGATACGTTTTATCTCTTAATGTGGCAGATGTGATGGCAGGCAGAAGCAGGATCAGATTACAGCGAGTGCACCTGTGCCTTTTTGCGATAGGAAAAACTTTTTTTAAATCTCCTTGCTGCTTTCTATTCAGGGCCACCTGAGACAAAAGTCTCACTCTGCCACATGGTAGCAGTGGCCCTAAAAGTGACAATATTAAGTAAACATCACAGTACCAAAGGCAGAAGACCTGGGGCAAGACTGGGCAGTGTTACTAAAATATTAAGTTCTGCCTCCCTTCCTACAAAGTAGCTCTGTTAATTACTAACCAAAAATCTGTTTAAAGGGTTTCCTTACTCCAAAAAAAGTTTTTAAAAATGCTACCTTTAACAAGATCCCACTACTTCAAAACTTTTTTTTCGAAATTTTAATCTGAGTTGTAGATTCAGAGAATCATTTGAAATTACAGGAAAATACCTGTCACTTCAGAAGCAAAAATTATGTCCCATTCCTAAACTCTTTCTAGGACCTTTGGCTGCCTGCCAACACACTTTCTGCAACAAGTAAGATAATCAGCAGAGGGAGGGGGATATGTGTAAGCAGAGCAGTGTCTATGGTAAGTCTGTGCAGAACTTACCAGTGTTGTAGACACTACAAGAAGGCTGTGATTAAGGGAGGGTGGGGGTAATAAGGAGCACTTACTAAACATTAATAATTTAATGAAAAAGCGAGCACAGATAAATATGCAAGTAACGCCATTTTACTTCTCTCAAATTGTAGTTTCAGATAATGTAAAGTTGTTTGAGTATAGTGGCGCTTTAAAGGACTGGGATGGAGGTGCTACCACCATATGGAGTCTTGGCATATCTTCCTACAAAGCAATTCTCATACATTACATACAAAAGTTGGACTGTGGGAACACTCATTAGGCAAAATTACAATTGTATATAGGGGGGAGTGCTATGTGACCAAACCCACTCTTTTTAAAATTCTGTTCACCTTTTTAACTTCTCGGAAAGTTTTCATGCAGCGGTACATATTGCAAACCACAAGTTTCTGGTCCATGGAGGCTGCTCTTCATTGGGGCCCCTCAGAGATGCCTTCATATTTGATTTAGGTAAGGTTTCTAAATTCCTAAAGCTACATTCGATCAACAATTTAAAGGAGAAGTACGCTGAAGACTTATTTATATTCTTATTGCTTATTTTTAATGTTTACTTGTTAGAATTATATTATATATTCCACAACCATATTAATGGAATCAAAATTTTCGAAATAACTTTTGAATATTTTGCAGACACCTTGTCTTGGAACTCAATTAAGTTTGATGATTCTCCACAACTCCCTCGGGCTGGACATAGTTTGCTGAACCTCACTTCATGTCATCTGACGGACAGTGATAAAGAAAAACATGGAGGACATAGCACATGCACTGTGCTTATCCTTGGGGGCTCTGATGGTTCAGGATCCTTCTACAGTGACAGCCCCAAACTGCAGTTGGCCACTGCTTAATTGCTATGTTAATCTTAATTTTGGTGGAATGTAAATGCTAGACTTTTACTGTCTTTGATCTAGAGACCCCAGTAATTGCATTAAGCTTTAAGAGCAATATATAAAATTTTGTTATTTTGTAAGTGTTTTGGAGTGTATTTGTTCAGATGCTACTGCACAATAAACATTATAGGGAAAAATTCTGAAATGGAACAGAACTGGAGAGAGGTGCCAAGAAATGTTCTCATGTATAATGAGTAGCTGTTTGGATGGAAAGCAAAGTAACTCATTGTAAGTTATCCCTTGTTATATAATTAAGTGTATTTGTCCTTATAGGAATTGTACACTGTAAATTCCTTTAAGGACAAATACGCTTAATTATATTACAAAGGATAACACAGTGTTATCCTTTGTAATATAAAGGATCTATAAATGAATACACGCAAGCAGCACTTACTGATATGTTTGTGTTGCTGCATGACTTTAATCCAGTACTTGGTTTGCTCAAGCTCAGTCCCCCAGCCAGACTATCTGACTCTGTGAGGGCAAGCATGCTCATAACCCTATGAGGCAGCACTGAGAGGAAATCTACAACCACGCAGTCACCATTCTAGCTACAGCAAAACTATAGGTAACAGTTCACGATACTAAAGCACTTGATTGAGAGCTAAAATGTTTCAGACAGGATATCTAAAGAAATAGGGGACAGATCAACAAAAAATGGTAGTGAAGAATTATATTTTCCCAGTGTACATATATTAAGTAATTATCTTCTATTAACCAAACGTTTAAAAGGGAAACATCTGTGAATACAAAATGTCCCTGTTCTACATATCATAAACAATCTTCATTTCCCTTAACATGACTTTAATGATGCTTAATAATTCAATATACATTTCATAGAGCTTTAATTGCCCTATGAGGTTAAATTGTTTTGTCAAAGCATAAGTCAGTATCGTAGCCCACTGATAGCGAACAGTCCTACAACAAAAGGTTATGCTCGCAGATCCTCAGGTGTGTCGGGCTGGCAAGATGGGTGGCTGACCTGAAATGCTGGCAGCTGGAGCAAAGATTTATTTATCCGTGAAATGGTGGGATATGGTGCAATGTCCAAATTAAACCTATGAATGAACACATAGTTGTAAGCGGTAATAAGTTACATAAATTAAGATAGCAATTCACATTTCCGTTTTTGAAGAAATCCTATCAGATTTGATGGGATTTGCCAAAATCAACAGAACACAATGCAGATTAACTACTGCCATTATGAAAGAAATATTTCAGATTTTTCGCAAGTAGGGCTGGTCCCCATAGAGAGTATGGAAGGTTGGTTGGGGTGGCGGATGCAGTTTCCACCACACCTATGCTACAGCAGTCAAATATGTATGGGGGCCTATACTTTTAAAGTGGTTAGCTAATAGTTCTAATTCTGATACTTTTGTTTAAAGATCTTTAATAAAAAAAATAAAACTCATTTCCCAAAAATGACCATATTATATTGCTAAGTTCTGAAAATATATACGTTTTATTTATCAGGAGCTGAAAAGCATTAACACAGCTGCTGTATACTATATATTTACTTTAATATAGAAATAAAGCATAAAACAATAATCCCCATCTTCGATTCCAGCTAATAAAAATGTTTGCCTTTTTGCAATTCCTATTCAAACTATTACTGTGCTATATACAGTAAGTACAGTCACTACAGAAAGTAACCTTTGTTTTACTCCACTTCCCTTGGTACCGCAAGATGAAATCAGCTTATGAGACAGCGCCTCTCTTTATCCCTGGGTGAAACACACTTAATATATCCAAACCAATGGAACACAATTGACTTTAGCTAATGGCACAGACTGAAAGAAAAGGATGGGGCCATTTTAGAGAATAAATTTAAAAGGCAACTGTGGTCTCCAAACAAGTTATGGTTAAATGAAAGCCTGCAATATTTCCTTTAAAATGAGTCGACAATCACATCGCTGGCTGGTGCGTGTGTTCCAATTTCCTGCTTCCAGTTGGTTGAGTGACATCACCTGACGTCTGCCCTGCACCAGGGGAGGAGCATGCTCAGTTAAAGGGAAACTATAGTGCATATAAAGTTTTTTTTTAAATCAGTTAAAATCTTTAATATATGGTAGATAGACTCAGGGCCATAACCTGGCAGATGAAAACTGTATGTGATCCTCAACAAAACAATATTGGGGGGTAGGAATAATCAATCCTGTCTCCTTGCTCCAGATGATTTTCGTTTTTAAAAAGTTAATTTTTACAGTATAATTGTCCTTTAATGCTGGGGAAGACAGGAAGTACCTGGGGAAAAAATTGACAGTTGAGAAGGGGAGTCTATTAATGCAGGCAGAGGCTGGTCACTTACTTTTGGCTGAAAACCAAAAGTAAGTTTGCTGAACCTTTTCAGCAATAACAAAAATTTTGTCTAGAGATGCGATTAATGTTTTATTTTAAACGTTCAATGGAGTCTTTTTATAAAATCCTAACTAGTTTGGAAGAATTGGAGACCACAGTTGCCCTTTAAATTTACTCCATGGAAAAAGAACATTTTCTAGAATAGTAACATATGAGAACTCACCGCTCAGCGTTTGTCACCTGTGGTACAAGACATAGATCAGCTATTGTCACCTGCAGGCAAATATGAAAAAAAGTATCACAATTTAATTTTTTGTAAGGTGCTAAAAATAGAGAATGGAGTGTCCCGGACTCCCTCTTTTATTCTTGAAAAAGGCAATATCTTTAGTTGCTTTCATCTCATCTCTCTTTTTTTTTTTTTAATTAGAACGTTTTTTCCTGTAGCACTGCTACATCTACAGATTCTGGACAAAATATTTTGTTGCAGTTTCACTAAAAGTGTGCACAGGTGTGTCCAGTTCATGATTAGCAAAATAGAATTATATGGTTTTTAAATATATAGTAAATCATATGGTAATTTCAATTCTGCTTTCAAGTTAACAGGATCATTAAACTTGAAAGGATATAGAAAGGGGAAAAAGAAAAGTGCTGCATTAGCTACCGCTTCCCCATGATAGTTAGATCCAGATAGTTTTGGGAAAGAGAGGCCTATCAATGTGCCATAATGCCTTTATAGTAGTTTCATGTTAATCCCATAATCCCACATTTCTAAATCAACATAAAGGGCAAAAAGCAATTTTTATCTTTCATGGAACACAAGACTTCCATAGTTTAAGTTTTCCCTCTGTTAATGTGCTTCCATACAGCACCTATCCCCCATCTACATAGTATTGTATTGCAGGATCCCTGTAACTGTTAAAAGAGCTCCCACTCCCTTATTTGATCTGTACCTGATCTCCAACACAGAAACGTCCAGCTGTATTCTCCAGAATCTTTTCCAAAGCTGAAAAAAAGTTAAAGTATACTTTTACACGTTATAATACTATCTGATTTTATTCTATATATATATCCCTTATATTATATAAATATATTTATATCTTCATAGGAGATTGCATTGAGTTTTTAGGAGATACCAATGTGGTGGGGGGTATAGGATATTACATATAGGAAAGGTGTATATGTATGTGTGTACTATTTCACTATTACCATTTAAATGACCATCAATTAATGTATATAAAGTATAGCACTGACTTATATTAGGCACAAGACAAAATACATAAACTTACTTACAGAGCGGAGATCCCTATTTCAAAATGGAATGGTCAAATGGCAGCTTAAACCACACCACGGTGTCTGCTCCATATGAAAGGAAGAGTAATCCAAAAAAAAGTTTCTGTCTGCTACACAGGATGTGATGTGTATTGTAATGGACATATACACCAAGGCTCCCTATATACCACCTCCAGCGTGCAGGTGGTGTCAGCAAGTAATAAAAGACAGGACATCCCTGCTCTCTATGGCTAGGAGGAGAGAAAAGTAAATAGAATTGTGTGGTGTGATCCCTTGCAGTGTGATGAATGCAACACAAGATCCTGTGTATAAGATCCTGTTACCACCTGGTGGGAGGACAGATTATTGGACAGACAAGTTACCTTATTCGATACAAACTCGGAGGCAACAGATAAGTGTACACCAACTTACAAGGACACACAATATACAGGCCTGGTCAATATTTAAAAAGTGGTGCACCATAGGCAGGGATAACTCCATCACTGCACATGTTATGTGGGGAAACAGTTTATGTTGTTATTCAATTATAGCAATACTTACTGTTAAATGTAATTAAAACTGGTTTATCTTGTTTAAAGAAAATAAGTGCACTGTCTAATTTGTGCCAGACCACCACAGTAACCCACTGTGGGCCACGCTACCCATAATCATTTCATAAAGCAGTGATCTGGTACTAATTGGTGGCAGTGGTGCTGGTTATGCCATTCATTCTCCCTGTTTTCTCTGTATATTTGTTCTCTGTATTAAAGGGCATCTCCACCCTCAACGTTAGATGTGTAAAAATAGAAACCAAACTCTACTTACAGCCCCTCGCTCCAGCATCGTTCTGATCCGGCTCCCTGCTTGCCAGAAATACAAGCAGGGAGGCAGACCGGCAGCCGCATACACTGCACTGAAAATATGTGTGAATAAAAAGTTTTTCAAAACATGAAAGAGAAGACCTTATGTGTGCACTGGATACAACCAAATATATTATAAATCTCCCCTCAGTAGCACCAAGGCAATACAACCTGTGAAGTGAGTGCCTGACCATATCATAAATATATATATATCAGTTGTAAAGCCGATTTATTCATGGTACATACACTGCATCTAGAACTATTTATATACTATATTCTATACTATACTTTTTCCAAAATGGATTAAATTCATTTTTTCCCCCAGAATTCTAATCACGTGTATGTACGGTAAGTATTCACTACCAATAATTTCTTGATGCACCTTTGGTAGTAATTACAGCCTCAAGTCTTTTTTAATATGATGCCACAAGCTTGGCACACCTATCCTTAGGCAGTTTTGCCCTTTCCACTTTGCAGCGCCTCTCAAGCACTAACAGGTTGGATAATAATGAACCGTTGCCCCAGTCTGAGTTCAAGAGCGCTCTGGAGCAGGTTTTCATCCAGTAGGTCTCTGTACATTGCTGCAGTCATATTTCTCTTCATCCTGACTAGTCTCCCAGTCTCTGACACTGAAAAACATGCCCACAGCATGATGCTGCCACCACCATGCTTCACTGTGCCTGGTGTCCTCCAAACATGATGCCTGGTATCCATACAAAAGAATTAAAGGGGAAGTTCATTGCTAATACATATGCTTTTAAGGAAAAAAAACAATGTTTTTCCATCCCAATGACCTTAATCTGCCAATTCAGCATTTTGTCTGTGTATAAATATAGTAAATACAACCAAAATACTGACTTCCTGTTTGCAAGACCCCTAATAGAGACCGTTATGGTCTTGCCCATGACCCAGACCCAGCGCCTGGGTTGATTCAGTTGCTTAGTAGAGATCTGAGCATCTTTGACCTATCCAACAGCCAATCAGTAGGAATTACTGTTAGGAACATTCCAAGGAATGGGAAGAAGAAGGACTGTTAGAACCTGAAATGTCAGCTCACTAATGTCAACAGCAGGGAACAGCAAAGGGTATGAAATCAACTGATTTTTCAAAATGGGAGAGAATATGTAGAATAACTAAAAAGGCATTACCCAAACTAACAATTTAACAAATATTGATAATTTCCACTGAGCTGTTCCTTTAAATTTTTGTCTCATCAGACCAGAGAATTGTGTTTCTCATGGTCTAAGAGTCCTTCAGGTGCCTTTTAGCAAACTTCAGGCACTCCAATGTGCCTTTTACTAATGAGTGGCTTCAGTCTGGTCACTCTACCATACAGTCCCGATTGGTGGATTGCTGCAGAGATGGTTGTCCTTCTGGAAGGTTCTCTCTCCACAGAGGACATCGGGAGCTCTGACAGAGTGACCATAGGGTTCTTGGTCACCTCCCTGACTAAGGGTCTTCTCCCCGATCAACCAGTTTAGATGGCTAGCCAGCTCTAGGAAGAGTCCTGGTGGTTTTGAATTTCTTCCACTTATGGTTGATGTACGCCACTGTGCTCATTAGGACCTTCAAAGCAGTAGAAATTTTTCTGGCACCTTTCACAGATTTGTGCCTCAAGACAATGTTGTCTCCAAGGCCTACAGTTTGAACATCTCAAGAGAGATCTTAAAATGGCTGTGCACCAATGCTTCCCATCCAACCAGATGAAGCTTGAGAGGTGCTTCAAAGAAGAATGGGCAAAACTGGCCAAGGTTAGGTGTGCCAAGTTTGTGGCATCATATTCAAAGAGAACTTGAGGCTGCAATTGCTGCCAAAGGTGGTATTGAGCAAAGGCAGTGAATACTTATGTACACGTGATTTCTCAGTTTTTTAATTTAATCAATTTGCCAAAACCTCAAGTAAACTTTTTTCATGTTGTTGTTATGGGGTGTTGCGTGTAAGAAAAAAAATGAATTTAATCCATTTTGGAATAAGGCTGTAACATAACAAAATGTGGAAAAAGTGATGAGCTGTGAAATCTTTCTGGAAGCACTGTAGATAGGGACATCAACACCTAATTTTCACTCACTACATCATTATTTTTATCTGTATTAATTTCATATTCGTATGCTTGAATGTTCTCTACCATCCATTTTTCTGTGTACCTAATTCTAATTTTAGAAGAGCTCCCCTGCGCTTTTTAGAAAATAAATTAGTCGCTCTACAGTAAACCTATTTGTCACAGTGTAGCTATGCTGTGCTTTGGCTCCATCTTAATACCTTGGAAACCACGTGTGATAAAATGCTGTGCCCATTCCAGCTTTTTTTCTCCAACCTTCTGTAGTACATGAAGATTCTGAGGAGCAAATAAAACCATTAAAATTAGAATTATTATATGAAACATTTTTCATTTCTAAAGGAAAGACCACCTCATGAAATAGGTGCCCATATACTTACAAACCATTCTTAACATTCCAAGAAACTGGCAGGTCACCAGAAGTTCAGATATGCATAGGACATAGGTGGTCCTAGATAACATGAGTGAGCCACATCTCATTGCGGGCTGCAAGGAGTGCCCTTTAACTTGTGGGACCAACATATAAAATACATTTGGTGCTCTATTAAAACAGTGGTTTTAGCTAGGTTTTTTTGTTTAAACAAGAAGATGAGTTCATTAATAAACCCCGCAGTACAATGTGGGTGTAAATCACAGACTGATATTGGTAACTTACAGCCATGGCATTATTACTACAGTAATTCAGTAAAATATGGTAGTGGCTAAACTTTAATGGCATGTAAACTATGCCAAAGCATTTTCCAACTAATCAATAATAAAGATGATTAAATCTGCTTTTTTTTAAAAAAAAAATCTGACCTTCCTATCCCTTGTTTTTTTTTTAGCTCTAGAAGTGGGTTTTTTTGGAACAGGGCACAGCTAGTCAGTAAAGAACTGTCAATCCCCCACTCCCAGCACCCCATGCATACTACATGAAGAAACTATCCTTAAAAGCAACACTTATTTCTCTGTCTTTGCATGGCTAATTGATTCAACATTAATAATGAAAAATAAGCATTATATGTTGCTATGAGCTCTTTCTGTGCCTGCACCTAACACCCAATCCTGCAGTTAGCTGCTATTTGTGCTCTGTGTTACTGAAATCCCAATGTAGCACTGTACCTAAAAAAATCAATTCCAAAGCCCCCCCACTACACACCCATTTCCCTCCTACACACACACAATTCCCTTCAAATTCCCTTCAGCTAAAGGAAATTCTTATTTATTTCATAAAGTGACAACAGTTGTCAGTGCTGCTTAGCTTTCCATTGCAGATGTTTCACTTTCACAATAAATCACTGGGTGAATGCTATTGGCACATATCTCCACTGCAAATGCTTCCTTAGATTTTGGGAAGGGTTTGGCACAGAGAGAAGAGAAACGCATACTAACTAGGATTGAGCACAACAGCACACGAGGGGATCTAGTGAAAGGAAGCACTGAGAGTAAAAAGGGATCAAGTTCCTGGCAGCACTAAAAATATAGAAAAGGATAAAGCAAGTACCGTATATACTTGAGTATAAGCCGAGGTTTTCAGGCTTTAAAATTAGCCTGAAAAGATAACCTCGGCTTATACTCGGGTCAAATAACTTAAGTAAAAGGAGACCAGAGACGCATTACAATGGAGCTACAAGAACGGCAACTTAGATTTCTTTTCATAAGGAAGCTTCATAAGGAGACCAGAGACGTGTACAATAAGGAGACCAGACTTTAGGAGATATGCGACTATGCGTGAGCATGTCGGCGTGGACACGTCGCTATGTAAGTTACGTGCCTCTTACCAAATGTACTGGTAATGGAGAGCAGGGAAGGAGTGCGTCAGTGGGACCGGTAAGAAACCTTCCTTCTTCTTCTTTGGGGGTCTATGATGTTTGCCAGTCTTCTTCTTTCTGGGTTCATGGTGTTTTACAGAGACTTGGGCATGAGCATGTTTTTTTTGTTAAACTTGCAACTACAGATGTTTAGAAACTACAACTCCCAGCAACTAAAGCATGTTGGGAGTTGTAGTTTCCAAACATCTGTAGTGCCTCAAAACAATTCAATGATGCTGGGTTACAGAGTTGGGCATGGGCATTTCTTGTTGAACTTGCCACTACAGAGTTGTAGTTTCCAAACATCTGGAGTGGCAAGGAATTGGGGGTAACTGTGTTGGATAATTAAATACAAAATAACTCCATTTAAAGAGCAACTAATGTCTAAAAACTATACAGAATCAGGAGGATGGTATCTTTTGTAAAATGCTGCTTTCTGATTCTGTATTGTTTTGAGGCTTTAGTTGCCCTTTAAATGGACAGCACAATTCCCATACAGTAGTCCCATACAGTAATAGCCATACTGTATTTGACTTTTACTGTATGGGACTACTATATGGGAATTCTGCTGTCCATTTAAAGGGCAACTAAAGCTTTAAAACAATACAGAATCAGTAGACAGTAGTGGTCATAATTACTACCCTCGACTTGAGTCAATCACATTTGCCCCTTTTTTCAGATGAAAATGGGTACCTCGACTTATACTCGAGTATACAGGTAATTTTTTTTTCACTTTAGTGTCCCTAAAATTATTTTAATACTTATTTTGACCGGATGTAGAGGTTAGTGCTTGAATGGATTACCTCAAGGTGTAAGAAACATTTGTTTTTATCTTTTTATTTTGTGGTTTGTATTGGTATTTATTTTAAGGTATTTTTTCACTTATATGCCAAAAACACCGTGGGGGAATTTTATTCGCAGTCACCTCACATGCTTGTTTTTTTCTGATCTACATACCTGTGGCATTGCAGCAACCCAGATTGTACAAATTCCAATAAGACTTGTGCAAAGTGATTTTATTTGCCCTTGTGTACCAGCCCTAATTCTGTGGTGGAAGGCTAAATTGAGGTGGAAATGTTGCATGTTTATATTGTTACCAGAACAATAATTGCTAAGAAAATATCTTAATATTAGTTATAGAATATATGTGTATTCATGTATTGTCTGTAGTCTTTAGCCATGTCGGTCTATATATATTCAACTGCACTTCAACCAGCCTTATAGAGTGAAACTAATGGAGACGAGACAAAAGGCATCCTGTAGCAGACAGGTGTGAGTGCCACACCTTTCCTTGAGAGGAACAGGTGTGTTTACTATGTCCTGTTGCCTTTGTCTCTGTAGAGGGGGATCAAAGACCACCTGTGATGACTTGAGGTTCGTGCCGACCCGTGAAGCATGATGTGTATGAATGCCCGTTTCGGACGATAATCGGCTTGTGTATGGATACTTTATCGCCCGAAACGGGCGCTCGTTTGGAGATCCACCCAGAGGATCGGGCAATGATCTCTGAACGAACACCCTTTCCGGGCGATAGTGCCCATACATGGGCTGATTATCGGCTGTTTGTACACATCGTGTTTCGCGGGTTGGCACCCGTGGTTGCATGTGTGTATGAACCTTTAGTATTTAGTCAGAACTTCTTTGAAACCCCTAATTAGCTTAACTCTGTGAGAAATGCTGTTTCATATTAACATAAGGGGAGTTAACTTGTATCAGTTGTCTTGATTGTATATTTTGAGCAATAGCCAATAGGATTTAAACAAAGTATGGAGTTATGATGGGTAGTTACAAGTTCATCCAATCAAAATCCTTTTCAGGTTATCAAATGGGAGTATTATGTGTATAACTGGGAGAGACAGAAGTCCCTAAGAGAGCTCAAAAGATAAAGAAACCTTGGAATATACCAGCAAAGAAGGGGTCCCCACAATATACATATGTTAACTATGCTGGTCTGATGTGCACTTGTCTTTATATGTTTTATGTTTAAATGCTAGATTTGTATTTAATTGTTTAAAGGGACACTATACTGAAAAAATGACTTTGCCTTACCTTAATCTATAATTGAATACATGTAAGTAGCACTTTTGCATGTGTTGCTGCTTGCCTTCAATCCAGCACACATTTTGTTTAGGAGCAGTATCCCCCCTCCCTCTTTTAACCCCTCCCACTTCCATCCGACCTGACTTTTTTCCCACAAACCAACTGTCAAGCCTGCGCACAGCATACAGCATTCCAACTGTCAAATCTCTGTCACCAGCTACAGTAAAACTACTTACAGAAGAAAAGTTTTAGAGAGCAAGGGAACTTGATTACCAGCTGAAATAAAAGAAATTTTAGCTTGGATATCTAAAGAAATAGGGTGCAGATCAACAAAAAAATGATACAGTGGTGGTTGGGAAGAATTATAGTTTCCAGTTATGGTCAATTAAAAGAACCTATTTTTCGGTATAGATGCCCTTTAAATGTTAGTCTTTCCTTATAAGGAAATATAAATTGTATTGTCGTTATTTCCCAAAGACTCTGTGTGTTGTTCATATAATAAAATTCTGTTGTTTGGTTAAACTCTCTCTATGCAGTAGAACCCTCATTTCATTTATTTACAATTATTTGGTTATATATAAAATATTTATATAAACTACTTTAATATATATCTGTATCTACTGTACTGGAAAAAAAAGAGTTAACACACATTTTTTCTGAGCAGGTCACATGCCTATGAACAGTACTTCCAAATCTCCTTATAACTCAAAACTTATAACTCATGGAGGACTCCATGAGCTCCCCCCCCCCCAGATCCTTCAGCACTGCAATAAATGAAAAAAAAATGTAAAAAATGTTGTGGTGTAGGGTAGCCCCCCAACCTTAAATGCTAGGGTTTTAACTTTAAAAAGTTCCCAGAAATAGAATAAGCCTCCTTTGTTCCCTCAGCTCTTTTAATACAGTAACTGGCAGCCGAGTCTGTGATTGGCTAACTCTCTGCCAATGACTGATGCAGCTGTCGGTCCAGTCACTATTGCTACTCTCGGAAGTAGCAATAGAGGCACAGGCTGAGGGAACAAAAGTGAGTCTATTTCTGTGAACTTTCTAAAGTTTAAATCCTAGCGTTTAGGATACCCTTCAAGATGTAACAGTTACATTGAAGTGTAAAATGCTTCATACCTGAAGAGGCTGGATCCCTGATACAATGTTGTCACATATCATTCGGACCTGCGCACGTTTCTTTGGGTCACTTGGAAGAAGAGGAGGTTCTGGACGGGTTTCTTCAAGATACTCAATGATTGCAAGCTGGAAATATATGATGCAATTGCATAGTTTGGGCAACACATATTAATTTAAAGGGCAAGTTCAGCACAAATACACATGCATTCAAGAATAAAAGGAATGAAAGTTCTTTCGATTTAAGTGGCCATAATCTGTCCATCCAGCGATTTCTCTGTGCATAAATAAAGTCAAATCAACTTTCTGTTTACAGGACCAGTAATAGTGTCCATTATGGTCTTAGTACCTGTTTTTTTTTAGTTGAGATCTGAGCATATTTTAAGGGAGCAAGCATCCTGGAAAGAAAAAAGAGCATTGCAGAACCAAAAATAGCAGCTCACTGCTGATCATAGCAAAGGGAATAAAATTTAGATTTTCAAAAATGAAGACTATATGTAGAAACTTATGTATGTGTAATATAGATAAATAATGATATTTTTTCTACTTTACATTTCCTTTAACCATAAGCTGTTTATAAAGCTGTAAAAAGGGACGTCTTAAATGTTACTTAACTTTAAGGTAAAAACATGAACATTTTCAAGTATGTGTTTTACCAAAAAATAAATACCAATTGTAAGAAGAAATTTGGCTCCAGTGTATCATTTCTTTAAAAAAAATATTTGGGGTCTATGGCAATTTTATTTTTTTTGCCGTAAATATTTCTTTACTTATTGGCAAATTGGCCTATATCCTTACATCACTAAATGCCAGACTGCTTCACTGAGAAGTTACAAGATTATCTATTTAAGAATTTAATATATACAGACTGCTTTACAGGGTTATCAAGGAATTATAACTTCAAGAGAGTATTCTGATATTATATACAGCTTCATCCAAAAGTTTGTATTGAATGATACAATTACAGGATATCAAACAGACATTTGTGAAAAATTGTCAATGGTTGTATTGCACCTTTATAACAATCCCTACAAATTCTAGAAATAAAAGGCTGCTATAAGGGAATTTGGCATATATTGTATATACCAACACATAATCTGCTACTAATTATTAGCTGTAAGATCATATTGGTGACTAAACATTTTATCAACTATTATCCTTTAAAGAAATAGCTGATGAATAAATTGATATCTACCTTTTTATCCAACTCGTTTTTGATAAAGCGGTAATTATAGAGAAAGATTTTTTTCCATTTGAACTTTAGACATTGATTTAAAAATTATTAACTTTATCAGTACATATTTAATTACAGACATATTATTGAACCCACTGTCCATTTTAGCTTTGATAAGGAAATAAAGTTAATTATTTACTGTCAATTTTAATGCAGTTTCCTTTTGCTGCTTAAAACTCTGTAAAGTAGAAGCTGTTGAATAGATGTAAAGCAATATTTGATTAAAATTTGTGGATAATTTCTACACCTAAGCAAACATATTTTTTATCGGATGTCAGTTGAAATCTGTTTGAAAATGATTTAGTCATACTTTACTGGATGAAGTACAAAGTACTAATTAGGTATTGCCACCCTTTAATAAGCTTATATAAAGAGAAAAACAGACAAAAAACCCAAAATAAAACAAATTCCCATACTCAGAAACATGTTTCTTTTAACTTACAGACTGATTCAGAGTCACTCCATCAATATGCAGAGCTGGAACTTGCTGCATAGGGTTCACCCGTTTGTATTCATCTGTTATCTGAAATTATAATACCGGTAATAAAACTGCACTTAGCATCCCAGCAATCTATTTGTAGTGCTATAAAGCATTACTATAAAAGCATTACTATTTATTTTCTCGGCCGAAACGGTCGTTTGTCGTGTATAGCGCTCGGCCGTTGGGGGTCGTTCCTCGCTCAGAAGTTGAGCGTGTACGAGCCTTTAGGCTCCTATTTAAACAATGCAACGGAAGTGAGAAACATGAAGACAAAAGTCTTCATTTCTCAACTTGTACTTGTCTGTATTAGTTAGTAGTGTATGCATTTCAGCAAGTTTACTTTACTTGTGCTTTGTCTAAAATTTCTAATTTTCATACTGCGTGTCACTAGCTAAGATAGGGAAACAAACACATTACTGTGAATATTGACCATAGTGCTATGTGCACACAAAAATATCTAACTGTCATTAGTTCATTACCACAAATTCCAATATGCAACAAGAACTTCATATCCCAATATGCACCAAACCAAATTTAGAGAATTTCCAAAACTTACATTATCACTTTAGAGTGATTACCTGCTGTCCACCATCCTTGATAAGATTAACAATATGTTGATCATATTCAATACCTTTGAATGCCAGAGCTGCAGATGCAAATGCAGACATAGAACGTCACAAGTGTAATTTATTTATTATTATTATACACATTTTGCAGAGGAATTTATCAGCAAATAGAAAAAAAAAAAGAACAGGTGATGCTTTGGGTACGCCTTAAATTACCCAAGTACAAAAATAAGTAAGTAATAAGTAAGTGACAGGTTTTGAAATTTTCACGTTACATTACATAAAACTAATTCACACCCAACTAAAAGCTTCATAAAGATGAAAGGGTGGTATTTTAGAGTAGAAATACACTGTAAAAATAAATCATAATGGTTTAGAAACTCTTGTTGCCCTTTGAAGTGCCTCTCCGATTAATTCATGAGATATTTTCCAACCTTTATTTTACAGTAGTACAAACTTGTAACCTCTTTCCAATCACACTTACCTATCCGCACTCTCCAGGTGCAGGAACTACGGAAGTAACCATATAGGAGAGGCTAAAGTATAATAGGAAAAGGAGGGGAAAAAAAGAAAAGTGAGATATTTACTGCAGTAAATTAGTGGTAAGATATTTGAATCGTCATTTTTACATTACAATAAGTTCCTTATACTACATCTGTTCTTAGCATCCATTACACACACAGACACACACATATTTATTTATATTATACATATTTTGTCTAAATAGCGCTTTTTTTACACTGATTCTGCAAATAAAGTTAAATCCAGATAATGCTGTACATCACTCACCCTCTGTGATGGCTCCATGTTATTAGTGAAGGGGTTTCTGTGTGTGCTCTTTTAACAATAACTTAGCCAATGGATAACCAGAAGAAAACCCGCCTCTAAATCAGTGTAAGTGTGACACAGCATAAAATACTTTGGACAGACTTTATCCCATGTGGAATTTATTACTGCCAGAGAGCTCAAAACACAGCAAACAGACACATCTGTGTATATGTTAACCCTCTGTAAGCTAGTAACTGTGTATGCACCCTAATCTACTTATGGTTTTCCTTTGACTTTATCCTTCTACTTCTATTACATTTCTTATTTGATTGTGATGTCACTATATTATTTGTTTATTGGAAATGTTTAATTTTATACCAAAAAAGTAATAAAAAAAAAACACCTAGGGTTTCTTTATACTAAATATTCGTAGTTGTAATTGGAAACCCTTGTTACTTGACCCACCTCCTCCATTTGGAGCTTAGCATAATACATATAGCCCACTGCTAAGTTGATTTGCAGAACATGCAAATACAGTGGAGCTGTCCATCTTGCTTTCTTATAAAGGTTACTCTTTTTGTCAATACTTTAGCTCAAGCTTATTATTATATGTTGGTACTGTTATGCTTGGTTTTAGGGCTTTACCCTACCCTCCTTATTAGGGAATTTACTAAGCATGTGTAGAGAGATGCCAAAAAAAGACAATGTGGCTGTCAGCTCACTGCTTTGGAAAAGATTTACGGTATAGAGTAACCAGAGGACAGAATGATTTTTTTACATACAGTTTCAAGGAATATATGAAACTAGTACTGTGTGTAGAGTAAAAAAATCTTTTAATTGTGTCAATTTTGGATTAAAAAAAACTATCTTTTATTGATTATTACTCTGGCATCTACTTTATCTACCTACTGACATAAAAGCATCTACTGGCAGAACATGATTGTGCTTTCAGACAAAACCAGTGGTGTAACTACCAGGGGAGCAGATCACGCTTAAAAGGGGCTCCATCTTCTTATTTTCACTAAGACCTATACAGCCTCCCCCTGAAAAGATGAAACGGAGCGAGGCCCCATCTTAGTTTTGCTAAAGTGTGTGTGTGTGGGGACACTGGATAAAACCTTTTCATAAAGGGAATGTTAATTTAAAAAACGACAACAGAGCACAATAGTAAATCCAACAGTAAAACATCAATAACTGTTTTACTGGTAAATGGTAACTGGATAGCAAATGTAAGAGTGTCTTAAGCTACCTATACACGGGCAGATGTTCTTCTGATCAGATTTCAAGTAAAAGATCGGAAATCAGATCAGAAGAGCCACTCGAGCCTCCCACTATAAGCCTCCGACCCCATCTCTCTGGGGACTAAAAATGAAGTTGGCAGAGAATGTTCGCCTGGGTCGATCTTACTTTTCTATATTTTTAGCGATCTAATCAAATTAATCAGAAATGCAGATCCCATGGCTTAATAATAATAGGAAGGTAAAAAGGATTATGCTAATCAGTAACTGTCAAAAGTCAGTCTGCACATACATAAGAGACTCAAAATAGTAAATATAGGAAAAAATCAATAGACAGACCAGAGGGAGTGACATTAAAAAATTGGAAAAAAAGTGGATTAAAAGAAGTTTGGAATGAATGACACATGGTCTATCAAACCCTTTTTATATTAAGATATGCCTTTGTTTTTCCAGGTCATACTATTAACTTCAAGAGAGGAACGTGGAGATATGTTCTTAATTTTTAAACTTTATAGATATTTTTATATTTTTATCACAGTAATATTACAATGTATATCTTTTTTATGACACAGAATAATGTATGGATTAAATGTTATTTATTGCACAGATCCCTTTGACCTATTATACCTTACACTGTGAAATTAGATGCATTGTCACTTTGTGAATACATTCAGGGTTATTCAGTAAAAGTTCTTATCGTTAAAACCAATCAGATGTTAGCTTACAAATGTTAAATCATTTCTGATTGGTTGGGGCAAAATTAGCACCATTTTTAACGATAAGAACTTTTATTGAATCTCCCTGATTGTGTTTCCAGCAATTTCTCTCCAGAGAAATATATATTCTCTTATAGACCTGGTTAGAACTAAAAATTTGGAGACGGTTCCCAATAAATCTGGACACATCAACCTAATTAATTTGGCTTGAAAAAGCCAAATTACTGTTCTTTCTATTTCTTCTTCCGCTTTATTCTTCCGCTTTTTTTGGACCGTATCTCCTCCCACAGTTTTTGAGCTAGAGACATGAAATTCGGTACAGACGTGCGGGGCATATAGGAGAAGTGTGTTATCTTCTAGCTGAGGAATCGGCAGAAGCGTTACGGCGTTATCGGC
The DNA here is from genome assembly GCA_019447015.1 of Hymenochirus boettgeri. Lineage (NCBI taxonomy): Eukaryota > Metazoa > Chordata > Amphibia > Anura > Pipidae > Hymenochirus > Hymenochirus boettgeri. The sequence continues at coordinate 229,670,235 of CM033476.1, read as the reverse complement.
GAATTTCCGGACATTTTTTCCCATAGACTATAATGGTAACAATCAAATGTGGATATTTCAAAACAGTTTTTTTCATGGTGATAAATACAAATGGCGATACCGCCAACCCCCCACACAGACCCAGGTACACCCACCTACTGACCTACCTTTCCATTCCCATGGAAGCCATATTTAAAGGGTAACTAAAGTCAAAAAAACTAATTTAGATTTATCCTCAATAAAAGATAGTTTTATGGTTATAAACACAAAAAAGACATACCCCCTCAACCAGACCCAGGTACACACACCTACTAATCTACTCATCCATTACTGTGGCAGCCATTCTTAAAGGGTAACTAAAGTAAAAAAAAACTAATTTAGATTTATTCTCAATAAAAGATAGTTTTATGGTTGTAAACACAAAAAAGACATACCCCCTCAACCAGACCCAGGTACACACACCTATTGATCTACCTTTCCATTACGGTGGCAGCCATATTTAAAGGGTAACTAAAGTAAAAAGACTTATTTAGATTTATCCTTAATCAAAAATAGTTTTATGGTTGTAAACACAAAAAAGACATACCCCTCAACCAGACCCAGGTACACACACCTACTGACCTACTTATCCATTACTGTGGAAGCCATACTTTAAAGGGTAACTAAAGTCAAAAAAGCTAATTTTGATCAATAATCAAAAAACTTTGTTTTTTTAACCCCCAACGTGATACAGGTATACACAGCTACTGACCTACCCCTCCATTACTGTTGCAGCCATACTAAAAGGGTAACTAAAGTCAAAAAAACTAATTTTGACCAATCATCAAAATAATTTTTTTTTTTAACTCTCAACCCGACACGGGTACACACACCTACTGATCTACTTATCCATTACTATGGCAGCCATACATATAGGGTAACTAAAGTAAAAAAAACTAATTTTGACCAATCATCAAAAAAGTTAGTATTTTATCCCCCAACCTGATATGAATACACACACACCAACTGACCTGCCTTTAATGCATGTGACATATTTAAAGGGTAACTAAAAAAAAACAATGTCCCCTTCATTGACATTATTGAGTTTAAAAATCTGCAGCACAAACACACAAATTCCCTTCCAAAATGCAGTCTTTCAAGCCAAATTCAAAGTTTATACTTAAACTTTTGCTTTCTAGTTAAAATTATTATACTTCCGAAACTACTATACGCATTACAACATAGCTTAACGTTCAATATTCTGCAACGTCCCAAAACACTGGCTCTCCCAAATTTCTACTAATATTACCTATCCAGCCAGCTCAAATACTCCCAGAGCTGGGTGATCCCATCTCCACCTGAGCTCCAAGACACCCCACCTCCTTCGATATATGATGTAGAATGTATGTTACATGCCTAACTGCCCTCTGAACCGATTGTGTTCTTAGAGCAAAAGCGTAACGAGATAGTGTGTGTGTGTGTATGGGAGGGGGGGGAATATAAATATCCCTATAATAAACCATCCGATCTCTCGGATACTGAAAATGGGAGTGGAGAAATGACTGGTCTCGCAGGTATATGCCACCCTAGTAGATACTAATTTAGCTACAGATACATCTAATATAATAAAGAAATGGACCAGATATATTCCCAATCTGGAAGCAGGGGACTAGGAAGACCTATTGTAGACACACCTCAGGGCATCACAAGTTGCATATAACAAACTAATCCAGTTTTATATTTTACATCAAGTATTAATGACACCAAATAGAATGGCCCATATATATCTCCAAGATATTTAACGGAATGTCCTAGATGTTGTGAGCCCAGAGCAGACTTCTGGCACTTAATATGGTTAAAGGATAAGTACACTGTAAAAACACGTTAAGTTTAATTGTAAGCTGCAGCTTTAAAGAGGAACTGTGGTCCAAAAATGACTTTAGGTAAATTGATAGGCATTGCTCTCCTGAGAGTTTTTGCAATTTATTTCCATTATCCGTGGCCCCGCCCACTCGTGGGTGCCTAAGGCCCCCCCTGTGCTGTGGGCAACTCTGACCCCCCCCCCCAAAACTCTGCGGAAACAGCCTTTTCAGCAGAGTGAGGCTGTTTTCACATAGTGAGAGAGAAGGGCTGTAGATTCCCTTACCTTCTCTGGACTTCACACAGCAGAGAGGAGGAGGGACTTCCTGAGGGAGTCTGAGGCTGTGCTCGCCAGCGGCACTGTGCAGGAGAAGCCTTAGTAATGTCACATGTCAGCCTCCCACCCATTAACTTTCTGGTCAGTCATTTCTTTATATCTTGGGCTGTGGAGCACATAGAGAGGTGGTTGATGGCTCGTTTTAAAGGTAGGAAACTACCTTTAAACAGAAGTTCTGACCTAGCAGTGTCTGGTGAACTGGAGGGCTGACCTAACAGTGTCTGGTTAACTGGAGGGATGACTTAGCACTGGCTAGTAGGAATGGACTTGAACTCGAACCCGAGTTTGAGACGGATTTTATGAGTTTGTACGGACATATTATCGATAATTACTGAAAATTTGAGGATTTTCGAATGGATAACCCTTGACTTTAGCGCCACATAACCCTAGAATGCGGCATTCAGTAACCCTCCAATTTTACAATTACCCCTCAAATGTAACATTTGTTAACCCATCGATTTTGGCCATAACCCTCAAATGCGGCGTTTGGTAACCCTCAAATACAGAGATAACCCTCAAATGTAGCTTTCAGTAGCCCTCAAATTCACCGATAACCCTCAAATGTAGCGTTCACTAACCCACAATTTCGTCGATAACCCTCGAAAGCGGCGTTGGGTAACCCTCGAATTCGGTGGTAAAGTTAGTGTTGAAACAAGGTTTGGTGATATGTATGTGTTCTCCAGACCATTTCCCAGGTCCCAAAACCATTTACAGTAAGTTACCATTGCTATTTTAACTATATTTTTTCAGAACTTTTCTGGGTCCTTTTTCGAACTGTCGAACTATCAAACTTTTACTGAAGTTCAATAGTTCTAAAATGAACCGAACTTTATCAAGTTCGGCCATCTCTACTGGCTAGTGAACAGGAGTTCTGACTTAGCAGTGAGGGCTGACTTAGCAGAAGCTGGTAAACTTGAGAGCTGACCTAACAGTGTCTAGTGAACTGGAGGGCTGGCCTAACAGTGTCTGGTTAACTGGAGGGCTGACCTACAGAAGACGACCCTGTGATTAAAAAAGAGAGTAGGCTGGGTACACGCAGGGTGATTTTTTCAGAAAACCAACCGATACTTTCATATATCGGTCATTCGGGATGAAAATTCGCCGGCATTTGTGCTTTTGCCCAGATCAGGTGAAAAGGTGATCGGACTTGTTGGTAAATCATGGCTGATCTTGCGTTCGGATCCGGCGAACGGCTGCCACCGTCAGTGATTCGTCCCGGCTGACGGCTTGTGGTGAACGGACGGTCGGGGCGAAAAATTCGCCTGTGTGTACCCTTAGAAACAATAGAGAAAATTTCTCCAATACGCTTCATTATATCTTTTGTGCAAAACAGATGGAAGTGGTAAAAGGGAAAGTAATTTGAGGACCTTCTTCATATTTATTAGTTTCAAACTGGTATACAGTTACAAAAACAAGAATCTTGCACTAAGATACATACAATTGTATGTATCAGGACATCAAAAAGAAATCTGAAAAGAAACTTGGTTAGGTATGGCACTAGTTAACCCAAAAAGCCAAAGGATAGTGGGTGAGGTGCTGAACAGATAAAAAATCGATAAACAAGCTAGAGAAAAAGGAAAATCCGCAGCACACTGCTATTCTGATGTGTAATTATATACATTCCCTTTATTTCAGTAAGTAGACACATACATATCTGGGGTTGGTGATGTGCTAATAACAAATTTAAAATACATTAGAATATAATATGCACAAGTAGCAGCATCAGGGTAAAGCAGCAATAGTATAAAGTACAAATAGTAACACACTAAACAGAGTCTAATCAAGTGGATAGCACATATCTGGATTATAAGAGTTACTAAGTAATAGTAAAGTATATACTCATCTGTCCCTGTACATGGCTCAACACTTAAATAGAAAGGTAACCCATGGAGGCTCAAGTATAGGCACTGCTAGACTCGTGGATGCTGCTGTTCAACTGAAACGGTAGGTCCCCCTCACTTGTTTCGCCCAGTGCGCTGGGCTTTCTCAAAGGTGCAGTTAGTGGTACCCACCATTCCCTTCTTTATAGGCCCAGTATCAGCAATAAACGCCCCACGTGTGATCTCGTCACTATGCGCGGTGGCGTACTTGCGCAATGACGTAGAGCTTAAACCACTAAATGTCAATTCCGCCCATATATGACAAAAAAGGACAGCACAGACAGTTCCAATGGGCTACAAAACTTTATATGGCTATCACAACTGTGATACCCGTAATGTAGGCTATGCTCTCCAATGTACCTGCCAAAAGCTCTATGTAGGGAAAACTATGCAGAACCTTAAGCAGCGTCTGTCCAATCATCTATCCAATATTCGTTTGGCAGCAAGGGATAGTAGAGATGGAAAATCGATCTCTAGTGTGGCTCAACACTTTTTGTTATACCATGGAGGTAGGGTTAATGGCATCTCGTGTTTTGTATTGCAGCAGGTCGTAACCAACATGAGGGAAGGAGACGTGGATAACCTATTATTGAAGGCTGAAGCAAGATGGATCTACTTGCACCAGAAGGGATAAATGAGGAACTTGACCTTGCCCCTTTTCTGTGATACTGTATATACTCGAATATAAGTTGAGATTTTCAGGCTTTAAAATTAGCCTAAAAACCTAACCTCGGCTAATACTCAGGTCAAGTCCTAATTTATATCCAAATGCTGCAATTGCGGATAGTAACCAGTAGGTGGCGCTGTGTTAAAAATCCTTCACCTGCATAGAAAGTTACAGGAGCTGATCTGCCTTTACACTCCTTCCTGCTTCCTGTTGTCAGGCTGCTGGACTCACTCAGCACTGTCACTGCTCAACTGGAAGCTGTAAATCTGGTAGGTCTTCTCAGTTTGGGGCAAAATGGCTGCTAGTTCAGTGCAACTGACAGCTTGAAACTACAACTCTCAGGTGACACTTTTAACTATTGGGGTCAGAGTGCCATTTACTATATGAGGGTCAGGGAAAGTTTATTGACCCTTGCCACTCCGCATGTTTAGAAACTACAACTCCCAGCAACCAAAGCATGCTGGGAGTTGTAGCTTCTAAACATCTGGAGTGCCAAGGAATTGGGGGTTACGGATACTGGATTTGGCCATTACTGTATGGGACTACTGTATGGGAATTATGCTGTCCATTTAAAGGGCAACTAAAGCCTCAGAGCAATACAGAATCAGAAGGCAGTAGTGGTCATAATTTCTACCCTCCACTTATACTCAACTCAATCAGTTATACTCGGATCGACTTTTACTCGAGTATATATGTACTTACCCTTGGTATCTACTTGAGACAACTTACCCTTGATACCTACCTGAGACGATCACAGGTTATGACTGGCTTCAAAAACCCCTCAATAGGACATCAGATCTAAGATGTAAACCACTACCTCGTTTTGCCACTGTGTTCATTAGCCCTGTGTCTGCATTTGGTATCTTTGCCCTCCTCTATTCAGCTCACATCTACTGAATATTGGATAATCATAACTGGCGCATATTGTCCTGGTACCTGGATCATAATATTTGCACGGAATTTACTTATTACCACGAGGATCTTCTGGATACAAAAAAACTTATTTTTAGGGGGGCCCCCCTATGTACTTTAAATATGAGACATATAGTACGGTCATCAGGATGCTTACCCTCTTTTTCTGCCTAAAGTGTGTACCTATAATGGTCCGCTGTCTTTTCTCTTAACCCATAGAAATGAACCTGTATGAGAAGAAAATGGTTTACCTTTACAGTATGTTCAGACTTTATTCACGTTTGCTAAATTTGGACATGCTTTGCCATATAATGTCTGGCTCTGAATATCAATTGATTAGTGCTACTATGTTTTCTATTTACTTTGTTTATTGATGGATGATGTACAATATTGTTATATTATTTTACTGTAACTGGTCCTTTGTGTTACAGCATTTCTGAGGTACCGCCCACCAGTCTGATTATGCCAGCAGGCTAGCTGTCATTTGATGGACCGGTGGTGACGCGAACAAGAGATGCGCGATTACGCGCATACGTCACTACGCACATACATACGTCATTGCGCGAGTACGTCACAGCACATAGTGACGCGATTATGCAATCACACGTGGGCCGTTTATGGCTGATACTGGGCCTATAAAGAAGGGATGGCGGGTACCACTAACTGCACTTTTGAGAAAGCCCGGGGCACCGGGCGAAACACGTGAGGAGGACCAACCTTTCAGTTGAACAGCAGCATCCACAAGTCTAGCAGTGCCTATACTTGAGCCTCCATGGGTTACCTTTCTATTTAAAGGGGAAGTTCAGTGCAAATACATATACTTTTCAGAAAAAAGATCAGTATTTTTCATCCCAATGACCTTAATCTGCCAATTCAGCATTTTGTCTGTGTATAAATAAATGCAACCGAAATACTGACTTCCTGTTTGCAGGACCCCTAATAGAGACTGTTATGGTCTTGCCCTTGACCCAGCGCCTGGGTTGATTCAGTTGCTCAGTAGAGATCTGAGCATGTTTGACCCATCCAACAGCCAATCAGTAGAAATTCCAAGGATGTGGTGCATCCTGGGAAGAAGAAGGACCGTTAGAACCTGAAATGGCAGCTTACTAATGTCAACAGCAGGGAATAGCAAAGGGAATGAAATCAACTGATTTTTCATAATGGGAGAGACTATGTATAATAGCTAAGAAGGCATTACACAAACTAACAATTTAACAAATATTGATATTTCCACTAAACTGTGCCTTTAAGTGTTGAGCCATGTACAGGGACAGATGAGTACCGTATATACTCGAGTATAAGCCAAGGTTTTAAGGTTTAAAAATCGACCTTGGCTTATACTCGAGTCAAGAGAAAACTTACCTTAATTCCAGATGCAGCCGCGAGTCAGGAAGGAAAGCCGGCAGTTCCCAGTAGTTCTTCAAGGGTGCGCGATGATGTCATCGTGCACGCTGGCGGGATGACGTCATCGCGCAGCCGTGAAGCAGTACTGGGAACTGCCGGCTCTGCACAGAGCGAGTGGCAGCTGGCAGAGAGATGAAGACTGAAGACTGGCCAGGTACGGTAAGTGAACTGGGGGGGGGGGGCGCGGCGGCTCTAGGGTGTGGGACAGTATGCCATACAGTAACACCCAATACCTTTCTACTATAGGTGTCTGGAAACTACAACTCCCAGCAACGAAAGCATGCTGGAAGTTGTAGTTTCCAAACATCTACAGTGGAAAGGTATTAGGGTTACTGTATGGGATTACTGTACATTTAAAGGGCAACTAATGTCCTAAAACAATATAGAATCAGAAGGCAGTAATGGTCATAGGTAATTTCTACCCTCGGCTTATACTCTAGTCAATCATGTTTTTCTGATTTTGGAGGCAAAAATGGGTACCTCGGCTTATACTCGGGTCGGCATATACTCGAGTATATACGGTATATACTTTACTATTACTTAGTAACTCTTTTAATCCTGATATGTGCTATCCACTTGGTTAGACTCTGTTTATTGTGTTACTATTTGCACTTTATACTATTGATGCTTTACCCTGATGCTGCTACTTGTACATATTATATTTTAATTTATTTTACATTTGTTATTTGCACATCACCAACCCCAGATATGTATGTGTCTACTTACTGAAATAAAGGGAATGTACATAATTACACATCAGAATAGCAGTTTGCTGCGGATTTCCTTTTTGCTCTAGCTTGTTTATCGATCAAAAAGAAATCTGGTTGGCCTCAGCATGACAACATAATTATAAAAATACTGCTTGTTTGCAAGGGTTGCTAGGCTTCTGTCTAAAAAAAACATGCACAGTACTACATCTGGCAAAAAACTGAAACACAGCATATCAGCACAAATATATCTGTCAAGCACAGCAGTGATTTGACCATGTACTCTTCAACATACAAATAATTCTAGTTAAAGGGACAGTTCAGTGGAAATTATCAATATTTGTTAAATTGTTAGTTTGTGTAATGCCTTCTTAGTTATTCTACAAATTCTCTTCCATTTTGAAAAATCAGTTGATTTCATACCCTTTGCTTTCCCCTGCTGTTGACATTCATGAGCTGACATTTCAGGTTCTGTAACGGTCCTTCTTCTTCCCAGAATGCACCACATTCTTGGAATGTTCCTAACAGTAATTTCTACTGGTTGGCTGTTGGATGGGTCAAAGATGCTCAGATCTCTACTGAGCAACTGAATCAACCCAGGCGCTGGGTCAAGGGCAAGACCATAACAATCTCTATTAGGGGTCCTGCAAACAGGAAATCAGTATTTCGGATGCATTTATTTATACACAGACAAAATGCTGAATGGACAGGTTAAGGTCATTGGTATGGAAAAATACTGCTCTATTTTCCGAAAAGCATATGTATTTGCACTGAACCTTCCCTAGGTGCCACCCTCTGCTCCTGTTTTGAGCAAAAACAGGAGCAGAGGGTTTCTGCGCTGACTAGGGCCGGATTTACATCTCAGGAGCCTGTAGGCCCAAAGAGCCTGGCGCCCTTAGCCCCACCCCTAAACACAAACCACACCCCCAAACCACACCCATTTCCTCTTTTTTGGGGAACAAAATAGACTATAAAGGGGTTGGATTGGTGGGAGGAGATTGTGGGCAGGGCAGTCCTGGAAAAACTGAGGCCCTTGGGAGGTAAGTTATTGGTTTGAGTCAGGCAGTGATAAATTAGTTGCAGGGCACAAGTGATTTAAATTTTTTATTTCTCTCCTAAGAATAGGAACAGAAGCAATTTATTAACTCGTGGAAATAGATTTTGAGTGATTGTAAAATAGGATAGGGTAATGAGACCTTTGCCATTAAAGCTTCGTACACAGGTATGACCTTTGCACCACGAACAACCCCCGAAGAACAGCTATTTTGGCCGATAATGGCACGTTTATGTATTCGGTTGGGCGTCGTACGAATGACGCCGATCAAACGTATAGACACGTGTGATTATTGCCCAAAATGGCCGTTCGACACTCAGGGGTCATTTGTCAGTGCAAAGATCTTACGTGTGGACGAAGCTTAAAGCTAGGTACACACACTAACGATAAAGTCCCGATACCATCAGATCCGACAGTATTGGGGCTTTATCAGCAGTGTGTAGCGTCTTTCCTGAACAAGCTTGTGGAACGTTCCTGTCGGCCTCACGGTAGTTAGGGAAAGACCTTTTATGTAGATTTTATATAAGAAGGTAAATGTTAAAGGATAAGTTTGTAAGTTTGATCTTGGCTGTCTCTCTGATTATAGCGTCCCTAACTATGCAAGATATAAATTAATTTAATCATCATTTTCTGATCTATTAATTATTCATGGTTATCCTTGGTTCACAAACGTCATACCAGAACCAACATTTTAGTTTAGGGCATATCATCACATGGCCAAAGCCTGCTAACCAATAGGAAAGAAGCTTTGGCCCCATGTGTCATCCATACCTTCCCCAGTGTCGCCATGTTGTAGTTTTCGACTATTTCTGTGTTTCTCCGCCCACAATGCAGGATTGGTTGACGGTCACTTCACTAAGTTACAGCGCAACTTGCTGCCATTTTGTAGCACTAGATAGGCGGGGCCAAAAGATAGCGTGCGTAGGGACGTAGCCTGGTGCCATAGCGACGGAAGTGATGAATGAGAAGAGTCCGGAGTTAAAAAGAAAGGAAGCGGGAGGAGACTGGAGCACTGAGCGGAAAGACAGAATGGCATCTACCCGGGATATTGGGGACCAGGGCTATTGGGGTGCAGCGGCACTTGTTGTGTTATTTTCAATGCTCACCAGATTTCACTACCTGTCCGAGCCGCCCCATGTGTGGTGAGATCCCGGCTGTGGGGAATCCTTGAAATGTTTACAAGTCCCACTGTATTCATTGTGATGATTGTAGATGCAGTGTTTCATGTATGTTTTTAATAAATGTATTCCTATTGTGACTGGTTGCAGCGTGGAATAGATTTTAAGTATGTTATATTTTACATAACTTGTTATTATAGGACATAATGTAGCTCCTGTTTGGTTATGGAACTATTGGGTTCAGGGGAAGTTCAGTGCAAATACATGTACTTTGCAGAAAAATGAGCAGTATTGTTTCATCCCAATGACCATAACCTGCCAATTCAGCATTCTGTCTGTGTATAAGTAAATGCAACCGAAATACTGACTTCCTGTTTGCAGGACCCCTAGTAGAGACCGTTATGGTTTTGCCCTTGCCCCAGCGCCTGGGTTGATTCAGTTGCTCAGTAGAGATCTGAGCATCTTTGACCCATCCAACAGCCAATCAGTAGAAACTACTGTTAGGAACATTCAAGGATGTGGTGCATCCTGGGAAGAAGTACCGTTAGAACCTGAAATGTTAGCTCACTAATGTCAACAGCAGGGAACAGCAAAGGGTATGAAATCAACTGATTTTTCCAAATGGGAGAGAATATGTAGAATAACTAGGAAGGCATTACACAAACTAACAATTTAACAAATATTGATAATTTCCACTGAACTGGCCCTTTAAGTGTCTTTTTATTGTATTATTCACCTGCAATAGGTTAAAGGGAAAGTTTAGACTTGAAACCGCTGTACAGGTTTTTAACTCCTGTGTTTCTAGTCTATTGTATATAAGATGAGTTACACACTCACACATTTATTGTGAGATGATACGTGCACAACGTTTCAGGGGTTTCCCCCGAAATATTGTGCGCATATCATGTCACAATAAAAGTTCAAAAAAACGCTTGAGTACATTCCTCATCTTATATACAATTACAGGGCTAAGTACTTATTCATTAAGGTTACTTTCACATACGTAGCATATAAACTGTTTAATAGTGTTTTCCAGGCAACCACTATTAGCTAAATTCTACATATAGCATTTTTCTGTCAGGAAACACCTGGAACCACTTCCATCATACAATCACAAAGAGAAACAGCAGACAAACATGTCCACCTAGAACCCGGTAATAACCATGGAATAAAAATAAAACTACCAGAATGTGCGAAGTAATATGTAACCCATACCAATGTTTATCTAAAGTGACTAATTTATTATTTAACTCCTTGTATGTGAGGAGGTGCCCTTTATCTCCATGCAGGAGAATATAATGACATTGTAAGTATAAAAAGTCAAAATAAAACAAACTACTTACCAGAGTCTGGTAGTTATATTTTCATTTCACATCCTGTCTTGTAGCTTGATCTCTTGTGAGGGATTTTTTTTTTTCTCCCCGGGTGTATGCCATTGGAATACCCACAGAGTTATTCCATGGTTATTACCGGGTTCTGGGAAAACTTATTTATACATTCTTTCTCTTTGTGGTTGTAGTAATCCACTTGCAACATGTTACAGTGTTCTCCCTAGAGTCCTTTAGCCGGTTGGCCCACCCAGCTACTTTTTCATGCCACCCGGCTGGAAAAAAATTCTTGAGAGAACACTTGTGATTTAAAAGAATTTAGAAGTAGGTTTAATAGGTGCCAATAGGTCAGTAAAAACTCCTGCCAAAACTGCTCAGTCCAGACCCCTTTTTTACACCTGCAAGAATATTTTAGCATGTTAACTAGCTTTTCCAAGATCTCCAAGGCCACAAAAGGGTGTCACATGTGCTTGTGCTGCTATGTTACATGGGTTACCTGCAGATGTTGACGAACTACAACTCCCTGCATTCTACAACCATGGAATGCTGGGAGTTATAGTTTTCAAACATCTAGTGGGATGAAAGTTAGACTTCCCTGACCTATATAATGAGCATGATGCAATGCACATTTTCCCGTACCACCAAATTTCCCCGTCCTACCCCACCCGGCTACTGTTTCATGCCACCCGGCAGGAAAAAAATTCTGGGGAGAACACTGATGTTAACAAAACATTTAAATGCCTTGCTGAACGGAAATATTAGAACCAATGCAACCTCTTTTGGAAGTTGAGGTCGCTGGCTAGGTTTTCCCCAGGTCACCATGGCAGAAGTCACCAAAATGGGTTAAACCCCCATAGGTCCTATTGACAGGAAGTTAAAAAGCATCAAGGTATAAAGGTACCCTCCCCAACTATTCCTTGTTTTTTTTTCCTTCCTGTCCATGGACATCATAGGGAGTGACTACATCGCCAGCTCACAGTCCATCGCGGATTCTTATCCAGGCCTGTGTCTCTCCCCACCCTCTGGCAGGCCTGATGCTCCCCCGTGTCGCCTCCTCTTCGGGAGCAGCCTGTGGGGAAAGAAGCCCAAGGTGACTGGGCCTGGGGCAGTCTTGCACGATCGGGTGCATGTGTTCCCCATCCAAGATGGCGCCTGCTGTGTGACGTCATCAGTAAGCGGAAGATTTCTCAAAAAATATCCTTTTGAGGAGGAAGATTCAATATTCTGGGATGTTCCCCCAAAAGTGGATGCGGCAGAGTCAAGATTAGCCCGCAGGACTACCTTACCGGTAGAGGATGCGGCAATTTTCAAGGACCCCATGGAAAAGAGAATGGAGTTCTCATAGCCCTCAGTATCCAGGGCTATGAAATTATGGGTCCAGAAAATGGAAGAGGCTATTGGGTCAAATGTCAAACGTCCAAAGCTGGTGGAGATGCTATCTGAGATAAAAATGAAGACAGACTTTTTTGCAGAAGCCTCAGTAGACATGGTACGCCTATCAGCCAAGTCAATGGCCTTGTTAGTGGCGGCTCGAAGAGCATTGTGGCTTAAGTCATGGTTTGCAGATACAAGCTCAAAGACAAATTTATGTTTGCTTCCATGATGGAGATATGTTATTCGGCAAGAAGCTTGATTCTATTATTAGTAAGGCGTCAGGTGGAAAGTGCGCCTTTTTGCCGCAGAAGCAAGAAGCCAAGATTTGAGGCAGCATTTAACAGGGAAAGGTCCTTTCGAGACTCAAAATTTTATAGGCCTGGGAAGGAACAGAACAGACCAGCCGCCTGGAAAACAGGAAGACAGTCTGCAGGTGCCCCAAAAAAGGGTACGTTTGGAACGCAGTCCTTCCAGCAATTGGGGTACGCTGGTCCAGATGGAGAAAGTAGGAGGAAGATTGAGTCTTTTCTCCAAGATCTGGGCCTCGACGATTTTAGATTCCTGGGTGCTGAGTATAATTCAACAGGGCTACAGAATACGGTTTCGAGAACTACCGGAAAAACATCAATTCCTCCCATTCAGGCCCCCAGCGACCCAGGAATAATTGAACCTAATGAGAGATTGATTCTCAGCTTTTAAAAAAGGAAGCCATCGAGCCTGTGCCAGTAACAGAGCTTCTATTTGAACATATTTCTAGTAAAAAAAAGCCTCAAGATCAATGAGACCAGTGCTGGATCTCAGAAACCTGAATTATGTCTACAATCAGAAATTCAAAATGGAGTCTCTAGCCTCCATCATTCAAGCAGTGAAAAGACATTCATGGCTGCTCAGTATCGATCTGAAGAATGCCTACTTGCATGTCCCAATTTATCACAGCTACAGAAAATATCTATGCTTCACGGTAGAAAAAGGCCACTTCCAGTTTTCAAGTCTGCCGTTCGGGCTTTCACAGTCTCCGAGAATATTCACCAAGACTCTCATAACATTAGTCGCAGAGATCAGAAAGAGAGGCATACAGATCTACCATTACTTGGACGATATCCTGATAGTAGCCAAGTCAAAAGCCTTAGCAGAACAACAGACCAAGGTGGTAAGCACAATTCTTCAAGACCACGGATGGCTCATCAATCGAGAAAAAAGCAATCTCGAACCGAGCCAAGAAATCGTTTATCTAGGGGCGTTGTTTCGAACCCATTTGAACGAGGTAAAATTACCGAAAGAAAGACAACTCAAAATAATACAGGCCGTTCAACATCTGATAAAAAATCCTCGAGCGTCGGTACGCTCAATAATGAAGATATTAGGCCTAATGGCGGCAACAGTTTTTCTCACAAGGTGGTCAAGATGGCACATGAGATTACTGCAGCACTTTCTTCTGTCCAGAGTCAGAATACCTCACCAAAACATGAGCAAAATACTGTTCGTGCCGGCGTCAATACAGAAAGATCTGGAATGGTGGTGCGAGCAAAAGAATTTGGACAAGGGTTTTCTACTGGAACAACCAAGCTTCCTCTCGATAACGACAGATGCAACCGCTTCGCTCAGGGAAGTTGGCAGAGAAAGGGAGAGTTTGCAAATCTGCTGGAATTAAGAGCGGTGAGAATGGCTCTGGAAGAATTCCAGGGGGCTCTAAAAAACCAACACGTGCTAATTAGAAGCGACAATATGACCACAGTGACATATATACGGAAGCAGGGAGGTACAAGAAGCAAAGTGCTCCTCGAAGAAGTGAGGGGGATCTTTTTATGGGCAGAGAAAAATCTGGTACACTTGTCAGCCCTAATCCTGGCGGGAACAGAAAATATTCAGGCAGAGTTATTTGAGCCGTCAGGAAGTGCATCCAGGGGAATGGAGCTTACATCCTCAAGTATTCAAGGATCTGACAAAAAGATGGGGGCAGCCAACAATAGATCTTATGGCAAACCATCAAAACTCAGCAGCTTTCCGTGTCCAGAAGCCTTGGCAGTGGACGCTCTTCAGCAGGATTGGAGTTCGGGACTTTTATATGTATTTCCCCCAATACCATTGATATGGAGAGTCCTGCAGAAAATTCAGAATCAGAGAGCGAATGTTATCGCAATATTACCAAATTGTCAGAGAAGGCCTTGGTACCCACTGTTGCTATCCCTGACAGCCGAGCCGCCAGTACAATTGGAATACATACTGCATCTCTTGTCCCAGGGTCCAATATTATATCAGTACTACTCCAATCTCAAATTGATGGCTTGGAGGTTGAAAGGGATCGATTAAGAAGCATAGGGTTCCAGGAGGAAATGATCGACTTGCTAAAATCAAGAAAGTTATCGACATCCAGAAAGTACTATAAGATATGGAAACATTTCGCAGACTTCTCGTACCAACAGGGCCTGAAGCCGCTACAATCAACCATAGCTAATGTTGTAAGCTTCTTGTTTACTGGATTTAAAAAGAAGTAGTAGTACTTTAAAAGGTCAAATCTCAGCCCTTTCAGCAATCATGGGGAAAAATTGGGCGTTAGAACCAATAGTAAAGAGATTCTTTGCAGCAATGATAAGGATCAATCCAAGATCCTTTTCGAGGCCTCCACCGTGGAATCTTCCGCTTGTGCTACAGGTGCTGACAGAGACGCCATTTGAGTCATTAGAGAAAATATCCTTATGGCTTCTTACAATCAAAGTCATTTTTCTGGTAGCAATTACCTCAGCATGCCGAGTAGGCGAAATTGGAGCATTGTCGGTAAAGGAACCTCATATTCAGTTCTTTGATAATAGGGTTAGGCTGAGACCAGCGTTTCAGTTTTTACCTAAAGTCTTATCAGAATTTCATTTAGATCTGGAAGTGATTCTACCCTCATTCTATCCTAAGCCTAAGTCCGAATTGGAAAAGAAGTGGCACTCTTTAGACGTAGTGAGAGCTCTAAATATTTATATAAGCAGAACAAAAAAGGTCAAAGTCTGATCATCTTTTCGTTGTTCCTGGTGGCTATAGGAAGGGTCAAGCTCCAAGCAAGAAAACAATCAGCAGCTGGATTGTGACCTGAATCAGGAAAGCATATCAGATAAGAGGCATAAAGATCCCTGAGGGTTTAAAGGCACATTCTACCAGAGCCAGCCTGTTCCTGGGCAATGGAAGCAAGAGCATCAAAGGACCTCGTATGTAAGACGGCAAAGTGGTCCTCCATAAAAACCTTTGTATGGCACTACAAGCTGGACGTTATGGCCTCAGGGGACGCAAAATTTGGACATAAAGTCCTGCAGTCTGTATTGGCCGACATAAAATAAATATTGTGTGTTGAACATATATCTTGCCCGCCCATTATTTAGCTTTGGTATATCCTATTTTGGGGACATGCTGCCATGGTGACCTGGGGAAAACAGGAAATCAAATCATACTCACCGAGATTTGTTTCCCAGTCACTATCATGGCAGCAGTCACCAAAATGCCCTTCCCTAGATTTTCTTGTGTAATCGGATTTGAGCATGTTAAGCTTGGAAAGAAGACAAGGTATAGTTGGGGGAGGGTACCTTTATACCTTAATGCTTTTTAACTTCCTGTCCATAGGACCTATGGGGGTTTAAGCCATTTTGGTGACTGCTGCCATGATAGTGACTGGGAAACCGAAATCTCAGTGAGTATGATTTGATTTCCTGTTTTCTGTCTCTAGATGCGCAAAGCTGGTAGAGACATACCCTAAAAGACTGGCAGCTGTAATTGCAGCAAAAGGTGGTTCTACAAAGTATTGACTCGGGGCTGAATAATTATGCACTTTGCAATTATTGATTTGTTAAAAATGTTTGGACTCGTATGATTTTCGAAAAGTATATTTGGGTGGGGGGGGGGTGTCTGACATGCCCTATAATTGGGTCAAACTTTTGTATGGACACCCTACAGCCCAAATCGTGCTAAATGGGGGAACCTCATCCTCTTAGGGGACATCCTTGTCATGTTTCCCGACCATCACCACACCTTTTTGCCATAGCAATAGAGGCCTTAGACACTGGCATAGTATAGTATAGTATAGTATTTGAAGTTGAATAAAGACATACGTCCATCCAGTCCAACCCATCTAGCAATATCCTCATTTCCTGCCTAACTGTTGATCCAGAGGAAGGCAAAAAACCCCCACCAAATTTATAAAGGGGGAAAAAATTCCTTCCTGACTCCAAGTGGCAATCGGAAATTTCCCTGGATCAACTCTACTTTATGTATCAATACCAGTAACTTGCAACATTCCTTGTTTGCAGAAACTCATCCAGCTTTTTTTTTTAAACTGACCAATGAACCTGCCATTACAACGTCCACTGGAAGACAGTTCCATAGCCTTACCGTTCTCACAGTGAAAAACCCTTTCCGAGCTTGAAGCCTAAACCTTTTTTCTTCAAGTCTTAAGGGATGTCCTCGTGTCCTTTGACATGTTCTATTGGTGAACAATGCCCCAGATAGTTTATTGTATGGCCCGTTAATGTATTTATACACAGTAATCATATCCCCACACAAGTGCCTTTTCTCCAGCGTACATAATTGTAACTTTTCCAGTCTCTCTTCATATTCAAGCTCCCCCAATCCCCTTATTAATTTAGTTGCCCTTCTCTGAACCCTTTCCATTTCAAAGATGTCCTTTTTGTACACAGGATTCCAAAATTGCACTGCATATTCCAAATGAGGCCTTACCAATGCTTTGTAAAGAGGGAGAATTACATTTTCCTCCCTTGAATCCATACCTCGCTTTATACAAGACAATACCATGCTGGCTCTGGCTGTTGCCGCCTGGCACTGCTTGCTACCTTTAAGTTTGTTATCCACCAAAACTCCAAGATCCCTTTCCAACAGGGATTCACTTAACACAGAGCCATTTATAGTATAAGTAGCACAAGTATTTTTAAGTCCAAAATGCATCACCTTACATTTATCAACATTGAATTTCATCTGCCACTTAGCAGCCCAATGTGATAATCTATCTAGATCCCCTTGCAACGATTGCACATCCTCTGAAGTTTTTAATGGTCGACAAAGTTTTGTGTCGTCAGCAAACACAGAAACCTTGCTGACAATACCCACTTCCAAATCATTAATAAATAGATTAAATAGAAGCGGCCCCAACACAGAACCCTGTGGCACCCCACTTAGCACTTTAGTCCATAATGATGAAGCCCCATTAACAACCACTCTCTGCATCTCTGCATACAATCAAATCCTTGGATTAATGGCTTTCGCTTAAGCCTATGTCAAGGACTGCTATGTCTCTATGCATACAACATAATTTTTTTTTTTAGAAAGTTTAGGTCCTCCCCTGGTCTGTTCAGTTAATAAATTTGGGGAATATTCAGGAATACGAATGAACTGGGACAATTCTAGTTTGTACAGCTTAATAATTACCCCATATCACCACGAGACCTCCCCTGTCCAGTACCGATTGTGCCACACTTCAGATATCCTCTATGTAAATCCTTTACATATCTTGTAGGCCATGCCCTCCCACCCCCAACCACTATATTGGCAGTTATGGCACTTTTAAATAAGTGCCATATTTAAAAACTTGCAATACCGCGGGTTTTCGTTACTGTACGACCATGGTAGTAGTATACCATGCTGTAAACTACCGTAATGATATTCTACAGGCGGTCATAGATTTACGCTCGCTATCGTGCCTTTACAAGATTTCCTATAGTGATCATAAATTAACAATCACCAAAAAAGGCGATGACACACCTTTATAAATATGGCCTGTAGTGTGAAGGTCTCTAGCTCTCCCTGCCAGCTGCAGCAATATTAGTGGAAAGGGTAGCTTCTTAAAGGGTAATGTTGGAGGGTAGGAAGAGGGTTTTTATAGAAGCCACATGGTGCAGAACTGTAGGGGTAGGATAGTGAAGTAAACCTGATCTTAGCACCAGTTCTGTGCAATGCATTTCTAATCAGTGTACCTTATTAAAGAGAATGTTGGAGGGTAGGAAGAGTGTGTTTTTGATTTAGCTGTCTGTATAAAAACAACAAACTATATTACAGAGCTAAGCTTAGAAATGCATTACACTGAGAAATGCATTGCACAGAGCTGTGCTAAGATCAGGGTCATTATATTATCCTCCACCTACAGTACTGCACCATGTTCAGTGTATGTATTAAAGGGAAATGTTGAAGGGTATGCCACTTGCAGCTCTGCACCATGTTGTTTATATAAATGTACATATTAATAGGAATTATTGGAGGGAATGCCAATAAAAGGGGCACTGTTAGAGCGAATGCAAACATGTTCTATAAAATTAATGTAGCAGGAGGGCTGCCTGTGGGAAGTGTTGCATAAACAAAATCACTCTTCCAACTAGGGTTCCCACCTTTGCCTTTAAGACCCGAACACATATACAGGCCTATGTATTAAATGTTCTTATCGTTAAAAATGGTGCAAATTTTGCCCCAACCAGTCAGATGTCAGCATAAGAACTTTTTATTACATAGGCCTGATAATATCTACACAAAAAATGGTTGTTCGTATTTTCTTTAGAAGCATGATGCAGGCTGATATAGTTTGTAGTTAATGCAGTTGTACTTAGCACTGCAACACAGTGTAGATTTTGTGTGTGTTTGGGTCTTAAAGGCAAAAGTGGCCTTTGCCTTTGCACTACTTCCAGGCTCCAACATTCACCTTTAAAATACATTGCACAGAGCTGTGCTAAGACCATGTTCACGTCAATATGCTGCAACTGCAGCTCTGAGCTGCAGGTACCTAGTTAGCATGTGCAGAAGGAGTTTTGTGTCCAGGACCAGCAGGAAAAGGCAACACTAGAAGCCAGCCGTGACATCATAGATTGCCAGTACTCAGAAATGTTCTATAAATGATCTCTACACTAAGAGGCTGAATTCAGAGGTGAGAGACAGATGGTTTTACGAAGTGACAGTTATAAAGTCTGTGGAGCTGCCTTTGTATTTTGGGTTTAGTTCTCCTTTAAATTGAGGATGCAATGATTTTAACTAAAAAATCCAAGCTGTCACACAACACCGACAATGTCCCTTCTAATTTCTAATGTTTTATCGAAGCCTTTATATTTGATCCATACATGCTTTGCAAATTTTTCTTCCTGCCCTCCTGTTCTTGAGGTATTACCATAAGCTTACTCTTTGTTTGATCCATGTATTTTTTTTTCTGACGTGACATTTGATATTTGACCAGTCTGACAAATTTGATCAAATTTGATCATTTATCTTCTAGGAATGATGCTTACTTTCAAACTCATTTTGTAACAAAAAAGGAGACTTTTTGTAGAATGCCACCATTTATTTAAGATATCCTTAAACTCATTCTACTGTTACATGTTTTGTAATAAAACATATTTCTATTTTCTGTTTGTGTTTGTTGAATATGTATTTTTAGAATATGTTGCTAGAGAACCCATTAGACTTGTTTTCTATCATAACATTTCTTAACCCATATGTAATGCGAGTCTACGGATTAAAAGCGCACGTTAATGTAGGCCAATGGGACTGGCCACATTAGTGCCTTGCCCTGTGATCCGCTTTTGGAAGCGCATATGGTCACCATTTTGTTGCGCAAACGCATGCGCTTTCATAGCGCAGTATTGTAAAATCCCAGCGCAATCGTACAGGAAACGAGCTTGATTGCGTGCATGTTCCGGTGCGTTGTAATGAGGTCTCGCCCTAACTGTTATTTTTCTTGCACATGTGCTAATCTACCACAGTTGCTTATTTATTTACCAGCAAAAAAGTTTTGAATTTTTACAAGAGAGGATGTGACTGAGGTGACATTACAGATGATTTTTCAACAGCGTTGCTGATTTGGGAATCCATTTAGGGTTATTTACAATTTAGCTTTAGTTCTTTTTCTTGTTGACAAAAAATATTGAAATACTTGTAATGTGCACCTTAATTTATTTTGCAGTGGGGGTGTTATGATCTACTTTGACCGCATTGAGGTTGTGAATATGTTGACACCTTCGGCAGGTATTTTTTCTTTAAAGAATTTGATTTTCTAAATAATCGTAAATGTTTGTTAGACATATTTTCAGAAAAAAGCTTTTAAAAGCATATCCCCTAACACTTGTAAATAGTGATTAAAAATTATGGCATTTTGCTTCTGCTCCTATTTTTAGGTATATTGCATTCTCCCAGTTCTGCTTTTTGTGGGGCTCTCCGAGACTGCTTCAGTACTTTAATAAAAAGAACATATTCCCCATAATAACCATTAGAGTGCAATCAGCTAGCTTCTTTGTAGCATAATGTGAATTTGGCTTCAGAAATGTTTCAGAATATTCCAAAATACCCAGTACAATCTATAGTGAGCCATCATTGTGCATCGCACACTTTGAGAGGAAAATGGCTGATTATGATGCAATGGGATTTTTTTTTATCTATTGTTTTTGTTCCATACATGTTACCGATAATTGGCAAATCCTGTTGAATCCAATAGGATTTGATGAATATCGGCCAAGTGTATTGTCAGCTGTATTTTAGTCTGATGGTGGGATTGATGGATGACAAAGCTATAAGTTCCTGTCTGTAGCTCTATTGCTAGTTTGTGATGCATGCCCACAGTGATTTTTTTTTGTCGTGATCTCCTACTTCAATGCTGTCTCTTTTTTTTTCTTTTTTTTTTTCTTTTCTATCCAGTATATGATGTTGTTCGGAACTATACAGCAGATTATGACAAGACATTAATTTTTAACAAAATCCACCATGAGCTTAACCAGTTTTGTAGTGCCCACACTCTACAGGAAGTTTACATTGAACTGTTTGGTGAGTCCATAGAAAATATTTTAATTACTTTATCTTCTTACTGCAATATTAGTTATGTATACTGCAATATTAGTCATACGTTTTATATAATGTTTTTCCCGATTCCCCTTGCCTTCCACATTTTGCTGCTGGAAAATTTTGCTTTCGGACAATATTTAAAACCATTTTACCCAACCTGTATACATTGTTAACAGTTGCATTTGACAGCATATGTTTCCAAAATATTTTGTAATATTTCTCTAATTTTTAATAAGTAAGCTTTCTTTTAAAGTACTTACAGTATATACTATGTTATTATTTACATTGTAGTGGTATTTTGATGAGCACATAAAGAAATTTGTTGAACAAAAAGCAATCCCAGTAGTTTTATAGAAATTTAATACACAGCTGGCTTAAGGAAACACTTACCCCTGACTCCTTTTTGTGGATAATACTGCTTTACCCTGTACCCTCTATAACTTGCAATGAGCTGCAGTAACAGCTGCTAGGATTTCTGACAATGTTACTGGTATTTCACCTTTCATTTGTAAGCTCTGCACATGTTTTGCCTAAAAGTGAATGGAGAAGTACTGGGAACCCCAGGGATGTCACATGGCTGCTACTACAGATTTGTGCTGGCAACAGATGGTACAAATCAAAGTGGTAATGGCAGGAGACAGAGTTAAAGGAGAACTAAACCCAAAAAATCAAAGTATAAGTTAGAAAGTACTTGCCTCAACATCCATCTGAGCGAACGGAAGATTCCACTCAGGGGCCTTTTCTTTACCTCTATGAGCTTTAGGTTCTGTTTTTTCCCCAAATCTGAAGCTGACATTTTTCCCTTGCCTGTCAGTAGTTTTGCCTTGATTACATGTTCAGCACCTGTGTGTTTTCCACTCCCACGTCTTAATGATGTAGGAATATATTAAATCATCAATATTCAAATTGGTGGTGCACTTTCCTAGTAGCAGTGTTGTAGTGTGATGTATATAGGTCTGGGTATCTAGTGTGTCCGGATCTGAAATAATATATGTCTCACCTATGGCTTTCACTCCACCAAATCTGAATAAATTGCAGATGAAACATACAAAAGACACAGGTCTGTAACTGTGAACATTGCAAGTTTATTGCAAAACATGTGTGCTATGTTTCAGACACACGCAAGCACTTGAGCAAGGACATGTGGGTTAGAAACATGTAGCACGCATGTTTTGCAATAAACCTGCACTATTCAGTTACAGACCTGTGTCTTTGTATGTTTCACCTGCAATGTATTGTTTAAGTGTTGGAGGGCCATATTTAAAAATTTGCAATACCACTGGTTTTCGTTACTGTACAACTGTGGCAGTAGTATACCATTCTGTTAACTACCGTAATGATATTCTACGGGTGGTCATAGATTTACGTTTGCTATCGTACATTTACAAGATTTCCGATAGTGATCATAAATTAACAATCACTGAAGATAGCGATACCACACCTTTATAAATATGGCCCATAGTGTGAGGGTCTCTAGCTCTCCCTGTCAGCTGCAGCAATATTAGTGGTAAGTGTAACTTCTTAAAGGGTAATGTTGGAGGGTAGGAAGAGGGTTTTCATAGAAACCACATGGTGCAGAACTGTAGGGGGAGGATAGTGAAGTGAACCTAATCTTAGCACAGCTCTGTACAATGCATTTCTCATCAGTGTACCTTATTAAAGGGAATGTTGGAGGGTAGGAAGTGTGTTTTTGATTTTGCTGTCTGTATAAAAACAACAAGCTGTATTACAGAGCTAAGCTTAGAAATGCATTGCACAGAGCGGTGCTAAGATCAGGGTCATTATATTATCCTCCACCTAAAGCACTGCACTGTATTTAATCAGTGTATGTATTAAAGGGAAATGTTGAAGGGTATGCCACTTGCAGCTCTGCACCATGTTGTTTATATAAATGTACATATTAATAGGAATTATTGGAGGGAATGCCAATTAAATGGGTAATGTTAGAGGGAATGCAAACATGTTCTATAAAATTAATGCAGCAGGAGGGCTGCCTGTGGGAAGTTTTGCATAAACAAAATCTTACAACTAGGGTTCCCACCTTTGCCTTTAAAGGGCATGTCCACCCCCAAAACTAAAATTTAACCCCTTACTGGCCACATCAAGTAGTTTAAAACAATCCTTACCTTACATTCCTGCTCAAAATAGTTCCCCTGCTGTGCCCCTCCAAAGTCCAGGAAACTGCTGTGTAGGAGCAGTGTGTGACTCATGCTGTGCCTGAGACTTCCTCAACCTCATCAAGGTTGAGGCATGCTCAGTGCAGCCCTCCCTGCCTCTCAGCCAATCACGGACGCGGCTGCCGGTCCCGCCCCCTGCTTTCAATTCCATGCAAGCAGAGGGCCTGAACACTGCAGCAGGGGAGAGAGGGCAGGTAAGTAAGAATCGGGCGACTTTCTAACAATTATATTAATGCGGTTGGGGCTGGGGGAGCATGTCCTACCACATATCAAAAGTTACATTTTGGGGTGGACATGCCCTTTAAGACCCGAACACATATACAGGCATATGTATTAAAAGTTCTTATCTTTAAAAATGGTGGAAAATTTGCCCAAACCAATCAGATGTCAGCATAAGAACTTTTATTACATAGGCCTGATAATATCTACACAACAAATGGTTGTTATTGTTTTCTTTAGAAGCATGATGCAGGCTGATAGAGTTTGTAGTTAATGCAATGGTACTTAGCACTGCAACACAGTGTAGATTTAATATGTGTTTGGGTCTTAAAGGCAAAGGCGGCCTTTGCCTTTACACTACTTCCAGAATCCAACATTCCTCTTTAAAAGTCCATGTTCACGTCAATATGCTGCACCTGCAGCTCTGAGCTGTTTTGTATTGATAAGTGGCCCTTGTTAAGTGGTCAGCTCAATTCTACTGGGGTTGCCACCTTTCCCTTTAAGACTAAAACACTTAGGGCTAGCTCCTGATAGCATGTTTAGGATTGTGGTTTGCGATCCGATTGTGCTAGTGGAAGTGCAGGCATTTAATAGCCTATGGGACCGGCCCCTCTACATGCAATTCGTTGACGTGCGCTATTGGAGTGCATGCGATCACCATATTTGGTCTGTATTGCCTGCGCTCTGCTAGGGTCCAATTGTGGAAGCGCAACACCCATGCACAGAAGCTAGCACGATCGCATTATTGCGAACATGCGTCCTCCCTTCCATTGTGTTTAAAACATACTGTATGGCTAAACTGAAATCAATGCAGCTTGCATTACACTTCTAAGGGCTAGGCCACACAAGCGCGTTTTTCAGATGATTGCGATTTTCCAATTGTTTTTAAAAGCGCTGCAACGCACCAAAATCTTGCGATTTCAGGTATGTTGCAATTCACACATGCGTCAGCAATTTGGTAACGCATCCATTTTTTGGGCAATCGCATGGGTTTTCATAATGAAAATGGACAAATCTCAAGCGCAAATGCATATTAATGGCGTGCGATTCAGGTGCGTTGCAGTGTGGCCCTGCTCAATGTACATTGCAGCAATACACACATTAATATAAATGGTAGAGTGCAGAAATAAACACATAGAAAGACACAGTCTTGCAGAAATGCTCACAAATATAAAGGGTTAACAAGTTGCTTCCTAAATACATATGAAAAGGGTTAACACCTTCCCCCACCAGCTAATAATATTCACTGCTATCTCTGATGATTGGCTGGGAGACACTGGCAGGTGGGGACTCTGAGTTCAACTCTTACATGCAACTTAGCATAAGGGGAGTGGGAAACAAACACAAGGTAGCTAGTTCACATGTGCAGAAGGAGTTTTGTGTCCAGGACCACCAGGAAGAGGCAACACTAGAAGCCACCCGTGACATAATGGATTGCAGTGGCGTATCTACGTTAAAACATTCGGGGCACGTGCCCCAGATGTTTGGCAAAGTGCCCCGAATGTTTAAGCTGCCTGTGCCCCAAGCTTCCGGATTTCCCGGCTGCGCGAACCTCTGGGCACGTCGCGCAGCCGGCGCATGCAATGACGGCATGCGCAATGCCGGCGCGCCGATGTCACAAGCGCGCCGGTGCGAGAGAGAGATATCAGGGAGGGAGTCCAGAGACAGATAGGTAGCACCGTAGCCGTACTAGCAGCAGAGCCAAGATAGATAGATAGCAGTTACTTAGATAGATAGCAGAGTTAGATAGGTAGTAGAGTTAGATAGATAGATAGCAGTTAGATAGATAGATAGCAGAGTTAGATAGATAGATAGATAGCAGAGTTAGATAGATAGATAGCAGAGTTAGATAGATTGATGGTCAAGCTCCAAGCAAGAAAACAATCAGCAGCTGGATTGTGACCTGCCTCAGGAAAGCATATCAGATAAGAGGCATAAAGATCCCTGAGGGTTTAAAGGCACATTCTACCAGAGCATTAGCCTGTTCCTGGGCAATGGAAGCAAGAGCATCGAAGGACCTCGTATGTAAGACGGCAAAGTGGTCCTCCATAAAAACCTTTGTACGGCACTACAAGCTGGACGTTATGGCCTCAGGGGACGCAAAATTTGGACATAAATTCCTGCAGTCTGTATTGGCCGACATAAAATAAATATTGTATGTTGAACATATATCTTGCCCGCCCATTATTTAGCTTTGGTATATCCCATTTTGGGGACATGCTGCCATGGTGACCTGGGGAAAACAGGAAATCAAATCATACTCACTGAGATTTCTGTTTCCCAGTCACTATCATGGCAGCAGTCACCAAAATGCCCTTCCCTAGATTTTTTTGTGTAATCGGATTTGAGCATGTTAAGCTTGGAAAGAAGACAAGGTATAGTTGGGGGAGGGTACCTTTATACCTTAATTCTTTTTTAACTTCCTGCCCATAGGACCTATGGGGGTTTAACCCATTTTGGTGAATGCTGCCATGATAGTGACTGGGAAACAGAAATCTCAGTGAGTATGATTTGACTTTCTGTTTCCTACCCCCGGCTTGTGTCTTGGGCCTGACCAATGGAAAGGCGTGCTCTGCACAAACCATGCATTCCCATTGCCCAGTTCCTGGAATCAATTTCAGCTTCCAAAAGAGATTGCAGACAATTAAAAGTATGTCAAGGAGTATAGGTCCTCACCCTGTTTTTTTTTGGATGGGTGTGGGTTAGGAACTTTAGGACACTATTCTTTTAATGCAGGTTAAATGCAATGACTTTGCTACCAAATTAGCCCTGATAATTACATTTATAAGTCCTCCAATTAGCAGAGGATATGGTAACACAGAAAAAAAAAAAGTAACTACAACTTTACAAGCTTATATAACAGGTACTTTATTCAGGGCCAAAAACTAAAGAACAACTATACTATAAAAATGAACTTTTTAAAGAGTATCTCCACAGGGAAAATCATTTTTTGGTATTCAGTTTTATAGAACAGGAGGTAAAGGAGCTGTGTCTTACCTCCTGTTCTTCACTAAATCGTTAAGGTGCCGGGAACAAAGGTAAGGAACTTACCCGAACTTTTTTTCCCCCGCCCTGTCCTCTGACAGGTCCCAACAGACTTAGTACTCTATGCACAAGTGCAATGCGCATAAAATACAGAGTTCTTCGGGACCTATCAGAGGACGCGGCGGGGGAGCAAGAGATCAAGTATATTCCTTACATTCATTCCTGGCTCCTGAACTTTTATTGAAGAATGGGAAGTAAAACACAGCTCCTTTACCTCCTGTTCTTCAATAAAACTGAATACCAAATAGTGATTTTTCCAGTGGAGATACCCTTTAAGGATTGATTATTCCTAACTCCCAAAGTTGTTTTGTTGAGGTTACAGCACATATAGTTTTTACCTGCCAGGTTAGTCCTGGACTTTCCTATATTAAAGGAATAGTTCACTCCCAAAGTGAACCATTAATGTATTGATTGAAGCCCAAGAGCTATGCCTTACCTCATGTTTCTTGATCAATAGCTCAGTATCTGTGAATGAAGGTAGAAGAAACTTACCTTTTGCACAATCCACCGCGGCCACAGTGAAATACTCGACCGCTTCCTTGTTCTGTACAGCTATAGTGCGCCTGTGCAATAGTGCGCGCTTTAGCTGTACAGAAAAAGGAAGTGGTTGGAAATTTCACTGTGGCCATGGTGGATCACGCAAAAGGTAAGTTTCTTCTACCTTCATTCCTGGGTCCTGAGCTTTTGATTGAATAATGGGCGGTAAGGCATAGCTCCTTAACCTTCCGGGCTTCAATCAATACATTAAAGGAACAGTTCACTTTTGGAGTGAACTATTCCTTTAAATATAGCGTTGAAGCCATTGTGTCCCTGGTGTCCCTCACTAAAACAATATTTGGAGGTGGAAATACCAATTCTACCTCCCTCACCCAGGTACTTTTTGTTTTAACTGTTAACACTTTATACGCACTATATTTCTCCTTTAAAAACTGAATTATAAAGCATGTAGTTGTAATAGGGCTTTACCTGCAATATAAAATTGCTTATGTTAATAGTAAACTGCATCAATGAAAAAACAACTGCAAATAACTTCCCCAAGTTTCCACAAGTTTCTTTTTAAGTTTGTTGGCTTACAAGATAAAAAAAAACATTTGTAGTTATTACTATTGAGAATACTTATTTTTATTTGGTTAACTATTGTTTTGTGAAATGTTCTATTCATCATGCTTTATAGTGCTTAATCCACTGCTCTGATTCTTCTTTGAGATTGAGACCAATTCTTAAATCTTTTGTTTTAGTTGGGATGAAACCCATTTTGGAAAGATGGGGAGTTATTACATAAATCGGACATTTTTTTTTGATGTTCATCCACCACTTGGAAAGGTAAAGACTCAATTTCAGGCTGTTAAATGATAAAACTTTTCACTAAGCAAATTAATTACTACAAGAATGAATCTTGATGTATAAAGAGCAAAATGTAATTGATATATGTAAGCTTGTGATCCTGCAGCGTATGACTTCATTTTGAATTTTGGTTTGTAGGATAAGTCTAATTCTAATTCTTGTCTTTCATTATTTTTTTTTACATAGTTTTGAAGATATTTACATTTTTATGTGTGATGTGGTAGCAGCATTACCAGATCCCCTGCACGTCCTGCTTCTTGCTCTGAAACCATGTGACAATCCCTCTTCCCTGTGTCTCCTCCATTAAAAAAAGACAAACGTTTACACACCTTATGCACTCTCTGCTGTTGGATGTGCTGTTACACCCCCCCTTCAGTCCTCCTTCAGTTACTGTAACTCAATCTCTTCCTGGTTTCTTCTGCTTTCTCCTGCACTGAGCATATGCCAACCACAGATTAGAAGTAGGAACTAGTATTTGTGCCCGCAGATTCAGGACCTCCCACCCCCTAAATTTCTGATCCGTGATTTCTTCATATCTTGGGCTGTGCAGCACATAGGGAGGTGGTTGATGGTTCATTTTAAAGGTGGGAACTTGGTCTTCCATCTAAAATCAACTTGTTTGGAGACCACAGTTCCCCTTTAAATCTTTTTCTCTTGTGGCTCCAATTCACTTAAATTCTATTCCAATCTCTCTTCGTCAAGAATCCTCAATAAACAAGTTTAAATCTATCCTATCTCCCTGAGCACAGCATAGGATTGACACTGCACCAGTTATTACTATGGCACTTCTATCCTTTTCCTATGCATCTGTATGTTACCCACTTAATAATATTGTGCACTCTACGGGGCAGGGACCTATTTCCTCATGTTACATGATTTAAACACTTGTATATTTCATGATGCACATACTGATTTATATATTTATGTATATATAATTCTAATATTGTACAGCTCTGCATCCCCAAGTGGCACTATATAATTAAACATATACATACATACAATTTTACTTTTAAAATTGTATTGTAAATAATAGTACCTTGGGTATGGAGCTAGGATTAAGTATTTTTATTAACCAACTTGCTTCCCTTATTTGGGTCTCTGACTCTTCTATTGTAGAGATAGTGGTGGGGCTGTAAGGAAGTCTTGCAGGTTAAAAACCAGAAGTGCTTAAAGGCTATGTCCACCCTAAAAATTTTTTTTTTATATAAGGTCCCCCCTGGGCTCCCAGCCCCAACCGCTATAATTTTTTTTTTAGAAAGCCCCCCAAACTCTACTTACCTCCCCTCGATCCTCCGCCGCGCTCCCGGCCCTCTGCTTGCAAGGAAATGCAAGCAGAGGGGCGGGACCGGCCCGCGTCTGTGATTGGCTGAGCGGCAGCCAATCACAGACGCAGCTGCCGGCAGCTCACTTCGCCGGAGGAAGAGGGGAGGTAAGTAAGAGTTTGGGGAGCTTTCTAAAAATAAAAATACCCGGTTGGGGCTGGGGGACATGGGGGAGCAGGATATTAATGGGTTTTATGCTAGGGGGAGGGATAGTAGAACGGGAGGGAGAGGGAGGGGGAGGGAGGGGGGAGAAGGGCTGCAGTACGCATAGCAAAAATCTACCTGAGGCCAGCTAGCAGGCAGTGTCCTATATGGACTCTGCTAGCCTCCTGGTAGTCATTTTTTGGGACTTTGGGGGGGACTACAGGAGAACCCTATGGAGCTGGGATGTGAGGTAAGGATTAAACTACACTACATGGTGGGGCCAGTAGTTGGGGGGATTATAGTTTTGGGGGTGGACATGCCTTTTAAAAATGCTTTTATGTCGGCACTTCTGTAGTAGGAAAAATTGGGAGGTGGGAATAATCGTTCCTCCCAACCCAAGATACTTTAAATATAAAATGTAAATAAATTATGTTTATATGATGTAAAGGTGTCCTTGAACATGGAGATAAGGCAGAATCTCTTGATTAAAAATAACCGAGAATACTTTTTTTATCCTCTAACAACTCTTCTATTGTGTAGATTCTAATCGGACTTGCTGGTCATGTGAGTGGTTACAATGGTTCCTTTTCCTTCCAAAAACCAGGACAGAATTATGAGACACACAATTACATGGGAATGAGAGGGGTAAGTTTGTTTTACTATACTGTAGGTGAAACCATCTAGCATATTAAATTGATTTCTAGGTTTTTTTGATTATTTGATTGTCATTAAATGGCAGGTAGAGATAAAAAATGTTAACATAGAGAAATGTGAGATAAGGAGCCCATACTCTCAAAAATTCCAATCGAACTATCCCGATATAATGTGATCGGTATTGTCTAATGAAAATTTTGTAGTACGTCTGATAACTTACCTGATCTGGTCCCTTGCTGCCTGGGTACCGCCCCCTGCTGCTGTTGTGAGCAACAACAGCAGCAGTGAGGCACTTTCTAGTCGGAGCTGTCAGGTAATTTGGCATGACCTCACAGCACGCCTTGACAGCCGCGACCAGGATAAAGACCCACAGAGCAGAAGAGAAGCATGGCAGAGCAGCAAGAGTCAGGTTAGTCCCTTCAGGGGTTGCTTTACATTAATATAAAAATGTTTTTTTAGGCTGGACATGTCCTTTAACCTTAAATGTTGACTGGCTATTGTCTTACAGTAACAATAAAAAGATGAATAGCTTCTAAAAAAATGGATATAAGATTTGTGCTAGGGCTGGTTATGTAAAAAATAACCGTTGAATATTTCATGAATGAGGGGACGATTAAGTTTGATTTTAGAGTAATGGTTTTATAAGCCTTAGGCAGATTGTGCAGATTCCAAAAAAATATCCTCAAACACTTTGTACACCTGATAAATAAAAGACCTGTGCGACATCCATTGACCAATAGATTGCTAGACAGGGTAGCAGTTGGCACATGTTTTTTTCTCCTACTTTACCAAATCCCCATTAGCAGGTGATACCTATTGCACTTTCCTGTCCCATCATCAAAATAATTAAAAATAATCAATTTATGTGAAAAGACCAAAGTTTAGGATACTACAGACCTCTGATTGTCACCCAAAAAAATAAATAAAGCAATCATTCTTACAAGTCTATGACTGACTTTACAACCAATGGTGCCTTAAGCAAGGCCTTTAAAGGGCAAATTCACCCCTTAAATAAAAAATTGTATATATGTAAATCACCCCTCAAACTGTAATAGTTTGAAATCTGAGAGATGTAATACTAACCTGAAATGCTACTCAATGTTCTGTTACCCCTGTTTCTTTTTCCTGGTTCTTTGGGCTAGCTGCTGTTAGTCATGGATGTAACAGTTTACATCACAATGACTAAATGTTATTCCCCATGTGCAAGCTTGTAACAGAGCTTGGAGAGGGGGTGGAACCCTTTTGAGAGCCAGAGGGATGAGAAGAAGAACATTTCACTGCAAAACACCTTTCAGCTTTCTAACTATAGTGATTTTTGAGGTTTGTTGGTATATTTACCTATATATAATTTTTCATTTGAGGGTTTAACATGCCCTTTAAATAATGTTAGTTACACATTGTTGTTGTGTTACATGCTGACAGCTCAAGCTTAAGTGAGCATTAGGTAATATCATTGTTGTCACATTTACAGTTCTGTTGTTTCCTGGGATCCTTTCTTGCCCCCTTTGCTTTCTTTATTGTGTTCGAGTTGTCACAGTCACTCTCAGCAGCTCTGTTAGCAGCAGCGCTTATTATTTTTGGTAAGTACATTTGGAAATGGTCCACACCTTTATGGGTTTTTCATGATATTGTATATTTTCTACAACTTAAAATAGCCTTCTAGAGACATTGCTGAGGAATTATGATTCTTACCTCCTAATTTCCCCTACTTGCCAACATAAAAACATTTTCAAGCACATCTGGTATTTAAAGGGCATGTCCACCCCCACAACTAGAATTTAACCCACTACTGGCCCCACTGTGTAATGTAGTAAAATCCTTACCTTACA
Source organism: Hymenochirus boettgeri (assembly GCA_019447015.1). NCBI lineage: Eukaryota > Metazoa > Chordata > Amphibia > Anura > Pipidae > Hymenochirus > Hymenochirus boettgeri. The sequence continues at coordinate 229,638,103 of CM033476.1, read as the reverse complement.
TCCCTGATCCAAATGGTTCTCCTGTAATGTCCTTCCAAAGTCCAGAAAATGACCACCAGGAGCCTGGCAGATTCCATATAGGACTCCTCCTGGCTCCTGTCTCTCCTCCTGGCTCCCAGCCCCAACCGCTATAGTTATTTCTCTTAAAACTTCAGCGATCTATACTTACTTTGCCTCTTTCGCCCGTGTTCTGTGTAGCCGAAAGAAATGTCCGTGATTGGCTGCCTCTCAGCTAATCACGGATGTGGCTGCCGGTCCGGCCCTCTGCTTGCAGTTTCATTCAAGCAGAGGGCCGTGACAGAACGTCAGAGGAGAGAGGTAAAGTAAGTATAGATGGGGGGAGTTTTTAGACAGAATACTATGGCGGTTGGGGCTAGGGGAGGGAGCCCTACACTACAGAAAAAAATGAAAAAAGGGGTGGACATGCCCTTTAAGACTTTCTCCCACCTCCACCGCTATCTCTAGAATAAGAGTCAGAAAACCACTCAACCAGCATAGTAATAGATTAGAATAGAATATATTTTAAATAAATATATATGGTTTAAAATACATCTTAAAATAGACATGTAGTATAGGAATGAAAATGATAGAAAACTACAAATGCAAGGTCAGCTCCACCCTCTCAACAAGAAGCTACTGGCTCCTCCTATTAAAACAGTTAATAAACTGAGATAGGAGAAGTGAGACAGAGACAATGAGTGAAAAAAGGAGAATTCAATTTAGATTGGGGCCCTTAATGGGCATGTCTAGCCTAAAAAAACTTTTTATGCACAGCAACCAATCAAACCCTAGTTTCACATTATACATAATTCCCAAACTGGGGTTTGGGGAGGGGGTGCTGTACATTAATATATAAAGGTTTTTTTTTTGGCTGGACATGTCCTTTAATGCTTCCTGGTGGGTTCCTGGTTTTATATTTCCTGTTGGGACCCAACACCCCAGTCTAACACTGTGCAGTTCATAGATTAATTATGAGGGTTGACTTCTAATTGCTAAAAATATAAAGTGCTTGACCTGTTATTGCATATGAGAAAAACTTTAAAATTTGAACATCAAGTATCTCTGTTTTAATATGTTTTAAATTACGTAAGTAGAAGCCTATGAGATGTATTTTTTTATTGATTTTTTTTTTCTTTATCAGACACTGGGTGCATCACTCTGTCCCAGTACATTCTGCTGGATCCTATCCTCATGTTCTTTATTCTAGGGGCCATGCTAGGCATGGTGAAGTTTCACTCCTGTTCTGACAGGTGAGAAAGTCCCTTTGGCATACTGGTAGTAGAAAGGTTTTGGGTAGACAGTTATTTAGTGTTGATCACAAGCAGGGTTAAATAATATTATATTATAAATAATGTTACAACATTATTTAACATCTGATTGGTTGGGGCAAAATTAGCACAATTTTTAACGATAAGAAGTTTTATTCAATAACCCTGATTTTTGTACACTGCTGGTTAGAAGGTAACTGTTGTTTTTTTACACTCTCCAGGCCCTTCTCTTTCATTTGGTGGGTGTGGCTTAGTTTGACAGGCTTGAACCTGGCTGGTGCTCTGGGAGTAAAATTTGTCGGTCTTTTTGTAGTTATCTTGGTTGGTGTTAACACCGCAAAAGACCTGTGGAAATTATTGGGTGACCTCACATTGTCAATGGTAAGTCTGCCCACTTAGTTTGAAGAAAAACTTGTATTGGTACTGGTATTTAAAACAGTGAATAATTCTGTCTTTCTGTGTAATTCCGAATTAAAGATAGAAATTTAAAAAAATGAAATCTTACTCTACAGTTCTATCGCTACAGTTAAATTTCATTTCAGTTTTACTCTACATTTTGCCCGGAGAGATAATTAAAGAATTCACTGTGTCTTTGGTTAGGAAATACATAGCAAGACAATTAATACATCATTTAAATCCTAAAATTTGTTTTAGGGTTTGGTCCCATTTGTATGCAAAGAAATGCATACATTTTTGCAATGCGCTGCCGTTCATTATTTGCAATGTGCGCTGTGCTCCAATACATATATCTAATATTAGAACACATTCTAAACACATTAAAAAATCATGCAAACATACGCTCCCATAATGGATTATAACACAGTGCACATAATGTGGCCACTTCAATTGCATTGCTTAGGAAATGCGACCTTGCCCTTAGTATTCTCCTTTCGGTATTTGTGTTTCAGTAATACACTTTAGTACATTTAGCTCCCAAAATCTCACATATTTTTAATCATCTACATTAATCTGTCTGCATTTGTGTTTATATGGACTGATTAATGCAATTCAGTAGTACATGATCCCTGCGTTAGTACCACCAAAATAGTAATGTAAGATTGGGTACCTCATTTTAAGTTTAACTGCTGTATTGCACTTGAAAAATAAAGTATGTACAAGACAAAGGATTTAAGTTTTTATTATAGTGTTAAGGGTCTCCGAGGATATTAGACCAAATAATATTGACATGGCATTAAATGATCTTAGTTGAATACCTTAGGGATTATGTCATAGATTAACATTAAAAAGAATGATATCCTCCCAACCACCTGACCCATTTGAAGTACAAATTATGAAGACCTAAGCTTGCAATCGCCACTCCAGTTCTGCCCACTCTTTCAGTGTGGGACCTGGCCAATTGAAAGACGTGCTGTTCAAGCAGTAAAATTTGACAGATATTAAGGGTAATAAACTTCTGTATTTGCTTTCACAGGCTGTTGTTCTGCAACATTTAGCTGCTCGGGTGCTTTGCCTTATTTTTTTTCCTGTCTGCCTTTACACACTCATCTTTGCTGTACACTTTGCTGTGCTGAACAGAAGGTATTCTGAAATTTTCACATCATATGCATGTTTCGGAACATATGGAAAAAGTGATCAATTCTATTTTATAAATTAATATAATAATATTATTATTCCAAATAATTAAAGAAAAGGATTGTTCTTTTGATACGTAGTTGTAAATTTTTTTTAAATTTAAATAAACGTAACCCCCAAATATTTCTTGTGAAAAAAAAAGTAAATGTGGGAAATCATGAGGACCGTAACCATACAATACAACAAAATAAACCCTTTTAAACTGCATACTCTACAAACCAGAAATTTATCACAAAAATAGGTCCAAAAATCCCTTTAATTCTTCATCATGAATGGGGACATAATGGACATCAAAGCAAAATGTCCAACAACATAAATCAAAAGTAGGTAAAGTGTAGTAATATTAAAGTGCAATGTGGTACAAATACAACCCCTACTTATAGGTATTAAAGGGAATGTCCATCCCCAAAACTAAAATTTAACCCACTACTGGCCCATTGTGTAGTTTAAAGAAATCCTTATCTTACATCTCTGCTCCGTATGGTTCTCCTGCTGTGCTTGTCCAAAGTCCAGGAAAGTAAGGGGTAGGAGCTGCCAAAGGCACCTACCATATAGCAAAAGATAACAAAATGATCCTGCACACTCACAACTCCAGTCGTAGAGGACTGCAGTGAGCTGGCAACCATGTCACAGGAAAACAAAAAAATCTGCGCACACCAGATTTAATGCAACTGGTGTTTATTTATCCATAAAAACACAGTGTAACGTTTCGGTGCACAAGCACCTTCATCAGACACATACATGGTATGTGTCTGATGAAAGTGCTTGTGTACCAAAATGTTATGTTTTTTATATACAATTCACATATAAAATTAAACGTATAGCATATCATCTGCTTTCTGGAGGTATTATTAAATCCCCATCTCTGAACTTTCATTTAGTATTTTATTATTAACTTGGGTAACCTACCGCAATTAATTGCGGGATTATAATACTAATATATTTAACTAATGCCTAAATATTATTCTAGTAGTGATAACATTTGTTGTCGTTGTCCAGTCGCCAGCGATTGGGTGAGGGTATATTTCAGATGAGTAGGGGGTGGGGGGGGGGAGTAGCACGCGTGTTGACATGTATGTATGGTTATGGTAGAGAGATTGGGGGGTTGTGGCTCAGGGTTTGTTCTGTGTACCACACCGTTGCATGAAAGTGGTTGTGGATACTTTGTTTGAAATGTGTTGGTAAAATATCAATAAAACTCTCCCAGAGTTTGAAAAATTGTCTGACTTTGTTTTCTTTATCTAGTGTTGCTTCCACCCAATCCATTCGGAATAGAAATGATAGTTTAGTTTTGAATAATTTTAGGTGGGGTGGATGTTATCCACTTTTGGAGTATGGTTTTCCTAGCTGCGGCTGATATGTTGAGAAGTAGTTTTCTTGCTCCTGGTGTGATGCGGGAGGTTTGTGTGTCTGCATGTCCGAAGATTGCCCAGAGTGGTGTTAGGGGGACGTAATTTATTAAGTATTGTGTGGTAAATGTTGCCACTTGGTTCCAAAATCTTGGATAGTTGGGCAGGACCACATGCAGTAGAAGAGGTCTGGTTTGGGATCTTTGCATTTTGGGCATAAGGTCTGAGGCAGACCCCTGATCTTCCCCAGTCTGTGTGGTGAAATGTAGCCTCTGTGTAGTAGTTTCAGAGTCATCTCGTGGTATGAGGTTGCTGGGAGATGTTTTGTGTGTAAATTGATGATTTCCTGTGTGATATTTTCTGTTAATGTGGGTATGTCTTGTTTCCATTGGTTTATCTTTTGGTGGGTGGTTTGTGTGTTTATATGGTGTTGTAGGAGTTTATGGTAGTTAGATAGAGAGTTCAGGCTTTGTTCCGGGGATTGAAGGAGCGTATCTAGTGGATTGTTCCAATCTATTTCTCCTAGGTGGGAGATCGATTTTGAGACATAGCTGCTGGCCTGTAAGTAATAGAAAAAATTCGGTCCTATAATAGGGAATTTGTGTTTTGCCTGTGAGAAAGATAGTGGGTGTTTGGTGTTTGTGTCTACTAGTTCTCGGATTGTTTTTATTCCTTCAGTTTTCCATCTGTAGAACATTGTGTGTGCCCTCCCCCCCTGGAAATTCAGATGGTTGGTAAATGGTAGCCACAGTGAATGGGTTTGTTTTAGGCCCATCATTGGGCGAGCTTTGTTCCATGCTTTCCAGTCTGACATCAGAAGAGGGTTATCCCTGATCTCTTCTGGCATGTCCAAGAAACGAGTGTGTAGCATCAAGGGCAGAGATTGGGGGCCGCATAGTTTTTGGTCTAGGATGGTGTGGGTGTAGTTCGAGGAGGCGCGCAGCCAGTCCCCAACTATTCCAAGGTGGGAGGCTATATTGTATAATTCAATATTTGGGAAGCTGATGCCTCCTTTGTTTTTAGGCATCATGAGTGTTTTGAAATAGATTCGTGAGGGTTTGTTGTGCCATATGTATTTGCGGAAAGTGGAGTTTATGCATTTTAAATCTTTCCGGGTTAGGAAAAGTGGTAAGGTTTGTAATAAGTAAAGTAGTTTAGGGAACAGGATAATTTTTATAAGATTGGCTCTTCCTGTGAAGGATAGGTGGAATTTCACCCATGCTGTTAATGTATTTGTCATTCGAGTTGGGGGATATTTTTTGAGTATAGCTGTTCTATTTGTCTGGGCAGGCGGATTCCTAGATATGTAATGGCTGTGGTGGCCCACTTAAATGGGAAGTTGTTTGACCAATTTGGGGGGTCTCCTGCTCCCAGAAGGAGTGCTTCTGATTTGTTATAGTTGATTTGTAGTCCCGACAGTCTCCCAAATTGTATTAGGTAATTCATTATAACTGCACATCAATAATACGTTTACTCACTGTGGGGAGCTACACCGCAGACGAATCTCCTCCTCGTGGTAATCCAAAACAAACTCTCGGTTCGGCCCGACCTCCTCCGAATGCAAAGTCTCTGTAAAAGTAGAGAAAGTGGATACCTCCGGGACAGAGACTCCTGTAGACCGTGGCTGCTATAAAACGTCCAAGTTTATTGAAAAACGTTAAAACACACAGACAGTATCACACCGTGAGGAACGCCACGGAAAGGGGGGGGCGTGGCCTGACTCGTTTCGCGGAACTTCCGCTTCCCCAGAGACCACAAGGGGAGATGGTCACTGGATATATATACAGGTGAGTAACCAATCTACAAGTTCAACCCTGCAACAATCCAGCTGGAAGAATACAAAATAGCATGCAGATAATAAACTACAAACAAATCCAAACCAATGTATACAAAAAAGACAAGATATAGGAAAAGATGTGCATACACATATATATACTCTGAATAAAGTGCAAATATGTCCCACAGTATATATAAAATCAAAAAATTTAAAATCAAAAAATACATGAGCTTCAATATACACATAATATGTGTATACACACAATGTGGATAGCGATATTCCATATACCACTACTCCTAAGAGGAAAAATGTGAATATAGTGCATGACAAAATGAAGTCAAGTCTATCTGTACAGGTGTGACATATTCCTAGATCCAAGATCTATGTGATTATACCGTTGCAGACTCCACGAGGAATCGCAACGACACATACAAACTTAATCTACAAAGCAATTAAGTTCACATTCGGCATTAAGACCGAAAGGTGTAATGGTTTTTAGACGGTACATCCAAAAGGCCTCTTTGCGGAGGAGTTCACGGTGCCAATCACCCTTCCTAACTGACATTTTGACTTTGTCGATACATTGGAATTTTATATAGAGTGACCCACCATGTTCTGTCAAAAGGTGAGCTGCTATGCTATGGCTGGTCTTACCCTCATACTGGCTACCACACTCGCAAGTGGCTAGATAAATTATATTACAGGAACGACAGTTCAGATATTTATTTATCTTGTATCTATGTCCTGTTTGACTACTGGTGAACTCCGTAGATATAGATATATATTGACATGACATACATCTAGATGAGCCACATCTATACGAGCCTTTCTGTTCTAGCCACGTGGTATTGGCCCCATTGATGGGCTTTCTGAACAGAGATGGAGACAGATACGACCCAATACTCCGTGCTTTTTTGTAACAAAATCTGGGACCCTTACCCAGTGTGCCTTTAAGTTTGGGATCCGCCTCTAACACATTCCAATATTTTTGTATGATCTTATTGATCTTGCCACTCTGTTTAGAAAATGTACTAACAAAGGAAAGATCTTTCTTCCATATGGATACATTATTGTCATTGGGTTCACCCTGTTGTTTACTGGAGTCCCTATGTACATTATAGTGGCGATTGTTCTTTTTTATTTTGGAATTAGTGAGGAGTGTGTCTCTGTCTAAAAGTACAGTTTTGTCATAAGCACTCTTAATGTTATAGGTTTGGTATCCCCTCGCACTTAGACGGTCCCATAATTCCATGGCCTGGGCATTAAATGTTTCCCAATCCTTACATATGCGACGCAATCTAATGAATTGGCCAAATGGTATAGAGTTAGTAACTGCTTTGTAGTGTGCTGATTTGGCATACAAAATAGCATTTTTAGTAATGGGTTTTCTGTATAAATCCGAGACCACCATGTCATGTTCAACATATAGAGAGACATCAAGAAAATCCATGCGTTCATTATGTATATGTGTGGTAAGTTTTATATTATACTCGTTCTGATTACAGTAGCATATAAATTCTGTAATCATTGTGAGATCTCCATTCCAAACCAATAATATGTCATCTATATATCTCATATATGTAACTATATGGGCTCTATACGGATTGTTAGAACCATATATGAGATCTCGTTCCCACATGCCACATCAGTAGGTTGGCATATGAGGGCAAAAATTTTGCCCCCATAGCCGCCCCTCTACGTTGTAGGTAGTACTTGTTAGCGAACATAAAATAGTTTGTAGTAAGTAAATATTCAAGATAGTAACATATAAGTATCTATATCATCTAATTGCCTGGAGGCTTCCATTTCATACTGTACCGTGTCCATGACTACTATGGAGCCTCCTTTATCTGAATTTCTGATTGTTATTGAATCATTGTTTTTTAGTTGGTGTAACGCTATTTTTTCTCTTTTGTTCAAGTTGGAACTCCTATACTTTTTGATGTTAATATTTGATTTGGAATCCAATTTTTCTAAGTCCTGTATAACCAATCTGTGAAACAAATCTATATATTGTCCTTTGTTCTGAACTGGATAAAAAATTGAAGTGCTTCTTAGACCAGTATGTATTATATATATAATATATATAGTATTATATATTACTATAATATGGTATAGTCTCCATATTGGTTAGCATGGAGAATGTTAATAGATTGTGTTTGTCCAAAAAGTTATCAGTACATATGTGATTGTTGTCCACATTGTTAATCTTGAAGTCCTCTGAGTGTAAATCCCCAATTATATTGGTATCATTTTCTGTGTCAGTTAAATTGGGTGATGGTGACATATGGAAAGTTTCTATTTCATTAAGTAAATTGAAATGTCTCTTAAGGGTCAATTTTCTGCTAAATCTATTGAGATCTATAAGGACTCCAAAGTCATCCATAGGTTCATCTATAACGTAATTCAAGCCCTTATTAAGTACATTAATCTGGTCCCGTGTGAGCGCAGTATGAGAGAGATTAATAATCACACTATCATTTACCTTATCATCATTAATATCATTGTTGGAGCTTTGTTGTATTAATATCTCTTCCTCCCTGTTGATGGTTTGAGGATCGATGGCCTCTGATGTTTTCTTATTTTTCCTCCGGTTGGTTCTCCTTCTGTGTCTTCTCTTTCTGTTCGGTTCGGGCTCCGTGGATGTCTGGGTCTGGGTCTGAGTCTCTCCCTGTATGGGCGCCATGTCTGAGATTGTATTGGAGATTCCAAATCCTCTCCTGTATCGCTTCTTGTTGCATCTAAAAAAGAAGAAGTAGAAGAGGTGGAGCGATTGCTCCTATTTCCTCCATAATCAAAAGTATCATACTCCCTGAAATGGACTTTTTTATTTTTCATTGGGGTACTGGTATATTTGTTATCCAATTGTCTCCTCCTGTAGGATTGTGTTTCAAAGTTACTATATTGATTATAATGGTAACTGCGAGATTGGTAATTAGGAGATTTTGATGGTGTGTAGACACTATCTTTCCATACATATACATTGTTATTATCATAATCCCATTTGTCTCGTTTGAACTTATCTTGTTTACGAGTTTTAATCTCTTTTTCCAAGTTGAAAATATGTTCAAAAAATAATCGACATGTGATCTTGGTGTATATTGTCAGTAGTAGATTCTTTCAGCTGTTGTTGTATGGTGTGTATACGTTCAGTAACAATTTTGTACCTCATGCGATCATGTTCTATTATTAGGTTCATCAATTTTTTAGAACATTCTGTTAGTGTGTTTTCCCACGCCAACTTGAACTCTTGTGTTATTTCAGGTAGATTAGCATATTTCTTAATTCTAAGGTATGCGTTCAACTTTATTGTACTGATCCAATGTATTAATGTCCCACCATAGACCTAGTTCCTTGTTCATTAATTTCTCTAGTGTCTTATAACACACTTCTTCCTCCAAAATGCTATTATCTCTAGGTGCATTCACCCTGTCCGGTATAGAGAATAGATCATCTGCTTGTCTCTCTCGGGCTGCTAATTGTGCAGACAAAAATTCTTGACTCCCCTGTGTAACCATCCCCCTCGTGCGTCCTCTTTCTAAATCCATAGTGTTACTGTGTGATACTGTGATAAAAAATAGTATCGTATTTAATAGAACATTGTCAAGTCCATATAGAATAAAATAATCATCATACGCTACGTCCGGCGGGAGCTACTACTCACACAGTGATAATACCGACAGGTCGGAACATTTAAAGACACATCAATAATACGTTTACTCACTGTGGGGAGCTACACCGCAGACGAATCTCCTCCTCGTGGTAATCCAAAACAAACTCTCGGGTCGGCCCGACCTCCTCCGAATGCAAAGTCTCTTACCTCCGGGACAGAGACTCCTGTAGACCGTGGCTGCTATAAAACGGGTAAGACCACAAGACTGGCAACCAGGAGAATCATGAAGCATATTAATGCCACTAAGAGAAATGATCATAGATCAGCCATAGCAGCTCACCTTTTGACAGAACATGGTGGGTCACTCTGTATAAAATTCCAATGTATCGACAAAGTCAAAATGTCAGTTAGGGTGATTGGCACTGTGAACTCCTCCGCAAAGAGGCCTTTTGGATGTACCGTCTAAAAACCATACACCTTTCGGTCTTAATGCCGAATGTGACTTAATTGCTTTGTAGATTAAGTTTGTATGTGTCGTTGCGATTCCTCGTGGAGTCTGCAACGGTATAATCACATAGATCTTGGATCTAGGAATATGTCACACCTGTGCAGATAGACTTGACTCATTTTGTCATGCACTATATTCACATTTTTCCTCTTAGGAGTAGTGGTATATGGAATATCGCTATCCACATTGTGGTATACACATTATGTGTATATTGAAGCTCATGTATTTTTTGATTTTATTTTATTGATTTTATATTTTTTGATTTTATATATACTGTGGGACATATTTGCACTTTATTCAGAGTATATATATGTGTATGCACATCTTTTCCTATATCTTGTCTTTTTTGTATACATTGGTTTGGATTTGTTTGTAGTTTATTATCTGCATGCTATTTTGTATTCTTCCAGCTGGATTGTTGCAGGGTTGAACTTGTAGATTGGTTACTCACCTGTATATATATCCAGTGACCATCTCCCCTTGTGGTCTCTGAGGAAGCGGAAGTTCCGCGAAACGCGTCAGGCCACGCCCCCCCCTTTCCGTGGCGTTCCTCTCGGTGTGATACTGTCTGTGTGTTTTAACGTTTTTCAATAAACTTGGACGTTTTATAGCAGCCACGGTCTACAGGAGTCTCTGTCCCGGAGGTATCCACTTTCTCTACTTTTACAGAGAATTTATTATAACTGGTATAGATTGTGTTGGTTTGGAGATGAATAAGAGGATGTCATCTGTGTATGCTGAGAGTTTTAAAACTTCCCTGCTGATTTTGATGCCTGTGAATTGTTTATTATTGGATATGGTTATTATTGGAGTAGTGGGTCTATGCTAAGATTAAATAGTAGGGGGGAGAGTGGGCATCCCTGTCTTGTCCCTCTGTGGGTTTGGAATGTTTGTGAGTTGGTATTGTTAATTAGCAGGGAAGTATTCGTGTTTTTGTGAAGAAATGTAATTAATCTAGCGAAATTGGATCCAAAGTTCCGTGTTGTGAGGATTTTGTGTAAGAATTCCCAGGAGACCCTGTCAAAGGCTTTGTCGGCATCCAGGCTCAACAAAATCTCCTGGGAGTGGGGTCTGGTGGGGTGGGCTGATATGGCGGCTATAGCTGTGCGGATAGCCTTGGTGGTGTTTCTGCCTTTAGTGAATCCTAGTTGTGAGTCTGTGATTAGGCTTGGCATGATGTGGCTAAGCCTATTTGCTATTTTATTTTTGTTAGGATTTTATAATCTTGGTTTAATAATGATATTGGCCTATAGGGTTGGACTAGTAATGGGTCTTTGTTTGGTTTGAGGAGTAATATGGTTTGGGAGTCGTTAAAATTTTGAATATGGGTATCCTGGTTGAATATATTATTATATAGATCTGTGAGGGCGGAGAGTATGTGGGGGTTTAGTAATTTGTAGTATTCTGCGGGAAAACCGTCTGTGCCAGGGGCTTTGGTATTATGGAGCGTTTTGATGACTTTGGAGACTTCTTGTTAAGTTATTGGATGACTGAATGATTCTTGTTGTTCTGTTGTTATTTGGGGGAGAGCGCATGATTCTAGGTATGTGTCGGCATCTTCGGATGAGGTTATATGTGGTGTGTATAGGGATTGATAGTATTGTAAGAAGTGCTGTTGTTATTCTGGTTGGGTGGTTATAATTTGGTTTGTGTTGGTGTTTAGTATTTGCAGTATAGAGCAGCGAGAGCATTGCGGTTTAGTCAGTCTAGCTAGTATTGTGCTTGTTCGGTTGCCCCATCTATGGTATTTATTTCTTCTAGCATCCACTGACCAGCGCGCCTGCCCCAGAAGATATGTGTCTAGTAGAATTTTTGTCGATGTATAGCGTTCTTTGTTTATTTCTGTGGGATCGTTGATGTATTGGCCGCACGCCTCCTGAAGATCATGGTCTAATTGGGAGTATTTTTCCCTGTGGGCTTTTTTCTTATGTGAGACATATGCTATTATATGGCCTCTCATTACCGCCTTGGAGGCCTGCCAGAAAAGAGCTGGGTCCTCGGTGTGGTCTATGTTATCATCTACATAATTTTGCCATTGGGTGGTCATGAATACCTTAAAGTCTTTTGAGTTGTATAGGTAGGCTGGAAATCTCCAGTGGTTTGTTCGTATAGTTTGCGTATTCAGATTTATTGATAGTTCGACTGGGGCATGGTCTGATATTAGTATATTATTTATGAGTGTGTTTGATATGTGTGGGAATAGATCATTGGATATTAGAATGTTGCCGATGTGTGAGTGGTGAGGGTGGGAGTAGAAGCTGTATTGTTTGGTGTTGTAACCTCCAGGGATTGCAGAGACTTAGTTGTGTGATTATTTCTAGGAGAGGAGGGGGTGTAATAATTGGAGTTTGTCTAGGTCCTGTTCTGTTGATGGTGTTGTTCAGGATTGTGTTGAAGTCTCCTCCAATAAAGTTTTGGCGGTGTGGTTCGGCCAGCAGCTGTCTCAAAAGATCAGAACAGAACTCTGTGTTGGTCCCATTCGGGGCGTAAATATTAACTATAGTGTATATTGTGTTTTTTATTTCTAGGTCTAAAATCAGGAATCTTCCCCCGGGGTCTTTTACTGTGTCTATTATTGTTATTGGTAGGTCTTTGTGTATCAGTATAGCCACTCCTTTGGATTTTGATGTATGTGAGGCTGATATGCAGTGTGATATCTATGGTGCTTTTAAGAAGCCTTCTTCGGGTTGTTTCCAGTGTGTCTCCTGAAGTAGAGTTATATGTGCGTGTAGCCTCTTTAGGTGGGTGAGGACCCTGTTATGTTTGACTGGTGTATTTAACCCATCTACGTTCCAGGAGACTATTTTAACCTGGTTTAACATAGTTCAGTTGATGTGTTGGTTTTAGATTGTGGATATGTGTGGTTTTGTCTGTACTTGCCTGAATTCCCCGTCCCAGCGAGCGGGGGTATCAGGGCTTGTGGATGTGGATTTGTGGATGTGGTGTCCCACGCGCGGCTCCCCCCCTTGGGGCTCCCTCCCTGGCGGCATGGTAATTGCTGAAAAAAAGAGGAAAGGTTAGATAAGGCATATAACGATATAAACTAATTAAACATAACAATATAATATATATTATTTTAAACTTATTAAAGGGCATGTCCACCCCCAAAACTATAATCCCCCCAACTACTGGCCCCATTGTGTAGTGTAGTTTAATCTTTACCTCACATCCCAGCTCCATATGGTTCTCCAGTAGTCCCCCCCCAAAGTCCCAAAAACTGCCCACCAGGAGGATAGCAGAGTCCATATAGGACTCTGCCTCCTACCTGGCCTCCAGGAGAAGTTTGGCATGCGTACTGCAGCCCTTCTCCCCCTCCCTCCCTCTCCCTCCCTCTCCGGATTCCCTCCCCCTAGCATTAATCCCCTTTAATATAGTAATCCCCCTGGTCCCCCAGCCCCAACCGCATCATTTTTATTTTTAGAAAGTGCCCCAAACTTTTACTTACCTCCCCTCTTTCCTCCGCTGCACTGAATGACCGGCAGCCACGTCCGTGATTGGCTGCCGCTCAGCCAATCACAGACGCGACTGCCGGTCCCGCCCCTCTCTTGCTTCTCGCAAGCAGAGGGCCGGCAGCGCGGTGAAGGAAAGAGGGATGGTAAGTAAAAGTTTGGGGCACTTTCTAAAAATAAAAATGATGCGTTTGGGGCTGGGGGACCAGGGGGAAGGCTATATCAAAAAATAGATTTAAGGGTGGACATACCCTTTAATGAATAGAAAGGACAATTTAAGTAGCATTAAATAAGGGTCAGGTTTGTTTGAGCCCTAGGTATTTGTAAGTTAATTTCTAGTTTATAGAAATTGGTTGGTATGTCCACTTTAGTTGTTTCCCAGATAGTGGGATGAAGCTTCCTCCGGTGTGGAATAGAGTTGTGATTTGCCATTGTCCGGTACTCTCAGTTTAGCTGGGTATAGCATTTGAAACTCTATATTGTGTTCATGAAGGTATTGGCAGACTGGGTTAAAGGCTTTTCTTTTGGCACTCACTGCTGCCGAGAAGTCTTGGAATAATAGAAGTTTGTGGTTGTTGACTTCCAGACTTTTCGTTTTTCAGGTATGTTTGTAGGATCAGTTCTTTATCCCTGAAGTCTAACAGTTCCATGATTACTGGTTGGGGTCTTTCAGCGGTCAGTCTGCTTTCAGGGCCGATTCTGTGAATTCTTTCAATTTGTAATCCATTGTGGAATGGTATTATTCCAAGAGTATTTATTAGGTCTTGGGTGACAAATTATGTTAGATCTTGGCCTTTATATGTTTCTGGTCTACCAATAATTCTGAGGTTATTTCTTCTTGTGCGATAGAAGAGTTCTGTATATTACTTATTCTAGTTTCTAGAGTTGAGATTCTCTGAGTGTTTTCGGTAACCTGTGTGAGTGCCGAGGAAATAGAGGAATGTAGTACTTCTAGTCTTTTGTCAAGTAGTGGCATTATTATGTTGGACACTTCTGTTGCTATTTTGGCTGCTTGGTCAGAAGTTATGGTTCGTGGGTCTGAGGTATGGGAAATAGTAGTTTCATCTCCAGAGGACATATCGCTCCCCTATGTAGGTGAGATGGAAGGTTTATTTGAGGATTTAGGCATATCCTTATGTCTTTGTGGTTTTGGGGTTTGTGTTGGTTTGTCTTTATTGTAATTGGAGGTGTTATGAGTAAGTGGTCCGGAGGAAGCTTGCTGTTCACTTTTTTTGTTTCTTTTGCCCATGTCCGAGGTAGGTTTTTCTATATACTTGTCCATAGTTTGACAGATCTCAGGCATGGGGTAAGAATTTGTTGATAGGTGCAGATTGTAGAGGAGAGATTGAGGGCTCTTGATGGTTCTCGATTTACATATTTAAGTCGTGCAGTGAGTAAGGGTTATCGAGTTTTGATGGGGGTTTGAGGATCGTCCCTGAATTCCCAAAAGATTGTCAGCGTCTCAGATACAACCGATTTGGTAGTAGTATAGTGTATTTGGACATAGATGGAGTGATGACAAAGTTCAGCTGAGGTATATATTGTGGGGTGGATATACGGAGGGGAAGGGTAGTTAGATGTAGTTGGTATGATGATTCAAAGTTGGCAGAGCTATTTGTGGGGGGGAGCGGTAAGTCGGTCGTATTTTAGTTCAGATCAGTTTTACGTTGTATTTGAAGTCCGTTTGGTAGGTGGGGGTTTGGGCGGGTCCTTCTCAGACTCTATGTTAGTTCTGGGGCCTGAATGGTATTTTTGGTTGTGGGGTCTCTGGTCTTCTTGTCCCACCACTCTGTAGGGTCTGAGCGGCGTTCAGTTCAGCGGAGTTCCGAGAGGTTCGGATACAGGCCGGGTCTAGGCTATCCCAGAGCCTCAACGTGCGTGGGTTTGTTTTCAGGTTTTGGGTATAGGCCTTTGCAGTTTGCCTTGTGTCTAGGGGTTGCTCCGTGGGCAGGGGCAGTGTGGTTCCGCTGGTCTCCTGGGCCAGATTGAGGCCGGTAACTGTTTGGGCCTGTGCAGTTGGGCTCCCAGGTAACACGTGGCGGAAGGGGTGGCTGATTCGGTGTGGCAGACCGGGGTCTGTGTTGGCTATTGTATCAGGGCGTCGGAGTTTTGGGGGTGTCTTGAGCTCAGTAACAATCCTGGGGCTCCAGGATTAGGTAGTTTCCTATTTGTTTGAGGCTCCCTTTTGGGCTGTGGGATGTTTTGTCGTGTTAGCGGTGGTGGTCTCGTGGGTCGCCTCCTCGAGGTCAGGATTTCACGTGGTCCCTACGCGGTTCTAGTTAGGTTTTACAGTTGTGTCTTCACCGGGGCCTCAGCAATGTGTTTGGAGTCAGTGGCTGGCTTCACATACCTGAGGCCTCCAGGCTTAGAGTCGGCCTTGACCGCGGGGTGTTCTCAGGGTCCTTTGTCACGGCTGACCTCCTTTGTGTGGGATCTCTGTCCCGATGTCTGGGCATTGGTCCTTGTGTATACCGGGGTGGTGGGGGCCTCAGGTGCAGGCAGCAGGTTTGCTAGTCTGTGGGTTCCGGCCGATGAGCGGGTGTCGGGGCTTTGTTCCCACCAGTCCGGCCTGACTTCAGGGGTGATGAAGAGATGGAAGCCACCGGTGTCTGTGGTGGTTGTTAGTTGGGGTATGATGTTTTTTTTTTAACCCCTTTTGTTGTTTTAAATTGAGGTTATTCTCTCTTCTGGCTCAAAAAGTGCAGAGCCTGTAAAATGCGTCCGCTCTCGGCGTCCTGCCCCCGGAAGTCCCATACTTCATTTTTTAAAGTTTGTTTGTAATATTAGTGTTATAAAGGGCTGTTATTTTCAGATTGTCTTCCTCACTTTTGCTTTGAAGAAGATTTTCCTAATCAGAAAAGATAGACAAAACCAAACAAAATTAATAACATTTGGATTTATAATCCGGCAAAGTTTCTAAAGTTTGCAAATTAGGATCAGATGATAATTTTTTCACAGTTGATCAAATACATCTACTTTAAAATAACTGAGTATAGAAAACTGCACAGGTTCATCAACTCTACGGGTTCATCTCCTGCATAAATTACACTGAGAATTTTATTAAACTGCTTACTTTACAATAGGATCCATGGCATTGTTACTTGGAGTTTAAGCCCCTGATTTTTTTTTTTCTTTATAATGAATGTCTAATTCGGAATTTACTTTTTGACAGAAATTTAGATTACTGTGGGCCTGCTGAAAGAAATTGTACTATAGATTTCTTTCTTCTTTTGTTTCACCCAGTGGGCCAGGTGATGGATTTTTCAGTTCTGCTTTTCAGTCCCGGCTAATTGGAAACAATCTGCACAATGCCTCCATGCCTGAACGTATGTATCTTTCACAGCTTTGGCTTCTTTGTTATTGCAGATATACATTGTGTTAATTAATACATTGGTCATATAGTATTATGTAACTGGAAAGGTATTATATTGTCTGACCAGTGCTTTATTACAGGTAAGAATGAATATTACTTTTTTTATACTGTTCTGCAATATTTTATTCCGCATATTTAAAAAAAAGACTCAAAAATGTGTTATGTATTATAGAAAGGAATACTACTGAAACAAACAGCCAATTTTGTATTATCTTCTGTTTTTCTATCTTGCTACAACCTTATAATTGTTTAGGATATGCAAGAGGTTATTTGATTCAAATTTATTGCCCTGTCTCATAGTTGATGAGGAATAATTAAAGGGTATCTAATTGACGTCCATCAATTAAAAAATTAGGAGCAGGCAGGGAAGTTAAGGTGCCCATACATCTATAAGATTTTACTTACCCGACCGAGCACTCACCCGATGGTCCTTCGATTCTGCTGGAACCGCTTCTTACATTCGACCGACATGCGATCGCAAAATGAATGGGATTTTGCGATCGCATGTCTGCCGAATGTAAGATCGGGAGAAGCGGTTCCGGCAGCATCGATGAACATCGCGTGAGCGCTCGGTCGGGTATGTAAAATCTTATAGATGTATGGACACCTTTAGAGAGTACTTTAAGTAGACTAACAAAGACATAGAGATATAACCAGTTCAATGACTATCTTGTGGTACATTTCACATATGCAGAGCGATTCTTCTAAGATGAAGCATCACAAAAGTGTTGAAAATGTTACCGTATATACTCGAGTATAAGCCGACTCGAGTATAAGCCGAGGTACCCATTTTTGCCTCCAAAATTAGAAAAACATGATTGACTTGAGTATAAGCCGAGGGTATACAGTAACCCTAATACCTTTCCACTGTAGATGTTTGGAAACTACAACTCCCAGCATGCTTGGTTGCTGGGAGTTGTAGTTTCCAACCACCTATAGTAGAAAGGTATTGGGGGTTACTGTATGGCATACTGTCCCCCACCCTAATACCTTTCCACTGTAGATGTTTGGAACTGGATGGACGTATGTCTTTATTCAACCTCAAATACTATACTATACTATATATTATTATGATATACCTATACATTATATATTATTATGATATACCTACGCATTATATATTATTATGGTATACCTATGCATTATATATTATGGCATACCTATGCATTATATATTATGATATACCTATGCATTATATTTTATTATGATATACCTATGCATTATATATTATGATATACCTATGCATTATATACCTATGCATTATATATTTAATAGTATAGGTATATATATATATATATATATATATATATATTATAATAATATAATGTATAGGTATATAATAACATAATGTATAGATATAATATGTATAGGTATATAATAATTATATATGATTTATAGGTTAATAATATATAATGTATAGGTTTATTATATATCAGTGCTTCACAGGGCTGTTTATTTAAACATAATGCAAAGTGCATCAAGAAACGTTTCAGCCTTTATGAAGCTTGACATGGGCCAGAACGTTGCTTGTTGCACTTTGCATTATGTTTAAATAAACTGCACTTTTATCAAAGCCCTGTGAAGCACTGATATTCTTTGGAAATGTATATATGTGTATAATTTATACTGTACCTATACCTTATATATTATTATAATATTTAAAATATACTTTACCATTACAATAAAAAATTTTTAGAAATGTATTTATATAAATTATCCCCATAATATATAATATACTGTACCTATATGTTATATATTATATATAGACCCGTAAATATATATATGTATATTATACCTATTCATTATATATTATTATATAGACCCATAATATTTAATATTCTATACCTATACATTATATATTATTATATAGAGACCCATAATATATAATCTATACCTATACATTTTATATTATTACCGTATATACTTGAGTTTAAGCCGACTCGAGTATAAGCCGAGGTTCCCATTTTTGCCTCCAAAATTAGAAAAACATGATTGACTCGAGTATAAGCCGAGGGTATACAGTAACCCTAATACCTTTCCACTGTAGATGTTTGGAAACTACAACTCCCAGCATGCTTGGTTGCTGGGAGTTGTAGTTTCTAACCACCTATAGTAAAAAGGTAATGTGGGTGTCTGCATGGCATACTGTCCCCCCAGCCCTCCCCCCAGTCTGTACCTGGTCTTCAGTCTTCCTCTCTCTGCCGGCTGCCACAATCAAGAGAGCACGGCTGCGCGATGACGTCATCCTGCCAGCGTGCGCGATGACATCATCGCGCAACCGTAAAGAACTACTGGGAACTGCCGGCCTGACTCGCGGCTGCTTGTGACTCGAGTATAAGCCGAGGCAAGGTTTTTAGGTTGATTTTTAAACCTAAAAACCTAAGCTTATACTCGAGTATATACGGTATATAAAGACACTAACAGGGAGATTCAATAAAAGTTCTTATCGTTTAAAATGGTACTAAATTTGCCCCAACCAATCAGATGTTAGCTTTCAAATGATAAATAAGATCTGATTGATTGGGGCAAATTTAGCACCATTTTAAACGATAAGAACTTTTATTGAATAACCCCCATAATATATAATGTTCTATACCTATTCATTATATATTATTATATAGACACATAATATATGATATTCTATGCCTATACGTTGTATATTATTATATAAAGATACATAATATATAATGTATAGGTATAGAATATTATATATTATTATATAGACCCATAATATATACTATACATTGTATATTATTATCTAAAGACACATAATATATAATATTCTATACATTATATATTATTATATAGAGACACATAATATATACTATTCTATACCTATACATTTATATTATTATATAAAGACACATAATATATAATATTCTATACCTATACATTATATATTATTATATAAAGACACATAATATATAATATTCTATACCTTGTATTTTATTATATAGACCCATAATATATTGTATATTATTATATAGACCCATAATATATTGTATATTATTATATAGACCCATAATATATAAGCAGGGAGATTCAATAAAAATGGTGCTAATTTAGCCCCAACCAATCAGATCTTTTGTAACATTTGAAAGCTAACATCTGATTGGTTGGGGCAAAATTAGCACCATTTTAAACGATAAGAACTTTTATTGAATAACCCTGAATATTCTATACCTATACATTATATATTATACAGACACATAATGTATATTCTATACCTATACATTATATATTATACAGACACATAATGTATATTCTATACCTATACATTATATATTATACAGACACATAATATATCCCACAAACTATATATTCCTGAAATCTACACACCTTCAGCTATGTAAAGCTGTAGTTTGTTCATTCATACCATCAATGGTGTGGGCGCATTTCTTTGTAGAAGTTCGCACTTTTCTGAAAAAATGAACAAAAAACAACTTCAAAAGGTATAAATCATGCCAAAACCTGATGGAATCTAAAAAAAAGTTACTAAATATCAATCTCCCAAATGTCCTGAATCAAACGGTATGCCATATGTGTGGTTACACATGCGGACGTGGAAGCGAAAAGCCACAAAGTGAGACAATGCACGATGGCTCAGAAACAGCGAAAATATTTAGCCAACTCCGAATTTGGACAGTCTGCAGTTTTTTCCACAAAACACCCTGATAACTCAGAAATACCCCCCACAAACTATATATTCCTGAAATCTAAACACCTTCAGCTATGTAGCACTGTAGTTCGTTCATTCATACCATCAATGGTGTGGGCGCAGTTCTTCGTAGAATTTCGCATTTCTACACAATTTTCTGGAAAAATAGAGAAAAATACATTTCAAAGTTACAAAATCACACCAAAACCCCATGTAATGTAAAAAAAACTTACCAAATATCAATCTCCTAAATGTCCTGAATCAAACAGTGTGCCATATGTGTGGTTACACACACTGACGTGGAAGCGACTAGTCAAAATGTAAAACAATGCGCAGTGAGCCAATAACAGCATTTTCCCAGATTTTCCAAACTGAACACGCCTCTAACTTGGAAATACCCCCGCAAAACTATATATTCTCAGAATCTACATACCTTCAGCTACGTAACGCTGTAGTTTGTTCATTCATACAATCAATGGTGTGGGCGCAGTTCTTCGTAGAAATTCGCATTTGTCTGAAAAAATGAACAAAAACAACTTCAAAAGGTAGAAATCATGCCAAAACCCCAAGGAATGTAAAAAAAAGTTACCAAATATCAATCTCCCAAATGTTCTGAATCAAACGGTATGCCCTATGTATGGTTACACACGCAGACGTGGAATCAACTAGCCACAAAGTGAGCCAATGAACAGTGGCCCAATTACAGCAACTTTTCAGATTTGTCAGACTAAACACCCCTCTATATTAGAAATACCCCCCAAAACTATATATTCTTGGACTCTACACACCTTCAGCTACACAATGGTGTGATTTTTTTATGCATACCACCAATGGTGTGGGTGCAGTTTTGTGTACAATTTCGCTTTCTTACCAGATTTTCAGGAAAAATTTATAAAAATACAATTCAAAGTTAAAAATCATGGCAAATTTCCATGTCATGTAAAAAAAACTTGTCAATTATCAATCTTCCAAATGCCCTGAATCAAACGGTATGCCATATGCGTGGATTCACACAGGGACGTGGCCACCAACTAGCTCAAATGGGACGCATGCACCAGTGTAATTACAAGAAAAATATCAAAGTGCTCTGTAATTTCAAACAGCCCCAAAACTTTGAAATGCCCCCCGCAAATAAACCCCCCCACTAAATATCAATCTCCCACATTTTCTGAATCAAACGGTATGCCATATGCGTGGATGCACACAGAGACGTGGCCACCAACTAGCTCAAATGGGACGCATGCACAAATGCAATTACAAGAAAAAATCAAAGTGCTCTGTAATTTGAACAGCCTACACTTTTTCTAAGGAAACAGTCCCGAAACATGGAAATTCCCTCCACAAACTATATATTTTTGGAATCTACACGCCTTCAGCTACGTTACGGTGCCATGCTTTCATACATGCATGAAGAATTCCAGACCCAGCGATCCAAAGAACTCGGTGTTTTTACGAGATTTTGTGAAAAATAAAATGAGATGATTCAAGGGTTGAAATCCTACCTAAACCCACTTGACCAGCAAAAAAACCCACTAAATAGCAATCTCCCACATGTCCTGAATCAAACGGTGTGCCATTTGCGTGGGTGCAAACAGAGACGAGGCCACCAACTAGCTCAAATGGGACGCATTTAGAAGTGCAGTTACAAGAAAAAATTTTAAAAACGCCACAACCCACCCCCCACACACACACTCTCCCCCTTTTAGTGGTATTTTAGTGAAGTCGGTTAGTATGGAGAGTCACACACGTTTTTGCACACTTTACTGATCCTAAAAATTCAATACGGTCTTTATTTGGTACCTCTGCAAAATTTCCTTATAAAATATAGGCTTAGTTTCCCTTGAAATCGAACAAATAAGTATCCGCGTTTACTTTACCGATATCACTGGGGACATTGGGGAGCTTGGAGAAGACAACTTTTTTTTCTAATTTATAGTTTTAGGGTAAAAAAAAAAAAAGGGTGTGTGTATCACTTTAAGAATTTTTTTGTGTGTATTTCCCCTTTTTTTCCCCGATCATTCCCAAAGATAATCATCAGATCATCTTAGGGAATGATACCGAACTTGGAATACGGGCATAAATGCCCGTTTTCCAATTCGAAATCCGATCGGAAAAATCACTTCCCGGAAATCATTTTCCAGGAAGTGATTTTTCATTCATTGGCAAAGATCAATAATTTGGTGATCAGAAGTGATCACCAAATTTTGATCTCTGTCCCCATTTTTTTTCTAAGTCTTCGCTAAGTAGCAAAGACTTAGAAAAAATCCTATTTGTGAATGGAACTTTGAGTTCCATTCACAAAATGTATAGAAAAGCTGGCAGCTTGACAGCTTTTCTATACTAGGTACTGCAGCATGATCAAATTGAGATCAAGCTGCAGTACCTCAACTAGACCACCAGGGGCAGTCTCCTACCACTTCAAGGGAGACCCCGGTGAAGGAGGAAGCTCCGTGACGTCACCGGGGTCTCCCTTTCCGCTTCCTGTGATTCCTCTGCATCGGACCTGCTTCCTCCATGCGGACCTACTGAAAGGTAGGGAAATCTCCCGATCCCCCCCTCGGATTTGGACGAAACCGAGGGGGGATCGAGGGGGCTAGGGGGGCAGTTGAATGCTGCCCCCCGATCGCCCCTAGCAGGGGCCAATTTTTTTTCAGCTGCAGGGAAGCCACAGATCGTATATTTACGATCTGTGGCAGTTAAAGCATTCTCTGCACAGATCGTGAATATACGATCTGTGGCAGGGAAAGGGTTAAAAACAAGTGTACAAAGTAAACAATAATATATACACACCAAAAAAAGGGACTAAGCAACATACTGTGAGTCAGCATTGTCTTCAGGGTCGCAGCACAACTGCAAAATTTGGAAGCAGGATTACAGAGATTCTTCTTGCTGGGTTCTAACAATAGGGAGAGCAAAAAAAAATTGTATAACCAACATGCGTCCAAATCCAAAACAATGAGAGATGTGGGTGAAAATCTCTTTATTTTTTCCTAATGAGAGATCCAGGAATGAGGAAGATTGCAATTTTGTTTGTGTGGGGGGATCGAGGGGGCTAGGGGGGCAGTTGAATGCTGCCCCCCGATCGCCCCTAGCAGGGGCCAATTTTTTTTCAGCTGCAGGGAAGCCACAGATCGTATATTTACGATCTGTGGCAGTTAAAGCATTCTCTGCACAGATCGTGAATATACGATCTGTGGCAGGGAAAGGGTTAAATGGCACGGGCAAAGTTTAATTTTCAAGCTTTATATTTCTGTATAAACCAACAAGGGTTCGCATTGATTATAAAATTGATTATAAAATAAATACAAATAATTAGATGTTGGTTGTACTTATTTGTTGAGAAAAAACAATTGTTTGCTTATGGACTGAATTCTTATATGATAGTGGTAATTTTATATTTTATGCCTCCTCATCAATTAGGAACCATTTAATACATTTGTGTATAGTCCAAGATTTAGCATTGGTTGGGAGCTTGCAGTCTGTGAGGTTTTTGGAAACTAGCAGTCTGAAGTTTTTGGCACCTATCAGACACTAAGCAAAATTGTATTTTGTCTAGATCTAGCTTATGGATCAACTGTCACCTTGAAGAGCCTGCGCACTGCTGCTGGTTACTTACATTCGCACTGGCATCTATATCCGGAAGGGGTGGGTGCAAAACAGCAACAGGTCAGTCACATTTTGTAAAGTATTAGGCGCCCGATTGCGCGCCTACCTTTTGTATTGGCGCGCATGCGCCTAAGATAGGCGCTTGGTCGGGAAAGCGCGGCTGTCAGTGCAGAAACAGCTGCGAGTGGAGCGGCAGTAAGGTAAGTTTCAGTGTCTCCTGGGCATTCTATTATTCACAGGGGGGTGGGAATAAGCATTCTCACCTCCTTGTGAATAATAGAAACGGATGGAATATACTTACAAAAACGAGTTTAGTGTTTTTTTAAGTTAGAGGCCAAAACAGTTACTATTACTGTCAATTTGCTCTTTTTATTCCAGGTAACCACCTACTCGCACAAGGATCAAAACAACCTATGGATTATAAAGAAGCAAAACAGTGATTATGGTGAAGGAATAATTACCACTTAAGATTGATTTAAGTTAAACATTGCATTAATAAAATGTTGTCCACGGCCTAAATCAGAATGCATACTAAAAGGCTGTGTATGTTTTTACATTTTTATACAGATCCTACTTCTCCAGTTGAATTTGTGAGACATGGAGATATCATCCGTTTGGAACATATGGTGTAGGTGTACAATGATATGCAATTTAGAATAAAGAAAGGTTAATGTTATAATAATTAATTAAATAATTAATAATGGATGCCATAGGGCAATAAACAAAGGAAAAATTTAAAAATTCCCTACTGAAGGGGGAAAAACAGTGAAAATTTTACTTTTGGAGGAAACAACTCTGCACCATTGCTTGCAGTTTTAAACTTTCTGAAAGTTAAGTTTTTAAAAGGTTCTTACGGTACGAGTTCTCTATTATTTCCCAATGGAGCTAGGGTAGTGACGGCACCCAGCTCTGTCCCAAATTCTTGCTTCTAGACAGTGAATTGCCTGCTCCCAGAAGTGTCAAATAAAAGATTGTAGCTACTTACACTTCTCCTTAAGTCCTTTCTAGGCTCAGTTCTTTTCCATCCCATCTCCAGTGGTAAAAGCAACAGCTGAATGTATAAATAGCATGTTAGAGTCTCAGGCAGAGTTAAACTGCCAAATCTCCAATATTTCTTGTGACATGTTTTAAAGCAAATGCTTCTTTATCAGACTCCCTCCTGTCCAATAATAAGAAACACTTAGTTCCCATGAAGCTATATAATGTGAGTTCAAACACTTCCATGGGAAAGGTAAGTATCTTAAGGATGGGAAGTTAAAGGTGCTGAATTGATGCCCTTTCCTAGAATATAAAGGATGAACTGCTAAACTATGCCCCTAAATCCTGGGTCTCATCCTGACCCCAACACCTGTGAAATCAACATCTAAGTGAAGAACTTGTTTCTTAAAATGACTGAGTATTTTCAACAACTGTTGCTTGAAAATATTCGTGTAGCTTGTTCATGGCAAGAAAGCATTAGTTGGACTGGTTACAAAATTGATACATAGATGATAGTAGAAATTTATCTCTAACCATGTTAAGGTTTGTTGATGACTCCACTATTATGCAGATGGAGATGTTTATCCAGACATTAATTATTAATATGCTAGTTTAATAAAATAGTTCTTTGTTTTATGTTTTTCAGAATGCTTTATGTTATTGTGTTTTTGCATTTTTATATTTGCCTACCTTATTATTAGTACAGGTCGAAATCTTCACAGCCACCAAAGGGAGGCTCCACTCACTAAGAAGCATCTGCAAGTAACTGCATATGGCACGGTGAGAAACAAGTTAAAACGAGAACTAAACTGACATTTTTATACTCCATTATCTGAAAGCATCCCCCAAGAACATAAATAAACTATAAATTACTACCCCAGTAAATGGCATTAAAGTAAATGTAATTTCCTAAAGAACTGGATAAGATAACTGTCTGTATGTGCACGATCTGGCCACACTTCCTGACTTCAGTCACATGATCCCCTGCCTAATATGGAATGTAACAGGATTGGATAGACTACTAGCGGGCGTGATTTTCTGTAACAATTTCCTGCAGTAGGTTGGAACTAGGCATGTAAAAGAACACAATGGTCAGTGAGTACACTGTGCAACACTTAAATGCTGGGAAATAAAACACAAACCCCTTGTTAGAAAGGTATATTTCCCAGTCATGATGTATGATGTCACAGCAAATGTCTAGAGGGCCTAATCAGGGATTCCTCATTGTGCAGATATTGGGCTGAATAATAATTCAGAGGTGTGGGAGTATTATCTGGGTTTGGGAAACAAATTTAGTTTTGCAGGTGGACATGCCCTTTAATGTGAAAAATATTTTTCATGGGTCTTTTTTCAGTTTCTCTGTAAGGCTTTTAGTCTATAGTTTAGTTGGTTAACCCCTGGTCTACTGTATGAGTTTGCTAACCCATTTTTCTGCATAGAATGGGACAGGAGATTCCAATGATTACTGGAGAATTGATGTGCTTGGAAGCAAAAGTAAAGTTAAGGTTCTTCGTAGTCAGATCAGACTATTGCACATTTCAACTGGCTGTTTGCTTGGTTCCACTGGGAAAGCCCTACCAAAATGGTGAGCTATGTCTTTGCTCTATAAGCAAAAGGATAACCGCATGCGAACTGCAGAAAACTGCCATGCTAACTTTCTAATGCTTTTATATCTAGTTCTTTATCTGTCTGATAGTTGAATAGAGCAATACAATCATGGTTACCACTACATGAGAGTTTCCACTCCTTTTCACTTTTGTTTCCTTTGTTGGCTGTACTTTGGTAACTTCCTTATGTCTGTTCCCCAGTATTGCCAGATGTCATTTTCCTGCTCTTATAGCACCTGCAATTAACTTTTCCTCTTTCCTTTAGGGGCTGGGAGCAAGGCGAAGTAACATGCAGTCCTTACATTCGTGAAAACCCCAGCACCCTGTGGAATGTGGAGGATCATGAAAATCCAAGGCGTAAATATAATGTGTGATTCTTTGCATGTGTTGGTGTGAAATAAACCTCTGTAAGCTTCCAAATTACATTGAAAATAATGCTTTAGCATTTGGGTATATCATCGTTTTAATTTTCTTTAAATTTAAAAATACAGGAAAGTGGCAGTGTTGGAAACCATGTTGTACTATGTATTTATTATGTTTGATTCACAGTTGTTTTTAACATTAACATAGATCAGCCCTTAAATAACCTCAGTTCCACAATGCAGTAACATAGTAACTTAATAATTGAGGTTAAATAAAGACATGTCCATCAAGTTCAACCTTTTCACCCTCATTTTTTACCCAACCTAACAGTTGATCCAGGGGAAGGCAAAAAACCCAGCTAAAAAGGGGGAGAAAAACTCCTTCCTGACCCCAAACGGCAATCGGAAAGTATCCCTGGATCAACCATAACTACCATATATGTATTAATACCAGCAATTCTCAATATTTTTTAGTTTTAGAAACTTACCTAGGCCACTATTAAAGCTAGTCAATGAACTTGCCATTACTACATCTGCTGGAAGACAGTTCCACAGTTTCACTGTTCTCACTGTAAAGAAACCTTTCCTAACCTGGAGATGAAACTTCTTTTCTGATATGACCTATTAGCGAACATTGCACCAGAGAGTTTATTGTTTGGCCCATTGATATATTTGTATAAAGTTTTCATATCCCCATGCAAACATTGCTTCTCCAATCTAAACAGTCTTAACTTGTCTAATCTGCCTGCCTTGTCTAAAGTCCCTCCATTTACCACTTTGGGTCAGTTACTGGAAAACTGGAAAAGCACTGGCAAACTATTGCACCTTTTTTGTATTAGCCCCATTAAGTTTCAATCTTAACTATAGCATAAAAGTTAACCTTTATTGCATTGGGTGCCTGTTGTTGTTTGTAAAAAAATTTAAAAAGTTGAAGGGCCTGCTAAAGGAGTGAAATGCTTACTTAAGCCACCCCTTTTTGTTCATTTCGTTCTTTTGTGTGCCTGAGAATTATGTCAGTGTTTAATGAAGCACTGGAATAAAGTAGTCCAGCCTAAACAAAGAAAATGTTTCCAGACAACACATTTTGCCGACCGTCACTTAACTGCAAGTCAAGTCATCTACCAAGCCATGTTTTTTTCACACTTCGAAATAAAGTATTATGATTTATCTTTTGAGAGAACATGTTTATATGTTCAAAGCTGCTTTATTTACCCCAGTCCATCTGACAATGGCCTCACACATCATCTACAATTTCCATTTGCACAAAAACACGACAGGTGCACTGGAGCATCAAACATGGATGTTTTTTGTATATGGTATGATTTCTTTTTGCATTTGAAAAATGCAAATTTTGGCCACATCTAAGATTAGATTAAATGGGCAGCATTGTTTCACTATAGCCTTGAGGCCATGAGTTCTTAACGCTTATTTATTAACGACTATTTATTATTTCCTGTAGTTGCAAATATCAGTATGTCCATCTTGAAACCCACCTTTTTGGAGACCCTATTGGAATCTCATATTGTGATGCTTCGGGTAAGAACAGGTTTATAATTAATAATTTCATGTGAGAAAGACCTTGTTCTGTGTAATAAACCTGCTTAACATGCATTGTAGGCAAACAGTGGACTTAAACCAAAGGAACATGAAGTAACCTCCAGACCTTGGCACTGGCCCATAAACTACCAGGTGAATGCAACATGTGTTTTGTTGTCCTAAAGGTAATTGTTTGAAATGTTTTCTTCTCTACTAGCAAGCTCTGCCTTCTTCATGCAGGGAAAAAATGAATCTGGAAAAGATCTAGACAATTAGCTACTTTTATGTTCCTGTGCTAAGCTTAGGAAGGGGTTAACATTATAACAGCTGTAGTAACAGTTTGCTTTGTTACACAAGTATAGCATAGAATACTATTAATATTTTTTGTATTTTTTTTAATGTTTATTACTGGTTTCTGGGCTAAAAATAGTGATTAATGGATTTTAGAACATAGTTCTCCTTTAACTGATAGTTACACAGAAAAGCAACAGTGTTTACATATATTACCCTTGGATCTAAAAAAACTCTATAGGAAAGTAATGCTAAATGTATTTTCTTGCTTGCATTAATATTTTGTCTTCTTTATTCAGGGTCTTCGCTTCTCTGGTGTTAATGCCACAGATTTCCGTGTGTATTTATTAGGGAATCCGGTGAGCTAAAATGTGATTTGCTTCTTCACATTTGTTGGTAATATCAGGCAACTTTTATAACTTCCAATTTAACCTTTAGGTCATATGGTGGCTGAACCTTGTTTGTCTTGGCATATATGGTATTCTTGGAATTAGTGCTTTTGTGTCTCTGCAGCGAGGAGTCTCAATGTCTGAACAAGTGAAAGGTAAATTAAATCAATTTACTATATACAGTATGCACATGGTAATGCTCATTTGGGCATGTCGACCCCAAAATGATCAATATTATGGGTAATATGTGCTGCTTTACCAGTTGATCAAATGTCATTTTTAAAAATCACTTGTTTGGGGTAATAGACATTGTTTTTATTAATGAGAAGGGGGGGGGGGGTGGGGTGGACTACAGTGTATCCCCTGTAATATATTCCTTATTTGTGTTCCTTTTTATAGGATTCCCATATATATATATATTTATATATACTAGCAAAAGTGTGCCCGTTGGTGCACAGTGAAAATGATATGTGTATGTTTTGCTAGGTAATTGTTTTTATTGAAAGCTCTGGTTCATGCTTTCAGTGATACCAACACAAAGTGCAAAAACATGCAAGTGATTTGGGATCTGTCTGCCTCTCCTTTATGCATATAGTTGTTAAGCTGTGGGGCCAGAGAGAGGCTACTTACATCTCTTTAGCTAGTAGGTATCAGGATCCATTCTGAACTTGCTCCACTCCCAGTATCCAGGGGGAGGCTCAAATGGGATAAGTCTGAAAGTCCTAAAAAGGACCCAGGCAATCCCACCGCATAATATAATCAAACACACACATACCCTCCCATTTTTTGACCTGCCAGCAAGTCCCAGGCAATCCTTCCACAATGTGCAATTCTAACTAAACAGCACCATAGGACAACCTGATACACTTTACAGGATCCAGAATAAGATGCTAGGTACATACTTATTAGAATTAACCACAGCAGGCTCCAGACCTACATTTACAATGGTGTTGGGAGAACACAGCATAGTGATTATCTATAAATATTAGGGAGAGATGTTTTTAAAGGAGCTAAAAGCTCCCCACAGAGTATATAATGAAGTAGAGCCTTCTTATAACAGAAGGTACCTCATAGACTCATGTTATTATAATAGCATTGCCCTAATAATGTAACATATAAACACATATTTCTCACTTCCAAAGAAATGGGTGGGGACATGCAAAGTATCTCATTTATTGCCTGTAGCTAAGGGCATGTGTATAGATGTAATTCATCCTAATGGATATAGAGCAGGGGTGTTGAACTTGGGACCTTTCACATGTTTGAAAACTACAAGTCCCAGCATTCTCTGTTAGCAGTAAGTTTCTTGTTAAAAAAGTATTTAATGATCTTAGTAACTATGTATAGTAAGATTACCCAGTGCTTTAAACTTTCCAAATGACCTGTTATTTAAAAAGAACTAGTGCATATAAATGTTTTTCTAAAAATGAAAAGTACCTGTGGCAGAAAGGTAGAATTGATACAATTGATCAGTACTATCCTTAATACAGAAAGGCCCAGGGCCATAACCCGGCAGATGAAAGCTGGATGTGCTCTAGCTCCTCAACAAAACAATATTAGAAGGTGGGAATAATCAATCCTACCTCTCTGTCCCAGGTACTTTTCATTTCTACAATGTACATTTTTACAGTATAGTTGTCCTTTAAGTATACATTGTACACGAGACATTTATAAAAATGGGTTTTGAAGTCCTCAATTTGCTTCTGTATGGAGCTATTTTGTGTCCATGTGCAGTTTCATGAATAAAGAGATTTTGTTCTTACCTGTAAAATCTTTTTCTCTGAAGCCGAAGGGGGGCCCAGGCACAGCAGGGGTTAAATACTCCACCTCCAGGAGCTGACACTTGAAATTTGAAGACTTACAGGCTCAGGTGCTCCTCCCCTTATCTTACCTTATATAGCCCAGCACCAGGCGCCTGCTTCAGTTTGTCCCAAAGATAGACAGCGAAGGAGAGTAAATAATAAAGAAACATAACTTTTTGTCAACAAGCCTAAACTTGAAACTGACTAACTACTCTAATCAGAAACTAGTTTAACTAACTTAAGGGAGGGTCGTAGGCACAGCAGGGGACGTCCCAAAGTCCCATCCAGTACAGGGTGGGCAGAAGATTTAAAGCTCTGCAGCTTGCAACACCAAGCGACCGAGGGTCGCTTTGGCTGAAGCGAACGCATCCAATCTGTAAAATTTTATGAACGTGTTAATAGAAGACCATGTGGCGGCCTTGCAAATCTGATCAATGGAGGCCCCACTCCGAGCCGCCCATGAGGCACCAAGTGCTCTTGTGGAATGAGCTGCAACCTGCAAGGGAGGAACAGCCCCTGCTTCTGCATAGTTACACAGAATGAGATTACGAATCCACCTGGCTAGGGTCTGAGAAGATGCTCTGGATCCCCTGAGAGGATCAGCCAAGAGGATGAACAGGGCCTTGGAAGAGCAAAAAGAATCCGTTCTCGAAACGTATATCCGGAGAGCTCTGACAATGAGTGCAACCGTTGTTCCTTGGGAGAAGACGGTCGAGGATACAAAGCTGGAATGACGATGACCTGATTAAGGTGGAAGGAGGTTACGACCTTAGGTAGAAAAGCTGGATGAGGCCGAAGGAACGCTTTATCTTTATGAAAAGACAAACACAATGGTTCCACAGAGAGAGCTGCTAGTTCAGATGCTTTCCGAATAGAAGAGAGAGCCAGTAGGAAAAGAGTTTTCCAGGATAGTAGAGATAGTGCTATGGATGTTTAGAGGTTCAAAAGGAGGGCCTTGGAGGACCCGGAGGACTAGTGAGAGGTCCCATGGCTGGACAGATTGTTTGTGAGGCGGACCACCACTTGCAGAAATTTCTGAACATCCTTACGCATGGCCAGTCTTTGATGAAAATAGATGAAAAGGGGTGAGATATGAACCTTAAGAGCACTAAGAGAGAGCCCTTTGGTCAGTCCCAACTATAGGAATCTCAACAGTCTGGATAGTACAAAATGCGAGAAAAAAAACTTCGAGTTCGCCCGGGTGACGTATCTTCGTCAGATGTGATGATAAATCTTAGAGGAAGAAGGTTTCTGTGCCGCCAACATGGTGGGTATGACTGACGACGGAATACCTCTATTCTTCAAGATGGAAGATTCAATCGCCATGCCGTCAAACTGAGGCCGTTGAGATGCGGATGGAATAACAGCCTTGAGAGATGAGGTCCGGGGGCGAAGAGGTAGGGGCCATGGATCCTCCACTGAAATTTTTAGTAGATCCGTGAACCAAGATCTTCTTGGCCACCTGGGAGTGATGAATATTGTTGGAGTCTGTTCTAGTTTGACCTTTTTGAGGACTCGCTGGATCATGGCTATCTGAGGAAAGGCATATACCAACCAGAATGTCCATGGAAACGACTAGTGCGTCCACTAGGTATGCCTGGGGATCTCGTGTTCTTGAGCAAAAAAGGGCGACCTTGTGATTGTGACGTGATGCTATCATATCTATGTCTGTTAACCCCCCCCCCAGCGGTCTCGTTGTCTGACTGAATCCTGACAAACTTGTTTGTCAGGTAAGAGGTCCAACGAGAGAGAGCCAGAAATATGGCTCGAAGTTCCAAGACATTGATTGGTAAGCGAGATTCCTCTGGGGACCAAATACCTTGAGTCGTCTGTGACCCGTAAACTGCTCCCCACTCTGACAGACTCGCGTTTGTGGAGACCACTGTCCAACAGACTAGAGAATGTCTGACTGAAGGGGGGAGAGAGATTCTGAAATCAAGAGATTCCAGAGACCTGTTCCATGTTGTTAATAAGTAGCGTTGGAGAGGCCGTAAATGAAACATCGCGTATGGGACTGCCTCCATGGCTGACACCATCTTCCCGACTAGCCTTATAGCTTGGCAAACCGAGATTAAGAGTTTCGGATATGGCTTGGAGAGCCAGACACTTGAGTGCTTTTCTCTTTTCTGACAGAAGAAATATCCTTTGAAGGGAAGTGTCGAGCAACATTCCTCGAAACCTGTGGGCAGTTGGAACTGGTACTATTACTTTTGCTTATTGGAGTAATGTTATGGCTTTTTGGAGAGCTTTGTGTCTGAGTGGTGACCTGGGAATATTGGAGGGAAAGAAGTGGTTCGGTGGAAGGGATGAAAATTCTATGTGGTATCCGTGAGGCTCCAGGCGTCCGTAGACGGGCAATTCCATGTCTGGTGAAAAAATCTCAGTCGACCTCCTACCCAATTCTTGGGAGGATAGTCA
Source organism: Hymenochirus boettgeri (assembly GCA_019447015.1). Classification (NCBI taxonomy): domain Eukaryota; kingdom Metazoa; phylum Chordata; class Amphibia; order Anura; family Pipidae; genus Hymenochirus; species Hymenochirus boettgeri. The sequence goes on along the minus strand of CM033476.1, from coordinate 229,604,526 downwards.
TGCTGATTTGGGTTTATTTCCTAGAGGTCGAAAGGAGCCTTGTTTGCCGGGCCAGGAGGGGCGTGTATAGGGGGGGCCTCTTCTTGGGGGAGGGGCCTGAGGATTGTTCTCAAAGGAGGATCTTGGGGAGGAATGAAAGGGCCGAAAGGACGGGTTTCTATAAAAAGTGGGAAGCCTACGAGCCCTGTTTTGGGTGAGGAAAGTACTCTTTCCTCCTGTTGCTTGAGATATAATCTTTTCTAACTCTGGCCCGAATAATTGTCCCCCTGAGAAGGGAAGGCTGGTGAGGGCTCTCTTGGAAGCATGGTCGGCAGCCCATGCATTTAGCCATAGGATCCTACGAGTTGCTGTTACTGAAGCAGATGCCCTGGCTATGCGTCTACTTACTATCTAAGTCCACATCCCCAATATATACTGCGGCATCGGATAAGTCCTGTATGATTTCTAATAGGTGGGACCTATTTAGGTTAGCCCACCTTATCTGATCCGATTTCCTTGTATAGTTGGTTGAGCCAAACTTCCATGGCCTTAAGCTACCCATGCCGAAGCGAAGGTGGGACGTAGAGCGGCACCTGAGGCTGCAAAGGATATTTTCAGGAAGGAGTCAATGCGACAATCATTTTGATCTTTAAACATTTCCACTTCGGAAATGGGGATAGTAGTGGCTCAAGAGAGCCGAGCTACAGAGGGGTCGACCGTGGGAGGGGAGGACCATCTCTCTATATCAGATGGGAAATTGGAACATGACATTGAATGTGGGGACAGAGAAAGGCGGCGTTCTGGGAAAGACCATTCTTGGAGAACTATCTTATCCAGTTGTTCGTTGGAGGGGTACTGTACCAAGGATTTCTTAACTCGGGGGGGGGGGGGGGGGGGGTTTGGGGGGGTCTTTCTGGGATTCTGACTGTTGAATGTTTAGGGGGCTAAGCACTGACCTTATTAGTGATTCGACAGCATCCGCTGTAAACGTTGTCTGAGGCTCCTGTTCAGGAGCATCGTAATCTATTTCACCTTCCTCAGGGATGTCGTCGTCCTCCTGAGTTGATTCCTTGACCGTAAAGGAGGCAGGCTCCTGTGATCTAGTAGGTAAAAGTTATTAGCTGTCCGGATTGGAGGACCTGTGAAATAGAAGCAGACAGAGAAGACACGGAAGATGCTAGGGACTCAGCCCATGCCGGTTCATACTCTTGAGAAGTACCCTGAGGGTTTGCGTCTTGAGTAGACCCTGCAGTTGTATTTTTACCGGTAAGTGAATTTAAAGATTCACGGATCGACCTAGCCCAGTCGGTTCTTGGTCGGCTGAATCGGAAATGGGGGGGGGGGGGTTCCTGGGTGACAGTACACCTTGGCCCAGATTGTCCTGAGGGCAGTTTTGCCTGACAGATCGCACATACATGATGTGGCGACCGGATTTTTATTTCCCTTTTGGCAGGATGGGAGCGACCCCTTGCTGGCCTTTGAAGTATAGGAGATAAAAGAAAAAGGAGAAGAAACTTTATATATATATATATATATATATATATATATATATATATATATATATATATCATCTACACAAACAGCGGCACTCTCAGGGCTTAGCAAACAATCCAAAAAGTTTACATGTTTCCGCCCCAAACACGGGGCCGTCTTCAGAACATCTGTGTAATGTGATCATACGGTTTAAAATACTGTGATCCTCCAATCACCCGAGTGAAGAGGTGTGTGCCAGTAACGTGACCATGACTCAGCCCAATAGAAGAACAGCGTATGTACAACAGAGACAACGTGCACAGAGATGCGTCAACAAGTTAAAAACGTACCAATCCCAGAGTAGATCTCAAAGAAGGGAACACCCCTAAGGGCGAAGAGGCAGATATTAACCCAAAAGGTGCTGTAGTTAGAAACAAAGTGGGCAGAGTTATGTCCATGTGTATATAAAGTGTCAATCGTGCCTGAAAGTGATGAGTGCCATAACAAGGTAACCCATACCCAATCCAAACATATGATAAAACAATAAAGGAGCATAAATAGTACAAATGTTAAAAATAGTAAAACTGGCAAGTGGAACTACTGTCATATAAATATATATAAAATAATATGCCCATGGCATGGTAAAAAGATCGATCGGGTCGCTTCGGGCAGTAGGTTATTATAAGTTATTATACAACGACCGATTGGCCTGTCCAATCTAACACTATATTCTGGGGGGACAATGCTAAGTGCTTAGGACTATCCTGGGGGCCTAATCAAGGAAAACTGAAGTACAAGTCACGGATATTAAAAATATACTCTGTGCTTAAAGAGTACATCCAAGCATAGAGGTAATAATTTTGTTAACAACACTATTCTAAGAAGCACCAAACACTCATCTCAACGCACATCATAAAAAACACTGTAGTGACCATTGTTCATTCAGCCCACGTGGGGCCAAAGTTCCCAATTTGTGTATCCATCTAGCTTCACGTCTCAGAAGGATGTTGTCAATGTCAATATTATGAGTGACATTAGTTGATAAGCCATTGATGATCATCCAGCGCAGGCTGCTGATGTGGTGATTAAATAGACTACAATGCTTAGCCACGGCCATATCGCCATATTTACTGTGAATGTGGCTGCCCTTATTTCCCATCGCCTGTCTGATTGGCGTGCGGTGGTTAGCCATGCGTTCTCGCAAGGTGGTTGTGGTTTTCCCAATGTAAAACAGTCCACATGGGCACACAATATAGTATATTACATTGCGGCTGGTACAGGTGAATCTACCCATTATTTTGATACGTTGGCCCGTTTGAGGGTGGGGAAACGAATTCCCTGATAGCATACCGTTGCACGTGGTGCAATTAGGGCACCTATAACACCCCATTTTTGTCAAGACATTCGGGTTTTTTATACGGGCTATGTCCGTATTGACCAATAAGGTTCTTAGGGAATGTCCATGTTTAAAGGTATGTTGGATGGTAGTCTGTTTGAACGGAAGAGTTTTATCATGTTTCACTATGTCCCAATGGTGGTCAATCATTTTTCTTACCAATGGGCTTCTAGGGTTGTATTCAGTGTGTAGTCTAACCACATCTTTGACAGCTTTAGGTTTGATAACTTTAGAAGTTATCGTTTCTTTTGCTTTCCTAAAAGAAGCATTGATTAACCTGATGGGATAATGTCTCTCCGACAATCTACTTTTTAATTCATCCAATTGTCTATTAGCCAGATCGGGATTACTGTTGTTTCTTAATACCCGCAAAGCTTGACTATACGGAATAGAATTTTTTAATGTTGTCGGATGACAACTATGAAAATGTAAGATAGAATTCCTATCTGTGGGTTTTCTGTATAATGTGGTTTGTAGTTTATTGTCGGCTATAAAGATCTTTAAATCAAGATATTCGACTGTAGTGGAATCTATATGTGCTGTTAATTTGATGGGTGTATTGAGAGCATTGATCTCAGATATAAACATTTCTGCTTCAAGTTTTGTGCCGTTCCATACGAAAAACATGTCATCTATAAATCGACGATAGATGACTATTTTTTTCTGGTATCTCCCAAGAATATATTCTTCTTCAAAGGCTTGCATATAAAGATTTGCCATCGAGGGGGCTACATTAGAGCCCATGGCGCTCCCAGCAATCTGTTTATAATAGGTTCTGCCAAATCTGAAGTAATTGTTTGTTAAGATCACAGATCACAGTATTTTAAACCGTATGATCACATTACACAGATGTTCTGAAGACGGCCCCGTGTTTGGGGCGGAAACATGTAAACGTATTCTGTTGAATTAAACTTTTTGGATTGTTTGCTAAGCCCTGAGAGTGCCGCCGTTTGTGTAGATGACGTATATGTTGGGATCGTGCACCCAGGCTAAAGCTTCATAGGAGTGCCCACTGTTCACCACATTGCTATATATATATATATCAGAAAAGGAAGAGATGGAAGAAAGAAAGGGGGGGGGTAGAGATAAGGCAGAGCTCTAACCTCTAGGCTAACCCAGATACAGTTATAAAAAAAAATCTCTTTACCGACTCTGCAGATGAATGGAAGGAGAGGGAAGAAATTAAGGCCCGGTAGGGAGGAAGCAGATAGCCTAGAGAGGTCCGGCAGCTGTGATAGGCTTCAGCAGGAGAGGAGACCGAGCTGGAGAGAAGCGCGGGAGAAGGAAGATCTGCCACTGAGATGTGCGCCAACAAGTAGAGAAAGTCACGCCAGCCAGGGGGAGCCCCCGTCCCCTTTTCTAAGGCCCCGGGAGGTATAGGCAGACGCTTGAAAAACTGAAGCAGGCTACAGGTGCTGGTCTATATAAGGGGAGGTGCTGGTCTATATAAGGGGAGGAGCACCTGCACCAAGTATCCGCTCCTGGAGGTGGAGTACTTAACCTCTGCTGTGCTTGGGTCCCTTTAGGCTTTAAAGAGAAATGTATTTTATCTTTTTATTTTAGAGAGTTATCTTCTTCTTTTGGAGAGTGGTGGGCAGCTGGTACTGGGGTGGATGCTGCATTACTTCCCTTTCTATTTTATGGGGCGTATTCTTTATTTCCATCACTACTTCCCAGCAATGCTTTTCTCCAGTATGCTATCAAGTGAGTATTTTCTACCAAAGGTAGGCATTTATAGATATGTGTAAAGCTAGAAATATGTGGGTTGTATAGAATATAAAATGCAGTGGTTGTACTTTTAAGAGATTCTAAACAGGAAAGGTGGTAATTTCTGGATGATTATTCTTGGTTTAGTGGAAGGCATATTAGCCCATTGATTGTTGGTGGTAGAAACACTGTCCACACTTCTCATTTGTGTACCTTTTTTCATTCAGAGTTGGCGAAATAACATTACTTGTTTTAATATCACTATAAGATGATTTACAATCATGTTTTAGTTTAAGCTGGCTTCTGTTTCCTATTCATGTAGGTGTAACCTGTTCTGTTCTACTAAAGCTCTGCAGTAGATTTTTATGTCCCACTGCATCTAACTTTATGTATATGGCAGGAGTGTGCTCTCTACACCTTATCATTCTGTACAGGTAATATGAAAAGATACACATTTTTTACATATATTGTTCAACTGTGTTTGTGACTGTATCTTATAAACCTGAAATTTTAAGGTACTTATTCGGTCACTTGGTTGATATTACAGATGAAACAAACGGGACTCATGCATTTGGTACACAATTACTATCATATAATTATAGCATGGTTTGATCAAGTGCCTTAAATGTTTCGATATATGTTTCGATATAAGAGTATAAGTTATACTATGGGGCAAGTGTGACATAACCGATATATATTGAACATTTATCTTATATGTGTTGCGTATCCTATGCTAATAAAAGGCTTATTTAAAGGGTATGTCCACCCTAAAAAAATGTTTTGGATATAAGATTCCCCCTGGTCTCCCAGCTATATTTATATTTTAAGAAAGCTCCCCAAACTCTACTTACCTCCCCTCTTTCCTCCGCCGCGCTCCTGGCCCTCTGCTTGCGAGAAAATGCAAGCAGAGGGGCGGGACCGGCAGCCGCGTCTGTGATTGGCTGAGCGGCAGCCAATCACGGACGCGGCTGCTGGCAGCTCACTTCGGCGGAGGAAAGAGGAGAGGTAAGTAAAGTTTGGGGAGCTTTCTAAACATATCAATATAGCGGTTGGGGCTGGGAGACCAGGGGGAATCTTACACATTATGGATTTTAAGCTAGGGGGAGAGAATCGGGAGGGGGAGAAGGGCTGCAGTACGCATGCCAAACTTCTCCCGGAGGCCAGGGAGGAGGCAGAGTCCTATATGGACTCTGCTATCCTCCTGGTGGGCAGTTTTTGGGACTTGGGGGGGGACTACAGGAGAACCATATGGAGCTGGGATGTGAGGTAAGGATTAAACTACACTACATGGTGGGGCCAGTAGTTGGGGGGATTATAGTTTTGGGGGTGGACATGCCCTTTAAAACGTATAACCTCCTTCCCCTTCCTGATTCCCTTTCCCCACCCTATCCCAGTTGATAAACCCTTTTCCCTCCCTAAGTTAAGAGTATGAGTTTAAAATATATATATATATATTAGACAGCTGACATACCGGTATATAAGCTCACAGGGCTTGTGATGATGTATAAGTTGCATTAAAATTGAAAGCATTTTTTGGAGTATAAATACATATAAATATACACATAGACACATATACATATATTTTTTTGACTCTTCTATTTCTCTTTTATAGTTTTTACCTCTTCCACCCGCTGTCATACGGTATGGTGGGTCCTCTTGCAGACAGTCAAGACAGCCCCATGTTTGGTCTTCGCTGGATGGAGTCTTGGGACTTTTAGCTTACAAAAAACGGGGGAAAGACTGCAGGATAAAAATAAGAAGGGAAATGTACAACACTTGCTCTTTAAATGAAATGGGCTTTGAATGACTTTTAAAAGGGACAAGCAGCATCACTATAAGAAAATACAATGTTGATAAAGGTAACACTTAGGCGACACGCAGTTTAACTGCAACTGGCGGTTTATTACATGTGTCAACACAACATGTTTCGAGCCACACTGGACTATTTTTCACCAAACTGTGCTTGCAAAGACCTTTAGTTTTATCATTAAACTCATTTCCATGGATGTGTTACTGCAGTTTGATTGATTACTTGATACTGCACTTGTTAGCAACACACTGTAAAGAAGTTTTTGGGTTAACAAGTTAAGAGTTTTTGCATTATGAAGGAAGCTTTAAGCAGTTGACCGAATGAGATTTTTGCTATTTGCAGACCCTAAAAAAACTTGATTAAAGGCTACTTGCTTGCATATACCAGTGTGTTGGTAATGACAAATTGTTTGCTGGTGCTATTATATAAATCTGTCAAATTGTAATGTCTGCTGTTATAGTCATAACTTGGTATTACAAAAGGCTTAATCTGCATCAGACCTGGATAATGAGAACAGTATTTGGATGCTTCATTTTCACAAATAAAGCAGTTATGGTTATGTTAAATTAAGGCTGAGTTTATAATTATTTAGTTGCGCTGAACCTGTTTTGTCTAGTTGTTTTAATAACACAGATTCTCTAAAAAGCAGCTTCCTCTACTTTGTTTATAATGTATATCTGTTTTATTCAATTAGATCAACTGGACTTGAAGTTTAGTTCTTGAAGACGTTTCGCTAGTCATCCGACTGGCTTTCTCAATTCAGAATGACTTGTACAAGAATCTTCTGAATTGATTCTTGTACAAGAATAGATTCTTGTACAAGTCATTCTGAATTGAGAAAGCCAGTCGGATGACTAGCGAAATGTCTTTAAGAACTAAACTTCAAGTCCAGTTGATCTAATTGAATACAACAGATATACCATGACCTGGATGAATGAGAACCTTCACAAGTGTTTATAATGTAATTAATGTGGCTTGAAAAAGCCAAATTACTGTTCCTTCTATTTCTTCTACTTTTTCTTCTTCCGTTTTCTTCTTCCGCTTTTTTGGACTGTATCTCCTCCCACAGTTTTTGAGCTAGAGACATGAAATTCGGTACAGACGTGCGGGGCATATAGGAAAAGTGTGCTATCTTCTAGCTAAGGAATCTGCAGAAGCGTTACGGCGTTATCGGCGAATTTCCGGACATTTTTTCCCATAGACTATAATGGTAACAATCCTTAAATGTGGATATTTCAAAACAGTTTTTTTCATGGTCATAAATACAAATGGTGATACCCCCAACCCCCCACACAGACCCAGGTACACCCACCTACTGACCTACCTTTCCATTTCCATGGAAGCCATATTTAAAGGGTAACTAAATTAAAAAAAAACTCATTTAGATTTATCCCCAATAAAAGATAGTTTTATGGTTATAAACACAAAAAATACATACCCCCTCAAGCAGACCCAGGTACACACACCTACTAATCTACTTATCCATTACTGTGGCAGCCATACTTAAAGGGTAACTAAAGTAAAAAAAAAACTAATTTAGATTTATTCTCAATAAAAGATAGTTTTATGGTTGTAAACACAAAAAAGACATACCCCCTCAACCAGACCCAGGTACACACACCTACTGATTTACTTTTCCATTACTGTGGCAGCCATACTTAAAGGGTAACTAAAGTCAGAAAAATTAATTTTGATTAATAATAAAAAAGGTTTGTTTTTTTTAACCCCCGTGTGGCACAGTTACATACACCTACTGACCTACCCCTCCATTACAGTTGCAGCTATACCTAAAGGGTAACTAAAGTAAAAAAAACTAATTTTGACCAATCATCAAAAAAGTTTGTTTTTTTAACCCCCCACCGGACACAGGTACACACACCTACTGATCTACTTATCCATTACTGTGGCAGCCATACCTAAAGGGTAACTAAAGTAAAAAAAAATTTTGACCAATCATCAAAAAAGTTTGTTTTCTTAACCCCCAACCCGACACAGGTACACACACCTACTGATCTACTTATCCATTACTGTGGCAGCCATACTTAAAGGGTAACTAAAGTCAAAAAAACTAATTTTGACCAATCATCAAAAAGATACAGAGAGATTCAATAAAAGTTCTTATCATTGAAAATGGTGCAATTTTGCCCTAACCAATCAGATGTTAGCTTTCTGAATAGTTGGATCAAAATTAGCACCACTTTGGGCTGGGTACACACAAAAGTTTTTTTTTGTCCCAAACAAGCGTTCACTACAAACTCATCATTCCCATTATTGAGTTTTAAAATCTGCAGCAAACACACATATTCCCTTCCAAAATGCAGCCCTTCAATCCAAATTCAAAGTTTATACTTAAACTTTCCCTTTCTAGTTTATAATGTTCCTTCAATAGAACACTTGGTTTTCACAGACACAGATACCCAAGAGGCATATGGGTGTGATGGGGCTGATGTGCGACGCATGATAGTGTAATGAACGTCCATTTCGGCCAACTATCATTTAATGCATAGGCACTCAGCTTGACCGAATTCCCATGCAAAAGTCAACAATTGGCCGAATTGGGCATCTCGGGTCGGTCCCACCATCGCACGTTCATACGTATCTTCAGTTTACATTGAGTACAGGCAATCTAATCTTCATGGTACTACACACCCTATACAAACAATAGAAACTTCGATACATTGCTCTGTGTTAGCAACTTGACCTTCGCTCCTCTCTTCAAACAGCTAAATAGTACCCAGGGTGAAGACCTAAACCGGTCCTCACCTCTGGGTACTTTGCAGAAAAGCTCATGTTCTCATTTGGCCCCATCGTAAGACTAGAGGAGTAGCGGACCAGTGCAACAAAAGGAACACTTTATTGAATATTAAAGCTGATCAGTAAATGATGATCCTCACCATTGTTACTCTTTTGGTATGAATCGGAGATGAGGTAAGTGTAATTGTCCTTTTAAGTTCAAGAATGGAACATTTCAGAGGTAAGAAAGACACCATAAATCCATTAAAATTATACATGTTCCTCACTCGCACCTGAAGTATTTTCTAGTCATCTTAATATTCTCCATTAACTCTATTCTCTTCATTATGCACCTTCTCCTCTGTTTTACTCTATACAACTTCTTCAATATTCTATGTCTTTCCAGGATTCATGTTTCCTAATGCTGCTAATGGGTCAAAATCTCAGGGGTATCAGTAAGCTTACCAGACTACTAAGATGACACACTGGTCATCCAGGCCGACTGGCTACCTTGTTCAGAGAATCTCTGCTTCGCCAAAAACTCCATGCAGTTAACATGTTTTATAAACATTCTCAGGGAGATGCAATATCCCATGCTAAGGGGGAAATAAGTGCAAAACTCATGTTATCCAATGTAATATAGGGTTGGCCAGGGTTTTTTTTTTATTCATTTTGCATTACCTGCGCCCTTTCCAAAGACTTTTGCAAATAACTCATTGCAAGCGATGCAATAAATTTAGAGATGATAATTGCACACATTTTTTAAATTAAAGCCTTTATTTATTGTGGCTTTAAAGCTGTGTAAAAGGTTGCAACTTACCTCTCGCATTCACACAATGCAATAACAGTCGCAAAGTGGTTACTACATTGCAGGAACATGTGCAGGTCAGTTGCGATACTAAAATATATTGCATCTCCCCCTTTGTGCTTGATACCAGGCTGTCTTAGTATGTGAGGAGGGATATGCATCCTCTGCCTCCTGCAGGAACTGGCAGAGCTATTGCTCTTCTTGGGAAGTTTTAGTTTAATGCACAGTATTTGGTTATACAAGTGGCATCTCACTGAAGGTTGAGTTATGCTCAATAGAAAAATTGATTTTCTCAATGTCTGGGGAAAGGAACAAAGTAAGCCAAAAAAGGGTGAATATGTCTGGGATTTCGTTTGCGAGCTGTCAGAAATGGCAATATGTTAAGGAGATCAGAGATGCCTCTCTGAAGATATATGTAGTCAATCAATAATAGCAATAGTAGCAACATGAAGAAAATAGCCAATAGCCTATGAGGTATGTGAGTTCACACTGTTAAGAGCTATGTCTGCTGTAATCTAGCATTATTTTAAATATTTTCCGGTACCCCAATGTGTTTGGGGGCTGCAGATTAACTCCTCACCTGCCTGCTATTAATCAGCACTCAAGTTTTATTGCTTTAGGGGAACTTAATTTTAAAATAAAATGAAAGCACTGTTTTTTTTTTATGAAATGGGCAGACACTGGGGCTCTGAATTGGGCCCCCATCCTAAAGACTGGCCGTAGGCAGCTGCCTAGCTTGCCTTGCTTATAATCTGGCTCTGAGTTGTAGTGTTATCTACGACCATGGTATATTGCCTAATGCTCAAAAAGGCTAAAACAGAAAAAATGATGTTACCTTTTTGGTGTTAATTGTATCAACTATTTTGATTCTGGTAATTTGTGTTTTGATGCTTTGATGATTTATACCAAGGTCACCTTACTAGACATTCTAATAAATAAAATTTTCAGCACATTTTGTAATGTCCTGGTCTGTTAATAATTCTGATTCTAAAGAGTATATTATCTCCTTTTGATGAAACTGTGAGGCTTCTAATTTTGATTCTGATTTTTTGGATAAAATGCTCAAACGAATATATTCTAGATATTAGTGTGGAAGGAATCTCTGGGGACTATGGATAAAGTGTTTTAATGAAAGGGGAAAAATAACCTCTCACTTCCTTTTCGGTCTCTTGTATTTCACGGTGGAATTCTTCTGATAAAATAATAAGCCTTTTTTATTTTTATAGAGTTATTAGTCTTTTTTTTTTTTTTCTCAAAGGGATAAATGTTGTCTCCATACAATATGCATTTAAAATAAAGTATTAGCAATGCTGTTAAGTAGAACCGACTTGCAAAGTATTTGCCCCCAGCACCCCTGCTGAAGGTTTAAGAAATATATAAATGTATATTCATCTGTGTATGATTTCCCTTTAAGGGGAATTTAGGTCTGCAGCTGTACCATTTAAAATCAGCTATGGATCACATCTCTAGGTGCAGCCTGTGAGAAGTTAGGGAGCTGAATGTGTTACACTTCCTGCTTCCAATAGCCTGAGTAACATTGTCTGAACCCTCTACACTCAAAGCTAGATACACACATTAGCGATTCTGTCTGTCATCTTTGAAAAATTGGGACTGTGTGTACCCAGCTTAAGATTTACTGCTAGAAGAGAATGAATGTCCCTGCACTGACCGCTTATGAGTGATGTTATCAGTGCCTGCTCCCAAACTTCATGAGTTTTTTACAGCAGGAAAATGTCTGTAATATGCTTCTGTTTACACATTTTTAAAAGCTAATACATTATAAAATATATAGTTGTGGCTATCAATGCAGGCTGTGCACAGTAGCCAGAACTTCTTATAGAATGTAACTAGAGGCATAATCCAGCCCTCACAGTTTTTTTTTTTATTGTACCCCAGATTGCTTGTGATACTTTAAATATTAAATTAACAGCCATATCAGGTTCAATTTTTAACAATATTTCTGCATGCTTTATAAAATTCAAGAGTTTAATCCAATGGGTTAAGTGAGTTAGATCAGGTTTCAAGGCTTCTTTCTCTCATTGGGACCTGGATTTAGCATTGTACAACCTTATTGAACCTATTTTAAAACCATTAGTGAATATAAAGTAGCTGTCATATAAGATTAACATTCTCATTGCTATTACTTATGCTTGGCAAGTCTGTGGTAGATAAGCTCTTCTTCTCCATTAGAGAGGAGGGGCTTATTCTCAGGACACCATTTGCTTACTATATCATATATGTCATGATCTTATACACTTTACCGATCCCTAGTTTAAAAATATTTGATCATGTGATAGATGGAGGGGGCCAAGTTGTGTGAAAAAGGTCATTTTGGAGGCATACATATCTTGCCTATGTATGTTGAGTATTAGCTATCATTTAGCCTTGTTGCTTACATACCATATGGTCTACAGATGGTCTCTATCTGTCAGGTTATTACAAATGTCTAAGGCCTGGTACACACAGTTCATTTTCATACCTATCTTACATACTGAAAGACTGCCAATCAATTATTTGATTGGTGGTAGTTTGACGGTCAGGGAAAAAATGTTGCAGCCACAATTTTGGCTTGACAAACGGCACATGGGACACTGCACAGTAAAACAAGATTTTGTGACATGTCAGATCATGTCTAACTTTAACTGAAGTATGATTGAGATCTGTTGTTCCAGCTGAAAATATCCACTGATATTTCCATCTGATTGACCTAAATATTGTACCAGTTGGTCAAAATATTGGCCTGTGTTTACTGTTTTTTGTTTTTTTTTTTTCCATACCAGCACTGATTTTTTTTCAGTATATTTTTTCTTGCCCTTATCTTGCCTCTATATTCCTCACCTTCATTCTCCTACCATTTAATACTGTAGATCAGTTGAATGCATTGGCTCTCATCATTTTGATCTGTTTCTTTGCAACAAATCAGGTTCTGCTTGTTTCTTTCATTTTTTGTGCTATTTCTTTTTTAATAAGATGGCAATGAATGGGTTAGTGTAACATCCCCCCCTGCACATTACAGCTGCCTGCGGTCACTTGCTGGGGTTGCCATGGGAATGAGCCCAAGACTGGAAAAAAGGAGCAGATTAAGAAGGACCAGAGCACTTTGCCTTCCGTTGGAAGAGGGGGGACAATTGCAGCCTGAGGATGTTGTGCCGGTAATTGTATTTAACAGAATTAACCCCTCCTCTTCAGAAAGTTGATGGTTTTCCAAATGACAAGCATTAACGTATAAATTTCTCCCGTTATCCATGCTGCATTTCACCTATATATACCCTCATGACAATTTAATGGCATTGCACATTAGCTGATTATACATGCTTGGGTAGTGCCTCAAGATTTTTCTAAGTAAGTTGGAAATTTGCAACAAAAAAAAAGTAAGAATGTTGCAAAATAAATCAAATAACCAAAAACTATAATGTAATCTGCAAAGTAAATATTTTAAAATAAAATGTGTTAACTATTTAGCTTAATGAAGTGAAGTTTCTACAGATTATTAAATTCTAAAGTGCTATTAAGGAAAACTGCACACAAATTATTATAATTTGTCACTCAGACTGTAGGAGAGAGCTGAATGCCTCCAATAGATAAAGTGGGTTTGCTGGAGACTATTGACTTATAATTTCATAAATAGATGCTGCAATTCTAAAGGCTGTATGAGTAACTGATTTGGCAGATAAAAAAGGAAATATTGCAAAAATATGAATGCAAACCATTGGCTGGCTTGGCATTAAACATCATTAAACAGTGTTTACATAAAAGCAGAAGTTATCTGTTTTGGCAGAAATGATCAATTATTCGTGCATATGGTCACAATGAAAGTGCAACCACAATGAAAGGCATCATTTTTTTTTTTTGGTTTCTGGTTCCCGTTTTTTTCTGACCTCCACCCAGAGCTTTCTCTCTTTGCTTCTGTCACTTAGCTCCACCCAGAGCTTTCTCTCTTTGCTTCTGTCACTTAGCTCCACCCAGAGCAGTGACAGAAGCAAAGATATACCAAAATAACCATCTCCATTTTCCTAATCCCAGTGGCCCTATCTTTATATATCTCAAAGACCAGTTGTAGCTACTGGTAACATAATATTACATATCTGTTAAGAGCAACACATTTTATTACCACTGGATATTGCACCTGCCAATAGGTTACAAAGGCGGTTTTTTATTTTGGAAATAAACTGTAACTGTAAATTAAAAATAAGAAAATGCTTTCCCAATAGGATTAAATAATGTAGGGAAAATGGAGATGAAATATATAGGATCCCAGACACATGCAATAATTGTGTAAATGATATGTGTTGTACAGTAAAACTCCAACAAAAGAGGACCTGGGGGTAATGTTAATCTAAGGAAAAAGTTAAATGAATTTATGTTTGTAGAACATTAACTAAATAGGCGTCAACTCAGGTAAAATAAAATTAAGGAATGTAAATTGAGGTATAACCGCAAGTATCCATGAGCTGAACAAGCAAAACCATGTAAGCTGTAAATTTCCCCTGGAAAATCACTTTGCACATCAATTGAAATTCATATTCTCCATTGATTTTAAAGTATTGTGTTGATCTATTGACTGAATCTGCTCTTGTTTAAGTAATGGACTGATCTATACCTGTAACAGCCAGTGTGAAAGTTAATGGCCATTTTCTAAATTTGCAGTTGCCACTTTAAAATCAAGCATCAAAAAAGGTTATCAGGTCAGCCAGATGATTTAATGTCTACCATATATTTTAGTGCATGTGTTCATTAGATTTTAAGATGAAATATGCTAAAGATGAGCAATGCTGGGTGGCGCATTTAGATCAGTTCTGGTATACACAATAATACTGCACAGTGGGGATTTGTTTTTTTCAAACCTTTTTAACCAATTTCTTTCCTAATGATTTTACTTAACCAAAATATTTTTAAGGAAAATTGTGGGATGGGATTAAACCTGAATGGAGTTGGAACCAGTGCACCCTTTATAGTTAGGTGTACTTGATATACAGTATTTTTCTATTCGAAATACTGCATCCCTTTCTAGCCAACTGTCCCCCTAATAATAAGAGTTGCACTGTGCCAATTCTGTCATGCAGGCTAGGTTCATAAGACGAAAATCCCACAAATCAATGTCTATGTGAATTAATAGCCACAGGTGTTTGCTAATTAGAATAAATTACGGTAAGCATTTTTCAAACCTACTGATCTGCAGCAGTGTGAGGCCCAGCTTGTTATTATGTGACAATATTGTAATTAGAAATAACATCTACTACTACATAAAACCTGATTATTATAATTATTAGCAGCAAGTAGGACTGTACAATAAGGGACCTACTGTAAATGCATATAGTACCAGTCTGCACAAACAGATGAGCTTACATCACAGAAGGAATGTATTTTCTGTATTTAAGGGCTTGTTCACACTAAGTCCGTTTTTGGTGTGTTTATCTGAATGGACCTTTTTAAAAACTCAAGGACACAAAATTCTATAGTACCATTAACATTATTGCGTTACATTTGTCTCTGTTTGCATTGAGGTCCGTTCTGTTTTAAAAATGCACTACATGCAGCATTCCTGTCTGTTTTTAGCATGTGTTTTCTATATAAATTTATGTGTAATGTGGGAACATGTTACTGCTATTTATGTTCACCTACTGGTATCTAATAGCAACCTTAACTATAATAATATGGTGTAGCCACAGGCATTCCTGTTTTATGTAGTAGGTTCCTTTTTTGAAGGCTTCATGGCCTTCAACACCAACGATGCCTGGATGTAAAAAATGAGACTTAACCTGTAGGCTAATCCATCAAAAACTATTAGGAAGACTTACTGATTTCTGTCCAAAATCTATGCTAACCTGCTTATGGCGATGTAGTAAGTAATTATCATGGGTTTGTATTTATTAATTTATATTTCTTTAGCTCCACTTGGGTATGCAACAGTTTAAGTCGCCATCTGCGGTACATGTCGTGGAACTTTTTTTTTTTTTTACAAATTTAACCAAGCCTTAAACTGGGTACACACAGTAGCCAGTATCAGGGCTTTATCTTTACTTTACCTTCATTTCCGAACGATCGCGGCCGCCGAACTCTCGTTTGGGAATGACCGAAAATTTCCATCGGCTGCGCTAGACTCCCTATAGAAGAGTCTAGCACTGCCGATGGAAACACACAGTCCCAAGCGTTCTCCCTATGATGTTCATAGGGAGAACACTTGGGACTGTGTGTATGCAGATCGTTGAAAGATGACAGACAGGATCTTGCAGATATTGTCTGTCATCTTTCAGTGATCTTTACTGTGTGTACCCAGCTTAAAACAAACACAAAAGGATAGTATAAGGTGCAAATCCTGTCCTTTCCAGACTAACTGCCGGAGTAAGTAGTTATAGCTTATATTGCATTGTGCTATTAATCTGTTAAATGTATCTATAAAGTAATTATTTCAATTTAATTAAATAAGGTATAGAATGAAAAGGATCATTTTCATTTAGTAATTTAAGTAGAATGTAAATGTGGATTAGTTCATTCTACACTGCTTGGAGCTTTGGTTTTCTACTCGGCCAAGAAAATTGTTGCTGTCCGGGACCTGTTTACATCATAAACCTTGTTTTGCTAATCTGCAGTACAGAACTCTAGTGAGGGGTTTTAATTAAAAAAAATTTGGAGAATATTGTATTGAAATTCACTGATTGTAATTAAGTATTACCCAGGATAAAATTATAAAATTAGTAAATAAAACATAATTGCTTTGGTAGACTGAGCTAATGGGTTCTTAGTTTCTATAAGCAAGAAAGCTTTTAGGGATAAAAAGATCTTTGGCATTGTGGTGTGCCAGGAATCTTATGCAGGCAATTCATTTATTTCTCTTGTCTGTTATTTAAACTTTTGGCTTCCTAATAACGACTCTGTGTGTTTAAATGCAGCAAAGGATGCTGTGATAGGGAGGAATTGGAGGAGGGGCTGCAATATGCAAAGCCAGAGCCAGAAGATGCACAGAGAGAAGGTCTGTACAGATAGGAGGTAAAGTAAGGAATGATATACAAGGGAAGGAAGACAGGAAAGCAGAAGATAAGAGGCTTTTTTTTCTTATTACATTTTTTTCCTGTTATAAGATTACAATGCTTTGCCAGCTGTGTGTGTCTATTCCTAGTTTTGAGCTTTGAGGTATAAGCATTGGATGTAAATTAGTAAGAACAAATTGATTTTATTATCAAATATTGAAGAAATAGAAAAGGTACAAGACACAAGTTAGAAGGAGCACATTATATTAAGATCATGGAGAGAGAAGAACTGTCGGAGACACAGAAAGAACTGATCCGAGACAGCTGGCAAGCAGTGAGCCAAGACCAGTTGCACCATGGCATGGTATTATTTACCAGGTGAGATATTGACACTGTATGGTTACCTTACAGTTTAACAGGTATTATACTGTGTATGAGGTAGGAATAGAGAAGATTAATAAACTAGGGACCAGTGATAATCTGATATTTTATTCATCCTCCAGACTAGAAAGAATATAAACATTGCAGACAAATCTGTTTACTTTATAATTTGCTTGGTAAGAAATGTTATGGATGGTTTTAAGAAAGCAGTCGGACTTTCAATCCACTGTAGAAAGGAAAATTATATTCTATTGTGACAGACTGAAGAAAAATATGACACAAAGAAAGACGGGACACCAATTACAAAAGCTAGTGTAGAGCTTGCTGGCTGTAACTGTACAGAAACTTTGTTTTATTTCTGATTCCTTTATCTGAAAATTTGTGGTGTACTATCTTCTTGACTCTCTCTGCATAAACTCTGATACAAGTTCTCAATGCAAGTTGCAATGGATTGGATTGGAGTTCTGTTTTATGTCCGATAACTTGTAATTACAATATTATACAGTGTTTTAAAGTCCCCAAATACAAATTTATGGATCTGGATTGTTAATATATTTGGGTATATATTGATTGGTATGCATTGTTTATGTAGGATAGAATAAATTGGTATGAGGCAGATGTGTGTGCTTTATCATTAGCTAGGTACATATGTGTGATTGCACAGGACAAACAGCTGTTATGGTCCACAATTCCTTCATGTATGGGTGGTCTGTCAGGCATTGTTGATGACATGACCCAGCCAAGGAATGAATTGTCACCTGGAATGGATGTTCCTCGTACAGTCAGGTTGTCGCTTAAGAAATCGCACATCTGTACCCTGCTTTAAACGTGATTGCAAAAGTTAATAGACACTACAATAAGATTCACAATTTATTTGTAGGCACATAAAAGATAGATATCAGAGACATAACCAAGGTTGCGTCCCGCGGGGTGAGGGTGGAAAACTTCTTACTCTTCGTACCATAACCACCCCACACTAATGTAATTAACCAGAAAGGGGGAACTCATGATAGTTTTGCTGGGGTGATTTCTAGTTACTGCCACAGAATGTATAAACTATAAGAGAAAAAGCACTTAATTACATGCTACTGTCATCTAAATAGAAGGAAAGAAAAAGGGGAAAAAATGATCTAGCAATAATTTGTCACTGTGCATTTCTTTGCTCGGACATATTAACATAGGGCCAATGGTAAAAGGGAAGAGAAAGTGACAGGTTATTTTATTGATGGTAAATATGAATGCTATTTTGCTTTTTGGCCTACAGTTTACGCAACTGCATTTCTTTACATGTTGAAAACAGAACAGTGTACACTGGATCAACAGATAGACAGATGCTTGTGAGATCTATTCAATGAATATGCAAGAATAAAGACTGAGCCAAAATGAATGTCTTTACAAATAATTATTTTTAATTACAGTACGGAATAGGTACTTACATAGGAGATGCTGCATTGGAAAAGGAGATTTCTATCTGCTTAATAAAAATGTGTGTGTATGTAGTTTTGAATTTTGTATTTTAATAGAAAATATTTACCCATATATGCCTTTTGAAATCTACATCATCAGTATGAATGTTTTAGATTAAAAAAAAAACTACTGGTAGCCATTTTTGCCAGCTGTGAGGTGTAAAGGTTTCTCGAAACCAATCCAAATTCCACTGAATGCCAATGTGGTCTAATATATGCAATATGTTGCAAACACATGTAACAACAGTATCCAAAATTATTTATCCAAAATGCTGATACTTTGACTGATGAAACAGGCAAATATAAGGAAAACAACACGGGGTCCAACTGTAGACATTAAAAAAACTATATTTTTACCCAAAGAAAAAAATCTACACTGTCCTACATGGGTTGTAATGTTACAAAAACTTTTTGGCAAAATGCATGCATTGCCCAGTCTTTCAAGGTAAAGTCCAAAAAATAACTGCATACCTAAGATGTCTCTGTACTTTTATGCTTTGTAACAGAGACAATGCTTTGCTTGTTCCAGACAGTTTGTTTTTTGATTACACTGGATCCATGGGGAGCTTTTGTTGACTACCAGTGAGTGTTTCATGCTTCACTTCCAGAATGTCAGTTTGATTTATCGCTGAAGCCCTGTATGCTGGAAGCTGTAATGTCTGTTTACCACATCTTATTAGATTTCTACAGCAAGAGTGTTGTTTTTAGAATGTTAGCATATCAGCAGGAGATATAGAGAATAATGTACCCCCTTTTTGTAAAATATAAAGATATTATATGTCACGGGTTACAAGTAAGGCAATAATCCACTTGTACTCACAGTTCAATAACAATAATAAAGAATAGATCAAATAGAATACAAAATTCTCCTGTAGATTTGCTTCCCCATCAGAGTAGTAAATAAAATGACAGTTGTCTAATATATTGCCTTTAAAGGCAATTGAATCTAAGATTGTTTGCATTATTTATATGTTTAACAATCTCTCTCCTCTATAGGTTGTTTGAGTTGGAACCAGATTTGGTTTTACTCTTTCAGTACAATTCGACTCATTTTACTGAAGCGCAAGAGTGTTTGAGTTCAACAGAATTTATGGAGCATATCCGGAAGGTAAGAATTACAGTCTTTGTCACTCTCTTTGTGCTGTAACATATGATATAAAAGGGATAATGCTAATGCATCCATTACAGTGTAATATATAAGGGATAATGCGCCCCTTACCGTGTAATATAAGGATATTATGCCACCGAGGAGATCCCTGACCATATAGAAGCACGAGGCCATAGGCTGAGTGCTTTTATACAGGACAGGGAACTCCGAGGTGAGTCACTTAGTGACATAACTGAGTGATTTTTATAAGGATATATACCACTGCAGCTCCCATTATAAAATATCACACTTATGTATTATAAGGATATAAAGTCAACTCGGAGTTCCCTGCCCTTTATATAAGAACTCGGCCTGCGACCTCGTGTTATTATATGGTCAGGGAACTCCTCTGTGACTTTATATAAGGGATAAAGCTCCCCCTACAGTGTAATATAAGGATATTACACCACCGAGGAGTTCCCTGACCATATAGAAGCACGAGGCCGTAGGTCGAGTGCTTTTATACAGGACAGGGAACTCTGAGGTGGCGTAATGTCCTTATATTATATTGTGAAGGGGCGCATTATTTCTTGTGATACATAAGTATCGGATTCGTTCACCCCATTTGCATTTTCAATTCTAGCCTTGTCCCTATTTCCACCTTAAAGGGACTGTCCACCCCTTTTGAAAAATTAATATATGGTAGATTAGCCCCCAAAACCTAGAGATCGTTTAAGTCTAAAGCTGTAAATCGGCTCCCACACAGAGCTATTATACTTACATGCTCCTCCTCGCTCCACCGCCGCAGCTCTGCACTTCCAGGTAAGGCAGTCAGTGTCGGCCGTGACTGTGACGTCACGGCCAATCACTGACTGCCATTCCCGGAGCAGTCTCCACTGTGGCTGCTCGGGAACATAAAAAGAACAGAGCAGCCACAGTGGAGACTGGGAGAAGAACCCGGAAGCGGCCGAGGAGCATGTAAGTATAATATCTCTGTGGGGGAGCCGAATTACAGCTTTAGACTTAAAGGATCTCTAGGTTTTGGGGGCTAATCTACCATATATAAATTTTTCAAAAGAGGGGTGGACAGTCCCTTTAAATCCCCAAGCTACCTTCTGTAACTTAAACCCAGTAGAAAGGAACATCCCAGCCCAGCATCTATGCGGTTAAACAAATCTTTGTGGAGGAGGAGAGAGACATTGGTTATGAAGTGACAGGAAGCAGCTCCAGCAGGTTCTGTTAGTGAAGTTAAACACTGCAAAAAATGCCGAGTCATTGTCCAGGCACTGGAATGGATGGAGTAGTGGGATATAAGAAATATAAGAAATGAGTCACTTAGTGACATAGCTGAGTAATTTTTAGAAGGATATATACCACTGCTGCTCCCATTATAAAATATAACACTTATGTATTATATCCTTATATTACACTGTAATGGGGCATATTATTTCTTATAATACATAAGGTTTAATTATTTGAAATAAAAAATGGTGTTTTGGGCCATTTTTTATTTAAAACAATTACATTTAATTCTGTCTTCGTTTTCTTTCACAGAGTTTAACTGCTGGGTCCGTAGCTCCTGCCTGGGAGACCCAGATGTCTTATCTATGACTCATAAATAAGACATCCGGGCCTCCTAGGCAGCAGTTAACAGACTCGCTTCAGACCCAGCAGTTAAAGTAGAACTAAACCCAGTTTTTTATACTCCAGAATCTAAAAACACCAATAAGCTATAAAATACCTCTTCAGTAAATTGTACTAAAGTAAATGTAAACCTGTTAAGAACTGGATGAAGTATCTGTGCAGTGTAGGACCACACCTCCTGACCTCAGTCACATGCTTCCTTGCTTTATCTGTCCTGTAAAATGATTGGCTAAAGATTATTAATGGGTGTGACCAACTGTAGCAAGTTTCTGCCATAGCTAAGGACTAAGCATGTGCAGAACATAATGGTCATTGACCAACCTGTGTGATACTAGAATGCTGTGAAGTAAAGCACAAACCATATGTTATTTAGGTAAATTTCCCAGTTATTTAGGTAAATTTCCCAGGAGTTCTGCCTTCTGGTTCAGTGTTGTTCTGTTGCTTTAGTTGTCCTTTAAAGTCTATAAAAGAAATTAAAGTCAAAATAAATCACTCCGGACACCGGGCAGGGGAAAGTAATGCAGTGGCTGGTTGAAGAAATACAACTGTTGAGGGCTGTGCCGTGTTATACTTTTTATATGGAAGTAACTAAAATCCTTTATTGTTAATGGTGACATGACTTTAAATGGGGAGCTGCAGTGGTATATATTCTTATCAAAACCTTTTAACTACTTAGCTAAGAGGTTTTTATAAGGATATATTCCATTGCACCTCCCCATTGAAAGTCCATTATGTATTATAATAGATTAACTATTTTCTTCAAAATAAAAAAATTCCAAACCTAGTATATCTGTTGTATTCAATTAGATCAACTGGACTTGAAGTTTAATTTTTGAAGATGTTTCGCTAGTCATCCGACTGGCTTTCTCAATTCAGAATGACTTGTACAAGAATCTGTGGCAATTATGTACCCTGGAAAATCCCAATTAGCATATCACAGCCAAGTGTTAAGGGCGTGATTGGATAGTGGCTAAGAGGTGTTATAGGAACGCCCAGAGTAAGGTGTCAAAACAGCATTGTACATGGCAGACAGTTGGTGTCGAACCCCCCCACCTCTCTTTAGGCTTGGTTTCTTTATTTTCACATAAATGGCCTCCTTAACACCTCTCTTGAACCAGTCACATTCCTTTGCCAATATGTTAACATTACAATCTTCAAAGGTATGTCCTTTCTCCTTAAGATGCAGGTACACGGCTGAGTCCTGACCTGAGGAATTGGCTCTTCTGTGCTGGGCCATACGTTGATGCAGTTGCTGTTTGGTCTCCCCCACATACAAATCAGAGCATTCTTCACTGCACTGCGTATATGATGTCGCTTTTCTTGTGTTTCGCTATTGGGTCTTTCGGATGTACCAATTGCTGCCTCTGTGTTGTTCGGTTTAAAGCAGACAGGGATACGGTGTTTTTTGAAAATTCTTCTTAATTTCTCGGAGACCCCTGCTACATATGGAATGACCATGTTCTTTCTCCTGTCTTGCTTTTCTCCTTGACTATTGGTATTCATGTTCTTTTTTTGACACCTTACTCTGGGCGTTCCTATAACACCTCTTAGCCACTATCCAATCACGCCCTTAACACTTGGCTGTGATATGCTAATTGGGATTTTCCAGGGTACATAATTGCCACAGATTCTTATAAAAGTCATTCTGAATTGAGAAAGCCAGTCGGATGACTAGCGAAACGTCTTCAAGAACTAAACTTCAAGTCCGGTTGATCTAATTGAATACAACAGATATACCATGACCTGGATGAATGAGAACCTTCACAAGCATATTCCAAACCTAGTGTTTGGAAAAGCTCTGAATTGTGGGCAGGATGTCTTCTCTAATGAGGCAGAGTGGGATATTAGCCTCAGGCAGCACCTCTGGAGTAAAGTGAAAGGTGGTTGAGAAAACTGCCCCTTTAAAAAAAAAAAATTGCATGTGGGGGGGGGGGCACCATTCAAGTAACCCCTTGCCTGTCTTCTCCCAAAACTGATGTGACGATCACTGGTAATTTTCCCCTGTAGTGCTGGGAGCCTGTTAACAGAGCCACAGGCTCCGGGCACTACAGCGACAGCGGTAAGGGAGTCCCCTTGACGTCAAAGTTTCATAAAATTATGAAAACTGTCCTTTTCCAAGCTGCACAAAAACTTATAGTTATCTGTGTGGGGGCCATTTCTATTACAATTCTCTTCTTCTTCTTTACTTTCCCCACCGGTTTCTCTTTCCCAGTTATTCAACTGTTCCTTTGACTGTTAACCACCGGCTTCCCAGTTATCCATTTTCTATCATCATACATATCAATGGTATTCTCTATCTCTCTCTATTTTCCTACCTGTACCCCCACCCCCTTGTAAAGTTTGAATTTACCAATTATATGGCCATGGCCACAACCAGAAGCCCCGCTCACAACCAGAAGCTCACCTCACCACGGCAGTGCGCTATGCGTGGTGCCTAATACAGCTGGAAAGTGCTTTTTTTTTTCCTTTTTTTTTTTACAAAGTTTGACTCAGGTAGCAAAAACCCTAGAAATGCCCCTGAATGTGGGTCCAGTGATGTAAGTGACCTTACTGTGTGGAACTGACATCTTTTACAAATATGCCCTCAGGTGATGTTCATGTATTACCAATAGTGGCTCAGTGTTTAGCACTGATGCCTTGCAGCGCTGAAGTCCTGAGTTCAAATCCACCCTTGTACACATCTGCAAGGAGTTTGTATGTTCTCCCTGTGCTTGCGTGGGTTTTGTCCGGCACACTGGTTTCCCCAACAATCATAAAGACATACTGATAGGATGTATGTGTTAAATAAATGTGTTTGATTGTAATCTCTTTGGGACAGGGCATAATGTGAATGTATACATGTAATTGTAAAGTGAAAGCTGGCCCTATATAAATCCACAATAATAACTAGAAATGGAAAGTTTAAGTATAAACTTTTAATTTGGCTTGAAAGACCGCATTTTGGAAGGGAATTTGTGTGTTTGTGCTGCAGATTTGAAAACTCAATAATGGCAATGGAGAGAACATTGTTGTTTTTTACTTACCCTTTAAATAAGTCACATGCATTAAAGGTAGGTCAGTTGGTGTGTGTGTGTATTCATATCAGGTTGGGGGATAAAATACTAACTTTTTTGATGATTGGTCAAAATTAGAGATGTCCGAACTTCGAAAAATCCGGTCCGCGCTAGGATCCGTGGATTTTCGAAAAAATCCGTAAATTCGAAAATCTGCGAGCGGACCCGTTAAAACGTATTAAAATGAAAGTTCGGCAAAATCTGCATTAAAAGTGGTCTAAATAGCCTTGGTAACGTACACTTAATCACTCAGGGACCTGGGTAATGACCTTAAGAACACGTATCCATGCCTACAATACCTAAAAATTACAGTCCGCTAGCGTGAATTTTTAAAAATGGTATTTTTGAAAATACGAGGATTTCCGTAAAAACGAGGATTTTCGTAAAACCGAGGATTTTCGTAAAAACTAGGAACCGGAACCTTCTGCCTGCACAATGGCGAGTTCTGTAAGGCAGATGTATGCCACACAGTACCTCCTGGCAAGGGGGTATGATGATTTCCCCCCTGGCACCTATCATGTGCGGCGCCGAAAGCGCAGGATTATGGAGGGGCTCCAGCGCCGGCTCCTGCGCCGCTTCGGCTACCAGACCACTGTCTCTACCCTCCAGAGACAGTAGTCTGATCTGAAGAGGCAGAGGCCTCATTATGTTCAAGCCATGCGGCAACTGATGGAAGGCAAGTATACTTTTTATTATATTACTGTATTGTAATAAGTAGTAAAATATTTTAATTCACTTCTGACAAAAACATATTTATTGTATATACCTTACCATTAATGCCATTACAAGCACCACATTGGCCACATTCCCCTATATAGTAGTTTGCACACAACAAGGGAAAGAAGACGATGGGGGTACTGGGTTACATAATGTCCACTGCGGTTTGCCACCATTTTTGTGGGGCCAGGCAGGCTTGGCCCCACTGGACATACCCCTCACCCCATTGGCTTCTCTCCCTCAGAGTATGCTTTGTGCAAGGGAAAGCGGGTGAACGGGTAGGAACAGCACCATTGAGTTACAGCAGGCCCACTGCAGTTTGCCACCATTGTTGAAGAGTCAGGCAGGCTTGGCCCCACTGGACATACCCCTCACCCCACTGGCTTCTCTCCCTCAGAGTATGCTTCGTGCAAGGGAAAGCGGGTGAACGGGTAAGGCTTTGTAGGAACCACACCATTGAGTTACAGCAGGCCCACTGCAGTTTGCCACCATTGTTGAAGAGTCAGGCAGGCTTGGCCCCACTGGACATACCCCTCACCCTATTGGCTTCTCTCCCTCAGAGTATGCTTCGTGCAAGGGAAAGCGGGTGAACGGGTAAGGCTTTGTAGGAACAGCACCATTGAGTTACAGCAGGCCCACACTTTGTAATATGGAGTACTGCTCTAGTGCCTGGCAGGATTGACCCAAAGCTGAAAACATTAGCCACAGAGTAGCTGTTGCGGCTGTATGAGATGGTCAGAGTAGGTGACACCAGAAAGGTGCCTCGTGGAGAGAGAAGGAAGAACAAAGTACTGCTCTCAGGCCAAGTAGGATCGACCCAATCTTAGAAAAATTAGCCACAGAGTAGCTGTTGTTGCAGAGCATTTGTTATTTCACAACTTGAATGCAGTAGAGCAAGGTAGGACCGTATATGGCCCTGCCAATAAGAATAATTTGCCATTTGCCAGCTAAGCTGGCATCAGCTAAGCCTCTAGGCGGAAAATGAGGCAGAAGGAGCAGTACGGGTGGCCAGGGGCAGGAGGCCTTCAGTCATGGGCATCAGCATCAGCAATAGGGGTGCTGTACTGAGATGTGATCCACGCCTCATTCATCTTGATGAATGTAAGGCGGTCCACATTCTCAGTGGAGAGACGGGTCCTCCTTTCCGTTACAACAAGGTTAGTCCTTAAAAGGACTGTTGGGTCTCAAGATGTGTGAATACAGGGGTGGTTAACAACTAGTGCTAAACCAATATACTGAAATCCACACACAGAAAGCTCAAAAAAAGCTCAAAAAGCACAAAAAACTCTCTCCAACTCCTACCTTGTCAGGTCTCCACTAAACACACTCCAACACACTGACAAAATGGCGCCTGTGTCCACGAACCGGCCATCTCTAGTCAAAATGTGTTTTTTTTTTACTATATTTACCCTTTAAATATGGCTGAATTTTTACTGGAAGATTGGGCCAGTAGGTTTGTGTACCTGGATCAGGTTGGAAGTTAAAAAAAACAGACTTTTGATTATTGACCAAAATTAGTTTTTTTGACTTTAGTTACCCTTTACGATGGCTGCCATAGTAATGGATAACTAGATCAAGATCATAGATGTGTAATTTTTTTTGGATGATTGGTCAAAATTTGTTTTTTTGACTTTAGTTACCTTTTAAGTATGGCTGCATGAAGGGGTAGGTCAGTAGGTGTGTTTACCTAAAAAAACACACTTTTAATTATTGATCAAAATTTGCTTTTTTGACTTTAGTTATCCTTTAAGTATGGCTGCCACAGTAATGGATAAGTAGATCAGTCGGTGTGTGTACCTGAGTCTGGTTGAGGGGTATGTTTTTTTTATGTTTACAACCATAAAACTATCTTTTATTGAAGAAAAATCTAAATTAGTTTTTTTGACTTTAGTTACCCTTAAAGTATGGCTGCCACTGTAATGGATAAGTAGATCAGTAGGTGTGCGTACCTGGGTTTGGTTGAGGGGGTATGTCTTTTTTGTATTTACAACCATAAAACTAACTATCTTTTATTGAGGATAAATCTAAATTAGTTTTTTTTTTAACTTTAGTTACCCTTTAAATATGTCTTCCATGGGAGTGGAAAGGTAGGTCAGTAGGTGGGTATACCTGTGTCTGTGTGGGGGGTTGGGGGTATCACCATTTGTATTTTTCTCCATCAAACAAACTGTTTTGAAATATTCACATTTGAGGATTGTTACCATTATAATCTATAGGAAAAAATGTCCGGAAATTCGCAGATAATGCCGTAATGCTTCCGCGGATTCCTTAGCTAGAAGATAGAACCTCCTATATGCCCTGCACGTCTGTACCGAATTTCATGTCTCTAGCTCAAAAACTGTGGGAGGAGATACAGTCCAAAAAAGCGGAAGAAGAAAACGGAAGAAGAAGAAATAGAAAGAACAGTAATTTGGCTTTTTCAAGCCAAATTAATAATAACTAATGCAGAATTGCCAAGGCTTTCTTTTCAATTGGGATGGATGTCTGTTTTACATTAACCCTCCAGCTACACACAAATGAGGTTTTATTTATGTTTAGGTCCCACTTAGGGATAATTTCTTATTGTATCTCTTGATGGCTGATAAAATCAACTATTCTTGATAAAAGATATGTTTAAGTGAATATATTTAGTGACTTAAACACCTGGCATATTATTTTTTGTAAGTTCATTTGCAATTTACCGGAGTACACATTTAAATTTTTTCCTAACATCCATCAGGACCAACTTTAAGATACCATTAAACAGGTTGATGAACAACCATTGAACAACTTGATGAAAGTGTCATAAAAGATAACCTAAACGACATAGACCGCATACAGGATTTATACTCCAATTTCTTTAATCAGCACATAGGTTAGCGTACTACGTTTCGGGGATCCCAATCCCCTTCATCAGGTACAAATAATGGCTCTCACATGCTGACCCAATTTTCAAACATTAAATAACCTCCCCACAGGAACTGACATCACCATCATTGACCCATCCCCACAATCTAGATTAACCCCTACTACCCTGTTAATACAATATATCATAAGTACATAGGAAAGACAGATATGGCTTAAATGCAATTCTATTTCAAATAATGGTAAAGATCGTAGTCCTTATTTAACCCATGTGGGTATAGGCTCCTAAGTTTGTGGACCCACCAAACTTCACGCTTTTTTAGAAGTAGACTTCGATCCCCTCCCCTACTCAGATTCAACACCACCTCCAGCACCCTAAATTTAAGGTCACTGTCATTGTGACCCGCCTCTGTGTAATGTTTTGGCTCAGGTAACTTAGTGTCCTTTTTTTGGATGCTGGAGCGGTGCGGGACTTTATCATCTAAGTGGTTTCCACAACGTACAACAGTCCGCAGTGGCACCACAAAACATACACTGTGTATGACGACTCACAAGTACAGAATTCCCTATTCCGGTATTCTTTCCCTGTGGAGGGATGTTTAAAAACTGGTCCCTTTTCTACAAATTTGCATTGAGTACAATGTAGACAGGGATACATTCCTGGCTACCAAGGAATGTCACCCTGTCCGAGACCTCCCGATTAAAGCAAGATTTCACTAAACCATTACCCACTGTATAACCCTTACGATAAGTGGTGTGTTTCTAAATTCTTCAATTTCAGGATATACCTGTGCTAACATATGCCAATTTTTTCATACCTACCACCTTACTGATCATGTTACTACCCTTTGCAAACTCCATAATCAGGGGTATCCTTTTATGTTGTACCTTACGTTTTCTATTAGTTTTCAACCCTTTTTGAATTGCCACATCTAATACTTCCTTGGGATATTCTCTCATGAGAAACGTGTTATATATCTGACCCAGTTGTCTGTCCCTAGTCTCTGGATCACTCACAATCCTATTGACTCTTTTAAACTGGCTCACTGGTATGGATTTCTTGACATAGGGAGGATGAAAGCTCCCATATGCCAAGATCTGATTTCGATCGGTGGGTTTGGTATACACCTCTGTTTCAAACCCACCGATCAAAATTAAAATATAGTTGCTATTATACCTTTAGTAAACTATTGTTATGAGTGGTCATTTATGTGTACACTGATGTTATTGGTTTGCTAATTCAAACTTTTAATTATGTCTTTCAGTGTTAGGGTTGTCTTGTTCATTTTTCCATATAATAGATATCCTGATCACACACACACGCCATCATGATTCCCAAAGCAAATGATTTTTTTTTTTTTTTTTAACTCCACTACATACTATAAAAGAATCTGATAGTTGATGCTGCCTTTCTTCCTTTTCCCATGATCCATTGTTGTTATGCCAGCACTATGATGGGAAAATGCTACCAGCAGCAAAGGAATATAGGAGAAGTGAAGGAGCAGCCACAATCACATGCAGTTTTAAGTAAGTAAACTTTATGAAAGTTAAAATTATAGTGATTCTGGTCTCATTAACTTAATTTATCATAATTTAGATGAGATGGAAAGAGGCAAATAAGTAAAACATTATGTGAAAAGGTGTTTTTAACATCTCACTGAAAAATATTCATTCTGAACTGTACGTGGAAAATTGCTAAAAGTGCAATATTTTCTTTAGATTACCCTGGTAGTTTAATACAGAGGAAGCATAATAAATTTATAAAAAGATAAATAAAAGATAACAATCGCTATTTTAAATTAACATCGTAAGATGATTATAACAAACATTATTTTATATTTGGATTATAAAATAATGCTAAAGGTTGGTACACCCAACCGACCCGCTATGCACGATTTGTATGAACGGCCTATTTCGGGTAATAACCATGCCGTGTGTGGGCACTTTATCTTCTAAAACAGCTGCTCGCTCGGAGATCCGACGGTTGGTCGGGCTACAATCCTCGATTGAACGACCGTTTCGGTGAGAAAGTGCCCATACAAGGCACGATTATCGGGCAAAATGATCACGTGTGTATGAACCTTAACACTCCATACAATGTGCGATTACTACGGCTTGTGGTGGTGGTTGTCAATCTCTTCCTATTTTTGATACTCCAGTGTTGCCATTTTCAATTGTAGAACATCCATTTTTCAAAACACGCCCCTGTTTTTTTTTTTTTTGCAATTTGCAAATTTCAGCATAAATATAGGGGCATATTTATAAAAGAGCGAAAAGTAGCGAAATGTTTTCGCATTCGCTTTTCGCATGGGTTTTCGCCAAAAAGACAGTTAACGCTATTTATAAAGGTAGCGTTAACGAATGGCGAAACCGTTTCCGCGAGCTATCGCTAAACCCTTTTCGCCTTACTTTGCAATGGTAATTTTAGCGAAAAGGGAGCGAAAAGGCATAACGCGATTTATAAAAGAGCGAAAGGTGGTTTTTGCGTTAAAAAGAGCGAAAGATTAGCGCGACCCTGAAGGTGGTGAAAATATGCCTTGAAAAAGCGAACGCGCATTAGAAGGGCGATCGCGCATTAGAATGAAATATGCCTTGGAAAAGCGACATTAGAAAGGCGAACGCGCATTAGAAAGGCGACCGTGCATTATAATGGAATATGCCTTGGAAAAGCGAACGCACATTAGAAAGGCGACCGCGCATTATAATGGAATATGCCTTGGAAAAGCGATCGCGCATTAGAAAGGCGAATGTGCAGTGCAAAAGAAAATTGTATTCCAATTGAGAAATTCTAAGAAGATTGACTAAATAAGACATGGCTGACTTCTTGGTAAATGTGAGGTGGCCATTTTGAACTCGGCATCATTTTCTAGTGGGCTTTTCTGGTTTTGAATGGTTTTCGCAATGCAGTCTTCTTAGATGCGTTAAGTGTTCGCTGCGATACTTTTCGCTCTTTATCGCGCCCGTTCGCCTTTTTCAGCCGCGAAGTGTGTTTTTTTTTTCGCTTTTTATAAATAAGGCGAAACGAAGCCCCAAATGGCGCTATTTTCGCTGCGATGTGCTGCGCTAATTATTTGGCGAAAAAGACAATCCTTTATAAATATGCCCCATAGTCTTGTATGTTTTTTAACCAAACGTAAAAAAGGGGCAAATTGGTGTTTAGGGGTGGAGTTAAGGGTGTCAGGCTTTCTTTAACTATAGGCTAGAAATGTAAATCTGGCACTTGTTATTCCAGTAATAAAATGTCATTTATGTAATGAATTCTAAGCAGTAATCATTTGGTATTGAATTACCATATATACTAATGGAATTACATGCTGAATTATGTATGGTAAAACATTGATATAATCCTTTATTCAGAAAGGTATTCCAATAGACAAAGCACTGCAGTATTTTTAAAACTTTCTTATCATAAAATAACAATGTGGTTATTTTACGCTGTGTTCGGTATGTTACACAATGGTTGTTATTTTACACAGTGTTGTAAAATAAGGATGTACTTTGTGCCATAATAAAAAAAAAAACAGCAGTAAATATGTCAAATAATAAAGGCACAAAGTACATCCTTAATTCACAACACCATGTAAAATAATGCCCAGTGTGTAAAATAACAAGTGTAAGATAATGACCGCTTTGTAAAATAACTATATAGTTTTTTTCAATATTGAAGTTTTATAAATCATCCCCTGTGTCTAATATGCCATTATGTACAAACAGCCAGAGAAACAATGGATTTTTTAAAATAAGATGAATACAAAATGGTTCCAAATACCCACCAGAATGGGTTCGTAATCCTGGAAAAACTGGGTAGCTAATAGCTATAAGCTTAGTCCAAAAATAGAAATAGTCCTATTCACTCCTTGTCCAACAGTGGGTGCAGACTCCCCTAGTATTCCAAAACTCGAACCAATATTGTCCTCAACACATCTAAGAGCGGAGGGTGCAGATTCTTCCAACTCTTACCCCTAAAGGGTTAATAGTATCCAATATGGTCAGCAAAAATGTGAAGGATCGCACACCTTATAGAAGTGAACCAACTTTTAGTGAACTATCAACGTAACACACACAACGTAACACATAACATCCTTAATTCACAACACCATGTAAAATAATGCAGTGTGTAAAATAACAAGCGTAAGATAATGACTATTTTTCTTCTTGCTTTTCTTGCTGCGCGAAATAAAGTATCCAGTTTTCATGAATTAGATAATGTATGATATTTACTGTATATGATCTTTATAAGCTAAAATACTGAAAATAAAATCTGTGTTTTTCTAAACTCTTGTTATATTCCACTGTATTAAAAATAATTGTATTTAATGTGACTTTGAAAGACTTCTGTGAAAATTTACATCCATAGGAAAGATGTTCCCTGGCATTTTTAATCCCTAAAGCTGGCCATACACTACCTCAACATTACCTGATCCGATATGTATGTCAAGTCTATTGTAATGTTGATTCGACATTTATGTGACGTTTCCTAGCTGGATTATGTTTGCGATTATAATATTACAATCGTAATATCGATCGCAAAATGAACGGGTCAGGCAGTTGTTGGAACGCAGGTAAGTTTGTTGCGTATGATGAGCTTAAAGGGTATCTTTATTCAAAGATACAACAAGATTCCACTACTCCAAAACTTTTTTCAGAGCTGAGCTGTAGATTCTGAGAAATCATCGTTTGAAAACACAGCATTTTCAGGTCACCTCAGAAGTAGAAATTATAAAATGTGACCCATGCCTGACCTCTTTGCCTGCCTGCCAGCACACTTCATGCAACATTTAGGAGAGTAGGCAGAGAAAAGAAAAAAGGGGGGAGGGAGGGGGAGATGTGTAAGCAGAGCAGTGCCCATGGTGAGGCTGTGCAGAATTTATAAGTGTCACAGACACAAGAAGGCAGTGAGTAAGAGAGGGTGGGGGAATTAGGAGTACTCATCAAACATCAATAATTTAATGACAAAGCATGTACAGATAAATATGTGAGTACCACCATTTTACTTACTCAAATTGTAGTTTCAGAAAATGTAAAGTTGTTTCAGTGAGTATAGTGACCCTTTGAATTCAAAAACTGTTTTAATTGTACTTTGATTTGACTGCATTATTTTTCTAATTGTTTGGTTAATGTTATGCTGGCCATTTACTTGTTCAACGTTATATTGATTTATTCTTCAATTTGACACAATTAATATATTGTAATGTTGATCAGAGTGAGAGTATTACCTGCTGAAGTTCATGTGTCCTTCCCTGGCTGAAACATTGTTTGCAATCAACATTTATGGGCCTTTATATTGCATTTTATACTTTCAGAGTTAAGTGCACCATCAAATAGTATAGTGATCACTGATCTTTGTAAAATAACTATATAATTTTTTTTAATATTGAAAGGGCATGTCCACTCCCAAAACTATAATCCCCCCCACTACTGGCCCCACTCTGTAGTGTAGTAAAATCCTTACCTTACATCCCAGTTCCAAATGGTTCTCCTATAATCCCCCCCCAAAGTCCCAATAACGGCCCACCAGGAATAATGCAGAGCCCATATAGGATTCCTGTCTCTCCTCCGGGAGAATTTTGCCATGCGCAGAAGAGCCCTCCCTCTCCCTCCCGTTTTGGTCTCCCTCCCCCTAGCATAAAACCCCTTTGCAATATGATAGTCCTTGCTCCCCCAGCCCCAACCGCATTAGAATTATTGCAAGAAAGTCCCCTGATCATTATTTACCTTTCCTTCTCTCCTTCGCCATTCTGCACTACCGGCAGCGGAGTCCGTGATTGGCTGCCTCTCAGCCAATCACAGACGTGCAGGGGTGTTCCTAGAGTTCTTGACACCTGAAACAACTTTTAAATGCTGCTTATCGGCAGACGGACGAGGGGGCAACACATGAAGCTAGCTTGGCTTCATTATGGAACATAGGCATGGCTTGTGGAGGTGGGTATGGTGGGCTGACTTACAATGACTGGTGAATTGGAGGGCTGACTTAACACTGACTGGAGGGCTGACTTAACACTGATTTGTGGACTAGTGCTGAAATGTGGTATTGCAGGAAGGAGGATTTTTTAGCTGCCCCCAATTAAGTGTTCCGTAGGGGCGCCTCCTGAACAAATGTTTGTTTGCTTCATGGTAGAAGCACCCCTGCAGACACGGCTGCCAGTCCGGCCCCCTGCTTTCAGTTCTATGCGAGCAGAGGGCCGGGACAATGCGGCAAAGGAAAGAAGTAAGGTAATGATCGGGGGACTTTCTTGCAATAATACTAATGCGGTTGGGGCTGGGGGAGCAAGAACTATCATATGGCAAAAGTTTTTTTAAAGGGTGGACATGCCCTTGAAGTTTTATAAATCATCCACTGTGTTTAATATGCCATTGAGTACAAACAGCCAGAGAAACAATGGATTTTTTTAAAACAAGATGAAAACAGATGTGGATGAATACAAAATGGTTCCAAATACCCACCAGAATGGGTTCATAATCCTGGAAAAACTGGGTAGCTAATAGCTATAAGCTTAGTCCAAAAATAGAAATAGTCCTATTCACTCCTTGTCCAACAGTCGGTGCAGACTCCCCTAGTAATCCAAAACTCGAACCAATATTGTCCTCAGCACAGGAGGGTGCAGATTCTTCCAACTCTTACCCCTAAAGGGTTAATAGTATTCAATATGGTCAGCAAAAATGCTGAAGGATCGCACACCTTATAGAAGTGAACCAACTTTTATTGAACCATCAATGTAACACACAACATTTCGGGGGGCTCCTCATCTGAAGGAGCCCCCCAAAACGTTGTGTGTGTTACGATGATGGTTCAATAAAAGTTTGTTCACTTCTATGAGGTGTGCAATCCCCTAATATTCCACCCTCAAAGGAACAGGAAATCTCAAAGGAATATACAGTGATGGTCGCACTCCAAGATATAATTCATAGAAACACATCACACATCAAAAATAAAACGTTTCAGGGGGTAGCGTGAGGAAGGAGGCATGCTTCCCCCCAAAACATTGTGTTTTTGATATGTGGTTTCTAATAAATACTTTGCATTACATCATTGAGTGCGACCCTCACTGTATATTCTTCCAGGCAATAAGCTATCCAGTATATAATTATATAATATATTTTATGGTCATATTTATAAATACATATATAGACACTTGATAAAGTCCGATATACAGGGCCGAAACGTTGCTACTAGTGCACTTTGCACTATGTTTAAATTAAAACATTCTAACGAAGACCTGTGGAGCACTGATAATTTGTGAAAATTGTTACATATATATATATATATATATATATATATATATATATATATATATATATATATATATATATACATACTATGTATAATGACTATAGTGTTCATATGTGTCACAGTGTGCATTTAATATAGCGGGAAACTACTAATAAAGGAATACTCCTATATTCCTTATTTTACTTGATTTTTACTATTATGTTTCATACTTTCAGAGTTAAGTGCACCATCAAATAGTATAGTGATCACTGACCTTTGTAAAATAACTATATAGTTATTTTTAATATTGAAAGGGCGTGTCCACTCCCAAAACTATAATCCCCCCCACTACTGGCCCCACTCTGTAGTGTAGTAAAATCCTTACCTTACATCCCAGTTCCAAATGGTTCTCCTATAATCCCCCCCCAAAGTCCCAATAACGGCCCACCAGGAGTAATGCAGAGCCCATATAGGACTCTGCCTCCTGTCTCTCCTCCGGGAGAATTTTGCCATGCGCAGAAGAGCCCTCCCTCTCCCTCCCGTCAAAGCTTGGGCTGGGTACACAGGGAGGGAATTTCATCCCGACCGTTCACCTCTGCGAGCAGTCGACTGGGACAAACATAGTAACTAGTAATTAAGGAAGAACTAAACTTAAATTTTTTAAAACCTAATGTGAAAGTTTTTCTCCCCAGAATACCTATACATTGTAAGATTCTTCTCTAGTAAGTTGCATTTAGTACATTTGAGAAATAGATTCTGTAACTAAGGAGGCTTCCATGTTGTTGCCAGTACAACCCACAGCCCATGAAGTCAT
Source organism: Hymenochirus boettgeri (assembly GCA_019447015.1). Lineage (NCBI taxonomy): Eukaryota > Metazoa > Chordata > Amphibia > Anura > Pipidae > Hymenochirus > Hymenochirus boettgeri. Next base: position 229,568,436 of record CM033476.1, on the reverse strand, counting down.
CATAAACCACACCCACTCACCCCAGTATTCACTGTCTCTATGCACAGAGTGCATATTGGTGTCTCCACACCAATATGGAATCCCTGATAAGACTTTGAAAGCTGCTTGTTACCCTGCAATGTATTTACCAGTCAGTGTGAGTTGCTGGAAAATAAACTGCAGGGTAACAAGCAGCTTTTAAAGTCTTATCAAGGAATTCCATATTCTGTTTTTTTTTTAAAGATTCGTTTAGCAACAAATAAAGCTTCCAAATGTATGGGAGTACTCGCTCTTTCAATGGTGGCGCACTGGCTAAGACACCAGGTTTAAAATTGCGCAATTCAGAAGGTCATGTGTTCAATACCACAGACTTCTTTTTTGTTTGTTTCTATTATGTCCCAAGCAAAAGATGAAGCTCCTAAATGTGTTCAGCTTACTCAGTAATGGCTCACCTTGTAAGATGCCAGTTATAGAAACACAAAGGTCAAAAGGTTCCAAGTTCGAATCCCCAGAGTTTATATTTGTTTCCATTATGTTCATAGAAAAGAGTCTACATGTACCAGTGTTCTATATATTATCTCTGTTAGCCTAGAGGTAAGAGCTCTGCTTTTAGCAAGACAGAGTAAATGTATAAGTTGCTGGTTCTATTCCCCAGACTTATTTTTATTTTTGCTGAAATGTTAGCATTCAGGGAGAGGGAGGATCTCCGTGCTGTAATGTGATTGGCTGTCAGCTTCTAGGAAGCAAGTCTGCAACTTCCTTGTTTTGATTTGTAGAGCACTACAGAGCATGTGCCTGTACACAGACACTTAGCTGGGGGTTTACCCAGCTAAGGTGGATTGTGGGAGCTGACCCCTAGTACTCACAGGTTGTTTTCATAAATCACCCAATGGCCACAGCAAAGGGAGAGGTGAGACACAGCTTGTTGTATGTTTGAGAATGTGCTCTGTCTATTGGGACAATGTTGTCTGGAGAGTTTTGTTCTCCTTTAAGGTTGATTAAAGACATCCATCCATCTAGTCCAACCTTCATACACTCCTCCTTAACCATACCAAACAGATGATCCAGAGGAATGCAAAAAAACAACACAGCTAAAAAGGGGAGAAAAAATCCAATGACTCCAACTGACATTTGGAAAGTATCCCTGGATCAACCAGAACTACAGTAAATGTATTAATACCAGTAATTCTCAATATTTTTTAGTTTTAGAAACTTATCTAGCCCACTTTTAAAGCTATCAAATGAAATTGAAATTATCACGCCTGCTGGAAGACAGTTCCGCCGTTCTCACTGTAAATAAACCTTTCCTAACCTGAAGATGAAACTTCTTTTCTTCTAATCTTAAAGGATTTCCACGAGTCCTCTGATATGACCGATTAGTGAACAATGCACCAGAGTTATTATTGGGCCCATTAATATATTTGTATAAAGTGATCATATGCCAGAGCAATTGTCACTTCTTCAATATAAACAGCCCTAAACTTGTCTAATCTGCCTGCATATTCAAGCCCCTCCATTCTCCTTAATATTTTAGTTGCCCTTCTCTGAACTGCTTCCATTTCTAAGATGTCCCTTTTGTATATGGGATTCCAAAACTGCACCGCATATTCCAAATGTGGCCTGGCACTGCAGCTTAATCTGTTATCTACAACAACCCAAAAATCTTTTTCCATTAGAGATTCACATATCACCCAGCCATTTATAGTGTAGGTGGCACAATGATTGCTAAACCCCAAACACATCACCTCACATTTAGCAACATTGAAACTCATCTGCTACACTGCTGCCCATTCTGATAATTTATCAAGGTGTACTTGCAGCAATTTTACATTATTTGAAGTTTCAGAACAGAAAACTGAGGCACTCCACTTTAGCCTGCATAGATGTAGCTCTATTCACACAATCCAACAACCAATTCTCTATTCATGTACAAATGTTTTTTTCTAGGCCAATAGACCTCAGTTTATACATAAGTCACCTACATGTCACAGTATCAAAAGCTTTGGCAAAATTCTTACCACTGATCTATTTCTCATAAATCCATGCTGAATACTTATAAGGTATGTATGTATAGTTTACTGTACAGTAACAAAATACAGTCATACAAGGGGATAAATACATCTATAGTTCAGTACATAAATATATAAATTATATATAAATTATATAGATATAAGCGCTAGGGCTTTGCCACAAGAGGAAAGGAGGTCCCTGCCCCATAGAGCTTATAATCTAGTTAGGTGGGTAACATACAGATACAATGGAATGGGTAAAAGTGCTGGAATAAGACGTATGCAGATAAAACAATCATATACTGTGCTGGTTACCAGATAGGTAGGATGTAAGGCTAGATTTAAACCTGCTAATTGAGGTTTCTTGACGTAGAGAGAGGGGAATAGAATTCCAGAGGATGGGAGCTACAAGAGAGAAAAGTTTAAGGTGAGAGGAAGCAGTACGAGTCAGGGGTCTGTGACAGGAGCTGGTTCTGTGGCGAGCAGAGGGTATGGGCAGGAACATATGGGGAAATCAAAAAATAGGTATACAGGTACTTCCAGACTGAAAAAGACTCCAATGGATATCTTTGATGCTTTTATTGACATATGGGGACACTAGAGAGGAAATATAAGGAGGAGCAGTAGAGCAAAGGGATTTAAATGTTAGGAGAAGGATTTTGTAAACAATGAGCCGTTTAACGGGGAGCCAGGTTGTTGTCGGGTACAAAGGAGATTTGGGATCCTGTTTATTAGAGAGCGAAACAATATGTGAAGCAGAGTTAAGTATAGACTGAAGGGGAGAGAGGTTGGAAGCAGGAAGACCAGTAAGTAGTAGGTTGCAATAGTCCAGGCATGATAGGATGAGAGCATGCAAAAGCATAGCGGTGGTCGGGAGAGAAAGAACCTGCGGATTTTACCTATATTGCCAAGGGAAAAGCGTCAGGTTTTCGCAACATAGTCTGGTTTAAAAGGAGAGAGAGAAGTCAATAATTACCCCTAGGCAGCGTGCCGATTGGATAGGGAAAATAGAGGTATTGTCAAGGTGGGAAAATGATCAGTTCAGTTTTAGAAAGATTTAAATTGAGGTAGCGTTGAGACATCCAGAGGGAGATGGCAAGGAGGCAGTCGGAGACACGTGATTGGATGTCAGGAGTTAGCGTAGGTGTAGATTTGTGTATCACCTGCATATAAATGATACTTGAAGCCAAAAGAGCTAATGACTTCTACCAAGGAAATAGTGTAGATGAAGAACAATAAGAGTCCAAGAACAAACCACTGCGGCAAGTAAGTTCGGTTAGAGTGAAAGGATAGAAAACAGGTTGCCACTTCATTCCGAATGCTTAAAGAGTGAAGTATCTGCATTATAAGATCAGGCCAGGACACCTCTTTTTACCTGAAAAAAAATAGTGAAAAAAGTGATTGACTCGAGTATAAACCGAGGGTAGAAATTATAACCACAACTGCCTTCTGATTCTGTATTGTTTTGAGGCTTTAGTTGCCCTTTAAATGAACAGCAGAATTCCCATACAGTAATCGCCATACAGTAATAGAGAAATTCAGTATGGCTATTACTATATGGGACTGCAGTTCGTGAATTCTGCTGTCCATTTAAAGGGCAACTAAAGCCTTAAAACAATACAGAATCAGTAGGCAACAATAGATAGCATTCTCCTTCTGATTCTGTAAGGTTTTGAGGCTTTAGTTGCCCTTTAAATGGACAGCAGAATTCCCATTAAGTAATAGCCATACTGGATGTTACTCAACCTACTGGAAGCAGGAAGTTTGAACATTCACCTCCAATATCATTTCTCACAGGTCTGAGATATGATTGTCGGCTCATTATAAAGAAAATACTGCAGGCTTTCATTTAACCCTAACTTGTTTGGAGACCACATTTGCCCTTTAAAAGCCATTTTCTTTTTTCCATTTCTCTTTTTACCTGAGCATTAAGCCAGGCAGGAGTGGACCAGCAGGAGTGATCACCAGCAGTGATTATTTTAACAGCATAAAATCAGCTAAAGTAAAAGGTTTTGTTAGCCCAGTGCACTTTTGTTTTTTGCAACAAATATTAAATGACATTCTGTCCAGTAGGAATTTATACAATCTCATATTGGGCCCTATTTATAAAAAATCGGTATCGTTATCATAAAATACCGATCGTTATCGTAAAATAATGACCGGGTTTTTACCGATAACGACCATTATTTACCGATACCGGTCGTTATCGATAAATACTGGTCGGTATTTACCGATAACAGCCGGTATTTAACGATATCGGTAAATAATGGTCGTTATCGGTAAAAACCCGGTCGTTATTTTACGATAACGATCGGTATTTTACGATAACGATACCGGTCTTTTTTAAATAGGGCCCATTGTTATGGGTTATTATTTCTTTTCGGACTATTTTATAGGTTGGTACTAATAATGGGATCCGGGTCCGACTTTGTTCCTGTATTTACTTTGCTTAACCTGTCTCTACTACCTCATATAATTTTGAATAAAATATAACTTTTATTCATCTTACAGTATATTTATGCTTCTCAGTGCATTCGCTATGGGTGTTGATGCTAGTAAAAATGTTACCTGTCTTACATAGTTCGCACTAGAACTAGGTGATGGTCTGTAATGAGCGGGAACTTTTCCCTAATTTTTTTTGTTTGCTTTACAGGTTATGACAGTGATTGACACTGCAGTCAGTAGTCTAGACTCTCTACAGTCTCTCACTGAATATCTAACCAATCTGGGGAGAAAGCACCGAGCAGTTGGCGTGAAACTGGAGTCATTCAGTGTAAGAAATCTTCCAGTCTTAAAACTCTGCAATCTCACTAATTTCTGTTAAAGGAGCAATACATTGTGCAGCTGCCTTTTTAACTTGCTCATATATAGTATTTTTCAATAGGCGGTAGGAGTGTGTACTCCTACTTCTAATTTGTGCATGCTTATTCAGAAATAAGCTGTTATTTTTAAGTTTTTTTTCTCTCTCACTGAGTGCCCTCTCCTGAGTGCATGTAGTGTCTGCTGTGCATGCTAATACCTACCATAGAATAATACTATATGGGAGCAGTTATTTTAAAAAGGAACAGTATTGTCACAATTAAATTGTAAACTGAAACTCTAAAGTGTGTATAAGCTGACCAAATACCCAATACTAGTCTGGATTGTCCTGTGGGATTTAGTAATTTGCCTATTTAAATGTATAATACCCAAATTGCGGCCCTGCAGTGCTGCTGTGTTTCTCCCCAGTGTCCCCCCTTTGTGCATGACTTCGCACCTATCATTTAAATAGTCACACGTGCGCATGAGGGGAAGGGGGGAGCTTGGGGAATCTGACAGGAGAGACAGTGGCACTGCAAGTTCGCTGTTTGTTAAGTATTGACATCTCCGCTTAGAAGGCAATTTAGGACACAGGAGCAAGAGCTCCAGTCTCCATCAGAATTATACATTTGAATAAGCAATGGTTCTTTTGGGAGTGTAGCGTCCCTGTAAAAGCTAAATACTTTCCAGAAGGAAAGTGTACATTTTGCACTAAAGCCAATATTCAGTAGTTTTTCTGTTGTTTTGGGAGAAGGAAGAACTTCATAAGGATTACCCTGTTAATATTTAGTCAGTGGATCTGCCTAAGGATGTCTGCCAGGTTTGTGATAGATTGGGGCTGAAGAATCAGAGCCATAGCAGGTAAATTAGAATGATTGTTTTTTTTCTTTTAGAGCTTATTAAATGTTATTAATGACCTTTCTTTGACAGACGGTGGGGGAATCCCTTCTATTCGCATTGGAGACAGGTTTGGGTGATGCTTTTACTCCAGATACTCGAGAAGCTTGGAGCCAGCTTTATTCCAGCGTGGTCAGATCCATGAGTCGTGGTTGGTTTAAGGATTCCCAGGAACAGTGAGAGAACAGTTGCAAGAGAAATCAGATGTGTCATCCCAAAGACGGCAACTGGTGTAACAGCCTTTGTGTAGCATCTCATGAACACACAGAGCTCTGGCCATATATATGCCTCTAACTAGACAATAGAGAAAGTCTTAGGAAAATATACAATTTCTAATGACTGGATGAAAGAGAAAATTTAAAAATGTAAACAATTTTGTATCCAGGTAATCTAACAAGGCACATCAGGTTGGTAGCTATGTTCACCTGTACATATATTCTGTGAGCTGTGTTCTCGTGTTTGTATATGTGTGTGTATCTATAATATATATATATATATATATATATATACACATGCGCGTGTGGCGTGTGTGTATATGTATTTGAGATCAATATTCGATATGAAATTGTAGGTGATTTTCTGGCCAAACTGGATACATTGTATGTGCAGTTAACGGGTAACTGTGGTCTCCAATTCTTCCAAACTAGTAAGGATTATATAAAAACCCTTCCATCATACCTTCAAAATAAAACCTAAATCACATCTCTAGATAAAATTTGTGAGAATTTATTGCTGGAAAGGTTCAGCAATATTACTTCCTTCTTGAACTCTTCCTGTTTTCAGCCATGTGACCAGCTTGTAGTCATGTGACCAGCCTGTCTGCATTAATAGGCTCCCCTTCTCAACTGTCGATTTCTCCCCCAGGTACTTCCTGTTTTCCCCAGCATTAAAGGACAATTATACTTACCTTCCCTCCGCTCCTCTTCCTTGTTCCTTAGTTTTACCAAGGGTGAGGACCTGAACCGCTAAGTCCTCACCCCTGGGTTCGCGCAGCCTACAGCAGAGTTTCAGACCAACGCTGCTCTGGTAGGCTCCGCCCCTCCTACCCGTCGGCGACGAGGCCAATAGGAAGGCACGCTCTGCAACAAGCGTGCCTTCCTATTGGCCTTGCGCGAACCCAGGGGTGAGGACTTAGCGGTTCAGGTCCTCACCCTTGGTAAAAGCTAAGGAACAAGGAAGAGGAGCGGAGGGAAGGTGAGTATAATTGTCCTTTAAGTCTTTACTGACCATGCTTCTCCCCCAGGGCAGAGGGGCTAGCAGAGGTAAGGTAATGTCACTCAACCTACTGGAACATTCACCTCAATATCATTTCTCATAGGCTGAAGCCTGAGATGTGATTGTCGGCTCATTATAAAGGAAATACTGCAGACTTTCATTTAATCCTAACTTGTTTGGAGACCACAGTTTCCCTTTAATATTTAAGTATTCATGCAGTACATTAAATCTAAATTTTAAATAGTCACTGCAAAACACATCTAGATGTAGCACCCCAAGTTCGCAATGCCTAACTTACTTTACGAGATCAAGTTGTAGAATCCTTCCAAACTTCCAACTATCTTCCTTTGATTGCTTCCAGTTGAAGCCACCATGTGATGGTGACATCATAGCCAGTAACTTAAATGGCATCTATAGTGGGAAAATGTACATTATTTTCTTCAGTTTCCTTCGCTGTCCAGAGGTATATAAGTTAAAAAAAGACAAGATTTCAATACACCACTCCTGCTAGAGCTGTTAATCAAATCCCCTAATAGCATGCCGATGTAGTGTGTAGGCTTACACAAGTTTTAGAGCAAGTTTCACAATGACTCCTTCTCTGCTTACTAAAATGCTTGGCAAATACTTTGCTAAAAACAGAAGTAAAGGGAAGGAGAATGAAGCAGAAAGACCAGCACTGGGTCCCCCGCCTCCCAATCTTTCACCAATTTACTGCCTGTCAAAGGGAGATTGGGCTGCAGTCACAAGGCAGGACTGAGGTCTCTCCTAACTCACCCCCTCCCACTCCTTATGTTGCAAGTATCTCCAGAACAACTGAGACACTTGCTCTCTACAGGCTAACATACGGAGTGTGTTTTTTTTTGTTTACAAAAGTTATCAAGAGTGATGTGTAGGAGGATTAATGTGCAAGAGCAGCTTGGTTCACAGCTGGATTATATGATCGGGGGAATGACCAGAGAGGGGAGCTCTGCAGTAAATCCGACTGTGTGCAAACACAAAGCCACAGGGAAAGGTGGGAATAAGGCAGCATACACTAACCTTTTTTTATGTCTGTATTGGAGCAATGTATACATTTCACTATAGATCCCCTTTAAGACTGATTTACATTCAGACTCCTATGTGCAAGCTTATAAAAAGGCTTACACAGCTTAAAGAGGAGATAGAAACCAGTGCGGGAGGGTTCTGAGGGCCCTATTTATAAAGCGCGGTATTGCAATTTAGCGATGCCGTTCTTTATCAGTAATGTACGACAGTGGCCGTTAACGTATGGCTGCAGTTGTACATTTACCCCAAACGTTTGTTAATTAACGAATGGTCAGTCATAGAATACCATGGTATTCTATGAGGATCGTAATTCTTCAAACGCATAATTGTAGATTTACGATCAGTAATTTGCATTCGTTATCACTAAACGATCAGAAATTAATGATCAGTTTAACGATCATTAAAGGCGCGATATTGCTAAACAGTGATACCGCGTCTTTATAAATATAGCACTGAATCTCATAGAATATGGCAAGTATTGCTACCTTCAGGTGCTGTTTTAAAGTTGAATGTTTCCTTCAGAGGTCAAACTTTGTTGTACAGTTTTAAACGGTGCTTCAAATAAGTTTTGTGTCCATTGGTGGAACAAAGTGGATTAAGTTAAATAAATGGGCCCGCATATATTATGAAGAAAAGAAAATTGGTAATTTTGGCTTCAGTGTGTATATTAGGAGGCCTCTCAGGTGTAAATTTGAACAACCAGTTTAAAGATTTTACTAGTTGCTATACTAAAGACGAGTACACATATGGAGATTACACAGAAAATTCCAGTGCAATTTGTGAGTAAAATGAGAATCGCGATTCACCCAATCCATTGGTTCTCAGAATGTCTTTGGTAGTGACACATGAAACACATATGCCTCAATCTTCTTGAAATTTATAGTATTTAATAAAAATTATATTTTGAAGGGTAACCGTGGTCTCCATACAAGTGACCTCTATTGAAAAGCGCTCTTTTCCTTTCAAACAAGCCTAGGATGATATTTCTAGCAAGTTATAGGCTTGTAAAGTTAACTTCCTTGTCTGTTCTCACCATTTGGGTCTGTGACAGGTACATGATGATCTGTAAAAACCATCCACAAATTCAAATTATAAATTCTCTGCTGACAAGAGAACAGACATCATGGAGCTATTTCCACTAAAGTTTGTGAACAAGCCATGGCTTTTAAATTTACATTTTTAAATTTGCTTTGGCTTCAAGATACTGTAAGCCTGATACAAATTATAAAAACTTAAAGTCATCTTAAGTCCTCTATATTAGCCTTGCCTACATTAAAGTTCATATAAACAGCTCTGCCTCCTGTCTCGCCTCCGGGAGAAGTTTGGCATACGTACTGCAGCCCTTCTCCCCCTCCCTCCTGTTTTGCAATCCCTCCCCCTAGCATAAAACCCCTTCCTTGGCCACATAATAGTATTTCTTCCCCCAGCCCCAACCGCTAAAAAATAATTTTAAGAAAGTCCCCCGAACTCTACTTACCTTCCCTCTCTCCCCTGGCATTCTGAGAAGCTGGCAGCTGTGTCCCGCTGAGAGGCAGCCAATCACGGAGGCGGCTGCTGGTCCCGCCCCCTGCTTGCAGTGTCTTGCAAGCAGAAGGCCGGGCCAGGCTTCGGAGGAGAGAGGAAAGGTACTGGGCACTTTCTTAAAATTATTTTATAGCGGTTGGGGCTGGGGGAAGGCATACTATTAGATGTCAAAAGCGTTGTATAAGGGTGGACATGCCCTTTAAGCTAGTTGAAAAAATTGCTCAGGGCTCTGGCTACCCAATGCAATGGAAGTCTACAAGCTGCCCCCCTCGCCTATATCAAACAATGGCAAGTGGGAAGCAACAGAGGTGTATAGTTTAAGGTACCGTTCCACCTTCAAGCGCCCGTGTTTCAGCCATTATCCTGTGCAAAGCTCTGGAAAACACCATTCTTTTTACAGGTAAATTATTAAATCTTTTTAAGAATTTTAGCCTGATAATTTAAGTCTTCCAAAATTCTATTTGTCCTGTCAGTTAAGTTGACAGTCTGACAACGTAGTGGTTTTTAAAAACATATATAAAATGTTATCATCCTAAAGCCTCTTGTTTTTGTGAAAAAAATTACCTAATATCTAATATTTCAGGTAAGTGGTTGAAGAAGTCCAGGTTATTCAAAAATGATACACTTGGCGCACTCATTTCTTCTAATATGTGAGCTGATGGGATTGCCACCATAAATACAGTTTTCTATGTAAATTATTTAATAATTTATAATTATTTAATATCTGAGGTCCGTAGTGGTTAAAAACTGTCACTTTTTAAAGTGCTCCAAAACCGAGTAGATCCCAGCATGACACTGGATTTCTTTTTAAGCTTCAAGTGTTGAACTCATTAAAAAATAAATAATCAGTCTCATTCATTTATCATTCGTTTCTTTGAAACTTGATAAACTTGAGTGTACCCATTAGATAAGACACTTCATCTCAGATTGTAAAGGTTTGGATGATGAGACAGACCTTGAATTCCTCTTCAAGAGGGAGAGGTATAAGCAGTTCCTAAATCACTGACCCAGGGGAACCGCAGCCTGCAAGGTCATCATGATAAAGCCAATATTGCCATAGCCTCGTTCCCCTTTTCAAAGTCCTCCAAATTAAAAGAACAGGAGGGAAGACCTAAACTAGCGGAAAATTCCATTTGATTCAAAGTATGTTCACAGTCCAAACATTAAGAGCAGATTTTTTTCACTTTGCTGATGCCATCAGATTAATATTGTATAGTATTGCCTAGGAGCCAATTCTCATCTCCCCCTCCATCACTTCATGGCTGCCCTTCCACCTAACTTTAAACATTTTTGCTGTAGTGTAGGGCTGGGGTGCCCACCCCCAACCGCCAAGTTAGATTTCTTAAACAAACCCCAGAAATATACTTACACGCCTTCATTCCCACAGTTGTCTGCATATCCAGCAGCTGCGTCTATGATTGGCTGAGTCTCAGCCAATCACAGACGCGGCTACCAGTCAGGCCCCTGGCAAATTCTGGCAAATAGGGAGCCGAAATCAGACAGCTGTGGGAACTAAGCACTGTAAGTAAATTTCTGTTTTTTTAAACAAATCTAACATGTGGTTGGGGGTGGGCACCCCAGCCCTACACAATGCCTAATTGTAGTTTTTGGGATGGACATACCCTTTAAAGTACTGCCCAATTTATCCACTTGTACATCTAGGAAATGGATTGAATTCACATAATATTTTAGTATAAATATATATAATGTTGGTATTTAATGTAATCAATCATCTTAGTCAGTTTTGAAATTCCAAATGAAAAACACATACTCCACATACCTGAAATAGCCTCTGAGATGTTGATTTCATTCATCATTCTCCAAAATCAGTTTATTTTCCAAAAACAGACAAGGATATTGGCATACATACAAAATATAGAAGCCTAGTGCACATCCAATTGAATTGCTTATATTGTATTGTGACTTAAAAAAACCTGCCCTTCTTTCTGAATAAATTAAAGCAATTAGTTCAATAACTTGGCCAAATTATTTTAAGCCCAGCAACCACTTCACGGTTGTTTTTTTTTTTTTGTAAATAACCATTGGTATCCCTTAAGCAAACTGGCATTTTTTTAAGTGCCCTTATTCTTTTAAGTTCCCTTAAAAGGTAAAAAAAAAAAACAGAAACCTAGAAGCAGGGGCGTGTTTAGGGGGGGGGGATTACTGGTGCCTGGAATCCCCCCCCTTCTGCCTGCTCAGTGCAGTTTGCTCTTCAACTTCTCCTGGTGTCCATAGACTGTTATATAGACTGTTACGTAGATTGTTACATTGTCAATTGAGCTGTGAGTGAAAAGCAGCATTTGTTTGTTTCAAAAAAGTATCCAGTCCACCCTGCGATTGTGCATACGTTTCCATTTTGGTAACGCGTGCATTCACCATTTTTGGTGTGTTAACGCATGCGTTTCCATGACGGAAAATGGCTTAATCGCATGTGCAAAAGTAAAATGCACAAGAATCGCGCGCACAATCGTATGTGATAATGCTCACAATTGTGCGTGCGATTTGGTGCGTTGTAGTGTGGCCTTAGCCTTAGGGATCCCCCCCCTTGAAAATCCTGTGCTTGCCACCGAGATGCTAAGTTTAAAAATCGTCTGATAAATGTACTTACCAGACCTCTTACCCTCGGCTGCTCTTCCTCAAGGATCAGCAAAAGGGGCCACACCAGCAGCCACATCAGTGATTGGCTGAGTTTCAGTCAATCGCAGATGCGGCTGCCAGTCCAGCCCCTTTTGCTGATCTGTGCAGAAGCGCAGAAGAAGGGTCCGGAAACGAGGTCTGGTAAGTATATTTGGGGGCTGATTTTTAAACCAAGTGAAGACTAGGTTTGGGGTGATTTTTGGGGATGGAGATTCAGAGTAATACACACATTGTTGTAAAAAAAAAAAAAAGCAGATAAAGGGGCAGCTATTGTGTCAGCACAAAAAAACAGTTGAATATTGTCGAGTATTTTAAATTACCAGATAAAGACCCTTCATGGGCCATTAAAAAAAATAAATAATAATAATACTGTCGTATACCTTTGACAGACAAGGACATTTTTGTGCACAGACCACCCAAGAGTACCAGTACTGTGTTAACAAAAATTCCCAAAGGTCTAACCAATCCCTTTGGTAGACCAGCTGTCACTGGGGTAGTAGGGTCAGTGCTACAACTATTGTCTCAGTTTATCAATACTTATCTACAACCTGTGATATCTAAACTGCCAGTTTGCTTAAAGGGATACTGTGGTCTCAAATTCTTCCAAACTAGAAATAATTATATAAAAACCCTTCCATCATACCTTCAAAATAATAATAATATATCACATCTCTAGATAAAATTTGTGAGAAGTTATTGCTGCAAAAGTTCAGCAATGTAACTTTCTGGTTCAACTCTTCCTGTTTTTAGCCATGTGACCAGCTTGTAGTCATGCCAGCCTGTCTGCATTAATAGGCTCCCCTTCTCAACTGTCAATTTTTCCCCCAGGTACTTCCTGTTTTCCCCAGCATTAAGTCTTTACTGACCATGCTTCTCCCCCAGGGCAGAGGGGCTAGCAGAGGTAAGGTGATGTGACTGTCAATTTTTTCCTCAGGTACTTCCCGATTTCCCCAGCAATACATCTTGACTGAGCATGCTTCTCCCCCGGGGGAAAAGGGCTGGCAGAGGTCAGGTGATGTCACTCAACCTACTGGAAGCAGGAAGTTTGAACATTAACCCCAATGTAATTGCTCACAGGCTCCAGCCAGAGATGTGATTGTTGGCTAAGTGTAAAGGAAATATTGCAAGCTTTCATTTAACCCAAACTTGTTTTAAGACCACAGTTGCCCTTTAAGGGATTCCACAGTTTCATACAGAAATTGAACACCATTGATAGAATTGGTGCCATAGACATAATGTTGGGATGGCAGGTCCTTGAACATGTACCACTACCAGCGAATTAATATGGATTGATAAATTGGAAACATTGGAGCCCATGGGCCTGAATGATGCCTTTAAACGGGAAGTTCAGTGCAAATACATATGCTTTTCAGAAAAAAGAGCAGTATTTTTTCATCCCAATGACCTTAATCTGCCAATTCAGCATTTTGTCTGTGTATAAATAAATGCAACCGAAATACTGACTTCCTGTTTGTAGGACCCCTGAGGAAGAAGCCTAGTGCTTTGAAATCTTGCATTTTCAATAATTTTAGTTAGCCAATAAAAGGTATTATTTTATATCCAAGATGTCTTCACTTTCATCTATGGCTAACACGGTACAATTCTCTACTACTACTGTTTGTAGGACCCCTAATAGAGTCCCTTATGGTCTTGCTCTTGACCTAGTGCCTGGGTTGATTCAGTTGCTCAGTAGAGATCTGAGCATCTTTGACCCATCCAACAGCCAATCAGTAGAAATTACTGTTAGGAACATTCCAAGGATGTGGTGCATCCTGGGAAGAAGGAGGACCATTAGAACCTGAAATGTCAGCTCACTACTGTTAACAGCAGGAAACAACAGGGTATGAAATCAACTGATCTTTCAAAATGGGAGAGAATATGTAGAATAACTAAGAAGGCATTACACAAACTAACAATTTAACAAATATTGATAATTTCCACTTAACTGTCCCATTAACTTCTGTTTCACCTGCTGCCTCCTCTGCACATGCGCAAGCATTTAAAAAGCTCTTTAAAGGAGAACTAAACCCAAATTTTTACACCCCAGAATCTGAAAATATCCCACTACAGTAAATATCATTAAAGTAAATGTAACCCCCTTGAAGAACTGGATGAAATAACTGTGTCTATGTACAATGACTGGCCACACCCCGGACCTCAGTCACATGCTTCCTTGCCTATTCTGTCTTCTGTAAAAAGATTGGCTAAAGGCTACTAGTGGATCTGACCAACTCTTCCAACTGTAATAAGTTCCTGCAGTATCTTAGAATTGAGCATGTGTATAAAATATAATGGTCAGTGTCCACACTGTGTGATACTGGAAATAAAACATAAACCCCTTGTTAGAAAGGTAAATTTCCCAAAAACTATATAAAAATGAGAGGCGAGACACATATTACTGCTTTTATATTAAGGTGCTCTTCCTTCTGAAAAAAAGTGTTCTTCTGAGGCTTAAGTTGTCCTTTAAAGGGCAAGTCCAGCCCTAAAATGAAAACTTGCATATAGGTAAATTACCCCCCAAAACCCTAAGCGGTAATAGTTGGAAATCTGAAATATATAAGTCTAACCTGAAATCCTGCACAATGTCCTGTTGCCCCTGTTTCTGCTTCCTGGTTCTTCCAGTTAGCGACTGTCAGTTATGGATTTGACAGTTGACATCACAGCCAATGACTGAATGTTAATCCCCTGTCTGCCTCTTTTGAGCATGCCCAGGCTCAGTACAGGTTTCTAAATTGCTCAGTTTCCATGAGGCATCCAGAAGCATAGCAGGCATACAGTAATGAATTCATAGGACAAACTATAATATATCAACATATTTTAAAGAGGCCATTCTTTCTAAAAGATGTTCTTATGAGGGTGGAGTTGTCCTTTAAGCAGAGAGAGGAGGCCTTTAGGAGGCCTTTGTCTGAAAAGGAATACCACATCATTAGATATCTGGTTACAAATGCATTTAATAACTCTTTCTTGTTTTAAGGTTGGACATTTAATTTGAGATTCAATATTTTTAAGTGTTGTTATACTAAATACACGCCTTACTTTTTTACAGATTGGCAATACATCAGTTACTATAATAATGGTACATGCAGGTAGGCATCCATTTCCCACTATGCATTTTCTTGACTTATAAAAGATGTTCTGTTCTGACAGACTATGGGCCACATTTATAAAGCCACGGTATTACTTTTTAGCGATACCGCAGATTAGTTAATTTACGATCGCAGTCGTAAATTAATGACCGAACGTCTGTTAATTAACGAACGTTCGATTGTAGAATATCGTGCGTTAGTAAACTACCGCAATGATATTCTATGGGGATCGTAAATCTACGATTTCGTTATCGTAGATTTATGATCGGTATCGTAAATTTCCGATCGTTAAACCAAGCGCTAATCTACGATCGTTTTAACAATCGTAAATTTACGATACCGATCGTTAAAGTCTCGCTATCGCAAAAAAGCGATACTGTGGCTTTATAAATATGGCCCTATATGTAGATAGTAGGGTCTATGTATATAAATGCATAGGTGTATATATGTGATGTTGAATATGCCAGCTGGTTTCACCTGATGAAAGTATACCTGGGAGGTCTAAAACATGTATTGCTACATCTCCAATAAATGTCACAAGCACTGAGAACATTATTAACATTTGACAACTTGGTGTAGCCTCTTCATATAATTGAGCCTACTTAAAGTTTTATTAATACCTGTTTTCTGGGACCCTCATGTTTGTTTGTTTGTTTTGATGATAGATGGCCCTGTTCATGAAATCTGCCACTGAGTTAATAGGCCCTTAAACTGAAGAACTTGAATGTCCTGCAGTTGACGTTCTGCCTAAAATAAAATAGTTTTTGTTGTTTAACAAAGTTTGCACACTGTGTTCCTGAGTTTTGGTTGCTATAAAAGACAACAGTTGAGTTGTCTGATAAACTTGGAACTTCTAGGATGGTATTTTTTTAGGATGGTTTGTTATCTACATAAGAGATCTAATACTTTGTTCTATTGGTTGTATTTATCTGAACTCCAAGAAGAGATTTCACCTGGTTTATCTGCCAGCAACGGTTTTCCAGGCATTTTAGTGCTGTTAGGAGATGCGGTAATCTGCGATTTGTAGCCATTGAAGTCTAAGGTGGGCCATAGGTGAAAATTCTTGGAACTGACAATAGTCCTTAATGGCATCGCTGTGTATTGTCATTGTTGTTCTAGAATGTGAATATGAAAATACTTCTTACTGGTGAGATGAATAGGAGTCTACTTTCACTATACAATCTAACTAGGATTGCGTGGGTTTCCTCCAGGCACACTGGTTTCCCCCACAATCATAAAGACATACTGATAGGTTGTATGTGTCAAATAAATGTACTTAGATTGTAAGCTCTTCGGGGAAGGGCCTGTGTACATGTAATTGTAAAGCTCTACGGAATATGCTGGCGCTGTATAAATCCACAATAATAATAATAATAATAACTAGGATTTGTGAGCTGTTGGTGTTTAGTTCCCATCTTGAATTTTAACTGCTTCAGATTCCTTTTTAGAAATCAAAGCTCTAAAATAAGACATTGTTCATCTTTGTTTTTTAGTTCTAGTACAGAAAGGAAGACAGATCTACTACTGGATTTCCTAAGTTCTTACATTTTCTCCTTATGAAGTCTCCCTAGTTTGTGTCTTGAATTTGTTTGTCTGCTGGAATTCTGGATGTTACAAACTTGCTTAGTACAGATTCCTTCAGGAAATCTACATAGAGGCCTTTTGATATTGTTTTCACATCCATCTGTCTGTAGTAGTTTCCTACCAGACTGAAGAGAATAGATTTAAGCTGGGTGCACACATTGCCGATAAAGAGCCAATCTTATTGATAACGATGGGATTGACCCTTTATCAGTAATGTGTGTACATTCACCGCTCAGAACTGAAAATTTCCCTCTGCCACAGTCTTATCCCTGTACTAAAGTATAGGGGGTCGGCTGCGGCTGAAGGAAACATGCAGTCCCGAATATCCTGTCTTTTAAACAGGTGTTTCTGTGTACCCACCTTGAGTGGGCCTTCCACCATTTCCTACAGTGAGAGCTTTAAATCATATATATTTCTTTCCTTTTAGCAGTTTTGGAATTGTAAAAGGAAGAGTGAAATAGGGTTTAATAAATTCCAAGATGATTTTTTGAGAATATGGTTTAAGCAGCATTTATTGTCTGACATTATGTAAGGTAGGAAAACATTTGAGGCAAACAATTCTTAAGAGTTTTTGTCAATAAGATAAAACATTGTTTAAAGTGAACGTCAGATTTCCATTTATGTAGCCATAAGGCATCAGCAATATGGCAACCACTGAATTTCGTATAAACACAGAATTCAAAGATGTTTCAGATACATAGATGTCAACTAATCTTGTGTCCTGTAAAGGTTTATTCATTTTTTCTCTCACTCTAAATTTTAAAGCCTGTTCAAGGTTGGATTCATTATTTATTAACCCTCACTAAATTAGTAACAGCTACTGGTCTTATAGCTGATTCAGCAAATGAATATGGCCTTTTTAATGCTGTCTCTTCTTATCTATCCTTAGGCTCTTGGAAGGATATAGAACCTTATACAGTTAAAGCTACCCCTCTCTCTATTCTCTGTAGCTTAGTCAATTTTAGGGAACTCATCCAAATTATTAACTGAGCTATCTGAAAAGGGCTAGAATTTTTAAAAAATTCTGAGATAACATATCTGGGGTTTGCTACTGTGATGACCAGATTTCACAAAGGATGGAAACTGAAAGGAGCTGGGAGAGGTGTAACTCTTTTAATATACACACAAAAGATGGCGGCTCCTGCTCTCCCGGATCCTCCTCTCTGGTCCTTTCCCACTTAGTAGCGTGCCAGCTTGCACTGGAGTGTCTCTCCTCCACACAAATCTGTTCCTTCTATAACATAGAAAAAGTGTGCTGCTGCACTGCATAGAAACATATGGCAACTCACCAGTCCAAATTCATAAAACTTAACTTTATTTCTCCATTTTAAACAGATCAGAGCTTGTTAGCTGGGGACGGTGTTAGGTGTCTGACGTGTTTCAGGCTGTCAAGCCCTTAATCATAGACTGATTTTTACAACCAGTAGTACTGCCTTAAAACCATACTAGCTCCAATTAACTCCAATTAAAAATGCTCCAATCAGAGACTCCAATTAAACATGAGGTCAGAGAATAGATAATTAGTACAAAGCTATTCACTAACTAAATCCACCACCAGGTATTCATTGGATTAGCCCCTTCTATGCTTATGTTTATTCACCATTCTAAAATCATTTTATTAGAACTATGGTAATACTAGAAACTGTGGTCATATTAGAACACAATTTGAACGCCATGAAAAAAGAGAGGGAACTAAAGCAATAACAGACAGCTCCACCATCTCAGCAGCTGCTTTCATTTCATTAGTTACAAATACAACAAAAATACAGCATACGGATAAAGAACTAATTTGAAACAATTTTATCATTGTACACAAGTAGCATTTCCAAGTAACAAAAGTGTTGCAGTTAAGTAAGGAACCCAGACTCAAAAAATACAGAAGTTAAAAGTAAGGAACCCAGACTCAAAAAAATATATGAAAGTTAAAAAGGATAGTCCTTATTATTATTTAAAGCATATGGGTGGACCCTAAAGATCCTTATTAAATTCCTATTTGTTTCAAACTAGAAGGGAAATATCCCATTTATGATTTAAACCCCTAGGGGACCGAGTTTCCAATTCCATTATCCAGAATGCTTCCCTTTTATCTAATATATCTCCTCCCCTTAACTTATTCTTAACCAGTTCTATCCCTTGAACCCTACAATAGGATAGATCACAGCCATTGCAATCCTTGAAGTGCCGTCCAACTGGAGACTTTTCTCCCTTCACTATATTATTAAGATGTTCCCTTATCCGTTCCTTAAGCGGACGCAGAGTGTGTCCTACATATTGTTTTTTGCATTTACTGCAAGTTAGCAAATAAACAACATTTTTGGTGTTACAGTTTATAAAATCTCGTATTTTATATTCTTTACCTTTCAAAGTGGAGACTATGGATTTACCAGTTTCTAGAACTGTACATGTTTTACATCTTATTGCCCCACAGCCATATGTACCAACAGTTGATAACCAGGTACCTTTAACAGATTTCTTTCTATCTAACCAACATAAACTGGGGGCTACTCTATCTCCAATACTCCTTCCCCTCTTTGCCACCACTCTGAGGCCATCTCAGGCCTCAGAGTTTTCATCCCTCCGTAAGAAGTGTAGATTTCTATAGATGATCTTCCTTATCTCATCAAATTCGACACTATACCGAGTCACCTGGGTTACATGTGGAGTTTGGTGTAAGGAGTCTCACATCAACAGCCCAAACATAGCCGGAATCTGTGAAAGCTTATCAAAGTTGCTTCTCGTTGAGCAATTCCTTTTAATCCTAGTAAATTGCCCATAGGGAATTCCCTTTATTGTATGTTTCGGGTTTGGCAACTTTTAGCATGTAAAAGAGTATTCCTAGCTATTTTTTTCTATATATATCAGTTTCGATTTTATTAATTACAAGATTTCCATATAGAACCAAATCCAAAAAGTTAATAGTTTCAACATGATATTGAGTAAATTCAGTAAAATTCTAAATGGACATCATTATTATTCAAGTAATCTATGAAGTCATCTATTTCATGAAGAGGACCAAAATAAGGAGAAGGTTGTCTATAAAATGCCCATAAATTTCTATTTCTCGCCTGAATGGATTAGTACCTCCAAAGATGTGGGACTCCTCCCACCAACCCATAAATAGATTTGGCGAAGGCCGGCGCAAAGACACGCCCATAGCAGTCCCACATCTTTGGAGGTGGAAAGAGCCACCAAAAAGGAAGTCATTATGTCTTAATAGGAAGTCCACAAATTGTATAATAAACTCCCATAAATGCACAGAGTAACCAGAGAACTTCTTCAAAATTACATCAATAGCATGTAAGCCCAAATCATGTCTGATAATAGAGTACAAGGACTTCACATCCAAGGTCAGCCAAATACAATCTGACCCCCAGTATATACCTTCCAGTCTTTGTAAAACCTGTTTAATATCTTTTATATAAGACTTGAGACCCTTCACAACTGGTTGAAGATAGAAATCTTCCAATTTAGCTAGATTTTCCCCAAGAGAGCCTATACTAGCAACTATAGGTCTTCCTTCTGGCTTCTCTGGATTCTTATGTATTTTTGGTAGATGGTGAACTTCAAAAAATGTATCGACCAGATCCTTCACCTTTTTCATTAATACTTTTGTGAGATCACCATGTAGTTTAACATACGTATTTTCCTCATTCAACTGACGGTGTGCCTCCTCCACATAATATGTTGTGTCTAGATACATATTACAACATATTATGTGGAGGAGGCACACATAAAACTGAAAGTTTTATGAATCTGGACTGGTGAGTTGCTATATGTTTCTATGCAGTGCAGCAGCACACTTTTTCTATGTTATAGAAGTAACTCTTTTAATAGATTTGTAATGGCCTGCCATGCAGAAACAAAAATCTTAATTTTAATACCCGGAAAATCTGTTTTCTTTCATACATCACAATAACTTCTAAATGAAACAAAACAAAAGGTATTTTACTTTTGCTTTAACAAACTAAACATCTACCCTCTCAATTCTTTCCTATCACCTATTTATCAAGTTTATAGCAGGACTTTGCCACCAGACAATATTGGAATTCCCATCCTTACCTTACACCTCAAAATGACTTGCCTTTATCCTTTTCTATATTTTTAACGCTGCCAGGAACTTCGTTGCTTTTTGCTTTCAGTGGATAGTTTCTATATTTCAAACAGGGAAATTAAATACAAGTTCTTATTTTTACAAATGGTGGCAATTTTGCCCCAACCAATCAGATCTTATTTAACGCTTGAAAGCTAACATGGTTGGGGCAAAATTAGCACCATTTTTAAGAATAAGAACTTTTATTGAATCTCCCTAGTGTGCCAGGGGGAGGGGCCAGGTGATTGACAGTTCCTTACTGACTAGCTGTGCCCCTCCTCCTTTAAAAAGTAAAACTTATGGAGCTAAAGAAAAAACAATGGATAGGAAGGTCAGAGAAGAAAAAAAAAAGATTAAGATTTGCAATAATTATTCCTAATTACTGTGGAAAAGCATAGTTTACATGTGCTCTAAGATCATCTAAGGATCATTCCAAATTACATTTATCTAAGATAGTACATATATTAATGTCCTTGTTTCACAAAATTAAATGCATGTTTCTTATAAAAAAAATAAACAACTCTAAGGCTTTCTCAAGCTAATTTCATATGAACAGTATAGTAAAGATTTCTGAGCGGATCCAGATGCTTAGTGGGAGAAAAGCAATACATGTTGCATTTTGTCAATGGTGACCACTCAAAAAACTTGCCACTCAAGTGAAAATAGAAAGGGATGAAAGACACTCTCTTAATTAGTGTCTATGATTAAAGGGAATGTCCACCCCCAAAACTATAATCCCCCCCACTACTGGCCCCACTGTGTAGTGTAGTTTAATCCTTACCTCACATCCCAGCTCCATATGGTTCTCCTGATGTCCCTCCCCAAAGTCCCAAAAACTGCCCACCAGGAGGACAGCAGAGTCCATATAGGACTCTGCCTCCTACCTGGCCTCCGGGAGAAGTTTGGCATGCGTACTGCAGCCCTTCTCCCCCTCCCTCCCGATTAAGATTCCCCCCCCTAGTGTAAAAATCTTTTTAAATAACATTCCCCCTGTCCCCCCAGCCCCAACCGCTATATTTGTATTATCAGAAAATGCCCAAAACATTACTTACCTTCCCTCTTTCCTCCGCCGCACTGAACTCCCGGCAGCCACGTCCGCGATTGGCTGCCGCTAAGCCAATCACAGACGCGACTGCCGGTCCCACCCCTCTGCTTGCATTTTCTCGCAAGCAGAGGGCCTGACATCGCGGCGGAGGAAAGAGGGAAGGTAAGTAATGTTTTGGGCATTTTCTGATAATACAAATATAGCGGTTGGGGCTGGGGGGGGCAGGGGAAATGTTATGTAAAATTTTTTTTAGAAGGGTGGACATACCCTTTAAGGGTGTGTGTCCCATGAAATGAACCAGGTGTGTTCTTAATTCCTGTTCAGATGATCTGTTTTAATAAAGATATATGCTTTTAAAGAAGGTGTGTACTTTCCTGCCTATGCTACATGTGGGACTGGAGCCTGCACACCAGATTACACCTTGTATTGGTTAGCCTCGTGTTTTTTTGCTCATGTTAAAGTAGCATTTATTTAAATGGAATAGTCTATAATTATTTCAACCCTTCCTGGTTGCTTTTTTAAGTGTACATTCTCCCGTTGACTCATGATCTTTTATGAAAACACAACTTTGACACTGGAAATGAGTTTATTAAAGGGCATGTCCACCCCCCAAACTAAAATTTGCCCCATGGTGTAGTGTTAAAAATCCTTACCTTTCTCCGCTGCTCCATATGGTTGTCCTGCAGTGCTTGCTGAAAGTCCAGGAAACTGAAGAGCCTTCCTGTGTGTCATCTGGTATCTGCCCCTTCCCTGTCCTCCTGGAGGCCTCTGCCATGCGCAGGGGAGTTCTCCCTCCAGATCCCTCTGCGCTGCTTCCTTCTTTTTTTAAAAAAAGTAAAATCACACACTGTAGGTACCCCTCCCCCAGCCCTAAATGCTATATTTAAATGTTTAAAAAGTGCCCAGAAATGTACTTGCATACCTTTGTTCCCTTGGCTCCCTTTGTTGACCACATTCGTGATTGGCTGACTTTCAGCCAATGGTGGACATACACGCTACGTTTGTGGTCAGACGGCTGGATGGCGATCATATGATTTTTTTTACAGTTGGGGAAATTTTTTTCTATTGTTCCATACGATCTGCGGATCATATGATAAAGTTGTTGCAGCTATGGCCACCATTATATCTAAACTTTAATTATGCCTTATCTACTAGCAGGAGATTCTCCTTTAAGTCTTTTGGCATATTTAGGTTTGATTAAGCGAACCCTGGTAGAAGAATATGTTTCTCTATCAGCAGTGTGGTCTAAAGGTGGCCATACACATGCGATTTTTATCGCATTGTGCCAACAGATAAATGGCTCCCCATTTACTTAAAGGGTCACTTTACTCATTTAAACAACTTAACATTTTTTAAAACTACAATTTGAGAGAAGTAAAATGGTGCTACTCACATATCTGTGCTTGCTTTGTATTATGGTGTGTGATCTTTACAAAGATATAATCTGGGTGTTAAATACCAAAAAAAAAATAACTTGTTGGGATTAAGCTACTAAAGTTTAAAGCTATTATCCCTGGCCTGTGTTAAAGTCAGCCCACCAGCCAGTGTTGTGAGCGCTAAAGTTGTTACCTGATTATAGTAGTCATCCCTCCATCCAGTGTTAAAGTCAGCCCTCCAGTTCTCCATTAATCAAAGTTAATCAGCCCTCCAATTTATAATGCAGTTTTTAGGTGCCCATACATTAGTACTTACCCTCCGACCGATCCGCGTCATTCAATCAATATTCTTGGAACCGCCTTTCCCGTTATTCTTTTGCTACCGACATATGATTGCAAATGGGGCCACAGGGTAGAATGGGAATGTTGTGAATAGGTCAGAGGGTTGGTACTAATGTATGGGCACCTTTAGTCAGCCCTCCAGACAGTGTTCATTATCCAGACCTCCAATTTATTACGCAGTGTTAGTAAGCCCTTTAGTTCATTATCCAGTGTTAGTCAGACCTTTTTTTCATTACCCAGTGTTAGTCAGCCCTCCAGCCAGTGTTAAGGTCAGACCTCCAGTCAATGTTAAAGTCAGAACTTCAGTTGTTTATTAGCCAGCCCTCCAGTTCATTATCCAGTTAGTCAGTCCTCCAGTTCATTACCCAGTTAGTTACCCCATCAGTTGTTCATTAGCCAGAACTGTTCAGCTATCAAGTTCGTTGCCCAGTATCAGCCCTCCAGCCAGTGTTAAAGTCAGCCCTCCAGTTGTTCAGATAGCCCTCCAGTTTATCGCCCAGTGTTAGTCACCCCTCCAGTTACCCTCCATTACCCAAAGTTAGTCAGCCCTTTAGTTCATTACCCATTATTAAGTTGTCCCTCCAGTTCATTTCCCAGTTAGCCATCCCTCAAGTTCATTACCAAGTGTAAAGTCAGCCCTTCAACTCATTGCCTAGTGTTAGTCATCCCTCCAGTTCATGAGCCAGTGTTAGTCAGCCTTCCAGTTTATTAGTCTGTAACTGTTATCTTAACCACATCATACACCTGAAAATTTTGTGGGCCACAACGTAAAATGGGAATAGAGGTCTTTAAAATGGGTGTGGGCATGATCGTAGAAAACTGGGCGTGGTCACACACCGTCTCCCATTTGTGCTTATTTTGCATTTCAAAATGTTGTGAGGTATGCTATTGCTTGCCCTACTGCTGCCCCCCACACTAGTCTGAGATAAACATTGGCAGGGCACAGAGGAAGAGCCTAGAAGGCAGTCCTGAATTACTTGCCCTTCAGTCCAAAAGGTCCCAATCCTCCCCTGCATGTGGCTAACATTTCAATAGTGTGCTGATTGTGTTAATGCCAGTTAAAGTCCTTTTAGGAATACCTCTCCTTGGAAATCCTGTGCTTGCCCTTGGATGCTGTATTATCTACACATAACAAGGCACACAAACGTAAAACGTATACTGTATTTGGCAAAAACAAGCAAATCCTTAATAACATTCTTCAAATGTAAAAGAATAAATAAATCCCCAAATAAATGTATGAGTCAAATAACATACCATTTTAAAAAGCAGACAAAGGGCATTTTATTAGACTTGTTACTGCATTGAAGACGTAATGCAAAACTTCATGCAGGCTGCTTAATAAACATGAAGGCTTGTCAGTGAACAGCCAAAAAACAATACCTGTTACTAAAAACTAATGGAAATCGGTACAGATCATAATACAGTTGTTGGCAATTGCAGACAGTACAAGAAACACTTTAATATTTTAATAACATCTCCTGTTTCTGTAAAAGAAAAAGAGCAAACACCATAGAGAGACAGATGCTTAACAAGTTTGTGGTTGAGGCAGTTATGTCTGAGAGATGCTGTGCACATGATTAGGCGATGGAAATGCATAAAATAAATGTCAATGGTTTTAAATAGTAATATAGGATGCAATGCTCTGATACCCATAACAGTTTATTTCTCAAACTATTGAACTGGACCAGTAAAATATTGAGGTCTACTGGGAAGTGAGTGTATATGCCTCTCACAACAAACTCCACAAAGTGTATGAGACATGCTGCATTTATATAATTGACAATAGGGAGACAAGATGTGTGCATGTCTAGCAATAGGAGGTAATTTGTGAGAATGTTTGATGTTTTATAAGCAGGTTGATAATAAGATATAAGAAATAAATAGGCTTATATATGAAATGTTCTTATTGTTAAAAGTTGTGCTATTTTTGCCCCAAACAATCAGATTTTAGCTTTTAAATGGTACATAACATCTGATTAGTTGGGGCAAAATTAGCACTATTTTTAAGATCTTTTAATACATAGGCCTGAAAGTGTAGTGCAGAGACTGGATGGAAGAAAAGCACTGTATATACATCCCAGAGATTTCACCTACCTAGATCCTACAGACTCTAACATGAGACATTATTATGGTTTCTTGGGCACATCTTAAAGGCATCTCATAGAGAATCTAAAGGAACATCATTCAATTTGCCCTTAACATAGCCAAAAATATATGTAAGACGTTTTTGGATGT
This sequence comes from Hymenochirus boettgeri, assembly GCA_019447015.1. Lineage (NCBI taxonomy): Eukaryota > Metazoa > Chordata > Amphibia > Anura > Pipidae > Hymenochirus > Hymenochirus boettgeri. Next base: position 229,542,574 of record CM033476.1, on the reverse strand, counting down.
TTGAATAACAAGCCTCCATATAACTCTGTAATAGTGGCGTTTGCTATAGTTTTACAGCTTTTACCGCAAACAGTAGGTAAAAAGCAGAATATTCTAATCTATGGAATAATGAATTTATCAGAATCACAGAACACAACTGTATAGGTTCATACCGTTTCATATATGGAGAAAGGTTTTCATACCAGTTTGTATTGAATGGTTACTTAATTATGAAATATGAGCCATTGTTAACCATAAAGCCTTGCCTGTTCATCTGAAATACTGAATGAGGAGTGTGACATGTTCAATGTAATGTTCACAGAGGTTTGAGAGGCTTGAAAGCCTGACATTTGCCCAAATACTACACAGAGCAATAGAAAATTTGACCTTCATTTTTTACAGAAAAGCCTGTGTATGAATGTACAAAAAGGAATATGGGAGAACACAGACAAAAAAACATTTAAGTATTTCAGACATTTTTCTCATCAAGTCATAAGGAAAAGAGATGATCAATTCACATCATAGGACCACATAAAGCATCTCTGTATACAGAAAAGTCTGGCCAAGCTTCCACGTGCTTGAAGCAATCCATCTTATTCTTTCACTGGATAGAGAACCATACTTCCAATGCAATAGTCAAAGGCACCTTTTCCAATAATGTAATCTAGCAGCCAGGTGCCAGCCTTGACAAAGTTGGAAAGCATGACATTTTTATGCATATATCTAAAAAAATGTGTATGGGGTCCAGCAATGTGCAATCATCATCTTTTTCTTGGTTAAAAGCAACATGCTATCCCCAACACTGTTCTGAGAGTACTAATGGGTTTATTTAATAAGCCTGTGCTGTTAATCTGCAGCAGCCAATAAGAGGTTATGAAATATTTTCTAACTGTAGTAGACCAGTAAAGCCATCATCTGATTAATTGTTGCAAGCTATAAGCGCACACACATTTTTGCACCTCTTATTAAATAAGCCTGTAGATGCTTACACTTGTGGCATATTTCTCACACGGCCTCATTTACCTAGTTTTGCAAATTGCTCCAGGCAAATGTGGCTTCTGGTTTTTAATACTGGATTTGCTCCTGGGGGTAAATCCCCAAAGGAATTTTACCCCAGCGCCACTTTAAGACAAGATATTACCTGGTCTTAAATTCTGGAGTTAAACATGGTGCAAATCCTTTATTAAATACAGTGTGTCTGTTGCATGGGTGTCTTTTGTGAAACTCATGCAGCCAGTGCAATTATGGAGTTAAATTTGCACTAACCTTTGCAATATTGGTTAGCGCAAGTTTAGCCACCTTTTTTAGAACAGCACGTCTGGGTAAATGAGGCCCATAGAGTCAAATGAGGCCTAGACATAAGGTGACAGATACCAAGAACGTATGGGATACCAAAAGGCTGGCCAAGTGGCTAGCCAAGTGAGGTTTCCTAATATCAAACCCAACTTAGTTGTTTCAGCCTAGGAGGGCATCAATGTTTAATTCAGTCCTTAAAGATATCCAGTGTTTCTAAGCATTTTCCGGAAAAAACTCCAATTACCTAACCTCCCTGAGAAAGGGGCCAGCTGCAGAATCACATTGATCATATGGCCTTCACTTTGCCCATATTAGACTCCTATGTCCATGCACGTTCTAAGGAGAAACCTGCTGCTGGTTCACAAATCTTTCAGTAATAGAAATAAATTAACAAAAGCACTGCTCAGCAATCGGCTTATATCCTTCTTTGTGCTAGACCTTTCCTTAGCTTCAATAATGATTCCTCAATGGCTACTGTCCCCCAGACTTTCAGGGTCTATGCTTTGATCCTCACTAGGAGTGTCTGCTCGGGTCTCCAAAGCTCCATATGAGGCATGAGCAGGGGAGGCCAAGGGAGAAAGCTCTTGCAAAACAGAAGCCACAAACAACTGTAAGAGAGAAAAGGAGGGTTATCTAATAAAATAGCAAGTAGATACTTAGTAAATAGATACTAAAATACAGGACTCTAGAAGGACTCAGCTGTCACTTATAACAAGAAAGGCATGGTCTGAAACTCTCTTTTCTAGTAAGCTTTAAACTTAGTTCAAACTTTAGTTTCTGTCATTCAGCTATCTTTTATCATCTACACTTCTTTCCAACTAAAATCTCTCATCCATAGAAATATCACTGACAAGTAATTTGTGTACTATCCATAAAGCAAAACCTTTTATTTGTTGGCAATAAAATGATGATCTCAAAGGTGATTAACCTTATTAATTTCAATGGTATGATATTTAGCTAAAGTATGCAAATTAATTCCAAGGCAGTGAAAGAGACATTTTCTATTAAAACAGAAGACCCTGCCACTCACATTGGATTGGATGATAGAGGATATGCTGCTTCGCTCTGTATCTTGGATGATTCCCTCAGTTGGTTCAGACATCTTGTGGGAAAGAAAAATTCAGGCAATTGAAATAATCAAGTTTCACATGTAGTGCAGGAGGTGGTTTGGAGCACTTAAGGCAGATCTCTCTAGTCAGAGAATAAATACTGCCCAGTGAGTGCAATAACATGGAACAGGAAAGTCTTTTCCTGTTCTGACTCTATGTGACAAAAACTTTAGAGTCTGATGATTCCCGAGGAAGAGGAAAAACCTTGAAACATTGTGGATTTTTAGTCAAATTTGGTTTAACAAGTTGTATCTTCAGGATAGGAAAGGTTTCTCTACAGTGAGAACAGTGAAACTGTGGAACTGTCTTCCAGCAGATGTGGTAATGGCAAGTTCATTGAATATCCTTAAAAGCTGCCTAAATAAAAATATTGGGAATTATTAGTATAAATACATTTACTGTAGTTCTGGTTGATCCAGGGATACTTTCCGATTGCCGTTTGGAGTCAGGAAGGAATTCCTTCCCCCCTTTTTCGTTGTTTTTTTCTTTTTGCCTTGCTCTGGATCAATGGTTAGGTAGGGTTAAAAAGGAGGGTGGAACGGTTGGACTTGATGGATGTATGTCTTTATTCAACCTTAATTACTATGTTACAATGTAGGGGCGGGGCTTATGATTCAGCAGATGATACTCTGTTACAGCAGTAGGATGCAGGTGGGTATGCTCATGCTTAAGACATGTGGGGTAGAGCAATAGTGCTGGTCATGTCACAGCTTATAGTGCTAGCTGGAAAAGCCACCCTTTATAAGTTTGCATAGATTGCATCTAGAAGCATGATCCTGGAGCAGTTTTAAAGGTACAAATGTGCTCTTTAAAGGGCACATCTATGGAGACTAAAGATTCTCTTTAAAGTTCTGTCTGCAAAACTCTCAGTCTGATATTGCCCTAAGAAGGCACCTATACCTGCAGTATATAATGTCTGTTTTGCATTTTGTGAATGTACAAATGTTTTAAAGGGATTAAAATGGTTATTATAGTAAAAAGAACCATTAGCTCAAACTAAGCACAAGGCACTTAAGTGAAATAAACTCTAGATTGATAACAGAAATGGTTTAGCTGAAGAGCACCCTCCAGGCAAATGGACTAACATACTGCACACATTAGAATAGAACACGAATTAGAAATGGGCAATTCTTATGTAGAAACATATAACAGCACTGTGAAAACAAGTAGAACATTTTTTTGGTTAAAACTAACTAGTAATAATAGTATTTCATCCATTTACATTTTGGAAGAATCAGATGAGAAAAATGTCTGGGTTTACCTGATAACTGGAAGGCTTATTTGGTTGTAGCTTTCTGAGACATAGACCAAAAATGGAAAAGAGCAGACAGAAGAGGAGGGAAGCAAAGGTAAACAAGGTCACAGGGTGCATGGGACCTAAAATAGAAGATACAATTTTGCTGGAGTGAATGGCAATAAAGGAAATTGGCTGTTTTGCTGATTGTATTTTTTTTATCAAATATTTTTCTAACAGAACACATATAAGGTATTCTATATTGAACAAGTCTACATGGAATCAGTCAGAGTGACTGAAATGAAATGATCTGAGATTATACTTTGTGGTGAAAAACGATGAAAAGTCTAAATGAGTAGTACGACACTTTCCACATCCCTTACCCAGACGCAGCACAGAGAAGAACAGCAGCCAGAATATACAGAGTGCAGGAGCAGCAAGCATTTGTCGGGCAGCTGCCCTGTGCAGTCCAGGACTCAGTTTGGTTGGAATGTAGGCATAATATATGTTATATCTATCCGTCATGTGTTTTAGGAGAAGGTACACCAGCCCTGAGAAAAAGGACAGAAGTAAATCTATAATTTTACGAATGAAATATTATGCACAAAGCAATATTTCACAGGCAAAACAAGAAACAATGAAAACTGTATACATATATAATTCACACAACAAAGATGCAATGTAATACTTACAACTTTGAAAAATGTAATAGACAAATTAAGAAAATAGACAAATTATATAGACATGTAATCCAATAAACAAGGTTAGATAAACTAATTAACAAAATGGGCCAGTGTAAAGAAAACATTAAGGATAAAGCTACATATATTAAGATTGTTAGGACTGATTATTAGATTATCAGCACAAAAATATTTGCCTACTATTCCCCTATTCTGTTTTATAGTAAATGAAAATGGTGAGGCCCCTACAATAATAATGTAGAGAGGAACCTCCAGACCAGTTTGATTGAAGGTCAATGTGGTGATCAGGCCTCAAGATTTGTCAGTATATTCTGTTCTCAAACAAGAACTGGTAGCACATCTCATCAAAATGAATCCCATAGGCTATAATGAGGCTTGTTAAAAACTGCATCCACAGGCCACATTTAATGAATTCTTACACAGTGGTTTTAAAAAGTTTATTAAACACATTTCTTAAAATGTGTAAATTTAGCATAAAGAATCCCATGGACTCACCAAATGGAACAATTATAGGACATGTAATGCTGTAGGTCATCACTACTGAAAAGACACAAGTGGTCCAGGCATATTCAAGACCAAACTGGAATTCATATGCCTGGTTCTGAAAAACAAACCCAAATAATTATTTGAATAAAGACAGATATTTTGCATCATTTTAACTAAATTAAAAACAAACTGAAACAGTGTAAAACACTTGAAGGGTCCTGTGAAAAAGCTTACAACCTGAAGTACTGAAGGATATATAAAAATATAGATAAGATTTTAATAGCACTAGCTTATTATCATTTTCAGTTTCCTCACATATCAAACTATTGTATTAAAGGACAATATAAAAAAAAATAACATCACCCCATTACATGTCCACACATGTCCACACCAGCAGCTGAAATCACTTATTCACATTTACAACTGTGCTGCCCTCCCATAGATATCACACAGCAAAGATGAATGCTAAAAGCCCGCCTCCTAGACGGCCTAGGGCCATGATTAACATAACACTTGTAATTGGCTGGTGGGAATGTCTGTTACAACCTCTCTCCTCCTCCTCTGCTGGTTAAACAAACTTGAAATGTCTGGTTGCTAGGATACAACCTACATAATCAAGCTGATCAAGGGTGGGCGGAGGAGTGTTTTCTCGCATTCTAGCTTTGAGTGACAGTAACAGGCTCGAAATCAGGAAAAAAATGTATGGGGAGGGCTGCATACCTTTACTCTTTTCAAAGTAATTTTTTTAAAAAATGCATTGAGGCAATACAGTTATCCCTTAATACAATGTTGGCTAAAAGTCCACCATTAATTGAATAACTAACAACTTTAGTTTAGGTACCCTTTTAACATGAAGACGGTCTGGCTCTGTTCTAGCAAGGCAGAGACGTGCTGCATACACTGTGAGCCCTGGGATCCGAAGCAACTCCATAGCTGTTCCAATAAGACTAGCAGTGATTACGTAGTTCACAAAGAATGCACCATTATTAGGAAGAAAAACACACCTAAAGAAGAAGGATAAAGATGGCTTCAAAATGTAAATATCTAATTTTCTGAAATAAGGCACTGCAAATAAAAACTACATGATACCGCCAATATGCAGAAGTATTTTAAAAAAACTATTTTTAAAACAATGGGGGATATTTATATTTAAAGTTTTTGCCCAAATTGAACTTAACACAGTTTATAAATAAGCGATGACCGATGCAAAACAGTTACCTCTGCATACTGCCATTTAGTCTTTCAATGCATATCGTCATACACTGTGAGATATGCAGTACATCCACTTTTTTCTTTCATTTATGAAAACTATGCGGTTTATAAATAAAGCTATAATAATGCTATTTGCAATTGTGAGGTCCCGTGTAACCAAAACAGCAAAATCACCCCTTAAGGGCTAGGCCACACTAGCGCGGTTTGCGCTTGCGCCCGTGATTTTCGATAACATGGAAATCGCGGGAACGCGAATGTTCCTGCGTTTTCCGATGAGCATGCGATTGCGCATCCGTTTGTGTCTTGCGGCAAGCATTTTTTCGCGCAATAGTTTGCGTTTTCGCTTTAAAGATAGCGAGAGCGCAAACACGAAAATAACGCGCGCTAACGCACAGAAAGCGTGCACGCTTGGTGCGTTGTAGTGTGGCCTCACCCTAAATAAATATGTCCCTTGTTTGGTAAAAAGGATACACACAGCTAATAAGCTGTACAGAGTGGTTTGTAAATACGTATTTTTAAACACAGCCTGACTGTACTGATCACAGAGACTGAGGGTGAGGCCAAACTACAACGCACCAAGCGTGCATGCTTTTGCATGCGTTATTGCGTGCGCGCTTTCCATGTTAGAATGCATTATTTACGCGTTTGCGCTCACACTTTTTTCGCTATCTTTAAAGCGAAAATGCAAGCGATTGCGTGAAAAAATGCTCGCCGCAAAACACGAACGGACGCGCAATCGCATGCCCATCGGAAATTGCAGGAACATTCGCGTTCCAGCGATTTCCATGTTATTGAAAGTCGCAGGTGCAAACGCGAGTGCAAAACGCGTACGCAAACGCACGAAAAACGCGCTAGTGTTGCCTAGCCCTAAAGCTCATTTAGCTAATAATCAGTAAATATTTTTATTCCATAATTATTTTCCATAGTTTCATTAATTGTTTTTAGTTTCTGGTGAGCGTTAAACCAACGCTCACCAGATTTTAAGTTTACTTGTGCATTCTTAATATTATATTATTCTCTAATAAATGCATTTCAGGATTACCGCTTGTAATCAATGCAACAGAGAGCATAATTCACAGTATAAGGGAACTGTGGTCTCCATACAAGTTGAGTTTAAATGAAAGGCCAGTTTCCTACCTTTAAAACGAGCCACCAACCACATGTCTATGTGCTCAACAGTCCAAGATACATGTGACATTCCTCCTCCTGCTCCTCCACCTCGCCTCCAGTTAGCAAAGCCTTCGACTTCAGTGACAGGACAGGAGACAGGAAGTCCCTCCCCCTCCCTGCTGTGTGAAATGAAGATCCTTACAGTTAAGGTAAGGGAATCTTTAGCTCTACTCTCTCACTATGTGAAGAGTTCTCACTCTGCCTGAAAAGGCTGTTTTCACACAGTTTTCTGTAGGGGTGGTGGTGGTCTGAGTGTCCCATGGCACCCGTGTGTGGGCGGGGCCACATTGGGCCAAAGGGGGCCTGCAAATAGAAGGTCCATGAGTGGGAGGGACCAGGGGAGCTGCAAGGGGAGGAGGAGACACAGGGCAGATTGACTGTCATCCACTGACATGGTTTCACAGCAGGAAGTGCAGAGGACCTGGTGATGCTGCTGCCATATTACACACAAAAATTTAAATATCTTCAAAACTATGCAAAATAAACAATGACAATAGATTGCAAAAATTCTCAGGAGAGCAATTCCTGTCAATTTACCTAAAGTCATTTTTGGACCACAGTTCCCCATTATGTAGAGGTTACAAAGGCAGAGGTGGATAATATGTGGGACAACATGGTAAGAAATTAGGGGGTAGACAAACAATATCAAAGAAAAAAATTGAAAACAAACAGAAGCTTGTGTTTTATGTAAGAGAAAAATACTGGTAAACATGGATGGCAAAACTTACTGAAACTTTATGTTTGCTTCATCCAAAAAGTGAATGTCAAACAGCCAACGAAAGAAGAGATCCAAACTGTAAGAGGGAGCATAGAGCACTGTAAATGCATATGCCAGATTAGTATTATCTCTGGTGGAGCAGTGGATTAATGGTGGTCTTCTAAGAGAATTGTGTCCCTGAACTTATGGCTTTAATTTTCATGTCCTACATTTGCAATTTTTACTACATAACTTGTCTTTCTTTGATTCATGTTGGCTAGGAAATAAATACAATGATTTGTTGAAAAAGATGGACATGCTTACAATGCTATTTGAAGTACCAGGAGTACACAATATATATATATATCTTACACTGCAATGCCTAGGGGGGAATGCTTTGCAGATTAAGATTTGAAAAATGTGGGTTTAGTTCCCCTTTTAAATTCAAGTCAGGTCGGCCTTCCGGTCAAATTAGTGTGAATAGAATTTGTAAAAAGAAAGGACAAACTATACTGTCCTGTTGCAGTGGAAACTGCAAGCACAATACTCTGTTCCCATGAAAACCATTTTTATTCCTAAGGTTATCATTTACAGACATCATGTTTAAAAAACAAACAATCTGCAGAGCTCTTTATCTGATAGTGATGTCATTTTCACATACTAAAATCAAACTTGGTTTCCATCTACAGACAACATTGCTGACAGATAATCATTACACTGTGTTTCACTGACTAGCATATTATACATACAAATGCTCCAAATTTAGAAGAAAGCTTTTTGTTGATAATAACAACTTGTGTGTTTTATACTCTCTATACAAAATTGACACCTTTATTGATATTGTAAAGTGAGGATTGCTATTAAACTTTAGACAATGTTTAGAAATTGCAAGTTGTCAAGTTTTTATAGTTACCAAGCTCAAACCTGTAATCCATCACTAGCAAGTCATAAAAAGCTTGGATGCTAAACCGTGAAATTGGATTTGATTTACAACACCCTGTCTATATAATACCTTTGCTAAAAATCTGGAAACTAAAGAAGAAAAACAGAGCATTTCTTATTTAAAAGATGAACAGACAAAGGTTAAAAATACCAAAATATTAAAGAAAAAGTAATCAGTGGCTTTTCTAAAGTCTAATTGTGTGTGCCACTTGCCTAGATATTCCATTCTGTTTGTGAGATACAGCTCAAAATACCAGCAAGAGGGAGAATGTGACTTTTGTAGTTTTATTAAGAAGCTGCCGCTCTCCTTGAATATTCATTGACTACTCCAGTAAAACCCTTGCAATGTTGCCAACTGATGAACTGTTACAAATGCCCATTGCAATAGCAAAGGATAAAATGTTTAAAATAAGGTACAGTTTGGACATACCTGTCAGTTTTACTATAAAAGCAATATATAGTACATATTCTGATATATAAAATAAGGGGGGGCTCCACTGACTCAAATGCAAGATCAATATTACAAAAAAAAAAATCCAAATCTGTGCACTTTACACGGATAAACAGCATGTTAGAACAGAGACTTTTCAGGAAGACACATGTTGACGTTAACATTTATGCCAGGTGGAAAATTTAATTTGAAAGAGCTAAACAATGATTTGGATTAAGATGTCAGTGACTGAGCAATGGGGAGAAGCAGCTTTATTTAAAAAAATAAACTTTGGTGAAACAAAGACAAGGATGAGCATCAAAGCAGGAGAAAATGCCACTACACTGGTGGAAAACAGCGGACGAGAAAGTGTAACATAGATTACAGATATAGGGTAGGGTGTGATTGGGGTAAGTGGAAGGCAAAGTAAATATTTAAAAAGTAAGGCCTGGTACACATGCGCTACATTTCTTTAAATTTGATTAGTACATATTGATATTTTGACCTGACATTGCGTGACCAATACATGTTTGATGAGGCAGAACTATTGACCCAAATTAAGAGGCATAAGAAAGTGAGTGAAGCAGCAGAGAAAGAAAAAAGATTTTGTTCTTACCTGTAAAATCTTTTTCTCTGAAGCCAAAGGGGGACCCAGGCACAGAAGGGGTTAAGTACTCCACCCCCAGGAGCAGATACTTGAAATGTGAAGGCTTTACAGGCTCAGGTGCTCCTCCACCTTATATAGCCCAGCACCAGGAGCCTGCTTCAGTTAGTCCCAAAGATAGAAAGCGAAGGAGTGCAATAAAGGAACACATAACTTATTGGCAACAAGCCTAAACTTGAAAACTAAGTAACTACTCTAATCAGAACTAGTTTAACTAACAAGGGAGGGTCGTGCCTGGTTCCCCCTTTGGCTTCAGAAAAAAAAGATTTTACAGGTAAGAACAAAATCTCTTTTTCTCTTTCAGCCTAGGGGGACCCAGGCACAGCAGGGAATGTTCCAAAGTCCCAACCAGCACAGGGTGGGCAAAAGATTTAAACCTCTGCAGCTTGCAGCACCAAGCGAACGAGAGTCACTTCGGCTGAAGCGAACACATCCAATCTGTAAAATTTTATGAATGTGTTAACAGAAGACCATGTGGCGGCCTTGCAAATCTGATCAATGGAGGCCCCGCGCCGAGCCACCCATGAGGCACCTAGTGCTCTTGTCGAATGAGCTGCAACCCGAAAGGGGGGTGCAGCTCCTGCATAGCAGCGCAGAATGAGATTACGGATTCATCTGGCCAGGGTCTGAGAAGACACTCTGGATCCCCTGAGAGGACCTCCCAGGAGGATGAACAGGGCCTTTGAAGAACGAAAAAGATTCCATTCTAGAAACGCATATCCTGAGGGCTCTGACAACATCCAGGGAGTGCAACCGTTGTTCCTTGCGAGAAACTGGTTGAGGATACAAAGCTGAAACGACTATGTCCTGATTCAGGTGAAAAGAGGTTACGACCTTGGGCAGAAAGGCTGGATGAGGTCGAAGGACCGCTTTATCTTTATGAAATGAAAGACACAATGTTTCCGAGTGCCTTGGAGAACTCGGAGGACTAGTGAAAGGTCCCATGGTTGAACAGATTGTTTTGCGAGGTGGACGCAGGTGGGCCACCCCTTGCAGGAAAGTCTGCCCACCCTTACGCATGGCCAGTCTTTGATGAAAATGGATTGAAAAGGCTGAGATTTGAACCTTAAGTGCACTAAGGGAGAGTCCTTTATTCAATCCCAACTGTAGAAACCGCAAAAGCCTGGATAGGACGTGTGAGAAGAAAAATCCCTAGAACTCATATCTTCACCAAATACGATGATATATCTTGGAAGATGGTTTTCTTGCCGCCAACATGGTGGGTATGACTGATGATGGAATACCCCTCTTTTTTAAGATGGAAGATTCAACCACCATGCCATCAAACTGAGGCGTTTGAGATCCGGATGGAATAACGGGCCTTGGGAGATGAGATCTGGAAGAAGAGGTAGATGCCACGGATCATCCACTGATATTTTTAGTAGGTCCGTGAACAAACACCTTTTTGCTCACCTAGGGGCGATGAAAATTGTTGGAGTTTTTACTATTTTGATCTTTTTGAGGACTCGTGGGATCATGGCTTTCGGAGGGAAGGCATATACTAACCGGAAACTCCACGGAACTACCGGTGCGTCCACTAGGTATGCCTGGGGATCTCGTGATTGTGCTGTGACGCTATCATGTCTATTTCTGGCACCCCCCCATCGTTTGGTTAAGGTCCACAAAACCTTCTCGTGAAGGGACCACTCCCCTGGGTCCAGGGTGTGGGTGTGCCGGCTTAGGAAGTCTGCCTCCACATTGAGGACTCCCGGGATGAAGATTGCTGATATGGCTGGGATGTTGTGTTCTGCCCATGAGAGAATGGGATTCCTTCATGGCCATGTTGCTCCGCATGCCCCCTTGGTGGTTGATGTACGCCACTGCGGTGGCGTTGTCCGACTGAATCCTGACAAACTTGTTTGCCAGGGATGTGGACCAATGAGAGAGAGACAGAAATATGGTCTGCAATTCTAAGACATTGATTGGGAGTCAAGATTCTTCTGGAGACCAAAAGCCCTGTGTCGTCTGAGTCCCGCACACTGCCCCCCACCCTGACAGACTCGCATCTGTTGAGATCACCGTCCACTGAGGAAGACAGAGGGAGTTTCCCTTTTGGAGATTGGGATTCTCTGTCCACCAAGACAGAGAACGTCTGGCGTTGTCCGACTGAATCAAACAAGTTTGCCAGGGATGTGGACCAACGAGAGAGAGACAGAATTATGGCCCGCAATTCTAGAGATTCTAAAGACCTGTTCCATATTGCTAGAAAGTGGCGTTGGAGAGGTCATAAGTGGAACATCGCGTATGGGACTGCCTCGATGGCTGATACCATCCTTCCGATCAGCCTCCTAGCTTGGCGAACCAAAATTAGGGGTTCGGAGATGGCCTGGAGAGCAAGACGCTTGAGTGCTTTCCTCTTTTTTGGTGGGAGAAATATCCTTCGTAGGGAAGTGTCGAACGACATTCCCAAAAATGTCATGCGGAGGTTGAGAAGGAGGGATGACTTGCGATGGTTGACTATCCAGCCAAAGTAAGTTAGTATCTGTAGATATGAGTTGACATGAGTTGAGGGCAGGTGGAAGGAGTGGGCCTTGATTAGTAGGTTGTCTAGGTATGGGAGAAGAAAAATGCCTTGAAGGCGAATGAAGGCTGCTTGGCAGGCCATCACTTTGGTGAAGATGCGGGGAGTCGAAGATAGACCGAAGTGCAGAGCTGTGAACTGGTAATGGGAGTTTCCCACTGCAAATCTGAGGAAACGATGGTGGCCCTGCCATATGGGTACGTGAAGGTAGGCATCCTGAATATCGAGGGATGCCAGAAAATCCTCTGGTTCTATGGCTAGGATGACGGACCTGAGGGACTCCATTTTGAAGTGGAATTGTTTGACATACAGGTTTAGTTCTTTTAGATCTAACACAGGGCGGAAGGAGACGTCCTTTTTTGGAACTAGGAAGAGGTTGGAGTAAAAGCCCCGAAACCTGTGGGCGGTTGGGACTGGTACTATTACTTTTGCTATTAGGAGCAAGTTTATGGATTTTTGGAGAGCTTTGCGTCTGAGCGGTGACCTGGGAAGATTGGAAGGGAAGAAGTGGTTTGGAGGGAGGGATGAGAATTCTATGTTGTATCTGTGAGAAATGACGTTTAGGGTCGAGGCGTCTATGGATGGGCAATTCAATGTCTGGTGAAAAAATCTCAGTCGCCCTTCCACCCAATTCTCGGGAGAATAGTCATGCTGATTTGGGCTTATTTCCCATAGGTGAAAAGGAGCCTTGTTTGGTGGGCCAGGAGGGCCGTATGTGGGCACCTCTTCTGGGGGGGGGGGGGGGGCTGAGGATTGCTCTCAAAGGTTGGCCTTGAGGAGGAACGAAAAGGATTGGTTTCTATGAAAGGTAGGGAGCCTGTGAATCCTGTTTTGGGGGAGGAAGTTACTCTCTTCCCTCCTGTGGCCTGAGAGTTGATCTTTTCTAATTCTGGCCCAAATAATTGTCCCCCTGAGAAGGGAAGGCTGGATAGTGCTCTCTTTGAAGCGTGGTCGTCAGACCATGCTTTTAAACATAAAATCCTACGGGTTTCTGTTACAGAGGCGGATGCCCTAGCAGGGAGTCTACTTGATTCCAAGGACACATCCCCAATATATACTGCTGCATCAGAAAGGTCCTGTATGATTTCTAATAAGTGGGCCATGGCCAGATCTGATCCGCTTTCTTGATATAGTTGGTTGAGCCATACCTCCATGGCTTTAGCTACCAAGGCCGAAGGTAAAAAAAGGCTGAAAAAGATATTTTTAGAAAAGCCTCAATGCACTGATCATTTTGATCTTTAAATGTAGCCGCTTAGGATAGAGGGATAGTAGTGGCTCTAGAGAGTCGGGATAGAGCCAGTCGGGATAGTTGCAGTCGGCGCTCTGGGGAAGACCATTCCTGAAGAATGATTTTATCTAGTTGGTCGTAGTAATCGAACTGTACCGAGGATTTTCTAATTCGTGAAAAAAGTGCTTTGGAGGGGTCTTCTAGGGATTCTGAATCCTGAATATTTAGAGCGCTAAGCACTGACCTTATTAGGGAGTTGACAGACTCTGGTGTAAAAGTTGTCTCCTGTTCAGGAGCGTCGTTACCATTTTCACCTTCCTCAGGAACGTTATCGTCCTCTTGACTGGCATCCTAGGCCGTGAAGTAGGTAGGTTCCTGTGGTCTAGTAGGTCTGCAATCCCTGTCTGAAGTCACTAGCTGTCCGGATTGGAGCACCTGTGAAATAGAAGCAGACAGAGAAGACAACGAAGAGGCCAGGGACCGAAGAGCCCACGCCGGTTCATACTCCTGAGGGGTTATGTCTCGAGTAGATCCTGCAGATGTATTTTTAAGTGAGTCCAAGGACTCACAGATTGACCTTGCCCATTCGGACTCTTGGTCAGCTAGGGAGGTAGCGGAAGGTGCTTCCTGGGCAACATTGCACGAGGCACACCTTGGGCCAGATTGGCCTGCAGGTAATTTTGTTTGACAGATTGCACACATATAAGATGTGGCGACTGAGTTTTTATGCCCTTTCTGGTGGGACGGGAGCGTTCCCTTGCTTGCCATTGAAAAAAAAGATAGACAGAAGAAGAAAGAAAATAGTATAGAAAAGGCTATTTACCTATTCTGCAGAGAGAGAGAAAGGAAGCTAGAGAGACAGGACCCGGTAGGGGAGAGAGCAGAGAGCCTGGAGAGGTCCCATGCGGTTTTCAGCAGGATACAGAAGGCAGAGGAGAGATTGTGCTGAGAGGAAGCGTGGGGGAAGGAAGTCCTGCCCCCGCGTGTGCGCCAAAAAAGGTCCAGGAAGAGAGAAGCAGAGAGGAAAACTCCCGTCCCTGTTAGTAAGGCCCCGGCTTACCTGGATGTATAGGTGGCCAAGAGGGTGCCTGATGAAAAAAAGGGCACGCTTTTCTGCACATGGAGGAGGACTGTTGAGGTGCCTAATCTGGACTGCAGTGAAGGGAATCAGCAGTGTGGTAGAGCTGCTGAAAGCCCCAAAAGCTGACCATGTGCCCAGATCTTCTTGTTTTCACAGGCAGTTCAGTGGTTCACTAGGAGTGGGTGAACAGCCAACTGCTGCAAATGTATTTGGTGTGGGACAGCTGGAGGTGTAATAGATCCAGCTGAACCCATCTTCAAGAGAGATTCCTTAGCTGATGGGAGTAGTAGTCCAACTCCTGAGCGGACACTTGAAGAACTGAAGCAGGCTCCTGGTGTTGGGCTATATAAGGTAAGGGGAGGGGCACCTGAGCCTGTGAAGTCTTAAAATTTCAAGTGTCCGCTCCTGGAGGTGGAGTACTTAACCCCTGCTGTGCCTGGGTCCCCCTAGGCTGAAAGAGAAAAACTGACAAAGTAATACAATAGGGAAGGTTTAGGATAAGAAATGAGAGTGCATGTAGAAAATGAAAAAAACAAGGGCTCACACAGTGATCAGAAGACCTAACATACCTTGTCAGACCCAGGGAAGGCAGTATAATAACCATGAACACCAGAAAGAAATAGCATTTGTGCATTGTGAGTTGGTTCTGACTGGATCTGAAACAAACAAGAAATTATAACAGAAGATCTGTTAGAAATACATAGAAGAGAACAATAGAGCAGTTTGGGGTTGAAATAAACATGAGAATAAAAGGAGGAATAGGCCTAACTATTAAAAAGAAAACACGTGATAGACAAATTCATTTTTGTGCAATTAGATTGTGATTAGATTGTGATTGTGACAGGAAAACAAAAAGATTAAAGAGCAATTCCATTCCCCCTTTCCCAAGTTAAATGAATATATAGCAGCAGGACCCCTAACACAAAGGGGGCGATGCTGGTTCTCGGTGCATTGCAAAGTGCTGTTAAATACTGCAGCACTTTAAAGCTGCAATAGTTATGGTTAATAGTTAAAAAAGTGGCGGCACAATAGTTTGCCTCACATGGAATATAACATTGCTTGCAACGGCTGTGTGGTTAACTTTTATGTTAGTCACACAGACAGATGTTGTAACACCAGTTAGCACGACTAAATCCACAGCAGGAGACTGCAATACTTACCTTTTTCCCTGATGTCCCTAAACTGAGATACTCTCCTTCATCCTTGCTGGTTCCCATTCAGAAGGTTCAGGCCTATTTGTTATGGGGTTACACAGCTGCAGAGAAAGCAGAAGCTGTAAATCATTGGCCATGATATCACTGTCACAGCGGTTACTGACAGCTGCTACTGAAGAAGGACTGGAGTAAGTGAAGATCAAGAAGAGTATCTCAGTTTAGAGATGTTGGATAAAGAGGTATGTATCACAGATCTGGGGTGTCATTACCCTTTAAAACAGAAATGAGTAAATAAAGTGTGTGAATTTGTTACCTCGTCCAGTGGCATTCCAAGAAAGCTGAATAATAAACCAAGAAAGGGAGGCATACAGAAAAAATCCAGAGGAGAAACGTGGGGAGGAACTGTGTTATGACAGGGTTCTGTGGGAATGAGAGAGAGAGAAATGACTGGGCAGCACACAGTGAGTACACATATCAAGGAGAAAAAGTTGAAGGAACAGAACCCAGAATGGCATCAGCTTCTCTAAAAGAGTAAACTTTGGAATAAATCTGTTGGTAAATGGAAAGTGTCAGAGTGCACAGGGGGAACTTCAGGCTAAAACACATTTTCAAAACTCATAGCCCAGAAACCGATTATTAAAGTCATGTTTAAATTGTCTGTTTGTTTACTTACTAACAAAAGTTAAAACCGTGTGACATCAATTAATCTTTCAGTCCGGCAGTTCCAGCCTTTTAGGCTTCATTAAAACCGGTCAAATTGGGCACAATATTCGAGTCAACAGACAAACTGATTGATGAATTGCTGGTCTGTCTGCTATTAAAGCAATATCACTGATATATTCGTCCTACAAATTGTCTGGCCCATCAAAGATTGCACAATCAGCAGAGATTTACAATCATGTCTAATTATTTTTTAACTCACTGATTTTGCCTACATTAGTCAGGAACAATTGGCTGTCTTCAAGTAATGTTCGATAACCACCCACTCTGATCAAAGATTGGGCCAGGTGGTCAATAAAGCTGAAATAGCAGGGAATTAAGGAAGTGTTTGGAATAGTTTACTTAATGAAAAAGGGGAAGGGGGAGGGGTAAAATTGCATTATACATTGATACATTAGAAGAGTGTGATGATCTAGCTAAAAGAAAATTATGGTGGGAGTGAATACCTTTGTGTTGAAATGCAAGGGAGAGAATAAAAACAACACAACACACAAAAAAGTAGAAAACATGCACATGATGTAAGAATGATAACAAATAGCAGAAACTTGAGAGTGTGACTAACATCAAATGTAATGTAATCATCATAATGGGATGGCTATCCATTCATGGTATATATGGAACACTGGTTTAGTATCTTTACCAGTGGGGGAGAGAGCTCAGTAAAAAACTGTTCCATTGTGAATTTTCTGAAATAAATACATGTGGCTGTATGTGCAAGTTTTGCTGGAATTGTAAAGAACCTTACAGATACTCATACAGAAAAGGTGTTGCACAAATAGAAATAGCCTGACTCACTCGCAGTTTCTCCACTGGATATGTAACATTGAATCTATCCATGGTGCTGACTATGACAGCTGGTGTGGTCAAGAAGAAGAGAAGAACAAACAGCAAAATGTTCAAAGCAACAAAACGAGACCACCATAACATCCCTGATACCGCAAGGTTCTCCCTGTAATAAAAAAAAATAAATAATAAAAAAGAGGGGAATAAATTCAAGAGAGGAAAATATTATTCTCCCTCTTTACAAGGCACTGGTAAGGCCTCATTTGGAATATGCGGTGCAGTTTTGGAATCCCATATGCAAAAGGGACATCTTGGAAATAGAAGCAGTTCAGAGAAGGACAACTAAAATAATAAATGGAATGGAGGGGCTTGACTATGCAGATTAGACAAGTTAGGGCTGTTTACATTGGAGAAGTGACGTTTGCCTGGGGATATGATCACTTTATACAAATATATTAATGGGCCATACAATAAACTCTCTGGTGCATTGTTCACTAATAGGTCATATCAGAGGACTTGTGGACACTCTCTAAGGCTGGGTACACACGGGCAGATTTTTCTGCCCAATCGACAGATACTTCCGTGTATCGGTCAATTGGGCTGAAAAACCTGTGCCGCTTTCAGCCACCGCCGCAACCAGTGTCGGTAAATCACGCCAATCATTTTCGGGCACTATTGCCACGACTGACAGACATATGTCCTGGACCGAGTGCTCGCTCGTAGCAAATGTTTGGTCAGGACAAATAGTCTCTTCGTGTGTGCCCACCCTAAGATTGGAAGAAAAGAAGTTTGATCTTCAGGTTAAGAAAGGTTTCTTTACAGTGAAAACAGTGAAACTGTCTTCCAGCAGATGTGGTAATGGCAAGTTAATTGAATCGCTTTAAAAGTGGCTTAGATAAGTTTCTAAATCTAAAAAATATTGAGAATTCATATACTGCAGTTCTGGTTGATCCAGGGAATCAGGGACACTTTCCGATTGCCGTTTCAAGATAGGAGTTTATCTGGGTTTTTTTTGCCTTTCTCTGGATCAACTGTTAGGTTGGGTCTTTATTCACTTTTCTATTTTTTTTTATTTTACTAAGTACCCCAAGTAAATATAAAAGTAGCCAGTGATTACGGCCAGCATAAAATGAAAAGGGTCCATATGCAAGCAATGGAAAAAGCTAGGCAAAGAATAATCAGTCAAAAAATATATCACTTACCAAATGATGTCACTTGGAGCTGGAGCATATTGCACCTTCCACTGGTGTGAATGAAGCAATGAGGTGATTGAGGATTGCTGAGACGATCTATGGCAGGGTAGTCTGTTGTAATCTTTGACAATACTAAAAAGTAAGACTCTTTAGTACAATGGTTTCTTTTTTATAGTGTTAAACAACTCTTTCTTAATAAAGAAAAATGAATGTACTAAAAAAATGTATATTCAAAATAGATATATACTAAAGGCTGTTCTTGCTCTTAAATATCTTTCTACAATATAAGGCTGCACACACCATACTGGACTGCAGCATTAACAAATTAAATGATAAAACAAACATGAAACAACAACAGCAGTCTGAGCAATTTCGTACCCCCAGTTACATAGTGAAGTGTGTTATGATATACCCAAGACTATAATAGTGCCATAATATGTAAACAAAGACAATGTATTGTGATATATTTTGCACAAATGACATATATATCATTATATCATATTAAATGTAAGATGTACATGTATTAACCATGACCATTTGATTCTATTTATTGTGTCCAAATATGAGTAACAGGAACTAATGATCTATCTATATATATATATATATAATAGATATTATTAAATAATCTATATTTTATCCACCTGTTTGGGTTACGTTTCTTGCGGAACAAATCTATATTGCAGAATGAGATAATTATTTTTCCCACATTATTTAGTGCAAAATAAAGTATTAAAACAAGCCCAATGGTTTTCCCAAGTTGAATGAGCTGTTGAGCTTGAATGAGCTGTTGAATTTCTGTTGAGCAGAAACCAAAATTTAATGTATTCTAGCATACAGTTAGCATCCAAAGTACAGTTAGCATCCAAATGTTTTAGGTGTGTTTAAAATGCCCACCCTCTATTTTAACAAAGACAATGTATAAACCTTCATTCACAGAGATAAACTATTATTTACATATCATGGGAAACTAACAGTAGTGGTCCGGGAGCAGGGATCCTCTATCCTTATGGAAGACTAATTTTTCAGGACAAATAGCAATGACAAGTCTCCTCAAACCATTTCCTCCCCTCAACTAGAAGTATAATCACCAAATTTAGTGATATGCTAATGCTTGTCCCTGAGTGCATTTTACCTGTACAGTATGATAAAACAAACTTTCCTCACAGCAGCGATCCAATTTTTTATCTAGATACAGTGATACAAAAGTTTACCAACATTTTATATCTGCTACAGACTTTCAAAAGCAGCTAAAATATTGAAGAGTAAATGACAAAGACCGTGAATAAGGGGGGGGGGGGGTTAGCAACAACATTGCGGAATTGCTGAATAGGCAGGTAAATCCTATTGAGCCCCCAAAAGAATAAAAATAAAAATCAGCTTAACAATATTTTTGGTTAATATTTTTATTTCTGAACTTCAATACAGTAAATTGTAAATGCAAGAGGAACAAAACTAATTGCAAAATAACCAACAAAAATGATTTGTAAAGTTTGCCTAAAACCAACAGCACTGTATTTTCTGCCTTCCCCATCAGTGCTGTGTAGTCTTTTAAAGACAAAACGATTAATAATTTAAATCTTTACTCAATGGTGATTAAAATAAACTAGAATCAGAGCAGCTGGTACACGCAGTGGAGAAGTAGGCAGTATAATCTCACTGGATTATAACTAACCAAGATAATTCCTATCCGGTGTATGTGTTAACTAAATGTAATTGTAAAATCAGGTACGTACTGGGCAGTTACCACATGTGTTATTCTCTAAGGATTTTCACTATTTTTACCTACACATATAGCCGAGGCATTTAAAGGGCACGTCCACCCCTGAAATAGATTTTTAATATTATGCTCCCCCATGTCCCCCAGCCCCAACCGCATGTATCGTTTTTTCAAAAAGCTCCCCAAACTATTACTTACCTCCCCTCGATCCTCCGCCGCACTGCCGGCCCTCTGATTGCGAGAATGCAAGCAGAGGGGCGGGACCGGCAGTCGCGTCTGTGATTGGCTGAGCGGCAGCCAATCACGGACGCGGCTGCCGGTCATTCAGGCAGCGGAGGAAGCGGAGAGGTAAGTAAGAGTTTGGGGAGCTTTTTGAAAAAAAAAAACATGCGGTTGGGGCTGGGGGAGCATAATATTAAGGGGGATTAATGCTAGGGGGAGGGATAGTAGAACGGGAGGAGAGGGAGGAGAGGGAGGGGGAGGGAGGGGGAGAAGGGCTGCAGTGCGCATGGCAAATATCTACCGGGGCTAGATAGCAGGCAGAGACCTGCTATCCTCCTGGTGGGTGCGTGTTGAGCTGTGGGGGGGGGTTTACAGGAGAACCCTATGGAGCTGGGATGTGAGGTAAGGATTAAACTACACTACATGGTGGGGCCAGTAGTTGGGGGGATTATAGTTTTGGGGGTGGACATGCCCTTTAACTGATGAAAAAAGATCAATTAAAATAGATACGTGAACAGACAGTAGTGTCCTGCCAAATCAAATAGCTCCAGGTAAACCCATAATGTGTCAGATTTTAACAATTTAAAGGAAAACAATATTCACCTCTCCACCACTCCAAACATGCACTGTAACCAGGGGGAGGACTTGGTGGATTAGGTCCTCCCCCTGGGTAAAATGCATGTTTGGAGTGGTGGAGAGGTGATTAGAGTTCTTCAGGTTACCTCATAATGTCAGATTTAACACTTTAAAGTAGAACTATACTCACCTTTTCCACCATTCCAAACACGCATTGTAACCAGAGTAAGGACCTAAACAGCTGTGGGTTTCTCTTAGTTAAGCAGCTTAACTTCCTTTTAGTTTCCTTAGCTGCTTTGGTCCACTTAGTCTCCCTTGATCCGTTGGCGACAAGGCCAAATAGAAGATGAAGTCAACAAGCAGTGTGTCTTCTTATTGGCTCTATCACAAACCCAGAAGAGGCACAAAGCAGCAAAAGAAAACTCAAGATATCTTTAGTAAGGCTAATAATGTTATTTTATTACTTTGCACTTACACTGCTGTCATTCTCTCATCCTGGAATGTCACAAACACAGCACCCAATCTCTTTAAGGCAATGCGATTTCTTTCAGCAGTAAACGCATCTGTCAGCTTCTCTTCCAACTCCCCATAATACTGCTCAGCTTCCACCTAAAGAGACAGAGAAGGAGAATAAATGTTGAATATAAGAAACTTTAAGATGCCCTGGGAAAGGAGCTTTGAAAAATGTTATAGCAACACTTCAGATAAAACTGGTACCGCCAGGAAGAAAGCATCCTAAGGCTACGTTCACATTGTGTGATTTTTTAACACAGCGGAACATAGTAATCAAAGCAGGACAGCACATGTAATTATTCTAAAAATTGGAATTTAAAGGGGAAGTTTAGTGCAAATATATATGTTTTTCAGAAAAAAGAGAAGTATTTTGTCACCCCAATGACTTTAATCTGCCAGTTCAGCATTTTGACTGTATATAAATAAATGCAACCGAAATACTAACTTCCTGTTTGCAGGACCCCTAGTAGAGATCGTTATGGTCTTGCCCTTGACCCAGCGCCTGGGTTGATTCAGTTGCTCAGTAGGGATCTGAGCATCTTTGACCCATCCAACAGCCAATCAGTAGAAACTACTGTTAGGAACATTCCAAGGATGTGGTGCATACTGGGAAGAAGAAAGACCATTAGAACCTGAAAGGTCAGCTCACTAATGTCAACAGCAGGGAACAGCAAAGGGTATGAAATCAACTGATATTTCAAAATGGTAGAGAATATGTAGAATAACTAAGTATGCATTACACAAACTAACAATTTAAAAAATATCGATCATTTCCACTGAATTGTCCCATTTATTCAAACCACACAGCACCACTACAATGTTTCAGGGGAACATCGCATTTGTGACTTAGTGGGATGTTCCGCTGCGTTAGTGCGCAACTCTGGCCATTATTTTCAATGGCAACGCAATTAATGCACCAAAATGACATCGCACCAAAACGCAGCTCAGTGTGAATGAGCCCTAAAAAGAAAAACTAAAAGACAGAATGCCCACAATGACAGCCTTACTCAAATACAATAATTCTGTAATGACAAAAAAGGAAACAACAGCTTATCAATGTGCAAAGGTTTCCCAGTACGATAGAGAATTACCTGGGAGACGGGTGTTGTAGTCGGGAGTAGGAGGAAGTATGAGTCCAGGAGTCTTTACTGGAACAAACACAATGCTGGAATGGAACTGGAACAATGAAGAGCTGAAGTGTAACAATGTAGTAGTGGAACTGGAACAATGAAGAGCTGAACAGTAATGCTGTAGTGGGACTGGAACAATGAAGAGCTGAACTGTAACAATGCTGAAGTGGAACTGGAACAATGAGGAGCTGAACTGTAACAATGCTGAAGTGGAACTGGAACAATGAAGAGCTGAACTGTAACAATGCTGAAGTGGAACAATGAAGGGCTGGATTGTAACAATGCTGTAGACAAGAGCAAGGAAAACAGGATTCAACAGTAGGGCTGAGGAACCTGAGATCCCACGGACGTCCGTGGGAGGGAGCAGGGTTCATTTGAACTTTCGCGCGGGGTGGCGCGAGTATGTGGTGACGCGAAAGAGTGTTCACGTCATCAGTCTGGGAGCTCTAATTAAACGGGGAGTATGGATGTCCACAAGTTCAATCCAGGAGCATTCTTCAGGACCAAATCCCTTCCAGTGAACAAGATATTGAAGTGAGTTCCTAGAATATCTGGAATCAAGGATTTCCTGAACTTCAAATTCTTGCTGTCTGTCAACAAAAACTGGAGGAGAAAAAGGATTGGAATTAGAGAATCGATTGATAACAACTGGTTTGAGTAGAGAAACATGAAAGACATTAGGGATCTTCAAAGTAGGGGGTAGATCAAGACGGACAGCCGTGGCACTAATTATTTCAGAAATGGAGAAAGGTCCTATGAATTTGGGGCCCAGCTTGGGTGTAGGAATGTGTAGATGAAGATTCTAAGAGGATAACCAAACCTTACGTCCAATAGTATATTGAGGAGCTGGTCTACGTCTTCTATCGGCTGCCTTCTTCTGAAGTATTGAGGACTTGAGTAAGGTGTTTCTTGTGGAATCCCAGATAGCCGACATGTGAGAAAGCATATCATTGGCAGAAGGATTATCCGAAAAAGAAAGTCTTGAGGGAAACAGATAAGGTTTAGTCCAGAGTTGCAAAAAAAAGGAGAGGTACCAGAAGAGTGTGCGGAATTGTTGTAGGCGAATCATGCCCAAGTCGTCTTGAGAGATAGAGATGTGACACCGGATAAATTGTTCTAGAGATTGGTTAACCCATTCAGCAGCACCATTAGACTGTGGATGGTATGCGGAGAAGAATTGAAGTTTGATATTTAAAGACTTGCATAATGCTCTCCAGAACTTGGATACAAATTGTGTTCCTCTATCGGAAACAATTTCAATGGGTAGTCCATGCAGGCGAAAAATATGAGAAACAAAAAGATGAGCAAGTTCAAGGGCAGAGGGCAATCTAAGTAGAAGAACAAAATGTGCCATTTTGCTGGAACGGTCAATAGTTACCCAAATTACTGTATGTTTCTTTGGAGCAGGTAAATCCACTATAAAATCCATGGAAAGATGCGTCCAAGGACGAGATGGAATGGGTAGAGGTTGAAGAAGTCCACAGGGAGAATTACGAGAAGACTTGGACATGGCACAGATAGAACAAGAGGCTACAAAATCTTTGACGTCTTTTCTTAACTCTGGCCACCAGACAGAACGAGACAGGAGGGAAATGTTTTTTTGAACTCCTGGATGGCTTGTCTAGAGCAGTGAGTGAGAGAAAGAAGAGGCGTATGTAAGGCAGAAGGAATGAAGACTTTGTTGAGTGGAGTAGAAGAAGGGCACGAGTCTTGAGCAGATTGGATTTTGGTAGAAAGCAGAGGAGATAAGGGTGCCAGGATTTTGGTTTCTGGGATAATGGGACCTTTATCCGGAGTAGAGAGACCTTGAGAACAGAAAGATCTAGATAAGGCATCAGCTTTTTTATTCTTTGTTCCAGGGCAGAAGGTGATGATGAAGTTGAAACGTGAAAAAAAAGTGCCCATTGGGCTTGTCTGGGATTAAGTCTTTTGGCAGAATGAATATATTCCAAATTTTTATGGTCAGTGAAGATAGTTATTGGTTGCATAGAACCTTCCAAAAGGTGACGCCACTCTTCAAGAGCAAGTTTAATAGTTAAGAGTTCACGATTGCCAACATCAAAGAGAGAATCTCTTAGAAAAGAAGGCACATGGGTAAAGTTTGTCTTTTAATCAATGTCTCTGAGAAAGAATCGCTCCAGCACCAATGTCGGAGAAGTCAACCTCAATGAAAAAAGGTAGTTGAGGATCAGGGTGGACTAGAGCAGGGGCAGAGAAAAATGCAGTTTTAAGTTTTTCAAAGGCTTCCAGAGCTTCCTTAGTCCAAACGTTGGGTTTACCCCCTTTACGGATGAGATTCAAGATTGGAGAAATGACAGAAGAAAAGTTCTTGATAAATTGTCTGTAGTAATTAGCAAACCTATGAAACGTTGAATGGCTTTAGTGGAGGAAGGAAGGGACCAGTCAAGAATGGCAGAGACTTTAGAAGAATCCATTTCTAAACCTTGGGCAGAGATGATATATCCCAAAAATAGAACTTTAGAAACTTCAAAAAGAGGCATTTCTCCAGTTTAGCACAGAGATGATTGAGTCGGAGTCTGGAAAGAACTTGATGAAGATGAATATGAGTGGATAGGTCTTGAGAAAAAAATTAAAATATTGTCCAGATAGATAACTACAGAGTTGCCCAACAAGTCTCTGAATATGTCGTTGACGAATTCCTGAAACACTGCCGGGGCATTACACAATTCAAACGGCATAATCAGATATTCAAAGTGGCCGTCATGGGTATTGAAGGCTGTTTTCCATTCATCACCCTCACGAATTCTGAATAAATTGTAGGCTCCTAAGATCGAGTTTGGAGAAGAAGGTGGCACCTTTAAGTTGATCAAAGAGTTCAGTGATAAGAGGAAGAGGATAACGATTTTCAATCGTAATTTAATTCAGACCTCTATAATCGATACAAGGACGGAGACTACCGTCCTTTGTTTCCACAAAAAAGAATCCAGCCCCAGCAGGAGAGGAAGAAGGACGAATAAAACCTTGGGAGCATTATCTTGAATATAATCTTTCATAGCTGTGGTTTCTGGTAGAGACAAGGGGTAGATACGTCCACGAGGGGGCATGGTTTCGGGTATAAGATCAATAGGGCATTCATAGTGACGATGAATAGGTAAAGTTTCAGCAGAACTTTTACAAAAAACATCTTGGAAGTCCTGCTAAGCTTTGGGTAGAGATGGAGTGACATTCTTGGAAGAAAGTGTAGAACAATGAAGGGTAGGTAAGGACAAGCAATCAGCAATGCACTTAGGACTCCAAGCTGTAATTTCTCCAGAAGACCAGTCTGGAAGGGTTATGGAGTTGCAGCCAAAATAGACCAAAAATAACAGGTGTAGAGGGGAAATGAATGACAAAGAAAGATAAGTTTTCCTTATGTAGTGCCCCAGTTTGGATGAATAAATCTGTAGTGACTACAGTAACAAACTCGGAAGATAATGGTCTAATGTCGATGGCAAGAATCCAGAATGGAGTGGTAAGAGGAAGGGTAGGGATGTCATGCTGTTGTACTAGAGATCTAGGAGAAGCATCCCAATAGGAAGGTGTACACAGCAAGTACAAATGTATCAGCTTCAGTGAGACGCTAAACTGAGATATGGTTCTCCAGGTCACTGTGGATGTTAGGGGTTAAATTCACAATCATTCCACTCCAAGTTGGTTCCATTCTTTGCCCAGTTCTCTTTGCACTACATTAATTTTTGTCTCAAATGAGAACAATGAACCTTCCCATGTAAGAACTAAATCCTATACATAGCTTTCAATATAAAAAACACCCCCCAAAGATGGATGGAATTGTAAATGTTGCTCTTCTTTTTCAGAGGCTCCTCTGGATGGAAAAAAAATCCCTTGACACCAGCCATATTCGCCATATTGGGGAAGTGTATATAGAGCACTTTATGCCACTGCCACACTTCACTGAAAAAATAATGGGAGGTAGTAATGCAGACTCCTACCTCCTATATGAAGAGACTTTTTACTGAAGTTTCTTATTAAGGTGGCTACAGTTACCATTTAACTATTCTTTTCAGCAACAATTTTGGAGACATAGGAGAATATGACAAAAAGAAAATGCTAATTTACTTAGATCTCCTGTCACTCTGATCTCAGCCCTCTGCTTGCTGGAACTGCAAGCAAGGGGCCAGACACGGCTGCTGGCTATAACAGAACACCAGGGGATCTAAGGATTAGCGTTCTGTATACTTTTTTATGAAGCAAACTTAGCGGTTGGGGGTGGGCTAGGGTGCCCTACCTATGTTTAAAGCTTTTAAAGGTAGGACAACCAGCAGCAAAGATGGCTACAGAGGGAGGGGGGAAAGGACTCCCCTGCGCATGTCACGTTATTAGCTGACAGTGAGGAACAAGGCTGCATGGGAACGGATAAGGCACGGACGCAAGGTGGTGTTTGCAAGCTTGGGTTTGGACAGAGATACACCTAGTCTGCAAGTAGTTGATAACAAAAATGTAAGTATCTCAAGTTTGCCTGAACAGATTTTCATGTGGTTTGACTTGTTTTAGAGCTGTAATACTGGCCAATAACATATTAAAATAAGATTTTGGGGGTGGATATTCCCTTTAATTCTAAATACATAAAGACATATATTGCGCTTTACATATATTTATTATTGTCCTTTTACTGTATACATTTAAATACTTTTTTTTTGAAATGTGTAGTAGTAGTTAGATTTCATACAGAAAATGACAGTTGGGATTTGATTTGATTACATGACCCTGAAATCCTGTAATGTTCATGTTTGAGGACTGTACCATAACACGGTAATGCTTCCATGTATTCCTTCTCTAGAATAAAGCACACTTTTCCTATTTGTCCCACATGTCTGTTTCACTTTGTGCTAAAACTGTGGGAGGACATACAGTCCAAATGAGTAGCTAAATAAAAGAGAAAAAGAAGGAATAGAACTCTTCAAGACAAATTAAAGGGCATGTCCACCCCCAACCAAAATTTGACATTAAAAGAACCCCCCTCCCCCCAAAAAACCTAGACCTCGCTAGGTTAAGAAAGTTCTCCTGGGGAGTGGACATCCCCCTTAATAACATTCATAACAACTACCTTTTTTGGGATTAAAGCTGTAGATATTTCATATTTCATCTTGAAACTAGAAAATAAAAAGGAATTGTGTAGAGTAGAGAGAATCTTTTCACACTTTTGTAGCCTAATTAATAAACTGTTCTGCTATAACTGTGCCAGATCAGTACCTCTCTAATAGCAATTAAATAAAATGACTACCGGTAATAGAAAACAGAGAAACACTGTGTAGATGTAACCTGTGACTTGGCATTTTTAAAGGATTTTTATGACATGCAAATGCACTCCTTTCCCTACCTTATAAATGCAATCAACAGCAAATTTGCGTATAGTAAAGGATAGCCACTGTTTGGTAGCTGCGGGCATATTTATTGCAATAAACAGCATGGACAAGTAAAAGGAGATGTTCAGTGGCGTAACAACCCCCCGGAAGGTACAAGGTCCCGCAATCTGTGCAGCAAAGCTTCGCCATCAGCTGCTAGAAGTTCTGTTCTGTTTTTTAACAGCTGATTGTGGGTATCTTTACTGCATTAACGCGGCCAGCTGTTTAAAAACAGCTGATTGCGGAGCTTTGGTGTGCCTGGGAGGGGTGTGTCTTGCAGGGGGGGCCAGGGCCACTGAAGTTTCGTGACTGGACATGCTAGATACTTTCTAGGTCAAGGACAGAGTTTTAGGTGATTTAAGTTACATTATTGTTAATAGTTGTTTTTACTGTACAATCAACTATAAACAATATTCTGTCACAAACTCAACTGAATGCAATTGTGCAAGTTTTATCACCTCCTCTGTACATAAATAATTCCTACCGTTTCTCTTTTACCTGCTGAAAGCCACAACACTCGCAAGGGCAAAGCCGCGCACATGGGTGAAGTTTGATCAGAATCTTTCCCTCTTTCTGAGCTCGACCAGCAAAATACATGCGCCCTTTCATAGCTCTGCGTCTGTGGGGGAAATTATAAAAGATCACAGCAACTGAAGGGATAGTGAAAAAAAACTATTAGAACTATTACAACAGTTAGAAAACATTTCATAACATCTGATTGGTTGCAGCAGATTAAAGCTGTGTACACACCAGATTCTCCACTAGAGAGCAGTTGGCCAGAACAAATAACTGATAGTGGTGCCAATAGTAGCCATGGCAGACAGTTTGTGGTCCATAGGTTACCATACAATCGTCCATGATTTTCCAGTGTGTCTGATCACCCATTCATCTGATCCAATTTTTCTGGCCCAATCGATACATGAAAATATCGGTCGGGTGGCCCCGAAAAATAACACCTCTTATTGAATAAGACCCTTACTGAGTATCAAGCCAAGAAAGATGCCCAGAAATTGTGTAAGAATTATATTCAAATTTGTCAAACCCATTTTATTTATACAAATAATGGTGGTTTACCCTGCTCTGGCTCATTCACTTAATATATTTTTTCCCCTTTATACTGCTTTTTTTTTGGGGGGGGGGGCCTTTCTTTGGATCAACCGTTAGTAGGATTCATGTGTAGACTAAAAAAGGGTATACTAGATGGACATATGTATTAAACCTCAAATACTATATAGCTCTGTACAATTAAAGGGCATGTCCACCCCCAAAACTAAAATTTAACCCCTTACTGGCCACATCAAGTAGTTTAAAACAATCCTTACCTTACATTCCTGCTCAAAATAGTTCCCCTGCTGTGCCCCATCAAAGTCCAGGAAACTGCTGTGTAGGAGCAGTGTGTGACTCATGCTGTGCCTGAGACTTCCTCAACCTCATCAAGGTTGAGGCATGCTCAGTGCAGCCCTCCCTGCCTCTCAGCCAATCACGGACGCGGCTGCCGGTCCCGCCCCCTGCTTTCAATTCCATGCAAGCAGAGGGCCTGAACACTGCAGCGGAGGAGAGAGGGCAGGTAAGTAAGAATCGGGGGACTTTCTAACAATTATATTAATGCGGTTGGGGCTGGGGGAGCATGCCCTACCACATATCAAAAGTTAAATTTCGGGGTGGACATGCCCTTTAATTGGTAAAAATAGCAGTTGGAGTTGCTGGCAAGTAACAGACAAGTCACCATTTTTTTTTTTTAAATGGAAGTTCAGTGCAAATACATGTACTTTCAAGAAAAAAGAGCAGTATTTTTCTATCCTAATGATCTTAACCTGTCCATTCAGCATTTTGTCTGTGTATAAATAAATGCTTCCAAAATTATGACTTCCTGTTTTCAGGACCCCTAATAGAGACCGTTAAGGTCTTTGACCCAGCGCCTGGGTTGATTCAGTTGCTCAGTAGAGATTTGACCCATCCAATCAGTAGAAATTACTGTTAGGAACATTCCAAGTTAGTGTACATTCTGGGAAGAAGGTCCGTTACAGAACCTGAAATGTCAGGTCACTAATGTCAACAGCAGGGAATAGCAAGGGATATGAATACAACTGATTTTTCAAAATGGAATAGAATATGTTAAATAACTAGGTATGCATAATATAATCTAAGAATTTTAACAATAATGATATTTTTCACTGAACTGTCACTTTAAGTGTGGACCCTTTAAATCAGTAGTATTAAATCTAAATTTTATTTAGATCCTTATTGAGGAAAGAGGACAGATTTACCCTAATAAATAACATCTGTCACATATAAGACTTTAAGGTAGTATCTACTGCCCAAGGTTTGAGCAAGGAGCCTTTTATGCTGCCACAGATCACAACATCTATCTGGTGAATAAGCATACCAGATGTATAGATGATCCAACTAAAAAAATCTATAGCCTGTCTGATGGAGAAAGAGAGCAGAAAAATAGTTATACTTTTAGAGTCCACACGAAAATAGTGGTCACATGAGTAGAAATAACGGACCGGAGCGCAAGCAGTGGACAGTGGGGCCTAGCCTTTAGAAAGCTTTTTGTTGTGGCTGAGGGAAGAGCTTTCCCACCTGGTGCGCCTTAGCCCATATTTTCTGAAATAACATCAGTGGATACCATTTCATGGAGAACACGTCACCCTTTATCAGATTTGTGATATTCTTCCCTTACCTTCCTTTATCCAGCTTCATGAGATGGCGCACATCATAGCAAAACTGGACATCTGTCACAGTACAACTAGGGTAAGCCTCACTGTAAAACAAGAGTAAAGGTAAACAATCTGTGAATACAATCCTGCTTACATTCACTGGTGTTTGAAGAGAAACATGGTTCAGTGCCATAAACTTACATGCAGTAGTTGGCAGTCTCTTTCTAATCTTATCAAGGCAGTCTGATTTTGAAGCTACCATTCAGAACAAACAGCCTTTAATGCAATTGGCTACATATAATAAAAATAATGTAACCACTTAAACATCCTTTTATTTACTGATTACACATTTCTGTTGTAGGCCACAGAACAGTATGCCTATTCACTTTACGAGGAAAAAGCATATATATCAGTGAGGTAAGCTTTCCAAGTGGGAATTCACTCTGATATCCTGCCAAAATAAGTAATTCACAGTAAATTAGATAAAACTAAGAGGACCCATTCAGTTACTGCCATTCTACTACTGGGAAAAATTCATAGCTGGGTTTATTTATCATGCAGGTGCAACATGAATATTCATGAAACGTGCCAGCATTTTCTTGCTCTGACTTCCACATATCTATTACTGACACAAGCCATTGTCCTTACTAAGATATGTGTGCCCAGGAAGGAAATATTACACTCAATACTGGAATGATAATTGAGTATAAATGGCTTAGATACAACAGGCATTGTGCATTGACTGCAGTGTGTCAGTTCACAACCAAAATGCCCAAAAGGTCTGCAACAATCCTATACTTACAGTCAAGTCAAGGAAGTGGGACCCCTAACATTTTATACATTGTAGCCCATTAAGTGCTATGCATTATTAAGTTAATATTAGGCCAAACAATGTACAGATTTCCATTATGACAATCCACCAGTGTTCTGAAATCTAAAGCCTTTTGATCATGCGACATGAAAATAAAGTGTATATTGCAGTACATTCTTGCTGGTGTAATACATTTAGGTATGGCCTGGCCAGTATACAGAGCTTATATTTTTGTGTCCATTATTTTCTGGGTGCAATTTGTGCGATGAGGTAGAGGTGAAAGATAAAGCCAGGCAACTGTACAGGAGGATGATCTATTCTTTAAGAGGTAAAAAAAAAACAAACACTCACTGGAAATGTTTGGTAACCAGAGATGCATCTGAAATCTCCTGCGGTATCTTTGTAATCATCAGAGTCCTTGCAACCTGCAAAGAAACACAAAGAGATTAATCCACTGATTTCTGTAGCATGATTATATTCACCCCAGTGACACAACTATATACTGAGTGTATTTGATGTATTGTAATACTGTACAGCTCTGTGACAATTTCCAACAGTTGAACAGACCACCAAATAATTCCCCCTTTGCAGCAGAATGAATTTCTATTGCCAAAGATATAACCAATCTACAAGGAGGCTAAACGCACAAATATAGATTGGAAATAGTATAGATTTATATATCATTGATTACTAAAGCTAACTTTGTGATCATAAATGTGGATCTTTGTGTTCATCTTAAGCTGGGTACACACTGATAAAGGGTCGATCCTGACAGAATGACAGACAGAGGTTCGGTCACCTTTAAAGACTTTTAGTGTGTGTACCCAGCTTAAGATACAGCAGTTAAACATGTCCTATAATCTATTCTTTAAGATAGATTGTCTTTTTACATATAGGGGAGTATTTTGACTGTGGAACTGTGATAGATGTCATGTAAATTGGCAAGGACTTTTAATACAGTGCACTGGGTGATTTTTACATAACAAATAAGGTTTGTTGGTCTTGAAAAATATATGTATGATATGGATATAATACATAAGTCTCTGGCATTTCAATGGGGAGGTGCAGTGGTGAGAATCTATATAATCAGTCACTCAGTGATGTCACTGACTGACTTCCTGTATTCCACTGCCCCTCCCCATTTCTCTCTCCCTGCCTGTATTAGTAATGTTGATAACAAGCCCGTTTTTGTACACTGACTGACTGGCTGAATAACTGTGGTGATAAGGAGGAACGAGCGGCCGAGTCAATTATGACTCACAGCACAATAATTCAGAGAGTCAGTAAAATTCACCGGAACAGCAGCGGGTGAGAGCCAATGTCTATTGTCTTCTTGTAGTTTGAGCCAGAAATGGCAGTTAACTATTTGTATGTACAAAAACCGTCTTGTTATCTACATTACTAATACAGGGAGGGAGAGACAGGGAGGGGGGAGACAGAGTGCCTGTGCTGGATTATTCTTCTCTTTTTTTGTTTTGACCTTATGTATTGGAATATATGTAATAAAACGCAAAACTACAGAATAATATACGGATATTACTTCGCCTCGGAGTTCCCTGTCCTGTATAAAAGCACTCGGCCTGACGGCCTTGTGCTTTTATATAGTCAGGGAACTCTTTGGTGGTATAATCTCCTTATATTACACTGTAAGTAGCGTATTATCCCTTATATAAATGATGAAAGATCACTTTTTATTCTAGTTTTCCCTTTTATTTACCCTACTAACTAGTAATCATACAGTGACAGGATACGTGACCAAGGCAGGTCACCTGTACATATTCTAAGCTGTTGGCTAAAACAATCAACTAACCTTTTAAGACAACAATTTTCTAGCTTGTGCATAAGGCTTATGGGTTGTTAAAGCCTGCGGTTGAGTATGTAAAGCCCAATATTTCATTTGGATTGGCTGGATAATTTAGAGCATAAGGGCTAGGCCATGCTATAACGTTTCTTATGAGCTTGCGATCACATTTTGCGATCTGTTAGCAAAACGCATGACAGGCTAATACAAAGTGGGTTGTTACACTTTGTGCACTGCAATACGTTTTTGAGCGCATCTGATCACCATTTTTTGCTAATCATTTTCATTCTTATAATGAAATATTAAAATAATCGAAACAAAACATTGTGTTTGCACATTTCATGCGCATTACCATCACTGTAACATAGTCACAGCCTGACTTATACTTCCAAACTGATTCTTCAGGCAAAATCAGTTAGATCTAGATGATCAAACTCATAGGCAAGTCACAGCCAACTGTGTTTAGTCACAATCAAAATAGCAGCGTGACCAACCGGCTACCGATTAGTATATCGGTAAGTAAATATGTCACCTGGAATTACTGTGGCCAAGACTGGCCAGTGTGCTGAGTCATACACCATTCTTTTTCTCTTTGACAAAGCCAATCTAGGAAGTAATGTACACCAGAAGATCAGGTTTGTCCATGGCACCTCTATTCTTCAGTAACGAGTGCACCTTTGTTTACTAACCTTGTTTTGTGAATGAATATTATTGCATTTTGGAAAGGGTTTATTAGGGAGCAGACCATTAATGAAGGGGAAAGCTTAAAGTCTGGAATATTGGTGCAATGAAAAGCTGGTGTTGTGAGAGAGTAAAGACAGATATTGGCAGGAGAAGCAGTTCCAATGTCATGAAGAAAATAAATAATGTAATGAAAAAAGGTTCTGTTTATTTTAAAAGAAAAACCACCCCAAGGAGAGCTACTGTTCCTCTATGGCACATTACAGATTGATTACAAAATGTTGATGTTTGATTTCTCACCTTGTCCTCCTCCCTATAGTGCAAGGAAGAGGTGTGATGTTGCATGCATAACACACAAAGCAGGAAATAAAGAAAAGCAAAAACACTGTGCAGCCACAGGAAACGGTCCCTAGAAGAAAAGACAGATATACAATTTTACTAGGTTATGTATAACCTAACAGAACATTGAATAATATACAGATCCCCACTCACTGTATTGGAACATTGACGATTGTGGTTCGACCAAACTGAGCAGGACTGTCACCTAGTGAAAAAAGGTAAGATGCATGTGTAGGAATCAGCAAAACATGGTAGCATGGAACCTTATATAAGGAGAAATAGGGCATCCACATTTAAGGACTAACCTAGTAAGTCACCAGAGAAGTTGACTGGCAGTATGATAGCGACTGACATTACACAGACAAGGAGAAGTAGAACAAGCAGATGGCGTTGATAAGACAAGTATGTAATAGCATCGGATCCACATTTGCTCTGAATCTCTTCATCCCTAAAAAAAGAAAAGTATAGTTTGTTGAAAAATCTTGTTTACCCATTATCTGTCACTTTCCATCTTCTCTGATATGATACTCCCTACCTGCACCCCATATAAACATCATTCAGCCCAAGTGGGTACTCACCTAAAAAGAGGTTAATTACTCTGTGTAACTAATTAACAGGGCTGATTTTACCATATGGGCACAATTATCCAAAGCCCTAAAGGGAGCCAACAAACCAAAGGTTTTAAATAAGGGGTGTCTAACCTGTGGCCCTCCAGATGATTGCATTAGCAGCCAGGGAATGTTGTGAGTTGCAGTTTTTTGCAGTTGCAAACCATTTAGCAGGCTGCAAGTTGGATATCCCACACACCCTGCTCCTACCATTCTAATTCATCATAAAAGCAACAATTTGATTCACAGATCCCTCGTTAGTGTTAATAATTTTTTGGTTTCATATATTTTAAATATATGAAGTGGTTGAGAACTGGCCTCACCCATCCTTGCTCTAACTTATACTTACTTCATCTGATATATGGAGCTGAGCCAGGAACACATGCCCTACAGGAGAAAAGACAAAGATTTTAATCAGGCTGCAATAGACATTGTACATAGCACCACCCCATCATGCACACCACCCTGAAAATTAAATATTTGCATGAACATTTATTCTATATATAGATTTAGAGTTCAACATCAGAAAATTAGCATCACAACAAGAAAAAAAAACACCAGTTCTGCAATGTAATGTTACTTAAAGGAAAAACTTCTAATAAAAAACATCAGCATTTTCAAAACTTGTGGCTAGAAACAAAGTGTGTAGTGCATGGTACATAATGAATATGTTGTCCCATGGGGTTGCCATCTTTGCTCCTCCTCCTGTACCCACTGTGACACATGTCCAATAGCCACAATAGAAACTGAGGTTAAATAGTCTCCTCTACAATTTGCATGGATATTTATTAAAACTAATCAATATTGTATCTATATTACATTAAAAATAGTAATGCATTTCCATGTGCAGTAAAAACTGTACATTTGGATAATAAAAGCACAAGCTTGATAAATCCTGTTTAAACTGGATATTTATAAAATTTAGGGTTTTGTTTATAGTCAATAAAACATACAGATGCTTGGATATAAATAAAAAAGGAATAATTCTGCCAATGAGGTATACACCAATAACCATGTATAAAGTGCATATAAATGAATATACAAATAAAGTATATATATCAATTGTTATTATTATTTTTTGCATAGAGACACTTTTCATTGGGACACTTTACTTACCTTTGGCTGTCCCACAGCGAAAGTTGCTGTAATTGACCGGCATGCTCATCCTCTGGAATCATCCCGGGCGAAGGAATTATCCAAGGACCCGGAACTCCTTGTCTGCGGTTTTCAGAAAGGAGTGTGGGACAAAGACGATGATATGGAGTGCTAACATTTGGCACACACACCACGTAGAGTGAGATTGTGAGGCCATTCATTGAGCGTGGGAGCAAACAGTGAGTGGACAGGAAAGCTGACGGGTGGATGAGACCACATAAGGGGTGAGGTAGCCGGGATTTTTGCAGCATACCGGTGACTAAGGGGCATATTTATAAAAAAACGTTATTACCAGAAAAAATTACCGCCGCACCGCGGCCGCGAAAATAGCGCTATCGCCGTATTTATAACGGCAAGCGCTATTGCCGCAATATGCATCACGGCCGCGATGTCCTGCGGTAATTTTAAGTCCCTTTGTGGCGATACTGCACTAAACGCAATGCGCTAAGTACAATATCAGCGCGAAGGGACTTAAAATCCCTTCCCGGCGCTAAGGGACGGGGGCATACAAGCACCCAGCCCTCGACCCCCCCAGCGGCAACCACCCGCCGCCGCTTCCCAGCAGCCCTCCCAACCCCTTCCCCTGCTCGCGGCAAAATCGGAACAGGAGGCTAGGAGGGGCTGCCGGGAAGGGGTTGGGAGCCCCTCCCAGCCCCGCCTCTGGCAGGGAGGGGAAGGGCCCGCTGGGAGGGGCCCTTCTCAGCGGGACCCTGAGAAGGGCCTTTTGGGGCTTAAGGGGTCCCGCAGCTCGAACCGGGACCCCCCTCCCCGGCCCTTATAAGGACCCTTGCGGCACTGACAAGTGCCTTTGGCGGGGGTCGACCCCAGTGTTTGGCTCTTAAAAGAGCCCTTGGGCGGCGTCTTCTTTCTTCCAGTCCTGGCGACACCAGCTCCGCTGAGGCCGCCGACCCCCGAGAGGTACCCCTGCGGCCTCCAGGTGTACCACCGGCGGGCGCCGGCGACCTCAACGAGGCCGATGTTGCCGGCGTCTTGATCCGATGCGACATATTCGGGCTGGCGACACCAACCCCACTCAGGTCGCCGATGCCAGGCAGACTCACTGCGGCCGCCAGTGAGTCCGCTGGCACCGCCGGCCTCAGCGGAGCCGATGTTGCCAGCCGCTTCTTTTTTCTATCTTCAGCCATCTACTGCGATGGCATCTGAGTTCCGCAGCGGAGCGCACCTCCGCTGCAGAAAACCCTAATCCATTTCTGATTGGTCAATTTTTTAATACTTGGTTTACATTAAACTATCAGATTTTAGAACTTTCCAGAAATCTGATTGGTTAATGTAAAGCAGCCAATCACGGACGTGGTTGCCGGCAGTGGAAAACGTCAGGGGGAGAGAGGTAAGGTAAGTAATAATCGGGGGGAGTTTCTGCACATATTAATATAGCGGTTGAGACTGGGGGAGGAAGTACTCCAAAGGGGTTTTACACTGGGGGGGGGAGGGAGAGGAAAACGGGAGGGAGAGGGAGGGCTTCTCTGAGCAAGCCAAAAACCTCTAAGAGGATGCCTCAGAGGTGGAAACAATTACCCTCCCTGCAGTGCTTCTGGTGGCCAGTTTTTGGGACTTTACAGGGACATTACAGGAGAACCATTTGGAGCTGGGATGTAAGGTAAGGATTTTATTACACTACACAGTGGGGACAGCGGTGGGTTAAATTCTAGTTTTGGGGGTGGACATGCACTTTAAAATGACTTCAAGGACATAGAGCTGCAGTCTGTCCTAACTTATAGCTTAGAAAGGTTAGTACTTCCTGCTTAAACAGTGAGCTGTGACATTACCAGCAACTGCAAGCCCCTGGCTTGAGCATGCCCACTTGTATCCTAATGCTGGGACAAAGCAACATCAGCTGCATCAAAAGCCCTGCCCAATTTTAAAAAATATTTTTTAAAGCTAGCCACAAGTATGAAAAGAACATTGTATCACTCCCTAAGGTGTCCATAGCAAGAGAAAAGCACAGATATTGATTTCAAACCTGTTACTAGCTTCAGAAAATTTTTTTTTTTAGGGGATGGAGCTTATGACAGCTAATAAAGCATGCCTGTTTCTTCCTACTGTGCTCAGAGATGGAGCACAGTAGGAAGAGAACATTTACAAGACTATAACTTTGGTTTAATATTATCCTAGGCTCCTAGGTATGAGAGAGCTCTTTTTAATGGAGAGCAGTTGTACAGAGACCACATTTACACTTTAAAGGGTATATACAATGGAACATTTTTTTTAAATTGCCCATTAGTGGAAACTATAATTCATCCCAAATATCACTGTACCATTCTTTTGTTGATCTGCTCCCTATTTCATTAGATATCCAATCTGAAACATCCTATGTTTTAGTATTTCTTTAAGCAGTTTTGCTGTAGCTGGAATGGTTTGACAGTTGGTGTGCTGTTGCAGTTTTGACAGTTGGTATGTGGAAAAATAGTCAGGTCAGTGGTCAGAGCCCGAGTAAAACAAGTATTGTATTGAAGCTATGGAGCAACACACACACCTCAGAGTAAGTTTTACTTACATGTATTTATTTATAGATTAAGATGATGCAAAGTTATTTTTTCAGTATACATACACTTTAATTGGCCCAGTTGTTGGGTGTACTACATCTTCCAATTCCTATTATTGGACAGTCACTTAAGTGTTACCAAAATTGCATCTTCTAGACCAATGGTGTATAACCTATGAAACTATTAAGAAGGGTAGTCTAAATGCTTTACTTAAAACAGCACTGCAAGTAATGTATAGGACATATAAAATCCCTGATGTTTTAGCTAAAATATTTCCCACCATCAGCCCTCTGTATCAGGGGATGTCAATGTAGAGGTGATTTTTTTTCATATATGGTGGAAATGCATGATGGTATGCTCTGAAATTTTTAATATACTTTCTAAGGTTTTCCTGATAGTGTACCAATACCAACCTCTGCACTAAAAGGCCACAAGGTCCAGGGCCTCTTAAGACAGAACAATCGGTTACTCCAATATATAATGCTAGTAGCTAAAAATCCATATTGCAGCACAATAGAGACAACAAGCATTACATGCACCTACATTAATACGTAGGGTTAATGCAATAATGATAAATATTCCCTGTACTGCAAGATACAGCCCTCCTTTGAAAAAACACAGGAAACTTTGGTTGGCCAGTTTTTATGTAATAAACCTTCCTATAAAAACCTACAATTTTCTTAAACAGGGTACATCCCCATACCCTTTCCTCATACTACAGAATGGTATAAAATACTCTATAGCCATACCTAATAATTATGCAGTTCACCTGTACAGTACAGTATACTGTGATAATGTATATGTGGAGTGCTGTTGGTTTACCTATATATATATTATATATATATACATATTATATATATATATATATATATATATATACATATTATATATATATATATATATATATATACACACACACACATATATACTAACAAAAATGTGCCCGTTGGTGCACAATGGAAATTATGTGTGTGTATGTTTTGCTATGTGTGGATATAGTGGACATAGAATCTTTACACAGGTACATTTTAAACTGTTACTCAGACAGTCACCAGCTTCTAGAAGAACCAAATAGGATAATCCTGCAGATCTGATAGTAGACCCAGGTAATCCTGCCACACTGTGTGGTTGAAACCAACATGCTAGGTTAATACTTATTAGTATTCACCACGGCAAGTCGTGATGGTACCTCATATATTATAACAGAAGGTACCTCACAGTGTCATGTTATTATAACAGCATTGCCCTAATAAACGTATAAACAAACATTTCTCATTCCCAGTTTGCCTAAAAAATGGATTTATCCTTTATATACTGTTATACAGATCTAATTGAAAAAAAATAGCTTCAGAGCAATTTTGAATAACTAATAACTGCTTTTTATTTCAGTATTACAGTAAATCCTTGGTATACCTGCCTGGCTGTACCACTAAGCAAAAGGCTAAGGACTTGCAAGCGAGCACCTTCATCCCAACCATTAATAGTGGTTGCCAATACAAATTGTGCCAGCCAATCAGTCCACTCCCTAGTTACCCCATCAAATAGATCAAGTTTAAAAATAGGTTTGCCAATTGGGCCTGGTAGAGCTATGGTGTCTAATCAGGAATTTTATCTGCAGGTACAAGGACAGGAGGATTTAAATCAATACTTTCATTAGCAGGCTCCATAGCTTAATACAGAGAACAAATATATAGAGAAAACAGGGAGAATAAATGATATTACCAGCACTGCTGCCACCAATTTGTACCAGATACCTGTTTTATGGAAGGATTATGGGTAGCATGTCACACAGTGGGTTACTCTGGTGGTCTGGCACAAAGTAGACAGTGCACATAAAGTTTCCCCACATAACATATGCAGTAATCAGGGGTGTCCCTGTCTATGGTGCACCACTTTCAATATTGACCAGGTCTGTATATTGTGTGTTCTTGTAAGTTGGTGTACACTTATCTGTTGCCTCAGAGTTTGTATCCAAGAAGGTAAATTGTCTGTCCAATAATCTGTCCTCCCAACAGGTGGTAACATGATCTTATACACAGGATCTTGTGTTGCAGTCAATATCTATCCAAAGCACACACCAGAATCTACTTTCAATTTCTCTCCTCCTAGCCATAGAGAGCAGGGATGTCTTGTCTTGTATTACTCATGGATACCACCTGCAGGCTGGAGGTGGTATATAAGGAGCCTTGGTGTGTATGTCCATTACAATACACATCACATCCTGTGTAGCAGACAAACTTTTTTTGGATTACACTTCCTTTCATATAGAGCAGACACCGTGGTGTGGTTTAAGCTGCCATTTGACCATTCTATGTTGAAATAGGGATCTCAGCTCTGTAAGTACGGTAAGTTTATGTATTTTGTATATTTTGTGTTGTACCTAATATAGGTCTATTCTTTATATACATTTACTGATGGTCATTTAAATGATAATAGTGAGTACACACACACATATACACCTTTCCTATATGTAATATCCTATACCCACCACATTGGTAGCTCCTAAAAACTCAATGCAATCTCCTATGGAGATATAAATATATTTATATAATATAAGGGAAAGGGAGATATATATATATATATATATATATATATGTGTATATATATATATATATATATATATATATTTACTTGCATGTATGTTTAAAGGGCATCTTTAAATCTTTAAGCTATACTTACATTTAGCAGATCTGCACACAGTTAGATATTCACCTTTAAAATCCCCGATCCACCAGTGTGGCTCCCTGATACTTCCGAGTAATGGTGATAAGCCACGGCCATGACAATGACGTCACGACCAATGGCTGATGGCCATTACCAGTCAAGCCTTCACTGCTGCTGGTGGAAAACATAAAGGGCACGCTGCAGCAGTGGAGGACGCGGGTCCAAGCGCCGGTGGATCGGGGATTTTAAAGGTGAATATCTAACTGTGTGTGCAGGTCTGCTAAATGTAAGTATAGTCTAAAAAGGGGTTTTGGGGGGTGCGCTACATTATACTAAAATTTTCTAGGAGGGTCGGGGATGCCCTTTAACTCTAATACCTAATTAATTTATGACTATATGTGTAGTTGATTGCTGGTGTCTTTTGTGTAATGTATAAATTGCAGTCTGCGCAGCTTCCTTTTAGATGTATATCACTAGTTAACTAGAAAGTATAAACTTTGAATTTGGCCTGTATTTTCGAAGCTAATATGTGTGTCTGTGTTGCAGGTTTTAAAACTCATTAATCTTGCTATGGTAATGAAAGGATATTTAAATTTCAGAATCCATTCTGATTTAAAGGGACAGTTCAGTGGAAACTATCAATATTTGTTAAATTGTTAGTTTGTGTAATGCATACATATTCTCTACCATTTTGAAATATCAGTTGATTTCATACACTTTGCTGTTCCCTGCTGTTGACATTAGTGAGCTGACATTTCAGGTTCTAACGGTCCTTCTTCTTCCCAGGATGCACCACATCCTTGGAATGTTCCTAACAGTAATTTCTACTGATTGGCTGTTGGATGGGTCAAAGATGCTCAGATCTCTAATGAGCAACTGAATCAACCCAGGCGCTTGGTCAAGCGCAAGACCATAACTGTCTCAATTAGGGGTCCTGCAAACAGGAAGTCAATACTTCAGTTTATACACAGACAAAATGCTGAATGGGCAGATTAAGGTCATTGGGATGAAAAAATACTGCTCTTTTTTCTGAAAAGCATATGTACTTGCACTGAACTTCCCCTTTAATACATATATTTCTATTATTGTGTGTAGAAACAGAAAGGTGGGGTGGGTGTTAGAGTGTATAAGTAGGTGTGTGTACCTGTGTTTGTGGCGTTTTTTTTTTGATGATTGATCAAAATGAGTTTTTTTGACTGTAGTTACCCTTTAATTGTCTACCACCGAAATTGAAGTGTAGGTCAGTAGGTGTCTGTTCGAGGTTGTAAAGGTTATATATTTGCATGATTGATCAAAAAAATTTTTTTGACTATCGTTACCCTTTAAGTATGGCTCCCACAGAAATGTCATGTTAGGTCAGTAGGTGTGTGCACCTGTGTCAGGTTGGAGGGGGGTGTGTGTATATTTTTGTGTTTAGGACCATAAATCTTTCGTTGAAGATTGAGCAAAAAATAAGTTTTGGACTATAGTTACCATTTAAGTATGTCTGCCACAGAAATTACAGGGTGGTGAGTTTTTGCGTTATGACCATAAAATGAACTTTTTTGTTTGTTTTTTTGACTATAGTTAATCTTTAACCCTTTCACTGCCAGGAGATTTTCATTTTTTTTGCGTTAACTGCCAGAAGAATTTTCAGGATTTTGCCCTTAATCGCTTTAGACTAATTTTACAGTAGGAAACCTTGCAGTAAATCAGGAATATTATACATTGTTTTTTTCAGCACAAAGTCTACTTTAATATGGTAACAAAATTTTGTAACTTTTCTGGAAATTTTACTGGAATTATGGGTAAAATATGTAAAAAAAATGAAAAATTTGCAAATTTTCATGGATTTTACCCATTTTTACTTATAGTTATCTTAAGGTTACGCACAAAAATCTTACGGTTTCTAAAAGCTCTGATACTCCCGAGTACAACGATACCAGATAATAATGTAGGTACCTGACTTTTCCTATCAGGAGACCCCCCCAAACTAAAACTGCACCTTCAAGAATATTACACCAAATTAAATGTATAACCACTACTGACTTAACATAGAATATCTACCAAATTAACTAAAATATCCCCACAAGTGAGATATTTTTAGAAACTACACACCCGCAGGATTTTATGAGTGAGGTAAGTTTCGATCAAAATGCAGATACCCGGACGCAGCTCTTCGTCAAATTGTAAGTTTTTTTCTCACATTTTCCTTTTTTCCTCAACTGTAAAATCAGAGACAAAATCAAATGCGATTTCAGCTAAAAACTGTGGAGGAAAGTTCAAACGCATCTCAAATATGAAAGCCTAACCCCTCCCGAATAAAACGGTATGCCACATTCATGGGTGTACCCAGAGACATGGCTACCAACTAACCCAGAGCGTGACCAGTGCCAAATGTCAGTAGCAGCAAAAACAATTTTGCCAGTTTTGTATTTGAACAGTCTGCAGTTTTTCACAAAAACACCCCCCCAACTCAGAAATACCCCCCACAAACTATATATTCCTGAAATCTACACACCTTCACTATGTAACGCTGTAGTTCGTTCTTCATACCATCAATGGTGTGGTTGCAGTTCTTCGTAGAAATTTGCACTTTACCAATCCAAAAAATGAACATCAAA
Source organism: Hymenochirus boettgeri (assembly GCA_019447015.1). Taxonomy (NCBI): domain Eukaryota; kingdom Metazoa; phylum Chordata; class Amphibia; order Anura; family Pipidae; genus Hymenochirus; species Hymenochirus boettgeri. The sequence continues at coordinate 229,498,624 of CM033476.1, read as the reverse complement.
CACATGAAAAAGGTAAAAATCATGCCAAAACCCCATGGATGTAAAAAAAGTTACCAAATATCAATCTCCCAAATGTCCTGAATCAAATGGTATGCCATATGTGCGATTACACACGCAGACGTGGAAGCGAAAAGCCACAAAGTGAGACAATGCACGATGGCTCAGAAACGGCAAAAATATTTAGCCAACTCCGAATTTGGACAGTCTGCAGTTTTTTCAACAAACACCTCCGTACTTAGAAATAACCCCACAAACTATATATTCCTGAAATTTACACACCTACAGCTATGTAACACTGTAGTTTGTTCATTCATACCATCATGGTGTGGGCGCAGTTCTTCGTAGAAGTTCGCATTTGTCTGAAAAATGAACAAAAAACAACTTCAAAAGGTAGAAATCATGCCAAAACCTCATGGAATGTAAAAAAAAGTTACTAATATCAATCTCCCAAATGTCCTGAATCAAACGGTATGCCATATGTGTGGTTACACATGCGGACTTGGAAGCGAAAAGCCACAAAGTGAGACATGCACGATGGCTCAGAAACAGCGAAATATTTGCCAATTCCGAATTTGGACAGTCTGCAGTTTTTTCCACAAATACCCCCATAACTAGAAATAACCCCAACAACTATATATTCCTGAAATCTACACACCTTCAGCTATGTAACACACGTAGTTTGTTCATTCATACCATCAATTGTGTGTGCGCAGTTCTTTGTAGAAGTTCGCATTTGTCTGAAAAAATTAACAAAAAACAAATTCAAAAGGTAGAAATCATGTCAAAACCCATGGAATGTAAAAAAAGTTACTAAATATCAACTCCCAAATGCCTGAATCAAACGGTATGCCATATGTGTGGTTACACATCGGACTGGAAGCGAATAGCCACGAAGTGAGACAATGCACAATGGCTCACAATAAACGAAAAATTTAGCCAACTCTGAATTTGAACAGTCTGCATTTTTTTCACAGAACACCCCCATAGCTTAGCAATAACCCCCACAAACTATATATTTCTGAAATCTACACACCTTCAGCTATGTAACACTGTAGTTTGTTATTCATACCATCAATGGTGTGGGTACAGTTCTTCAAGAAGTTCGCTTTGACTGAAAAAATGAACAAAAAACAACTTCAAAAGGTAGAAATCATCCAAAACAACATGGATGTAAAAAAAGTTACTAAATATCAATCTCCCAAATGTCCTGAATCAAACGGTATGCCATATGTTGGTTACACACGCGGACGTGGAAGCGAATGGCCATGAAGTGAGACAATGCACAATGACTCAGAAACAGCAAAAATTTTCAGCCAAATCTGAATTTAAACAGTCTGCAGTTTTTTCCCACAAAACAACCCCCACAAACCATATATTTCTCGAATCTACACACCTTTATCTACGTAATTCTGTAGTTTGTTCATTCGTACCATCAATGGTGTGGGCGCATTTCTTCGTAGAAGTTCATAGTTTTAGCAGATTTTCTAAAAAATAAAAAAAACACTCTCAAAAAGGAAGAAAGCATGCCAAAATCCCAAGTAATGTAAAAAAAAGTTACCAAATATCAATCTCCCAAATGTCCTGAATCAAATGGTATGCCCTATGTTTGGTTACACACACGCAGACTGGAATCAACTAGCCACAAGTGAGCCAATGAACAGTGGCCCAATTACAAAGCAACTTTTCAGATTTGTCAGACAACACCCCTCTATATTAGAAATACCCCCCAAAACTATAAATTCTTGGACTCTACACACCTTCAGCTACACAATTGTTATTCTTTTATGCATACCACCAATGATGTGGGCGCAGCTTCGTGACAATTTTGCTTTCTTAATAGATTTTCAGGAAAAATGTATAAAAATACAATTCAAGCTTAAAAATCAAGGCAAATTTCAATGGCATGTAAAAAAAACTTGTCAATTATCAATCTTCCAAATGCCCTGAATCAAACGGTATGCCATATGTTGGGGTGCACACGAGACGTGGCCACCAACTAGCTCAAAGGGGACGCATGCACAAGTGTTAATTACAAGAAAAAAATCAAAGTGCTCTGTATTTCAAACAGCCCCAAAAATTGGAAATGCCCCCCGAAATAAAACCCCCCACTAAATATCAATCTCCCACATGTTCTGAATCAAACGGTATGCCATATGTGTGGATGTACACAGAGACGTGGCCACCAACTACCTCAAATGGGACACATGACACAAATGAAATTACAAGAAAAAATCAAAGTGCTCTGTAATTTGAACAGCCTACCCTAATCTAGAACCCGCCCCGAACTGTGAAATTCCCCCCACAAACTAATATTTTTGGAATCTACACACCTTCACTACGTTACGGGCCATGCTTTCATACATACATGAAGAATTCCAGACCCAGTGATCCAAAGAACTCTGTGTTTTTAGGAGGTTTTGTAAAAATAATGATTCAAGGGTTGAAATCCTACCTAAACCCACTTGACAAGCAAAAAAACCCACTAAATAGCACTCTTCCACATATCCTGCATCAAACGGTATGCTATATGTGTGGTGCACACAAGACGTGGCACCACAACTGCTCAATGGGACACATGCCACAAATGCAATTACAAGAAAAAATCAAAGTGCTCTGTTTTTTGAACAGCCTACCCTTTTTCAAAGGAAAACAGCCCTAAACTTGGAAATACCACACCACAAACTATATATTTTTGGAATTTATGCACCTTCAGCTACGTTACGGTACCATGCTTTCATACATACATGAAGAATTCCAGACCCAGTGATCCAAAGAACTCCGTGTTTTTAGGAGGTTTTGTGAAAAATAAAATAAGATATTCAAAGTTTTAATCCTACCTAAACCCACTTGACAAGCAAAAAAACCCACTAAATGTCAATCTCCCACATGTCCTGAATCAAACGGTATGCCATTGCGTGGATGCAAACAGAGACGAGGCCACCAACTAGCCCAAATGGGACGCATGTAGAGTGCAGTTACAAGAAAAAACACCACAACCCACCCCCACACACACTCTCCCCCTTTTAGTGTATTTTAGTGAAAACCGGTTAGTATGGAGAGTCACACACGTTTTTACACACTTTACTGATCCTAAAAATTTAGCCCGGTCTTTTTTGGTACCTCTGCAAAATTTCCTTATAATAGGCTTAGTTTCCCGTTGAAATCATACAAATAAGTATCTGCGTTTACTTTACCGATATAACCGGTGACATTGGGAAGCTTGGAGAAGCAAAGTTTTTTGCTAATTTATAGTTTTAGGTAAAAAAAAAAAAGGTGTGTGTATCACTTTAAGATTTTTTATGTGCTTTCACCTTTTTTTTTTTGATCATTCCCAAAGATGATCATCAAATTATCTTTGGAATGTAACAACTTGGAATGCGGCATAAATCCGTTTTCCAATTTGAAATCCGATCGGAAAAATCACTTTCCCGGAAATCATTTTCCAGAAGTGATTTTTCATTCATTGGCAAAGATCAATAATTTGGTGATCAGAAGGGATCACCAAATTTTGATCTCTGTCCCCATTTTTTTCCTAAGTCTTCGCTAAGTAGCAAAGACTTAGAAAAAATCCTATTTGTGAATGGAACTTTGAGTTCCATTCACAAAATGTATAGTAAAAGCTGTTAGCTTGACAGCTTTTACTTATTAGGGACTGCAGCATGATCTGGAGATCACAGTGCAGTACCTCAACTAGACCACCAGGGGGAGACCAGGGGAAGCCTAAGGGAAGACCCTAGTGAAGCAGGAACCCATGTGATCTCACTGGGGTTTCCCTTATCGCACGGACCTGCTCTTCCTTCTGCTGCCGCTGCTGCTCCTGCTCTTCAAGAAGGTAAGTTATCTCCCGATCCCCCCATCAGTTTTGAACAAAACTTATGGGGGATCGAGGGGGCTAGGGGGGGAGTTGAATTCTGCCCCCTAATCGCCCCTAGTGCAGGCAGATTTTTTTTTTTAAAGGGGAAAGCACAGATCGTATATTCACGATCTGTGGCAGTTAAAGCATTCTCTGCACAGATCGTGAATATACGATCTGTGGCAGGGAAAGGGTTAAAGGGACACTAAACAGATTTCCTGTACTTCGTTAAGTACATGAGATCTGTATCTATTATTCCCAAGGAGGTGAGAATGCTTATTCCTACCACCTTGTGAATTACAGAAAGCCCGGGAATCAGTGTTGACTTACCTTTAATGGCACTCCACTTGCGACTTCTTCTCATCTGTCAAGTGCGCTGTCCCGACCCCACGCATATCTTCGGCGCATGCCCGCCAATAAAAAAGATAGGCGCGTGATCAGGACAGTGTGTAAGTGTTGCAGTGTTCCCCGGGCATTCTCACCTCCCTGTGAATAACAGATACAGATTTCATTTACTTAAAAAATACAGTACAGTGTCCCTTTAAGTATGGCTGCCACAAAAATGGAAGTGTAGGTCAGTATGTGGGTGTGTAATTGTGTCTGTGTATGAGTGTTTGTGTTTTTGACCATGAAACTATGACCCTTAAACTTTCAAATGCCCACATTTAAGGATTGTACCCATTATGGGAAAAATGGCCCAAAATAAAAACAGATAACACAATACTGCTTCTGCAGATTCCTTAGCCATTAATAGCAAACTTCTCCTACAGTATGTGTCCAGCACATCTATTTGTACCCATTATGGGAAAATGCCCCTAAATAAAAACAGAAACACATTACTGCTTCTGCAGATTCCTTAGCCTTTATAGCAAACTTCTCCTACAGTATGTGTCCAGCACATCTATATTGTACCCATTATGGGAAAAATGGCCCTAAATAAAAACAGATAACACAGTACTGCTTCTGCAGATTCCTTAGCCATTTAATAGCACACTTCTCCTACAGTATGTGTCCCGCATATCTATATTGTACCCATTATGGGAAAAATGGCCCTAAATAAAAACAGATAACACAGTACTGCTTCTGCAGATTCCTTAGCTATTTAATAGCATACTTCTCCTATGTGTCTTGCACATCTATATCGTGTCTCTAACTCAAAAACGGTGGGAGGAGGAATTGGGACTTTATGGCGTGTTTCTGTGATTTGCGCTGCTATATTCCAAATAGTCTGTTATCTGAGTGCATACGTCGCATGTGCTCCAATCCATTATCTGCATAGTTGCCTGCCACATTGAATTGCACTAGCATGCAATTCTCAGACGCTAACAGATTCAAAATATTTACACATGTATGTTAAGGCCCATAAGGAAATATTGCGGGAAATTAAGTCTACAGCTGAAAAATGGTGGTCCCCAACTTTAGATGGATATATTGTCACTTTGAAATTACTGCCTTCCAGCTTTAAGCTGGGTAAACATATTTTGATCCGATAGACCGATTGTCAATTTCAACCAAAATACTGTTAGTCCTAATTTCATTGCAACTAATCAACTAATTGTGTGGTCCATTGAACAACGCACAATCAGACATAATTTACTGCCCTGCCCAAGCGAATGTTTTATCCGACATTGGTCCATCACAGCGAAAATTAATTCTGATATAATCAACTGATATTCCTGTCCCATGGCTCGAAATATCAGAACGTGTGTACATAGCCTAAAGGTTATTTTTCCACTGGAGTTCCTCTTTTTTTTGTAAAGGATAAGTTAAGTGCTCTCATGTGTACTCTACTTCTGTGTCCTTGCTTCTGTAAATCCTTGTTCCCCTGGCTGTGCATTTTTATTATTGTCACAAGAACATGTGCCCTCCTTGAGACTTGTAATGGATTAGTGTAACAAGCTTTTTAGTTTTTCTCACCCACTGGCTTTTACAAGGAGTGAAGAGACACCCTATTCAATGCTTAGTATTAAAGGTATGAGACTTTTAATTAAAGGAGCAAGTTAGCGGTAATATTACAATTATGCATAGTGGAACTGCTACTGATCTGAGCATTTGTGCAAAGAAACAAAAACATTTGAGCTGCCCAATGAGCAACTCTGTATTTCTCTATGCCATTGCTGCTCCAACCCAGACCTGAGCCTTCCTCGCACCTGCTTCCAATAAGACAAGCTTCTTTCAGAGAGTGTACTCTCATTTGTTGAAATGACACTTGTGGGGGTGACAGAGACATAATGGAACAAATGGAGCAGCCAGGGAGATGGAGTGGCAAGGGCCCTTGTGCCAGTAGTACCCCTAGGGGCAAAGAACTAGCATTTTATGTCCTCACCCAGGATACAGCTTAAGTGAGGTGTATGTGCTTTAATTCTACATAAAAAAGTGCATGCAGCTTCATTGGCTGAAGATATAATATATTTTACAAACAGATATATCTTTGGTTAGAAATCACATTTAGAAAGCCCAGTTATACCATAAATTATAAGTTTCTTTAGATCATTTTATTCAGTTATTTATTCTCCTTAATAGAGAAGGAAAATGTGTATATTCTCCTTTAAGCAAAGAGTATTGTTGAACTTATCATATATTTAGCATTAGCTTCTGAGAACAGACATTAAGGATGTTCAACATGCGAACCTCAACGACAACTAATCCCAGCATTCCCTATCTGCCATTTGCAGTTGGGGAATGCTGGGAGGTGTAGTTTTCAAATATCTGTAGGTCTTCAGGTTAAACATCCCTAACATTCATTATACCCCTTCTTCTTTTACACACCTTCCTCCCAATACTCACCACATCTTTGGTGCTTGCTTCCAAGGGGCTGATCTCACAAGGTGATTTCTCTTTATCACTTGGCTCCCCATAAAACAGGGAAGTGAGACTGGAAGAGGAATAGCCAAAATAAATTACTGTACAAAATTCCTCAACTACAATTTATGATCTACCGGTAATTACAGTCTGGCTGTATATGTACTGTCCATTGGATCGGGCTGGAAAAGCAAATTAACACTTAAAGGGTATCTCTACCCTAAAAAAATCTTTTTAATATATATTGTAAGTCACCCCTGCCCACTCCCGCGGCTGTCTCCTCCTGTTCATGAAGCCCCGGGAACAAAGGCGCCCAAGTATGTTTCAGCTGTTTGGGTTTTTTTACACTAATCTAACTTGGCAGTTGGGGGTGGGCTATACTATAGAAAAGAACATTTATTGGTAGGGGGTCAGGCAGGCATGGAAGGATCTGGACAAGCACTGAAGGACAACCAGAAGGAGCAGAGGAGTAAAGTAAGAATTTTGTTAAACTACACAGTGGGGCCAGTAGTTACATTTTAGTTTTGCCCTTTAATGACTATGCTTATGCTTACACACATGATCTAAACCACAAATATCAATAAAAACAATTCTTTGGTCAGTATGGATGGATTGTTTGACTGAACTCAATCTGAAATTGCAATCTTAATTAAACCAAATCAGTACAAATTAATTTTCACATTAGAACCCAGTTGAACAACTCTAGGAGGCAATTTTTTATTTTTAAAAGCCAGTTTTATAGACCTCAGTAAAAAACGTTAGGGCTGAGGTCACACTAGAGCGCGTCCAAGTGCTCTGGAAATGCAATTGTGCAATGTTGCGAAATGCATGTGCTCCAATTAATGTATTGCAGCGCAAACGCCCAGCAACACACTAGTGTGGCCTCCACAATTGGTGTGCACTTTTTAAAGCGTGATTGGATCGCTCGTAAAAGCACACTGGTGTGACCTACCCCTAAAAGTTTGTTTAAATGTAGACAGTAAAATGAATACAGGCAAAGTGGCCAACTGGCTTCTGGGACTGTCCAATTCTGGGTTAAGAAATAAAGCAGAGACCAAGGATACATAAAAAGAAAAATTAGGGAAAAGCCAGAGATAACAGAAATATATGGAAGAAAAGAAAAAAGAACAAAAACTGCGTAATTGGTATAAGAATGAAAGCATGAAAATATAGGAAAAGCGACATCTTCAATTATATTAACACATCACCCTTTCAATCAGTTTCTATCATATTCTCACCAATTTGTTACAACAATGCAGGGTTGTCCATCATTTTCCATTGCTTTGGCCATTTTATCTTTTGGCTGGTATAAACGGTAGCAAATAATGTCCTCTAAAAATGTATACTTTTTGGATGTTAACTTGTTGGACAGCCCTGCTCTATCATTAATTTATCTACTTTCCCTCCACCAAAAAAGAAATGAAAGCATTACTCATATGATGTCCATCTCTGGCGCAGGACAAGGCTGAGAAGAGAGGAGATAGAACACGTTGTGGAATATTTATCTTGTAATTGAGGATATTCGATACAAAACATAGGAATGAATGTCATGGTCATAGAAGATCAAATGAAATATAGAGAAGGCTTTTTTATTCTGAATGTTTTGGTTGTAAGGTTTAAGGAGTACTGGGGCTATAGACTCACCTGTCATTCTCTATTAGCAAAGCCAGACGTCCATAATCCCAAGCTGCCTTCCTTAGGCATGAAAACACAAGCAACAGCAGCTTAAAAGTGGAAAAACAGAAAAGTCTACTTTAAATTCTGTGATTCTGATCATCTATGATGTACTAAACGCCCTATGTACCACCATAGAAAGTTCTAGACCTAAACACTTTGTTGTACTAGAATAGAATAATGGTTTACCAGCCAGGCCAGAAAGTTGATGGCCAACACAGTTGGTATTCCTCCAAATGGAAGTCCCTGCAGAACAGTACTGTGTGAATGTGCTCTGTAACATTGATCAGTCTCATTTCCTGGAAACCCAAATTGAAGGATTTTTTCTGTAGGACTCCCTGATTTGTAAAAAACATCCATAATAGATCTGGAAGACATACAAATTGAAATTATTTAATTCTGAAAATATATGTGTTTATGTGCATATATAAATTACAATTCAACATCAGGAAAATGCAGTATCTTATTTTCATATAATGCACATTATCACCACCAAATTGTCTAAAATCAGTGTGCAGTGCTTTTTAAATTAGGACTCGTACCCTGGACTTAAATTTTGGTTTGATTTTCTTGAATTGGCCACACAATCAGTCTGACTGAAATATAAGCAATTTCACTTTAATTCCAACAGACTACTGCTCAACATCTCTCCTTCTGTTGGGCCAGAATATCGGGATAACGTCAACCCATGTGAATCAGACATTAGAGACGTAAATTTGTATTTAAAAAAAAAAAATAGTCGCATTTAAAAAACAAAACGTTTTCAACAGGATGGCAATGCAAACACAATGCAAATGTACACTCATTTTTAAATACAAAATGTAAAGGCATATTATTGCTTTGCAAAATGCATTTCAGAAAGCTCATGCATTGCCCTGAAACCAAATTATTTTAAAATTCAAAGTATTCAATGCTGGATAGCTCTTTGTTGGACAAATGGATATGTTTATTGTGATCTGCCCACCACAAATTAAAACAGGTCTGCAACCTGGCCGCCATAGCAGCAATCATGGCTGGGGTGGAGCCTATTTTAGCCCTACCTCGCTCCACCCTGGATCACCCAGTCACAGCCCCAGAACGCTACTGTCATGCGCCTGGGTTTTGCTGGGACAGACCCTTCAGATTGGAGTTTTTCCAGGCCAAAATGGGATGGTTTAAAGGTATGTACAGTATTTTACTTGTTTTTCCTATAATACAATTAATATTGCAAATGAAATATATTTTAAAAAGCTTTTGTATGTCTACAATTTAATGATACTGGATAGATGTTTTTATATACATGTGCAACTTATTATAAATACTGGAAAAAAGCACAAATCTAGTAAACAATGATATAATTTCCTGCTAGTTACCTTTGTATATGTGTGTTTTATTATACAATACATCTGCATGAAAAAACAGTTGTTAAAGGGGAACTAAAGTCTCCAGACAACATTGCCCCAATAGAAAAAGCATATTCACAAAGATACAAAAAGCTGTGTCTCACCTCTCCCTTTGCTGTGAATGCTGGGTGATTTATGAAATTAACCTTGGGTACTAGGGGTCAGCTAACACCCAGCGAATTGTAAGCAGTACTCTTCACAGGAAGCTGCAGCTTTGCTTCCTGGAAGCTGACAGCCAATCATGTTACAGCTCAGAGATCATCTCTCCTTCTGACACAGAACATATTTCAGTGCAGTTTTTATGTAAACACATTATAAATGCTCCTGTCACTAACAATGATAAATTCCTTTGATTTTCATACAAAAAATAATAAAGTAATGTTTGCAGTTTTTTTATGCTAGCAGGGATGTAAGAAACAAATATTAACATTTCAGGAAAATAAACGTAACTCTGGGGAATCGAACCTGCAACCTTCTATACTATGTCTTGCTAAAAGGAAAGATTTCTACAACTATCCTACAGAGATAAAATGGAGAAATCCATCATGTAGAATCTGCTAGAAATATAATAGAAAAAAAATTGCAGTGGCAATTCTGTGACACTGTAGTTGTTTGGAAACTACAACTCCCAGCACTTAAAGCATGCTGGGAGTTGTAGTTTCCAAACATCTGGAGTACAAAGGAATGGGGGTTATTGTATGGTATTCCTGGCCATTTAAAGGTCAACTAATGCTTCAAAACAATACAGAATCAGGAGGATGGTATCTGTTAAAAAGATTGCCTTCTGATTCTGTATTGTTTTAAAGGGTATGTCCACCCTAAATCAAACTTTTAATATAGGCTTCCCCCTGGTCCCCCAGCCCCAACCGCATAGTTTTTATTTTAAGAAAGCCCCCCGAACTCTTACTTACCTCCCCTCTTTCCTCCGCCACGCTCCCGGCCCTCTGCTGGCGAGAAATGCAAGCAGAGGGGCGGGACCGGCAGCCGCGTCTGTGATTGGCTGAGCTGCAGCCAATCACGGACGCGGCTGCCGGCACTTACTTCAGCGGAGGAAGAGGAGGGTAAGTAAGAGTTTGGGGAGCTTTCTTAAAATAAAAATTATGCGGTTGGGGCTGGGGGACCAGTGGGAAGCCTATACTAAAGGGTTAAATGCTAGGGGGAGGGAATCGGGAGAGGGAGGAGAGGGAGAGGGAGGGGGAGAAGGCTCAGCACGCATGGCAAAATCTACCTGAGGCCAGTAGGAGGCAGAGTCCTATATGGACTCTGCTAGCCTCCTGGTGGGCAGTTTTTGGGACTTTGGGGGGGGACTATAGGAGAACCCTATGGGCTGGGATTTTAGGTAAGGATTAAACTACACTACATTGTGGGGCCAGTATTTGGGGGGATTATAGTTTTGGGGGTGGACATGCCCTTTAAGACTTTAGTTGCCCTTTAAATAGACAGCAGATTTCAACAGTAGTCCCATACTGTAATAGCCATACTGGATTTGGCTATTACAGTATGAGAATTCAGAAAACATGGGGTGCCTCTGTTTATACTCGGGTCGGTTTATATTCGAGTATATACGGTATGTTGAACCGTTATATTTTTCTAGAAACATGATGGAACCAAACAAACCAAAAAGCAAAACTCAGGTAGTAGAGTATGTTGTTTTGTTTTAAAGTAAACTGGGGATTTGAATTTAAACTTCTTGGGCTGTGTGTTGCTAAAACACAGCATTTACATGAATATAGGTACACTTAAAACATAATATTTTGCTAGAAACTCTGTGCATGACGACATTGAATATTGGGGTCAGGAGGTGTGGCTCTTTGAAGCCAACATGGGCTGTGAGTTGTACTTGCAACAAAATGGAAGCTTTCTTAGTTACAGAATCTACTGGGTGGGTTGGCACATTTGTACATATATAGAAAGTTGGTTAATGGATAGGATGCAGTGAGTAGTTGTTAACAGGGCTTCTTCAACATGGATTAAGGTTCTAAATGGGGTGCCAAAGGGTTCTTTCTTGGGGCCGCTTCTAATTAATCTGGTTATTAATGATTTGGAAGTGGGTATTGTCAGCAAGGTTTCTGTGTTTGTTGATGACACAAAACTTAAAAACTTCAGGATGTGCAATCATTGCAGGTGGATCTAGGTAGATTGTCACATTGGGCTGCTAAGTGGAAATGTTAATATATGTAAAGTGATGCATTTTGGACTTAAAGGACTAAAACTAAAGTTTCCAGACAACATTGTCCCAATAGACAGAGTACAGACACAAACAAGCTGTGTCTCACCTTTCCCTTTGCTGTGGCCATTGGGTGATTTATGAAAATAACCTGTGAGTACTAGGAGTCAGCTCCCACAATCCACCTTAGATGGGTAAACCCCCAGCAAAGTGACTGTGTAAGGCACATGCACTGTAGTGCTCAACAGATCAAAACAAGGAAGTTGCAGCCTTGCTTCCTAGAAGCTGACAGCCAATCACATTACACCACAGAGATCCTCCCTCTCCCTGACACAGAACAGGGATTTCAGTTTTTTGTTTTCAAACACATTCAATACTCCTGTCCTAACAATGGTATAATCCAAAAGAAAAGTAATCTTTGCAGTGTATTTCATAGATAGCATAGATGTAAGAAACAGAATATTAATCTTTCAGTAAAAATAAAAAAAATAAAAGGAAGTCCGGGGAATAGAACCTGCAACGTGTACATTTACTCTGAGATACTATATAGAACAATGGAACATGTAGAATCTTTTACTATGAATATAATGGAAACAACAAAAAAAAATAAAGGTAAGTCTGGGGATTTGAACTTGTGACCTTCAGAACTGTTTCTATTACTGGCATCTTACCAGGTGGGCCACCAATGAATAAGCTGTGAATTCAGGTGAATTAAGAATCTTTCCCTTTTGCTTGGAAGATAATAGAAACAAAAAAAAGGGGGGGAAATCTAGAGTATTGAACTTGTGACCTTCCGAACTGTGTATTTATAAACCTGGTGCCTTACACGGTGTGCCAACACCAAATAAGCAGAGAAAACAGGTACATTTGGAAGATTTATCTTTTGCTAGGAAAAGAATTTAAAAAATGGAATATGGAAGTCCTTGATAAGACTTTGAAAGCTGCCTGTTACCCTGCATTTTATTTACCAGCAACTCACACTGACTGGTTAATACATTGCAGGGTAACAAGCAGCTTTCAAAGCCTTTTCAGGGACTTCCGCATTGGTGTATAGAAAACTTTCTGTGCATAGAGGCAGTGAATACTGGGGTCAGGGGGGTGGTTCTTTGATGACTTCATGGACTGTGGGTTGTACTGGCAACAACATGGAAGCCTTCTTATTTACAGAACTTATTTCTCACATGTACTAAATGCAACTTACTAGAGAAGAATCTTACAATGTATAGGTGTTCTGGGGAGAAAAACTTTAACGTTAGGTTTTAAAAAGAATAAGTTTAGTTCTCTTTTAAAGTTTTAAGTGAATCCCTGTAGGAAATGCATCTTTTAGTTGATAACAAACCTGGGTTTGGTTCCTGACGATGGCTCTGTGGGCTGAAAAACGTAGAACCGGAATAAAAGATTTTCTACTATTTTTGTGAAGTCCCTTGATGAGTGCTTTCTATTTGGACGTTTTTCTATTTTGGGGAGGAGCATCTGGGCAATTTTTAATACTTGGGAGAGTGCAGTCTTTTTGAAAGTTTAGTTATATATATATTTATATTTTTTGTCCCCCTTGTAGGGCTTTTTGTATTCTAATATTGTACAGCACTGCGTTCCCAAGTGGCGCTATATATATATATATACATACATTTAAAAAAGTATTTCTTCCTATACATGCCTACGTAGCCTGCTCCCTGCAGTTTGGATGCACAAGTGCCCTTTTTAAGAGCCAAACAATTACTAAGAAATCAGTCGACATTCCAGCATGCTGTGTACAATTTTATATCACAAATCTGACAGTACACTACTTATTTGAATGCAACATTTCATTTTCACAGTGGGAAGAGTACAAATGAATGGGGTTGCTACATTTAAAGCCAAGGGCATTCACTTCATATTGATGTAAGAAATAACAGTTTATTTATTTAAACCATTAAAAAGGTTAGTTTAAGGGTGTTCACAAATTCATGAAAATTGACCCTATACATTTTAACATTTGTGTCGTCAACTATGCAACCAAGTATTTTATATATATATATATATATATATATATATATAGGACTTGATAATAAGGATATTTATTCCAAGTGAGTAGGTCTGTACTACCTACGCATTTTGGCCATTTGCATTAGCAAATGTACAGTAGCACCCAGACAGTGATGGCACAATATGGAGTGGTGCATCAGCTTGAACATGTTTATACAAACAATGTAACTAAAGGTATTCATTTGAACTTCAGTGCAGGTGATTACCCTTCATTGCTTGCCTATATGTCTAATTCTTTTACCCTATTACCCATTTATAATTGTATGTGTAGTTAAAGAGCATGTCCACCCCCCCCCCCCAATACTATAATTTTACCCACTACTGGCCCCACTCTGTAGTGTAATAAAATCCTTACCTTACATCCCTGCCCTGCTATGCCCCTCCAAAATCCCAAAAGCTGGCTACCCGGAGCCTGGCAGAGTCCATATAGGACTCTGCCTCCTGTCTCTCCTCCAGGAGAATTTTTCTATGCGCACTGCAGCCCCCCCCTTCCCTCTCCCACCTGTTTTGCTTTCCCTCCCCCTAGCACAAATCCCCTTTGGGGTATAGTAGGTCTCCCTCCCCTAGCCCCAACTGCTATAATAGTTTTGTCAGAAACTCCCCCGAACTCTACTTACCTTACCTCTCTCCCCCGGCGTTCTCAACTGCCGGCAGCCGCATCCGTGATTGGCTGCCTCTCAGCCAATCACGCACAAGGCTGCCGGTCCGGCCCCGCTTGCAGTTTACTTTATCAAGCACTTAGCTTGATAAAGGCCTCACATTCATTGCCTATATGTATTTTGCCAACTAAAGGCATTTTTTTCATAAAGCCTGACGTGTGTGCTGGATTTTGTTAGAGTTTGTATTTGGAATCTTTCTAGTAGCACCAGGGTATTAAATTATCTATTTATTTAACTGTGCCCACTCCTTCCACTCCTTGGACAGACTTAACAGTGGATAAAGTCATGTTGGACCGATACAGGGTGCAACCAGCAATGATCTGTACATATAATAAGAAAGAAGAAGCCAGTGCATTCCTGGGTCCTGTGTCCAAACAAATTAAATAGCCAAAATGGGAGGTGTTAGCCCCACCCTCCTGTATGTGGAAACCACTGTATGTGTTTTAATCAATCAACATGTTAGTAAACATTAAAGGAGAACTAAACATTTTAAAATCCTAATATGAAAGCTTGCTACTCAAATGCTTTGATTTAACTCAAATGCTTTGATTTAACTATAAGTGAAATGCAAATAAGAAGTGCACCAACCTCTTTTTGCAAAGGGTTCACATTTCATAAACATATAAAAAATAAAATCTTCTGGGTTGTGTTCTATAGAGGTCAAAGACCACTTAAATGCAGAAAATTATTACTGGTAGGAGAATATTAGAGATTCAGATTATACATAATCTGTACCAAAATAGCATGATAAGTGCTGCTACACTTGATTCAATATTTAAAGGGGAACTAAAGTCACCAGGTAACATTAGACTTAAGGCACATTCACAAAGATAGACCATGAATACTGGGGTGTGTGGCCAATATTTGCATATGCTCACAGGACTCTTTGAAGATCACATTGGATGTGAGTTGTACTGGCAACATGGAAGCCTTCTTTTAGTTACAGAATCTACTTACATGTACGTAAATGCAACTTACTAGAGAAGTTTCAGGGGAGAAAAGCTATCACGTTAAGAGTAAAACAATTTAGGTTCATTTCTCACTTAAATCACCTGGGCCAACATGGTTGGAGCAACCAAGTGATGCTTTAATGCATGACTGATGATTTTGACAAACTTTCCTAAAAAAGGGATCTGTTGATAAATCAAATCTGATTGTGCTATTTTAAATAGGCTACATAACAGGTGCCCAACTGTGTGTACCAGCCCTACAACAAAAATACAATCCAGTTTAGTACATGACTGTTTTAACTCTGAATTCACAAGCACTGATCCCTCACAACTATGCCACCATTATGTTAGTTTGTTGATTCAAATAGTGTTCATTTATCACAAATGACAGTAATACAGTAATTTTGGTACAGGACATGTACCGGTCTTTTATTTAATGTTTCAACGGGAACAATTGCAGTAAAAGACAAACAGATTACTGGTCCCAAAGTATGAACATATATACAGTATGTAATAAAGTGAAATAGCTGGGTCTGCTAAACACAACTGATGTTTTCCTTCAAATCATGAAACCTGCAAGCTGGGCACTTTTACAATGTAGGAATTATACTATGGCTGCTGATATTTTTGAACTATATATCTCCAATTAAGGACTAGGCCACACTGGCGTGATTCTCACATACTTCCGATTGCGTTTTTAGTGAAAAATGCATGCCAGTGCATTACAATGTGGGTGGCCACATTGTGTGTGCTGCGATCCATTTTTGGAGCACATGCGAACACTATTTTTTGTGCTCCCATACTGGCAAAATCAAAGCGCAAACAGAAAGGTAACAAGTGTGAAACATGCTGCATAGCGATTGTGTGTTTTAGATGCCATTTCCATTTGCAAAACATGAGATGGGGTAGAATGCAGTAGTTCATTGCAGGTGTTTTCTTACCTGAATGCGTTAGCTGAGCACTTTCCTCATGACCTTTGGCCTCAGTGTATCAGACCTCCATCTGTGCTGGAAAACAAACACAATGTTTATGATTAAGACAACATTTTATGTGTTTATACATAAACATTAATCTATTCACCACCAATGCAACAAGTTTTACCTACCCAAACTAGTAGAGTTTATCTTTGCTTTACTTGTGCTGTAAGAATAATAAATGCTTATAGGTTAGTGGGAGCCTAGTGCATTTACAAGTGCTGGGCATCATTGGTTATCAATGCAAGTGATTTACTAGGATAGATACTAAAGGAAACCTGTATAACTACAAAACACTAAGCTAAGAGGGCAATGTTCTGCTAATATAAGTTTTAATGGGGAGAATTACTAATGTGCAAACATGTGGAGTGATTGTGATTATACTAAGCGATGAAGGTAATTTCTGAGTATTATGAGAATCTAGGATGCTGCAAGTGTTTCCTTGGTCCACGGAAATGACACTAATAACCATGTGCCAAAGGTTACTATGCAGTTCTAGGTATAAGGTAACTGGCTTGTGCATGGTTGTTTATTGTGTTAGTGCATCAAAGACATAAAAAAGTAACAAATGAATAATTGCTATTAAACAAGGAGAATGGGTATAGGAAGGCAAACACAAATTTCAGCATAAATATTTGTTTATTCTCCTATAATTAAAAATTGGACATGGTAATGGGGGTGTAGCCTCTGTTGAGGAGTGGGGTCAAGGGTGCCAGTCTTTTTATGCCAATAGGTTCCTGAAATCCAGCACTCACAAGGTCAATTTCATTATTAAAGGGGAAATTCAGTGCAAATACATATACTTTAAAGAAATAAGTGCAGTATTTTCTCATCCTAATAACCTTAACCTGCCCATTCAGCATCTTGTCTGAGTATAAATAAATGTTTCCTAAATACTGACCTCCTGTTTGCAAGATTCTTAATAGAGACTGTTATGGGCTTGACCTTAACCCAGCGCCTGGGTTGATTCAGTTGCTCAGTAGAGATATGAGCATGTATAACCCTTCCAACAGCCAATTAGTAGAAATTACTGTTAGGAACATTCCAAAAAAGTGTGCATTCTGGGAAGAAGTACCATTACAGAACCTGAAATGTCAGCTCACTAATGTCAACGGCAGGGACTAGCAAGAGGAATAAATTCAACTGATTTTTCAAAATAGAAGAGAATATGTGGAATAATTAGGTATAATATAAACTATGATTTTTTCTCAAATAAATTATGTTTTCCACTGAACTTTCCCTATAGTATTACTACATAAAGGATATATACACTGGGAAATTTGTTTTCTTTAAATTGCCCATTACAGGAAACCAATTCTTCCCAACTATCACTGTACCATTATTTTTTGTTGTTGTTGATCTGTCCCCTATTTCTTTAGATATCCAGTCTGAAACATCTTACATTTCAGTTGTCAATCAAGTGCCTTACTATTACAATATTTTCAGTTATGCATAGTTTTGCTGTAGCTGGAACAGTGAACTAAATGGTGGGAAATTCCCTCCCCCAATGCTGCCTCGTTGGGATTACTGAGCATGCTTGCCCTAACAGTATCAGAAACTCTGTCAGGGGGCTGGGGGACTGCGCTTATGCAAATCAAGTACAAATCAAGTCATGCAGCAACACAAACACATCATAGTAAGTGCTGCTTACATGTATTAATTTATAGCTAGATAGAACAGAGGCAAAGTAATTTTTTCAGTGTACAATCCTTTAACCTTGAATTTTTTCTAATAAAAATGAGAATGGGTACTTAAAATTCGTCTTCCCCCTTATTCCATGCTAGTAACCCTCTAGTTTACATTTTAGACAATCTGCACTTACAGCAGATGTACAGTGACAATGCCCATTTTTCTAGCAAACACAGTCACTACAGAAACAGGTTTGCAAGAAACAATCCAGCACTTATACCCATTCAATTGTATCGGTTACTTGCCCAACCGACCGCTCACGCGACGTTCCTGCGATCCTGCCGGAACCACCTCTCCCGATCTTATATGCGACCGACATGCGATCGCAAAAATCCCATTCATTTTGCGATCGCATGTCGATCGCATATAAGATCGGGAGAGGTGGTTCCGGCAGGATCGCAGGAACGTCGCGTGAGCAGTCGGTCGGGTAAGTAATATCGTGCTGGTGTATGGCCACCTTTACCCACCTAACTAGATTGTAGGCTCTATGGGGCAGGGACCTCCTTTCCTCTTCTGGCAAAACTCTAGCACTTAAAAGGCATGTCCACCCCCAAAACTATAATCCCCCCCCACATACTGGCCCCATTGTGTAGTGTAGTTTAATCCTTACCTCACATCCCAGCTCCATATGGTTCTCCTGTAGTCCCCCCCCCAAAGTCCCAAAAACTGCCCACCAGGAGGATAGCAGAGTCCATATAGGACTCTGCCTCCTACCTGGCCTCCGGGAGAAGTTTGGCATGCGTACTGCAGCCCTTCTCCCACTCCCGATTAGGTTTTCCCTCCCCCTAGTGTAAATCCCTTTATATGTAACATTCCCCGTCCCCCCCTGCATTTTCTCGCAAGCAGAGGGCCTGGCAGCGCGGCGGAGGAAAGAGGGAAGGTAAGCAAAGTTTGGGGCATTTTCTAATAAAATTAATAGAGCGGTTGGGGCTGGGGGGGGCAGGGGGAATGACATATAAAAAAATTATTTCAAGGGTGGACATACTCTTTAAATGTATATAATGTATATTTATATACTGAACTATATATGTATTTATCCCCCTTGTATGACTTTATTGTATTTGGTTACTGCACAGCGCTGTGTCCCCAAGTGGCGCTTTATAAATATACTATACATACATGCATAAAGAAATGCATTCCAAGTGACATGTATCCGTATAATACATGAAGTAGTTCTATGCTGACAATGTTGATAAAGTTTACAATCTATTTATACACTTGAAGGTTATTGAAAATGTCCACCCAAACTACTTTTGTCTTACCTCCCATTCTTCAATAAAACCTTCAAGAGCCAGGAGCGAAGGTAAGAAACTTACCTGGTGTCGTGCTCCTCCACTGATCTTCTGACAGGTCCTGACAGACTTTATACACTATGCACATGCGCATAGAGTCCAAAGTCCATTGGGACCTGTCAGAGGAAGCAGCGGAGAAGCACAAGACCAGGTAAGTTTCTAACCTTTGCTCCTGCAGGTTTAATTTAAGAACGGGAGGTAAGACACAGTTTCTTTACCTCCCGTTCTTCAATAAAACTGAAACCCCAAAAACAGTTTTCTCAGGTGGCTACATGTGATCAATGCATACCTTTACTTAACTGACTAATGTACTTGCAATGGACCAATACTTAGACCATGCTAGGTTAATGTGTGCAAATTCAGAATTTAAACTTACTTACCAGCCCTCTTTCCATTGCTGGCCTTCTGCTGCTTATAAATAGCGAAAGCAGCAGAAGGAGCCATACTGGCAGAAGATCGGTGATTGGCTGAGTCTCATCCAATCACTGACTACTGATTGTGCAACTATTCGTCACTATTGATCATGCAGTACATAGGAAGGCTGCATGATTACCCGTGATTTACCAACATGTCCTTTTGTCTGATTTGGACGACCAAAATCGGTCATGGGAGAAGAAAAAATGACCACAGATATTTCAAAATATCTGCTTATTTGTACCCAGCCTGATGTGAACTGAAGCCATGTCCATAGGGTGAACAGATACATGTGAACACAGGATCTACAATCTTTTAGTTTTACACACTGTTCATTCCCCTAGAATTAAATGTCTGTAAGTAATAATAGTAATACAGCACACCAGCTGTGTTTTACCATTTATTACAGGGATGTCAAACCTACAGCCCTACAGATGTTTTGAAAATTTGAAACTCCCAGCATTCCGAGTTGTATTTTCAAACTCTATATTATAACTTTAATATGACCTATAATATAACTATAATATGATCTATAATATAACTATATGACCTATAATATAACTATAATATGATCTATAATATAACTTTAATATGATCTACAATATAACTATAATATGATCTATAATATAACTATATAACCTAGAATATAACTATAATATAACTATATGATCAATAATATAACTAATATGATCTATAATATAACTTTAATATGATCTATAATATAACTATAATATGACCTATAATATAACTATAATTTGATACATAATATAACTATAATATGAACTATAATATAACTATAATATGAGCTATACTATAACTATAATATGATCTATACTATAACTATAATATGATCTATACTATAACTATAATATGATCTATAATATAAATATAATGTGATACATAATTTAACTATAATTTGAAACATAGTATAACTATAATATGATCTATAATATAACTATAATATGATCTATAATATCTATAACTATAAAAGGGAAGATGATGCTTGGTAATAATACTGATGTACATGGACTACATTACAGCTTCTGTATCTGGAGCCTAGGTTGCCTTGAGGTCAGTTTAGCATCCAAACAGTAGAGGATAGAACCATAAAGATAGTTATAGACAAATAGATATAAAGGAACTAGATCTGCATTTAGCAGCCGTGTAATGAATAATAGGAAGAAGACAATGATTTATTTTTAGAAATAACAGGATTTTAATAGAACTGACTAAGAAGCTGTGGAAATTACCCCAGTCAATGGGTGGAATACAAAGCTCTATAACAGGACTGTACCAATGATATTACAGGCAATAGACAAGGTACCAGGACAGCCCTATTTCCACCCAAACACATAAACAAATGGCACAGACAAATAAGGTAGGACCATAGCTGCACCACCCTCTACTGTGCCGAACCCATCATGCCTTCAACTGTGCCCCAGGGTACGACCCACCGACACCACCTCTCACCCCCACAAGCCCACTCACCTGTCGATATCCAGCGTTTCGTTCATACAGGGCCGTCAGCAATCTCCCAGTGATCCTCTGCACAGACTACGCCCCCTGACATCAACAGCAGCCAGCGGCGTTTTACAGCACCACCTACAGGTGAAGAAGTGAAAGTGCGGCTCCGAGACGACGGAGACAAAAACAGTGTCAGAGCGTCGTTTGTAACGCATTGAACAAAGCGCAAGCAATCATAATCCATGTAATTGTGTGAAGATGTGATGCCCACCGTGCGCGCGTGTGTTTGGTGTGTGTGTGTAGGTAGCTGGATGACAACTTGCGGATTCACAAAGCCGACTTTGCAGGGCTCGTTCTCAATGATAAAGTAAGACCCAGGGGTGAGGACTAGAGAGGGTATTGGATCTGGGTCCGACACAAGCCCGGATCTGACACAAAACTCCTCGGTTTCTAAATCCGAATGATCTGTCAGAATCTGGATTGATCGAACGGATTTAGGGACTTCGGAGCGCATTTTCGAAAATTCGTTCTGGTTTCGGATTTTCGTATCTTCATGATTTTCCGGAGATCCGGGAATCTGAAAACAGAACGAAACTAGTGAGTTCCTGCCATCTCTAGTGAGGACCACGTAGATTCGCTACTATTAAATGACAGGGTGATGTGGGAGGCCATTATTTTAATGAGCTTCTGGAGTCCAGAGTTCTGTTTGCTTTTCTTTACTTTCCAAATGTTTCTTTCCAAATGTTACTAAACCCAATTTTTTATACTCCAGAATCTCAAAAAAACAACCCCCCTAAAAACACCAATAAGCTATAAAATCCCACTTCAGTAAATCGTATTATAGTAAATGTAAGAACTGGATGAAGTATCTGTGTGTATGTGCTGTGTCAGACCACACCTCCTGACCCCAGTCACATACTTCCTTGCTTTATCTGTCCTGTAAAAGGATTGGCTAGAGATTATTAATGGGTGTGACCAACTGTAACAAGTTTCTGCCACAGCTAAGGACTGAGCATGTGCAGAACATAATGGTAGTTGACCAAACTGTGTGATACTAGAATGCTGTGAAGTAAAGCACAAACCGTATGTTATTTAGATAAATTTCCCAGCACCTGTATCAAAATGAGAGGTAAGACACAGATTACTGGTTTTATATCAAGGTGTTCTGCCTTCTGGTTCAGTGTGGTTCTGTGGCTTTAGTTGTCCTTTAATGAATACGGGACAGTTAGGTTATATCCTTATCCGTGTACCATAAACCATACTTGCAATTATCATACACAACTTCATTTATTCATCTACGTTTGGAACACAATGATACATAATCGTTCTTTTTGGATCCCTGCAAAATACATCCTAGAGATGGAAGTTTACATGAACTGTGGGCAGGCAGGACCCCTTTGTTAATGTATTATGTTATTTCTGTATGTTAACTTTGTAAGAGTTTAAAGGGAAAGTTAAGTGGAAAATATTTTTTTTAAATTCTTAGTTTATAAAATTTAAAAATCAGTTGCTATTCCCTTCTGTAGACATTAGTGAGCTGCCAGTTCAGGTTCTATAACTGTCCTTCTTCTTCCCAGAATGCACACTACCTTGGAATGTTCCTAACAGTTATTTCTACTGATTGGCTGTTGGATGGGTCAAATATTCTCAGATCTGTACTGGGCAACTGAATCAACCCAGGCGCTGGGTCAAGGGCAAGACCATAACGGTCTCTACTAGGGGTCCAGCAAACAGGAAGTCTGTATTTCAGAAGCATTTATTTATACACAGACAAAATGCTGAATGGGCAAGTTAAGGTCATTGGGATGGAAAAATACTGCTCTTTTTTCTAAAAAGTACATGTATTTGCACTGAACTTCCCCTTAAAGCCTAAGGGGTGCATGACTTTTTGCTCTACCCTTGTATGTAACATGTATGTGTTCCTCGTATGTAGCAATGTAATTTTAAAGCGACAAGGAAAGTGATGGCGCTATTTAAATCCATAATAATACTAATAAAAACATTGCTAACCCTTGTTACATTGGTATAGATTTTATCACAAGTAGAAGTTTAGTTACTTTTCCTACAAATTTCCAAAAAACACAATTTACTATGCCCAGACTCACTGCTGCCTCCTTTAATGCAGCAAATAGAACCCTGAATAAGGCTGAGACCCCACTACAATGCACTAAATCGTGCACGCAATCGCAAGCATTATAGCACGATTTCTGTGCGTTGCGCCGCGTTTGTGCATGTGTTTTTGTAATTTAATATTATAAAAACGCATGCGTTTGCGTAAATAATGGTGCGTGCAAACGCATCAGAAATCATTTAATTTTTGCGTTCAGGGAAAATCGCGGGGGCAATCACAATCGAAAACACGTGCGCAAACATGCTATTGTGGCCTAGCCCTTACAAATGCAATATTACTACTGGTGACAACTATTTTGATCTTTATGAATGGCCACCAGAACAAGCAACTAAGCTTGTTAGCTTAGTTGCCACTCCCAGCCTAGTTTATAATTTTATTATTAGAAAAGCTTTTCAGTTTTGTGAGTAAACCTGTAGGGACTTTCATCCTTAAAAAAAAAAAATGGTAGAAAACAAATTCAATTCCCACATACACATATATAATGTATATCATATAGATTTTTGTGAGTGTACAAAGTATTATATAAAGGTCACAAAACAACTGGATAGCTCCCTATAACCTACAATACTACTCTATACTACTGATAAATGTCACTATTTCTCAAGGGCAAGTTAAATGGCAAAATGACTACAATTGTCCAGATCATAATTCCACTCACAAAAGAACGTTTCCCTTTTTTTCTCCAGCTTTAAGTACTGTCCCTGTGTCCATCTATTTTGATTAAACTCTTTGATTAAAAAGTTTAATAACATTGTACATAACAGGATCTAAGGCCAGGGCCATATTTCCCATAAGGTCATGGCCCAAGGCCACTTAGGATGGCATGTTATTAGTGGCGTCTTTCGGGATTTTACGTACTGCAGAGACAGCAGAAGAAAAGACAGGCAATTAAACAATTCAGAGCCATAGCAGGATGGAAGTGAATGAATGTGGCACCTCCTACTCATATTGCCCCACTGAAGGGAACAATAGAAATCAAAAGAATATAGGCGGCAACACTCTATATATGGTATAAAACTAAAAGTCCTGTATTGTCAGAAGGAATAGCATATAAAAACATCTAAAAACTTTTAGGGTTAACACCTTATTAAAATTGCTCTACTACAGTCATAGTATGCAGTGACACAGATAACTCCTAGGCCTATGATTAAGGGAATGCCTGAAATGCGTCAGGCGTACAATTTTATATGTATTCAAGTGTATCGAATAAAGATGTGTTTTTAAGGAGCAACTGCCGTGACGAGTGTTTTCAAGTGTGCTGACTACCCTTGTTACAAGTACAGATAAACGTTTGATATGACATGTAATATAGTTTTGGCCAATAGAAGACTGCAATTTTTGACATTCTAATTTGTGTGGAGAATCCCAAAGACATTGTTTAGTTATACCATCTCTATAGTAAGAACTGGCTGCTCGGCTTAGAATGGTTCAAATCATCAATTTCACTTCCCAGGAATTATAGTTTTGTAGGAGTAGCTCAACATTGTTAAATTAAGGGATTTAATCTGCTTAAAAATGACCAATATATTGCACACAAGGCTCCTTTTTGGAGTACGGAATTTATGAATTCATGTGTATAGGTAAGGCTAGATTTACCATTAGGCACAGTAGGCACATGTCTAGTGGCTGTCAATCTCATCCCCCTTTTGATCCCACTAATTTGCAGTACACCAGGTTTTTAAAAAAGCATCTAACATCCACCTGGTCTACAGTCGTTTTCTAAATTCTGTTTATTTACAATTTTAAGAAAATAAACATAAAAACAATCAGAATATGCATTTATTATGCAAGTATTTATATAACTGTGGTAAGTATTTCCCCGCTTAAATGAATTGTAGTAGGGGGAGGTTAAAAGAAGGGAATTGGAAAGGAGGTGGTGACAATAATTCTAATGTGGCATAGCAAAGTATTTGAATAATGGGAGCAGAACTTGTGAAAATGCTTTATAAAGCATATTGGTATAAGTTCGGCAAGTATACTGTAAGTTTATACAGCATGCATAAACAAAACTGTCATTCTCTATATTAGATAGAGACATTCAGTTCCTCCATCCTCATTCAGTCTTACCCAGTCACTGAGAGGGGGGCTAAATTATGTTTTCGATACCTTGGTACTACTACCCTTTCTACTATTAGGAAGAAACGGAGGACATCCCTTTTAAAGGAGTTTAGAGAGCTGGATAGAATGGTGAGAAACCAGTGGTTTGCATGGTATGTCGGATAGCGTAAGTTTATTATATAAATATTATATATTTTGTTGCCCACATCTCTAGCACAAATCTGTAGTTGCAGGGAAGACTTTATGAAGCCATGGGTAATTTATCTCTTGGGCGTTACAGGACATGGATAATTTATAGGTAAATTGGACACATTTTTCCCATAGTTCTGGGCTGATGGGGACTTGCAATTCCTGTTCCCATTTAGTTGTGAATGCAGGTAAATTGTCAGAGGTATTCACACGTAAGAGTTTAGATTTTTGAGATACTGGTAGTTCTCGTAGGAGGTGAGAGTGCTTCAAATGGGTAAAAGGTTGTTTCCAGAGGCTTGGGGATAGAAGCCAACAAATAAAATGTGTTATTTGAGTATATTGAAATTGGGTATATTGAAATTGATTTTTTATCATTGGAAAGTCTGTAGAATCCAATTTTAACGACAACTCCACCCTTATAATAACATCTTTATAAAAAAAATGGCCTCTATAAAATATGTTGATATATCCTACTTTGTGCTCTGAATTCATTACTGTATGCCTACTATGCTTCTGGATGCCTGCCTATGGAAACTGAGCAATTTGGTTACCTGTACTGAGCCTGAGCATGCTCAGAAGAAGCAGCTAGGGGATTAGCATTCAGTCATTGGCTGTGATGCCAACTGTCAAATTCAAAACTGACTGGAATAACCAGGAAGCAGAAACGTGGGCAACAGGATATTCTGCAGGATTTAAGGTTAGATATATATTTCAGATTTTAAACTATAAACAGTTTATTGTTTTGTGGGTGATTTATCTTTATACAAGTTTTGATTTGAGGACTGGACTTGCCCTTTAAGGAAATTTTATATTCCTATTTCTGGGGGATGCTGGAGTCATGCAGTACAATTGTCATTTGCCATTGTATTGTAGAGAGATTGTCATACTCTGTTGCTTTCACAAATATTGAGAACTAAATGTGCAAATTGGGGGAGATGGGAGGGGTGTGGTTCATAATTTTTACCAAGTTAGGTCGTGGTTCTATATTTGGGGAGGTAAGGAGATCCATTTCAAGCATCACACAGGCTTTGGTAGTGTGGTGGTAGTGTGGTGGTATCTCCAGTCTAGAATATAGGTAAGTATGGTCACAATATAATATTGTTTCAGATTCAGTAAGCCAAACCCTTCTCCCTCTCTAGATCTAGTAAATATAGCATATTGTAGTGGGTGATTTGCTAGCCCATACGAACAAAATTTACGTATGATTTTAGAGAACCGACCTGGGATTAAAATAGGTACCGTTTGGATACTGTAAAGAAATTAAGGTAAAAGGTTCATTCGAAATACATTTATTCTACCCAACCATGTCATCTGACCAGTGTCAGGAATAAAGGTCATCCAAGTTGCAAGGGATCTGAATTCCCAGATATTTAATAGACCTAGGTTGCTACTTGAATGAGAAATTAAATGAGCAAATGAGGGTTATATTGAGGCATTCAGATATAGTTCATTTTAAAATTGGCAAATGTTGACTTAACGCAACATTTCGGCAAAAGTTCGGCTTAGCCCTTTTTGTGTCAGAGTTTGTTTTAATAAATGTCAGTTCACTCTGTCAAAGGCCTTTTTGGCATCTATAGAAAGTAAGCATACTGGTATAATGTGATTCTTTGCATATAAGCCTCTCGCCTCTCTTTCCTGTATAACCCCCACCTGATTGATTCACGTTTGTAGGTGCTCTTGTGGGTCCTTCTAGTGTTTAGGGTGTAAAGGTTAGTATGGGGAAATGCTAATAAATGCGACTAAAAGATGGGGATATAAATGCTTTCTTTTTTATTGAAAGGAACAGAATGATGATCTGAATGTATACATGTAATTGTAAAGCACTACGTAAGATGTTGGCGCTATATAAATCCACAATAATAATAATAATATCCACTAGTACACTTCAATTCTTCAGAAGTAAAGGGAGACTTGAGGGCTTGGATTTGAGCTGGAGTTAGGGTAGGAAGTGGGGTATTGATGATATAAAAGTGGATGATTTAAAGTGTTGATTTAACGATTGAGGAGGTACATAAGGGGATACCTCCGCTATAATTATATCATCAGAAAGTCCCCCGATCATTACTTACCTTACCTCTCTCCTTCACTGCACTGCCCGGCCCTCTGCTTGCACAGAACTTCAAGCAGGGGGTGGGACCAGCAGCCGCGTCTGTGATTGGCTGCTCACAACGGCGAAGGAGAGAGGTAAGGTAAGTAATGATCGGGGGACTTTCTGATGATATAATTATAGTAGTTGGGGCTGGGGGAACATGAACTATATAACTATAAAAACAGATTTACGCTAGGGGGAGGGAGACCAAAGCGGGTGGGAGAGGGAGGGGGGGGGGAGGGCTCTCCTACGCATGCATCAAACCTTGTCGAGGTTGAGGCAGACGCAGGATCAGGACAGATTGTTATGAGATCTTCAGGAAAAGACCCCCGTGAGACCCCCTCTGGACGCGGAATCTAAGTACCAGCCGGTTTTCACCAGAGCCTCTAATGGTGAGGATGTTTTGCGGCGGACAGATACCAGGTCGCGGCTCCAGAGAAGAGAACCACAAAGGCCAATCCCACAATGTGGAGAGGCAGCAGAACAGATACAGGTGTAACAGGAAGTAGAACCTGGGGATGATATTCGGATCGGAAGTAGGAGCTGTGGAGGATATGCAGACCGGAGATAACTGGAGGTAGGAGCTGTGGTAGATATTCTCCATTATCTCCGGTCTGCATATTCTCCACAGCTCCTACCTCCGGTCCCGAATATCTACCACAGCTCCTACCTCCAGTTATCTCCGGTCTGCATATCCTCCACAGCTCCTACCTCCGGTCCGAATATCTACCACAGCTCCTACCTCCAGTTATCTCCGGTCTGCATATTCTCCACAGCTCCTACCTCCGGTCCGAATATCTACCCAGCTCCTACCTCCAGTTATCTCCGGTCTGCATATTCTCCACGCTCCTACCTCCGTCCGAATATCTACCACAGCTCCTACCTCCAGTTATCTCCGGTCTGCATATCCTCCACAGCTCCTACTTCCGATCCGAATATCATCCCCAGGTTCTACTTCTGTTACACCGTATCTGTTCTGCTGCCTCTCCACATTGTGGGATTGGCCTTGGTGGTTCTCTTCTCTGGAGCCGCGACCTGGTATCTGTCCGCCGCAAAACATCCTCACCATTAGAGGCTCTGGTGAAAACCGGCTGGTACTTAGATTCCGCGTCCAGAGGGGGTCTCACGGGGGTCTTTTCCTGAAGATCTCATAACAGTAACTGGCAGCCGATGAATCCCACTGGAGATGTCAGTCCAGCAGAAGACCTGTACCGTCAAGTCGCTGAACTTCGTGGAGCTTTGCAAAAGCTAGGCAGGGATTCTCTTCAACTAGACGCTAAACTGAATCCATGTCCCCTGCACTCCTCATAATCCTGCTATTGCGGAGCCTAAGATCCCGCTCCCTGACGGTTTTCCGGTGATCGTTCCAAATTTGACCAATTCAAAAGCTCCTGCAATTTGTACTTTTCCCTACGCCCGAAAAGTTTCACTGAAGAAAGGGTGAAAGTAGGGTTCATTATTATCATTGCTTCAGGATGAGCCCCAAGCTTGGGCCCTTCGCTTGTTGGATCAGAACAGTCCTACAGTAGCCTCTGTAGGTACCTTTTTCTCTGCCCTAGGAGAAATTTACGATGATCCTCGTAGAGCTGTCTCAGCTGAGGCGGCCCTTCGTAACCTGTCTCAAGAAAAGACAGGTGGAAGATTATGTGGCCGATTTCCGCAGAATCGTGTTGAGACTCAATGGAACGAAGCGGCTCTTATACATCAGTTTCGAATCGGACTGTCAGAAACTCTTAAAGATAGTTAGCACGCACTGGAGTCCCTGGGAAGCTGAAAGATCTTATTGATCTAGCGGTCCAAATCGATCGCCGACTAAGAGAAAGGAGATTAGAAAGGTGGGTGCTTCCGTCTGTCCTGTGATACCTTTAACTGCTGCACCTGCTTCAGGATTTCTGGAACCCGTCCCTATGCAATTAGGGTTAACCTCGTCCTTCTCTCTCTCCTGAGAAGGATCCGAAGACCCGCTTAAACCTGTGTCTCTACTGCGGAGAGTCTGGTCATTTGCTTCAGGATGCCAATCAGACCCACTAGTAAGGTTCCACTATGCATTCTAGCCCGTCTCTTCCGCTCAGCACACCTTACCTATCTGTTGATGTCTCATTACAGGGAACCGGTCCGAGGTTCACCGTCCAAGCCGTTATTGATTCCGGGGCCTGTAGCTGTTATTTTGGAATCCCTAACCCGAATGGAAGATTCCCACTCGTCCCAAATCTTCTCCTCTTTTTATTCATCTGGCAGACGGTTCTAAAATTTCATCTGGTCCTGTACTACGAGAGACTTTCCCAGTATTGATCAATATCAATCATCATTCAGAAGTTATATGTTTTGATGTTTTTCTTTTTCCCCTTTTCTAGGTATGCACTGGTTGAAAACACACAACCCTTCAATAAATTGGATCTCTGGAGAGGTTTCTTTTCCCTCATCGCATTGTCGGCTGTCATGTATTTCCTCTTCATTCTTAATATTAATCAAGTCCATTCTGAAGCTTTGTTACCCAGTGTCTACAGAACTTCGCAGATTTTTTTGATAAGAAGGCTGCTAAAAATCTTCCACCACACCGCATTTACGATTGCCCAGTTGAACTGTTACCTGGTGCGGAGATTCCTTTTGGGCGGGTATCCGTTGTCAGAACCTGAGCAAAGGGTTCTTAAGGAAATATGAAGAGAATCTTCAGAAGGGCTTCATTCGCCATTCCACGTCTCCAGCAGGGGCTGGTATATTTTTTCGTGAGAAAAAAAGACGGTTCGCTTAGCCCCTGTATTGACTACCCTCTCAATAATGTCACAATTAAGAATAGATACCCTCTTCCATTATTCCCTGAATTATTTCAACGGTTGAGGACCGCAAATTTTTACCAAGTTGGATCTTCGGGAGCCTATAACTTAATTCGAATAAGAAAGGGGATGAATGGAAAACGGCGTTCCGCTCCCAGATATGGTCACTTCGAATATTTGGTCATGCCTTTCGGTCTGTGCAATGCACCTGCCACATTCCAACATTTTGTCAATGACATTTTCCGTGACTTTGTTGATGATTTGTCTTGGCCGTGTATCTAGATGATTATTGATTTTTTTTCTTCTAACCTAGAGGATCATAGTACCCAGGTTAAGAAAGTTCTTTCTCGTCTTAGAATTCATGGGTTATACGCCAACTGGGGAAATGTGAGTTCGAGAAACCTTCAATACCGTTCTTGGGTTCATCATCTCATCCCAAGGGTTATTATGGATCCTCAAAAGGTTTCCGCTATTCAGGATTGGCCTACTCCAACTACCCGAAAGCAGTTCAAAAATTCATTGGTTTTGCTAACTTCTACCGTAGATTCATTAAGATTTTTTCTACTATCATACTGCCGTTGACCGCTCTGACCAGAACCCATGTCCCATTCTGTTGGACGAACCCGCTCAAACAGCTTTTGAGCGTCTGAAATCTGCTTTTACTTCACTCCATCCTTATCCTCCAGATCCAACTGTTCCTTTTACATTAGAGGTGGATGCTTCCGAAGTTGCTCTAGGAGCTATACTCTCGCAACGTAACGGCCCTAGGCTTTACTACATCCAGTTGCTTTTTTTTCAAGAAAACTTTCTGACTCTGAGAAGAATTATGATGTAGGAGACCGTGAGTTGTTGGCCATAAAATCGGCCCTGGAAGAGTGCGATATTTACTTGAGGGCGCCAATCATCCTATTCCATCTTCACTGATCATAAGAACCTGGAATATTTGCAAACTGCCAAAAGATTAAAACCCCGTCAAGCTAGATGGGCTCTTTTCTTTACACGATTTAACTTCCTATAACCTTTCGTCCAGTTCAACACTGGCAAGCCGACGCCCTTTCTAGACAATTTTGTGAGGTCAATAGTCTGACAAACCTAATATGGTTCTTTCCAAATCAATTTTCGGCTGTTGCACTACTAATATAGCCAAAACCACATCAAGAAGCATCTCTCCGTCTACCTCTCGTTCCCAAGATGGGTTATTACCAAAATAACAAAATATTTGTTCCGGACCGGGCCAGGTCTGCAGTACTTCAGTATTGTCATTCTCATGCTTTGGCTGGTCATTTTGGTGTTCACAAGAGTTGGATTGGTTAACGAATTTTTTTGGCCAAGTATGTCTAAAGATTGTAAACGTTTGTGGCTTCTTGTCTTACTTGTGCTAGATTCAGACTACTAACAGAGACCATACGGTTACTGTCTCCTCTGCCGGTTCCTGACCGCCCTTGGGGCATGATTACCATGGACTTCATTGTTGAGTTACCTCGCTCCAAGTTTTCAACACAATCTTTGTGGTTGTTGATCGGTTAACGAAGATGGCTCACTTTATTCCGTTAAAAGGAATTCCCCTCACCTCCATTACTGCAGATGTGTTCATTAGAGAGATGTGGCGTCTTCATGGGGTTCCCGATGATATCGTATCAAGATAGAGGGGTACAATTCACTTCGAAATTTTGGAAGAGTTGTGCAAGTGTTTGCATATCGACATTCTTTTTCCTCCGGATACCATCCACAATCTAATGGACAAACAGAAAGAACAAACCAACACTTGAACATATCTCCGGTGTTACTCCTCTGCAACACAGAGATTGGTCTTCTCTGTTACCGCTTGCGGAGTTTGCCTATAAACAACGCTGCTCCATTCCTCCATCAAGTTTTCCCCTTTTATGCTAACTATGGATTTAATCCAACTTTCCTTACCGGTATTCCTTCCAAGATCACTATTCCTGACCTTATCACCAGAATACTCGTATGAAGGAGAAGACTGTAAGCTAAAGACCTTCATCGCTGAAGCTCAAGAACAAGCCCGTAAGTCAGCTAATCTTTTAAGAAAAGATTCTTCGGTATTAAGGTGGGAGACTTGTGTCTGGTTGTCAACTCGTAATTTGAAATTGAGGATTCCTTCTGCTAAGTTGGGTCCCCGGTTCATCGGGCCATTTCGTATTAGGAAAGCTATCAACACGGTCGCCTTTGAACTGGAGCTCCCCAATTTATTAAAGATACATCCAGTCTTTCATGTATCCGTTTCAAAAGATATGTTTCCGACTCTGCGCTGGAGCCTCCTCCGCTGCCTGTTTTGATTGATGGGACTGACGAATACGAGGTAGAAAATATTTTAGATGCCAGATTTCTGCTGGGAATTAGATATCTGATTAAATGGAAGGGATTTGGTCCCAAGAAAATTCTTGGAACCGGCAGAACAGATTCACGCTCCTCGTTTGGTCAAGAATTTTCATTCCAAACACCCTGACAAACCTAAACCCAAGGGCACCCGAGGTTGCCCGTGGGGGGGGGGCAATGTCAGGTACTTACCTTGCGCGGTCCGGGGTCCTCCTCCGCGGTCGCGAGCGGGAGCGCGCCATGACGCGCTCCGCCCGCCCGCTCACGTGCCCGCGCGTCCTCTGACGCGGGACGGGCGGGGCGGCTTTTACCCTGCTTGCAGCCGTTCCCTTCCGGGGCACGGCCAGCAGGGAGAGGTCACAGGGGCCTATTTAGGCTCCTCCTGGCAGCTGGCCTCTTGCTGCCAGTTCAGAGTTGTTTGCTCTGGACTCCTAGCTCCCTGTGTTCCTCTAGCGTGTGTTTCCTGTTGGTCCTGACTCCTACCTCCAGTTATCTCCGGTCTGCATATCCTCCACAGCTCCTACCCCGGTCCGATATCTACCACACTCCTACCTCCGTTATCTCCGGTCTGCATATTCTCCACAGCTCCTACCCGGTCCGAATATCTACCACAGCTCCTACCTCCAGTTATCTCCGGTCTGCATATCCTCCACAGCTCCTACCTCCGGTCCGAATATCTACCACAGCTCCTACCTCCAGTTATCTCCGGTCTGCATATTCTCCACAGCTCCTACCTCCGGTCCGAATATCTACCACAGCTCCTACCTCCAGTTACTCCCGTCTGCATATTCTCCACAGCTCCTCCCTCCGGTCCGAATATCTACCACAGCTCCTACCTCCAGTTATCTCCGGTCTGCATATCCTCCACAGCTCCTACCTCCGGTCCGAATATCTACCACATCCCCTACCTCCAGTTATCTCCGGTCTGCATATTCTCCACAGCTCCTACCTCTGGTCCGAAATCTACCACAGCTCCTACCTCCAGTTATCTCCGGTCTGCATATCCTCCACACTCCTACTTCCGATCCGAATATCATCCCCAGGTTCTACTTCCTGTTACCCCTGTATCTGTTCTGCTGCCTCTCCACATTGTGGGATTGGCCTTTGTGGTTCTCTTCTCTGGAGCCGCGACCTGGTACTGTCCGCCGCAAAACATCCTCACCATTAGAGGCTCTGGTGAAAACCGGCTGGTACTTAGATTCCGCGTCCAGAGGGGGTCTCACGGGGGTCTTTTCCTGAAGATCTCATAACAATCTGTCCTGATCCTGCGTCTGCCTCAACCTCGACAGGTTTGATGCATGCGTAGGAGAGCCCTCCCCCCCCCCCTCCCCTCTCCCACCCGCTTTGGTCTCCCTCCCCTACGTAAATCTGTTTTTATAGTTATATAGTTCATGTTCCCCCAGCCCCAACTACTATAATTATATCATCAGAAAGTCCCCCGATCATTACTTACCTTACCTCTCTCCTTCGCCGTTGTGAGCAGCCAATCACAGACGCGGCTGCTGGTCCCACCCCCTGCTTGAATTTCTGTGCAAGCAGAGGGCCGGGCATTGCAGTGAAGAGAGGTAAGGTAAGTAATGATCGGGGGACTTTCTGATGATATAATTATAGCGAGGTATCCCCTTATGTACCCCTCAATCGTTAAATCAACACTTTAAATCATCCACTTTTATATCATCAATACCCCACTTCCTACCCTAACTCCAGCTCAAATCCAAGCCCTCAAGTCTCCCTTTACTTCTGAAGAATTGAAGTGTACTAGTGGATATTATTATTTTATTGTGGATTTATATAGCGCCAACATCTTACGTAGTGCTTTACAATTACATGTTACATTCAATCATCATTCTGTTCCTTCAATAAAAAAGAAAGCATTTATATCCCCATCTTTTAGTCGCATTTTTAGCATTTCCCCATACTAACCTTTACACCCTACACTAGAAGGACCCACAAGAGCACCTACAAACGTGAATCAATCAGGTGGGGTTATACAGGAAGAGAGGCGAGAGGCTTATATGCAAGAAATCACATTATACCAGTATGCTTACTTTCTATAGATGCCAAAAAGGCCTTGTGACAGAGTGAACTGACATTTATTAAACAAACTCTGACACAAAAAGGGCTAAGCCGAACTTTTGCCGAAATGTTGCGTTAAGTCAACATTTGCCAATTTTAAAATGAACTATATCTGAATGCCTCAATATAACCCTCATTTGCTCATTTAATTTCTCATTCAAGTAGCAACCTAGGTCTATTAAATATCTGGGAATTCAGATCCCTTGCAACTTGGATGACCTTTATTCCTGACACTGGTCAGATGACTGGTTGGGTAGATAAATGTATTTCGAATGAACCTTTTACCTTAATTTCTTTACAGTATCCAAACGGTACCTATTTTAATCCCAGGTCGGTTCTCTAAAATCATACGTAAATTTTGTTCGTATGGGCTAGCAAATCACCCACTACAATATGCTATATTTACTAGATCTAGAGAGGAGAAGGGTTTGGCTTACTGAATCTGAAACAATATTATATTGTGACCATACTTACCTATATTCTAGACTGGAGATACCACCAACTACCACCACCACACTACCAAAGCCTGTGTGATGCTTGAAATGGATCTCCTTACCTCCCCAAATAGAACAACGACCTAACTTGGTAAAAATTAGGAACCACACCCCTCCCATCTCCCCCAATTTGCACATTTAGTTCTCAATATTTGTGAAAGCAACAGAGTATGACAATCTCTCTACAATACAATGGCAAATGACAATTGTACTGCATGACTCCAGCATCCCCCAGAAATAGGAATATAAAATTTCCTTAAAGGGCAAGTCCAGTCCTCAAATCAAAACTTGTATAAGATAATCACCACAAAACAATAAACTTTTTTATAGTTTAAAATCTGAAATATATATCTAACCTTAAATCCTGCAGAATATCCTGTTGCCCACGTTTCTGCTTCCTGGTTATTCCAGTCAGTTTTGAATTTGACAGTTGGCATCACAGCCAATGACTGAATGCTAATCCCCTAGCTGCTTCTTCTGAGCATGCTCAGGCTCAGTACAGGTAACCAAATTGCTCAGTTTCCATAGGCAGGCATCCAGAAGCATAGTAGGCATACAGTAATGAATTCAGAGCACAAAGTAGGATATATCAACATATTTTTATAGAGGCCATTTTTTTTATAAGATGTTATTTAAGGGTGGAGTTGTCGTTAAAATTGGATTCTACAGACTTTCCAATGAAAAAAATCAATTTCAATATACCCAATTTCAATATACTCAAATAACACATTTTATTTGTTGGCTTCTATCCCCAAGCCTCTGGAAACAACCTTTTACCCATTTGAAGCCTCTCACCCTCCTACGAGAACTACCAGTATCTCAAAAATCTAAACTCTTACGTGTGAATACCTCTGACAATTTACCTGCATTCACAACTAAATGGGAACAGGAATTGCAAGTCCCCATCAGCCCAGAACTATGGGAAAAATGTGTCCAATTTACCTATAAATTATCCATGTCCTGTAACGCCCAAGAGATAAATTACCCATGGCTTCATAAAGTCTTCCCTGCAACTACAGATTGTGCTAGAGATGTGGCAACAAAATATAATATTTTATAATAAACTTACGCTATCCGACATACCATGCAACCTACTGTTTTCTCACCATTCTATCCAGCTCTCTAAACTCCTTTAAAGGGATGTCCTCCGTTTCTTCCTAATAGTAGAAAGGGTAGTAGTACCAAGGTATCGAAAACATAATTTAGAGCCCCCCTCTCAGTGACTGGGTAAGACTGAATGAGGATAGGAACTGAATGTCTCTATCTAATATAGAGAATGACAGTTTGTTTTATGCATGCTGTTAAACTTACAGATAACTTGCCGAACTTATACCAATATGCTTTATAAAGCATTTTCACAAGTTCTGCTCCCATTATTCAAATACTTTGCTATGCCACATTAGAATTATTGTCACCTAACCCACTCTTAAAGATGAGTTAGCACGCACTGGAGTCCCTGGGAAGCTGAAAGATCTTATTGATCTAGCGGTCCAAATCGATCGCCGACTAAGAGAAAGGAGATTAGAAAGGTTGGGTGCTTCCCGTCTGTCCTGTGATACCTTTACTGCTGCACCTGCTATTCCGGACCAGAGGTAGGAGCTGTGGAGAATATGCAGACCGGAGATAACTGGAGGGAGGAGCTGTGGTAGATATTCGGACCGGATGGTAGGAGCTGTGGAGGATATGCAGACCGGAATAAACTGGAGGTAGGAGCTGTGGTAGATATTGGACCGGAGGTAGGAGCTGTGGAGAATATGCAGACCGGAGGATAACTGGAGGTAGGAGCTGTGGTAGATATTCGGAACGGAGAGGTAGGAGCTGTGGAGAATATCGACACGGAGATAAACTGGAGGTAGGAGCTGTGGTAGATATTCGGACCGGAGGTAGGAGCTGTGAGGATATGCAGACCGGAGATAAATGGAGGTAGGAGCTGTGGTAGATATTCGGACCGGAGTGGTAGGAGCTGTGGAGAATATGCAGACCGGAGATAAACTGGAGGTAGGAGCTGTGGTAGATATTCGGACCGGAGGTAGGAGCTGTGGAGGATATGCAGACCGGAGATAACTGGAGGTAGGAGTCAGGACCAACAGGAAACACACGCTAGAGGAACACAGGGAGCTAGGAGTCCAGAGCAAACAACTCTTGAACTGGCAGCAAGAGGCCAGCTGCAGGAGGAGCCTAAATAGGCCCCTGTGACCTCCTCCCTGCTGGCCGTGCCCCGGAAGGGAACGGCTGCAAGCAGGGTAAAAGCCTGCCCCGCCCACGTCCTCGCGTCACTGAGGAGCGGCGGGCACGTGAGGGGCGGGCGGAGCGCGTCATCGGCGCGCCTCCCGCTCGCGACCGCCGGAGGAGGACCCGGACCCGCGGCAAGGTAAGTACCTGACATTGCCCCCCCCCCACGGGCAACCTCGGGTGCCCTTGGGTTTAGGTTTGTCAGGGTGTTTGGAATGAAAATTCTTGACCAAACGAGGAGCGTGAATCTGTTCTGCCGGTTCCCAAGAATTTTCTTCGGGACCAAATCCCTTCATTAATCAGATATCTAACTTCCCAGCAGAAATCTTGGCATCTAAAAATTTTCTACCTTATTCGTCAGTCCCATCAATCAAAAAAGGCAGCGGAGGAGGCTCCAGCGCAGAGTCGGAAACATATCTTTTGAAAAGGATACATGAAAGACTGGATGTATCTTTAATAAATTGGGGAGCTCCAGTTCAAAGGCGAACGTGTTGATAGCTTTCCTAATACGAAATGGCCGATGAACCGGGGACCCAACTTAGCAGAAGGAATCCTCAATTTCAAATTCGACGTTGACAACCAGACCAGTCTCCAACCTTAAATACCGAAGAATCTTTTCTTAAAAGATAGCTGACTTACGGGCTTGTTCTTGAGCTTCAGCGATGAAGGTCTTTAGCTCTACAGTCTTCTCCTCATACGATGTATTCTGGTGATAAGGTCAGGAATAGTGATCTTGGAAGGAATACCGGTAAGGAAAGTTGGATTAAATCCTAGTTAGCAAAAGGGGGAACACTTGATGGAGGAATGGACAGCGTTGTTATAGGCAAACTCCGCAAGCGGTAACAGAGAGACCAATCTTCTTGTGTTGCAGAGGAGTAACACCGGAGATATTGTTCAAGTGTTTGGTTTGTTCTTTCTGTTTGTCCATTAGATTGTGGATGGTATACGGAGGAAAAAGAATTGTCGATATGCAAACACTTGCACAACTCCTTCCAAAATTTCGAAGTGAATTGTACCCCTCTATCTGATACGATATCATCGGGAACCCCATGAAGACGCACAACTCTCTAATGAACACATCTGCAGTAATGGAGGCTGAGGGAATTCCCTTTAACGGAATAAAGTGAGCCATCTTCGTTAACCGATCAACAACCACAAAGATTGTGTTGAAACCCTTGGAGCGAGGTAACTCAACAATGAAGTCCATGGTAATCATGCCCCAAGGGCGGTCAGGAACCGGCAGAGGAGACAGTAACCCGTATGGTCTCTGTCTAGTAGTCTTGAATCTAGCACAAGTAAGACAAGAAGCCACAAACTGTTTACAATCTTAGACATACTGGCCAAAAAAAATTTTGTTAACCAAATCCAACGTCTTGTGAACACCAAAATGACCAGCCAAAGCATGAGAATGACATACTGAAGTACTGCAGACCTGGCCCGGTCGGAACAAATATTTTGTTATTTTGGTATATAAACCCATCTTGGGAACGAGAGGTAGACGGGAGGATGCTTCTTTGATGGTTTTGGCTATATTAGTATGCAACAGCAGAAAATTTGATTTGGAGGAAAAACCATATAGGTTGTCAGAATTATTGACCTCACAAAATTGTCTAGAAAGGGCGTCGGCCTTGCCATGTGTTGAACCGGACGAAAGGTTATATGGAAGTTAAATCGTGTAAAGAAAAGAGCCCATCTAGCTTGACGGGGTTTTAATCTTTTGGCAGTTTGCAAATATTCCAGGTTCTTATGATCAGTGAAGATGGTAATAGGATGATTGGCGCCCTCAAGTAAATATCGCCACTCTTCCAGGGCCGATTTTATGGCCAACAACTCACGGTCTCCTACATCATAATTCTTCTCAGAGTCAGAAAGTTTTCTTGAAAAAAAAGCAAATGGATGTAGTAAAGCCTTAGGTCCGTTACGTTGCGAGAGAGTATGCTCCTAGAGCAACTTCGGAAGCATCCACCTCTAATGTAAAAGGAACAGTTGGATCTGGATGGATAGGATGGGAGCTGAAGTAAAAGCAGATTTCAGACGCTCAAAAGCTGTTTGAGCGGGCTTCGTCCAACAGAATGGGACATGGGTTCTGGTCAGAGCGGTCAACGGCAGTATGATAGTAGAGAAAAATTCTTAATGAATCTACGGTAGAAGTTAGCAAAACCAATGAATTTTTGAACTGCTTTCGGGTAGTTGGGAGTAGGCCAATCCTGAATAGCGGAAACCTTTTGAGGATCCATAATTAACCCTTGGGATGAGATGATGAACCCCAAGAACGGTATTGAAGGTTTCTCGAACTCACTTCCCCAGTTTGGGTATAAACCATGAATTCTAAGACGAGAAAGAACTTTCTTAACCTGGGTACTATGATCCCTAGGTTAGAAGAAAAAAAATCAATATATCATTAGATACACGGCCAAGAAATCATAACAAAGTCACGGAAAATGTCATTGACAAAATGTTGGAATGTGGCAGGTGCATTGCACAGACCGAAAGGCATGACCAAATATTCGAAGTGACCATATCTGGAGCGGAACGCCGTTTTCCATTCATTCCCTTCCTTTATTCGAATTAAGTTATAGGCTCCCCGAAGATCCAACTTGGTAAAAATTTGCGGTCCTCAACCGTTGAAATAATTCAGGGAATAGGAAGAGGGTATCTATTCTTAATTGTGACCTTATTGAGCTCGGTAGTCAATACAGGGTCTAAGCGAACCGTCTTTTTTCTCCACGAAAAAATATACCAGCCCCTGCTGGAGACGGTGGAATGGCGAATGAAGCCCTTCTGAAGATTCTCTTCTATATATTCCTTAAGAACCCTTTGCTCAGGTTCTGACAACGGATATACCCGCCCAAAAGGAATCTCCGCACCAGGTAACAGTTCAACTGGGCAATCGTAAATGCGTGTGGTGGAAGATTGTTAGCAGCCTTCTTATCAAAAACATCTGCGAAGTTCTGATAGACACTGGGTAACAAAGCTTCAGAATGGACTTGATTAATACTTAAGAATGAAAGGGAAATACATGACAGCGACAATGCGATGAGGGAAAAGAAACCTCTCCAGAGATCCAATTTATTGAAGGGTTGTGTGTTTTCAACCATGGCATACCTAGAATAAGGGGAAAAGAAAAACATCAAAACATATAAATTTGAATGTGATTGATATTGATCAATACTGGGAAAGTCTCTCGTAGTACAGGACCAGATGAAATTTTAGACCCGTCTGCCAGATGAATAAAAAGAGGAGAAGATTTGGGACGAGTGGGAATCTTCCATTCCTGGGTTAGGGATTCCAAAATAAAACAGCTACAGGCCCCGGAATCAATAACGGCTTGGACGGTGAACCTCGGACCGGTTCCCTGTAATGAGACATCAACAGATAGGTAAGGTGCTGAAGCCGGAAGAGACGGGCTGAGATGCATTAGGAACCTTACTAGTGGGTCTGATTGGGCATCCCTGAAGCAAATGACCAGACTCTCCGCAGTAGAGACACAGGTTTAAGCGGGCGTCTTCGGATCCTTTCTTCGGAGAGAGAGAAGGACGAGTTAACCTAATTGCATAGGGACGGGGTCCAGAAATCCTGAAGCAGGTGCAGCAGAGTAAAGGTATCACAGGACAGACGGGAAGCACCCAACCTTTCTAATCTCTTTCTCTTAGTCGGCGATCGATTTGGACGCTAGATCAATAAGATCTTCAGCTTCCAGGGACTCCAGTGCGTGCTAACTATCTTTAGAGTTTCTGACAGTCCGATTCGAAACTGATGTATAAGAGCCGCTTCGTTCCATTGAGTCTCAACACTGATTCTGCGGAAATCGGCCACATAATCTTCCACCTGTCTTTTCCCTTGAGACAGGTTACGAAGGGCCGCCTCAGTGAGACAGCTCTACGAGGATCATCGTAAATTTCTCCTAGGGCAGAGAAAAAGGTACCTACAGAGGCTACTGTAGGACTGTTCTGACCAACAAGCGAAGGGCCAAGCTTGGGGCTCATCCTGAAGCAATGAAATATGAACCCTACTTTCACCCTTTCTTCAGTGAAACTTTTCGGGCGTAGGGAAAAGTACAAATTGCAGGAGCTTTTGAATTGGTCAAATTTGGAACGATCACCGGAAACCGTCAGGGAGCGGGATCTTAGGCTCCGCAATAGCAGGATTATGAGGAGTGCCAGGGGACATGGCTCAGTTTAGCGTCTAGTTGACAGAATCCCTGCCTAGCTTCTTGCAAAGCTCCACGAAGTTCAGCGACTTGACGGTACAGGTCTTCTGCTGGACTGACATCTCCAGTGGGATTCATCTGGCTGCCAGTTACTGTTATGAGATCTTCAGGAAAAGACCCCCGTGAGACCCCCTCTGGACGCGGAATCTAAGTACCAGCCGGTTTTCACCAGAGCCTCTAATGGTGAGGATGTTTTGCGGCGGACAGATACCAGGTCGCGGCTCCAGAGAAGAGAACCACAAAGGCCAATCCCACAATGTGGAGAGGCAGCAGAACAGATACAGGTGTAACAGGAAGTAGAACCTGGGGATGATATTCGGATCGGAAGTAG
Organism: Hymenochirus boettgeri; assembly: GCA_019447015.1. NCBI lineage: Eukaryota > Metazoa > Chordata > Amphibia > Anura > Pipidae > Hymenochirus > Hymenochirus boettgeri. The sequence goes on along the minus strand of CM033476.1, from coordinate 229,456,358 downwards.
GAGGTGGAGGATATGCAGACGGAGATAACTGGAGGTAGGAGCTGTGGTAGATATTCGGACCGGAGGTAGGAGCTGTGGAGAATATGCAGACCGGAGATAACTGGAGTGAGCTGTGGTGATATTCGGACCGGAGGTAGGAGCTGTGGAGAATATGCAGACGGAGATAACTGGAGGTAGGAGTGTGGTAGATATTCGGACCGGAGGAGGTAGGAGCTGTGGAGGATATGCAGACCGGAGATAACTGGAGGTAGGAGCTGTGGTAGATATTCGGACCGGAGGTAGGAGCTGTGGAGAATATGCAGACCGGAGATAACTGGAGGTAGGAGCTGTGGTAGATATTCGGACCGGAGGTAGGAGCTGTGGAGGATATGCAGACCGGAGATAACTGGAGGTAGGAGTCAGGACCAACAGGAAACACACGCTAGAGGAACACAGGGAGCTAGGAGTCCAGAGCAAACAACTCTGAACTGGCAGCAAGAGGCCAGCTGCCAGGAGGAGCCTAAATAGGCCCCTGTGACCTCCTCCCTGCTGGCCGTGCCCCGGAAGGAACGGCTGCAAGCAGGGTAAAAGCCTGCCCCGCCCACGTCCTCGCGTCACTGAGGACGCGCGGGCACGTGAGCGGGCGTGCGAGCGGGCGGAGCGCGTCATCGGCGCGCTCCCGCTCGCGACCGCCGGAGGAGGACCCCGGACCCGCGGCAAGATAAGTACCTGACACAGATCTACACGCAGTTTCCTGGACTTTGGAGTGGACTAGCAGGAGAACCATTTGGAGCAGGAATGTAAGGTAAGGATTTTATTAAACTACAGAGTGGGGCCAGTATGGGGTTAAATTTTAGTTTTGGGGGTGGACATGCCCTTTAAAGTTTGGGTAGGTATTCATAGAAAGCCTTAGCAATGTCCTCAGATCTAATGACCAGGAAACATCCTGACAAAGAAAGATCATATTACATCATGAGAGAATTAGCCAAAAGTTTTCCAAATTTATTTCCATACTCATGTATTTTTTAAGAAATAGTCTTTTCTGACTGAAGAAGACTAATCAACAATTGTTGTCTGGCATGAGTCAAAGCTTGGTGTATCACTATTTAATTTGTGTTGGGTTTAGTGTATGTGTTATAAAAATGTCTCTTAAAGCGCACTTCTGGGTTCCCACCATTGTATCTAAAGAGCGATTTTGTGTATAATCAATGACTGTGCACTTCTAGGCTGTCAGAGTTGCTTAAATGTTTGTCATTTAGGCTTCACATCCGTAAGTGGAGGATGATTTTAAGGGTAAAGCATAGTGTAGAAAAATAAGGACATGACTGGACCAAATTATTAAGTTATCATAGGAACAATCTATGTGATGTAGCAGTAGATCTATTCAGCTATATGAATCAGAAAGGAAAGCAAAATCCTCTAAATGACAGTTGCAGTTTACATTTAAATCTATATAGGGCTATAAAAGAAGTTGTTGAATGCCCCAAGGTGGTGTCTAGATAGGGTTCTTTTGCAAAGTTAAAATCACCCCCAATGATCAAATGACCCAGGGGCTGTTTCATGTGTAGTTAGACAGGCTAAACACATATTGCTGGATGGAGCCTTGTTTTATAGAAACGCTTGTTTACTGTGGATCTTGGAAATAGGGCATATTGGTAGGTTCCAGTTGGGAGTGAAATATAAGGGAGACCTATTTTCTCCAAAAAAAGGAGAGAAGCCCTCTGGGTCTCATAGTATCGAGGAGATGTACAGTGTGAACAGGAAGCCCCACTTGTATTGGATGTTTCGTTCCCTGTTTATTGTAAGAAAAGGCCTTAGGGCTTGTCCTTGTTGTAGAGTCCATATGGATATATTGGCGTAGAAGGATAGCTCACTGACCTTAGGTCCAGTGGGCCTGTTCTCTCACCTTGGCCACATTCTTTTCCTTGTATATGCACTAGTTTGTGAGGTTATACACTGGCTGGATCCACATTCCTGGCCTCAATACTCCATTATTAGGAGCTTCCACTGATCTCCAATGTACAATATGTCCATAGGGAATAGGGAGAAGCCAAATAACTTTACTGGCTAAGCTGTGTCAATAGTGTTTTATTTCTACACCTTTCCTTGATATAGTAACGGTGCATTCAACATGATGTCTCTCAGGAAGTTATCCTCGGTTCTGTTTGACCTTAGGGCCCAGTGTGCTATCTCAGTTTTAACATATTCTGTTTTGTTGAATATTTTTGTAGAGAGGCAGTTTCGCAGTTGTTATGGATTCAGGGTCCCCCTTATCCATATGTTATTTCAGTACCCGCTGTTCTCAGTGTTGTAAAGTTGGTAAAATAGTTGCCCGAATTTAAGGCCATGAGTGTCTGATCATAAGCGTCCTCAGGTCCACTGCCCTCCTAGCGATCTCGATTATATCTGCGCCTAGCTAGCAATTTACACCTGTGTTCAACCATTGTTTTTAAGGTAAGTCTATTTTAGTGGGAAGGGAGTGGACTTATCAAACACAATTCTGCATTTCCGTGACTTTCCAACACCATAAACATCCAGCAGTTTTCCTACATACAAAGACATCATCACAGAGAACCCATTTATTTACAGTTTTGTTTATACATCAAAATCTCTTTAAAATACTAACATACAAGCAAAACAGAGCACCATATTCTCAAATACCCAATTCCTACACAGCATTCATCACTCTCTATATTTACATATTACTATACTAATAACTTGACCAATTGAACTATCACAGGAAAAAACACGCATCAAATATAGTCAGACTCCAGTGTGAAAAGTCATCCCAAATGATATCCAGCAAATACTCATAACCACATTGCACTCTCAAACAGCACACAGCTCCAACACAAAAGGCAGTGGAATGAAGGGGATGTGAAGGTTAATCCGCAGCATCTCTGGAAAGACAGAAGCACAGAGAGGTGACAGAACCAAACACACATGGCAACTGATCGTGCTCTCTATCTTCAGGTTGATCACAGACCAGTAGGTAAGTATGTTTTCCACAGAAAACCGTCCAGATTCATGGTCATATTGCTAAATATTATATTTGTAAATAATGGTTTTGGAAGTCCTCTGTTCATAGCTTTGGTTCTGACTTTTTTTTTCTTAATTGTCAGAGGGTTAATCAAATGAATAGTGAGCTCTGGTCAAGTACAGTATATTCTGAAGAAAGAGAAGAAAACATAAATGTAAAGAGTGTCATTTTTATGTGTGTAGAACTGAAATGCTGGTAATTAATAGATGATGGGACAGGTAAAGATAAGGTAGAAGTAAATAGTGCATTAAGGAGCTAAACAGGTTTTCGATGTGATAAGTAGTGAGAAGGCAAGAAGCAGTGCAATAAAGACTAAATGGTTAAAAGAGAATCCATTGCAATAGAGAAAATTAACTTTGCTAGAAAGTACAATACACCACAGATAAATACATTATCAGAGGAAAATAAAAAGGTGCTGTGGGGAAAAGATTTCTGGTTACAATGAAATGAAGGTTTGGTAAACATATGGAAAGAAAGTAAAGAGATCAAGTGCTACATAGTGCAAAATGTTGAAAAAAACAGCTGGTAAATAGGAATATGAACAATCCAAAGGCATAAGCTTATAATGGGGGGACGGGCTACACAGCACAAAGGATAATCTGGTATAAGGTGATGAGGTTTAGTAAAAGAGAGATCATTTGCTATAGCAGTGAGGAGCTGATAATAGTAAGGAGGACAAATGGAGTTGATGTGGATAATGTACAGTAGTAAAGCAGATCATCTTCTGTAGATGGGATGGAATGCAGAGAAGAGATTATCAACTGTAAAAAGGAGGAAAAGCTGCTTCATTATTGTTAGAGATTTTCAATTTTTTTTTTTTGTAGAATAACAATCCACAGTGTTTGGTGCACCTTATGTATCTGTCAATTACTGCTTGGTTTTCTGAGTTTTGCATAAAATTGAGTAAGAATAAGAAAGAACAGATTTTATTATTCATACAAGCACTAACAATCTTCATATATCGTTAAATGGCATGTCTATCCTTTTTTTAAATTTCGTAGGTGTAGGGCTTCCTCCCCCAGCCCCAACCGTATTATTTTTATTTCAGAAAGTCCCCCGATCATTACTACCTTCCCTCTACCTCCGCCGACTATCACGGCCTCTGCTTGCATGAAACTGCGGGGCTGGGGTAGGAAACCCTAAAATATATGAAAAGGGAATTACACTGGGGGAGGGAGATGAAAACAGGAGGGGGGGGCTTTACTGCGCATGACAAAATTCTCCAAAGGAAAGGCTGGAGGCAGAGTCCTCTATGGAGTCTGCTAGGCTCCCGGTGGGCAGTTTTTTGGACTTTGGGGGAACATTGCAGGGCAGCCATTTGGAGATGGGATGTAAGGTAAGGATTTTTATGTACTACACAGTGGGGCCAGTAGTGGGGGAAATTATAGTTTTGGGGGTAGACATGCCCTTTAAGACAATATTCATTTCTACAAAGTCTTAAATATTAAGTTATAGTGTATATTTTGCAAAGCACTATTTACTGGGTCCTAGCAAAGAGATACTGTATGTAAACTAAGAGATAAAGTGTAAGATTCATATTTCTGTATAGATACGTGTATTTATAATAACATGGATTGGGTTTAATTAAAGCATGTTTTAGCACACAAAAAGCTTTTACTAAAATTAAAGCCCAATAGCTTATTAAGTATAATAAACTGACATCAGGCCTATTCAACAGTACGTTCCTTAAAGGGTCACTATACTCACTGAAACAACTTTACATTTTCTGAAATTACAATCGGAGTAAAATGATGGACTCACATATTTATCTATGCTTGCTTTGTCGTTAAATTATTATATTTAGAGAGTACTCCTAATCCCCCCACCCTCCTTACTCACTGCCTTCTTTAAGTGTTGCGACACTTACCGTATTGTTCTGCACAGCCTCACCCATGGACACTGCTCTGCTTACACATCTTCCCCCCTCCTGCTGTCTTTGGATTCTCTTAAATGTTGCAGAAAGTGTGCTGGCAGGCAGGCAAAGAGGTCAAGCATGGGTTACATATTATAATTACTTTTCGGGAGGAGTGACAGATCTTTCCCTGTAATGCTGTGATTAAAATGATGATTTCTCAGAATCTACTGCTCAGAATTAAAATCTGATAAAAGTTTGGAGGAGTGGAATCTTGCTGTATCTAAGGGACTATTTGAAAATTCAATTTTAGTATAGAAAAATACACTTTAAATGTTTTAGAAAATGTAAAAAGCCATGCACACCAGACTTGAGTATCCTGTGTACTTTATTGTATCATACACAGGTACATCAAAGTGACGTTTCGGTACAGCGTACCTTCTTCAGACAAAAACTTTATTACTTTGTTGAAGAAGGTACGCTGTACCGAAAAGTCACTTTGAGTACCTGTGTATGATACAATAAAGTACACAGGATACTCAAGTCTGGTGTGCATGGCTTTTACATTTTCTATACTTGTGACTATTTGCCTCAGTCTCATTTGGCACCCAGCATATTGTTCACCAAACTGAACTAGGTGTGTGCAGGATCATTCTCTTTGGATTACTTTAAATGTTTAGTTAGTGTGTAGTTTCTGCTTTATTTTTAATATTCATATCTATTAGAACTGCATTTAACCACTAATCTCAAAGGAACGGTGCAAGTAAAAACCATTGCTTAAAGCCAATTAATTTGTATGTATTTACATTTTAGGAACATCTATCAAGCACACTGCCTAATTACTGGCACTGTTCTAATGTTCCAGGATTGTCAACCTTTTTTCTATGCGGATTATCAGCCATGCTAGAGCTTTCTCCAGGATGGTTCTCCTTAAACTGCTAAATCTTCTTGCTCCTATATATTTTGTATGCCTGCTATCAATTACTTTTTCCATCCAGGTATTCTTACTACTCCAGGCATGTGCAAGGAGTCTTTATTCACCCTCTCATTCTCCAGCCTTCTTCACAATTCCCTCTTCATGATCTTTGTAGTCAATGTGCTTGGAAATTATATACTGGTTATTTGGAAAAGTCCACATGGCAGGGAGTTCTATGCAGAAGCTGAGCTACCAGGAAAGACATTTTGCCATCTTTGTGCACGAGTGATGGGGGAGCAGGAACACCATTGTTTTTTACCGGGACATGTATAGGACAAAGTAATCTTCGTAGCTTTGTTCTGTTTTGCCTGCACTGCTCATGCAGCTGTTTCATGCAATGGTGATTGGAGTGGGGATACATTTCAGAAAGCATCACTCTCTCATTTTGTGATCCCACAACTTTCTAGGCTGTTGCCTATCTCTGTCACAAGATTTTTCTCAGGTGAGCTTCTGTTACTTTTAGTGTAAACTAAAACCTATTTGGCTTAACATCACATCATAAGCCTACATACAATTTACACATTGAGAATACTTGCAGAATATAGATTGTATCACCATAATATTTTATTTCATCTCGTTCCCTTTTATTCACAGTTGTGCAAAAATCTCAACCATGCAAAACCTAGCTTTAGCACCCACATTGCCCCTCCAAGATTTTTTCAAACATTTCTCTGCATACACCCGTAGACTAATATCATGTGTGGCTAAAGAGTGATTATTAATCTGTAGGAAGATGGTGTGTATGGGTTATTACATCTCAGGTTGATTAATGGCCCAGGCAGACAGCTGCAGTAAATGATAATTTAATTATCGGCTCTCATTTACTCATACAGCAGCTTCTCTAATGAATTCAGCGAGATTGTTAAGATCATTAGAAAGGGGTGATTAAATCATTGCAAAGTAACCCTACAGCACATTTCTTCCAGATACATAACGGCATGCTAGAAAGATGCAACCCTTAATTCAAAGGCTGTAAGTAGTTTAAACCAACTTCAGCTGCAGTGACATTGATAAACACTGCCCCAAATTTGTATCTCCTGTGGACAATGACACATGGAGACCAGAGCAGGCATACAGCTATTTATAGGGGTGGGAGGTGTTTAGACTTGGCACAGATGTCTGTGCCCATATTAATATTCCCCCTTTCTTAACCTTTCTGCATTTTTCCTTGCGCTTCATTTTCCCATTTTTCTTTTGTTCTTAGAAATCCTATAAATTAGCATACTGTATGTTTTTTTTCTGTTGCATATCCTCTCTCCATACTAGAATCAAACTCTTCGTTGTATACATTGACTGCAAAACAACTAATCTAGGCATTCAAAAAAGTAAGCAATATGAAGTTTCCTAAAATCTTTTAATGTTTTATATACCGTAGTTTCTACATCTTTAACTGTCTTTCTAATGAACTCATTCTCACTTTCTTATTGTTGACAGGGTCTTCTCACTCAATGTTAGTGGTCCTCATGATCAGTATGGTTTGGAGTGGGTTTGGCATGTGCTGCCTTTTGCTGTCATCAGCTTTTCTGATCTCCAGAGGATGTTTATTCCAAGGTTTATCCATCTGACATGAGCGTTACCAGCTGGGAAAAACAACTTACAGAATGTTTTGGAAAGAGGTGGCTGATGGCAATATTTGTTCCAAATGCAAAAAAACAAATGAACTGATCCAAACCTTAAATTTAGTGAGTGGCAGTCTATAATATAATGTTGATCAATAGGAATAGCAAGCAAGTTTTTTCTTACTTCAACTGTATTCAAAAGTTGTGATGTCCTCTTACTACCACACAACCCCTGCTAATAGAAAGGGCTTCCTAGATCTTGATATATCACTATACTGCTTACACGTCAGTCACGCATGATTTAACATCATGAATTATATACCAAGACCCTCGGAAATATGCTTAGAGAACCTCCTAATACTCCTGTGTTTATGAGAGAACGTTGACCTAGCAGCTTTTCTGCTACCCCAACTGCCTATATTTATAATATTGTTTTATCATTTATTAAAGTTCTATTTTCACTTCACAGAAAATTAGTGAATACCAATGATGAGTTTTGTGCTAATCACAGCAAGGCCTATACCAATACATATCTTTTACTTCTATACACTTGAATTGTTTCTTTGTCATTGAAAGCTAAATATAACAGTGCTATTTGGTCTGTAAGGAACTCTCATTGCTCAGTCTTACTGTACTATAATAAAAGAAGTTGCTGTAAACTATCACAAAGATTTATCAAGTGTATCAGTGCCTGTCTATGAAGAAGACTACTGTAAGTTCTCTGAGTCTCTAAACTGATACTCTTACTGATAAGGAAGCTTGGAAACATGAGAGCCTCTTATAACTCCAAGGTCCAAGGATTAGTACAATGGTAACACAAACTACTAACTAAGGCAAGGGTAAATTAAATGTCACTCACATATCCTATACTTTCTGTTCATCCATTCCATCCAATTCTCTAACTGAATCACAAAAGCAGTATATCAGAACCGCATAAAGGAAATCCGTGAAGATGGTAGCATTTGTATTGTAAATGTTGTGTGCAATGCTGGGATAAATACACTTACAGATATTGTTAGCTGGAAGCCTGTATTTTAAATGAAAATAATACATGAAAATAGATGGAACTCACAAGGGTTAATGTTGTACCACAAGATAAGAACCATTGTGTTACATTGCAGACTGAAGATCCTACAATAGTACCTGACAAATTAGTACAGACATTTTGGTTATTTTTATGTACATTGCTCAGACAGATCTCCAGACTTGCTGTGCCACCCAGCGTGAAGGAATATTCAATGAGGTCATTAGGTTATTATGCAACTCCAGTTGAGACTAGTCACCTGGAGCTGTTTTCACTCTTGCCACTTGTTATATATATTGTGGTTACTGTAATTGTGCAAGTGATACACTTTATTAGATACAGGGCGCTTATAATGTCAAGTTGTGAAATAGAAAAAACAAAATCTCTTGAGCTTTCAGGCAGCTCTACCGGACGCTTTTATCTGAATCATCGACATTGAGCTCTAAGGCATGATTCTGCTTCACTGTTGCCTGTCACATGCATTTAAGCATTTCTACCATATGGCATCCTGTTGAACCTGTCAGTCATTCCCATACACTGAAGTGGTTGGCTCCTGTATGTGATCAATGTCCTTAAACAACATTTCTTACTGCTAGATTGTTAGGGGGAACTACTCTCTAAGATATATCTTTTGCATACAAAGTATGGCACACCCCTTCCTCTCATAGGTTCCTCAAGAAGAGCAAGTATCTTAATTCAATTGTCTCAATACATTAATATCTATTTAAGTATTACGTAAGAGCTACAGAAAACACCTGATTTAGGAGAAGAATACATTGCAATTTTTTTGGACACCAGAAAAAAATCCCTACCTTTAGTTTGTCTTTATATGTTAAAATGTCTTCTTAACAAGTCTGCTATATAACACTTAAAATAATCAAGATGTGAATGAAACATTGATTGCTGTTCAAAACATCATACATACTCTCAAAGTTTTAGCAATCATGTAAAAACCAACATATTTCTACATACAAGGATTGTAGAAGAAGCACTCGAATTAGGCTAATTTACAACTATTTAGAGCAGAGTGCTAATGATCTGGTCAAACATTTATACAAACATAGAAAGATAATCAATGCACATTCCTAGGCCCCATACAATATCATATTACTGTACACTGTTGTTCATAAGTATGCCAGTGTGCAGATAATATGATATTGTTGGGCCTAGGAATCTTTTTCATTGTTTGTATAAATATTTCTATCTGTGTGATGCAAACCATGTAGTGCTGTCACAATATATATATTACTAGCAAAAGTGTGCCTGTTGGTGCACAGTGGAAATTATTTATGTGTATGTTTTGTTATGTGACAGTGGATATAAAATCTTTAAAATCTTTACACAGGGATATATCTGTTAGTCAAACTGTCATCTGCATCAGGGGAACCAATGTCCACCTGTTTAAAAAACATTTAGTATGTGGTAGGGCTAGTTCCCCCAGCCCCAACCGCTATAATGTATATCTACCTTCCCTCTCTCCCTTTGTTACTTACCTCCCTCTTCGTTCGCCACACAATCCCGTCCCTCTGCTTGCACAGAACTGTAAGCAAGGGGCAGGACGGCAGCAGCGCGTCTGTGATTGGCTGAGAGGCAGCCAATCACGGATGAGGCTGCCGGCAGTCACAATGGCGGAGGATTGAGGGAAGGTAAGTAACTATTGGGGGAGTTTCTGGAAAAAAACATTATAGCGGTTGGGGCTGGGGTAACTAGCCCTACCACATAGTAAAAGGATTTTACACTAGGGGAGGGAGACCAAATCGGGTGGAGAAGGAGGGAGAGGAGGGGGGTAGGCCTGCAGTGCGCATGCAACTTCTCCGGAGCCTGGTGGCCACTTTTTCAGACTTTGGGGGGGATTACTGGAGAACCATTTGGAGCTGGGATGTGAGGTAAGGATTTTATTACACTACATAGTGGGGCCAGTAGTGGAGGGAATTATAGTTTTGGGGTGGACATGCCCTTTAATGTCTTGTAACTATGCATATGTCAGATGCAATACAGCCTAATGTTATCGAGCAAAGGTGTTGAACTTTCACATATTTAAAATACACGTCTCAGCATTCTCTGTTTACAGTAAGATTATTCTTAATGTCTTGTAACATGCATATGTACGCATATGTCCAGATGCATACAACCTAATAGTATAGAGCGGGTTGTACATGTGACCTTTTACATGTTTGAAAACCACAACCCCACCCTTCTCTGTAGCATAAGTGTCTTCTTTATGTCTGCATAGTGAACTATCCCTTTTCTACATTGATTGAAGCCAGGGAGGTTAAGGAGCTATCCCTTACCTCCCGTTCTTCAATCAATGTTTAGATAGCTAGGAACGAACTTCAGAAGATCTTACCTTTCAACCCGATCCAGCGGGCTCTGAAATTCCCGACGCTTCCTGCTTCTGTTACACTATAACGGCATCATCGGGCATGGGCAGGAAGCAGTCGGGAACTGTCATAGCGGCCCCGCTGGATCTTCTTCTTTTCTTCCAATCTTAAAGGATGTCCACAGGTCCTCTGATATGGCCGATTAGTAAACAATGCACCAGAGAGTTTATTGTATGGCCCATTAATATATTTGTATAAAATGATCATATCCCCATGCAAACATCGCTTCTCTAATGTAAACAGCCCTAACTTGTCTAACTGCATAGTCAAGCCTTTCCATTCCCTTTATTATTTTAGTTGCCCTTCTCTGAACTGCTTCCATTTCACAGGGCCGTCTCTAGACTTTTTGGCACCTGAAATAAATGTCAAAATGCTGCCCCCCTCACCGTCGCCGCCGAAAGGTGGGTGTGTTATAATTGAAATGGTGATGCTTTGTCTGAAGTGGGGTGTGGCTTTCCCAGAAGTGGGAGGGGCTTTACACATGACTGGTAATAATGCCCACAATGACTGGTAAATGATGCCCCCAGTGCCTGGTATTAGATGCCCACTGGTAAATGATGCCCAACATTGATTTTTGATCTGCAGGGCTGACAAACATTGATTTTGATCAAATGAATTGCCAGGAAAGGGGAGGATTGTGCTGAGCTGAATTCTGTTGTGCAATGAAAGTTATGGCTTCCCCTGCAATTTAAAGTGACAGTACCTCCCGAAAATGTGTGTTTTTTACAAACAGTGTTCCCCTGGAAAAATCTCTGAGCCACATGATGCCAGAGGGGGAAAAAGGAAAAAAAAATTCTGCCATCTAAAATGCTGCCTCCCTACAGGGTGCTGCTCTGTAAAAATCCAAGTATACCATATCTACGTGCTACATACATAATATAACATAATATATAATACAAAACTGCGTTATTAAATATCTAACACATACACATATTGAATATATATTCAATATATATATATATATATATATAAATATATATATATATATATATATAATAAACATTGAGCGTACCCAAAAACGGCTAAAAAAATCCCATTTGAATCCTGGTCGACAGAAAAGGTAAGTGTCACCTATTATATAGGATATCATATATAATGGGGTGATATTTAAATGCAGTTTTGATTGTATGTTTATGATTACCTCCTTATGAGATTTTATAGATTGTGAGGGGCTGTGGACTGATTATATATATATATATATATATATAATATATATATATATATAGTAGGGTCACAAGGGATGTGAGTATTGATTAAGGGGTCTTATAGGTCTATCCATATTTATTTATTTATATTGGTATATTTGTGTTTCCCTAGCACCACCCACATAGGGGTTTCCAGACTCGTATTTTATATATGAGGGAGTGTATCTCCATTATTTATATATGTATCTGGTTGTCTGGCGAAAATATTTTGGTGTGTACGGAGCGGCCTCGGCCAAACTCGGTCCATTGGTAAATCATGGGCGATCGTGCGGTTCCCTACGGGAAACTGTTGGGCACTGCCACTGTTACCACAATCGACAGTCATTTGTCCGGTTTGAGCACATGCCAGTTGTGAACGCTCGGTCGGGACAAATAATTTTCCATGTGTACCCAGCCTAAGGAACAATAAACAGGTGTTTTACTGCTGTTTTTTCTTTCTTCTGTTTCTAAATGTACGATATTCTTTGATTATATTTGGTAGTTGGCATACAAATACTACATGTTTTAGAAACAATGAGGTTACATGCTTGTGAGTTCTCATTCATCCAGGTCATGGTATATCTGTTGTATTCAATTAATCAACTGGATTAAAGTTTAGTTCTTGAAGATGGTTCGCTGCATCAACGTATGGCCAGCACAGAAGAGCCAATTCCTGGGTCAGGACTCAGCCGTGTACCTGCATCTTAAGGATAAAGGACATACCTTTGAAGTGTAATGTTAACATATTGGCAAAGGAACGTGACTGGTTCAAGAGAGGTGTTAAGGGGGCCATTTAGTGAAAATAAAGAAACCAAGCCTAAATAGAGGTGGGGGGGTTCGACACCAACAGTCTGCCATGTACAATGCTGTTTTGACACCTTACTCTTGGCGTTCCTATAACACCTCTTAGCCACTATCCAATCACGCCCTTAACACTGGCTGTGATATGCTAATTGGGATTTTCCAGGGTACATAATTGCCAAAGATTCTTGTACAAGTCATTCTGAATTGAGAAAGCCAGTCGGGATGACTAGCGAAACGTCTTCAAGAACTAAACTTTAAGTCCAGTTGATCTAATTGAATACAACAGATAATGAGGTTACATGTTCAAATTTACAAGCTTACTTATGAAAACAATACAAAATAGTTAACTGATTTTACTACCTTTTGTTGTGTCCTAATAAATGATACATTTTCTACATGTACTAACATATGTGGGGGCTCCTTAGGGAAGGGGCCATTGGGGCCCATGAGGGGAGGGGCAACAGGGAATAGGGATTATCACATGGTTTCAAAGCAGAAAAGAAGAGGAAGTGCAGTGGGTCTGGTGATGCTGCTCATATTACACATAAACCTATGTAAGTAAATAATGAAGTAAATTGCAAAATACTCAGGTTAGCAATTCCTGGTAATTTACAACGTTATTTTGGACCACAGTTACCCTTCAAAAATGTATTGCCATTCAGATGCAAGGTCCCCATGAAACCAATTTACTGAATATTGGGACTTCCATTTAAGGGTCTCTCCAAAACCTCCACCAAATTGTGTGTACATATTCAAGTAGCCATAAGACGTTTGATCACCCAATATTGAAAACGAACATTACCTCCCACAGAGGAAAACTACTACAATACATAGCCAGATTACGAACTATGGAGAATTTAACCGTAGGGTAAGAGACCAAATGGACCCATGGGATGTTACTGATGACTGTAAGTAAAATTAGAATAGCGCCCCCCCCCTCCTCTTTCAACTATCCTTTTCTCATGGTATATTTACAAAAAGTCAACCCATTCGCCAGCGGAGTGTTCAGAAATCAGATTTTGTTACAAATTATGCACTGAACATCACCAACTAATTGTCTCTGTTCTTGTTCTGTTTAAAATCATATGCTAAGATGATTATGATTATATAAATGCAAAAATCTTTATAAAATGAAAGTTATAAAAAAAAAAATGTATGCCCAGAATCAGTTTTTACACTTAACAAAAATAGCACATTACTTACAAACTAGAATGGGAAAGTTTAGTATAAACTTTGACTTTGGTTGAAATTCTTCATTTTGGAAGGGAATAGGTGTGTCTTTGCTGTAGGTTTTAAACTCAATAACATTGGTATGGTAATGGAAGAGGATATTCCATTTCATAACCCATTCTAATTGAATACATTATTTTTATTAATGCTGTGCGTGATTGCATAGAAACAGAAAGGTGGGTACATGAAATTCACATGGCTATCAGTATGTAATGAAATTTCCATGGGCCATGGGAATTTCATTACTGGTTACATGGGATTTCATACATAACTGGTAGCCATGGGTTTTTATTAAATACGGCAGCAAAATTTCATCATATTCTGGTAGCTAATGGAATTTCATCATATACTGGTAGCTATAGGCCATGATATTCCCATGACTACCAGTATGTAATGAAAAACCCTTGGCTACCAGGATGTAATGAAATTCCCATGGCTACCAGTATATGGTGCAATTGCAGTTTGTTGCCAATATGTAAGAAATCCCCTTGCTACAAGTATGTAATGAAATTCCCAGGGCTACAGTGTGTTAATAAAATTGCCTTGGCTACTAGTAGATAGAGTTTGTTAAGCTAGGTTAGAAGTTAGGGTAGTTAGGGCCCTGTTGGTGAACAGGGTAGGAGCTGTGGTAGATATTCGGACCGGAGGTAGGAGCTGTGGAGGATATGCAGACCGGAGATAACTGGAGGTAGGAGTCAGGACCAACAGGAAACACACGCTAGAGGAACACAGGGAGCTAGGAGTCCAGAGCAAACAACTCTGAACTGGCAGCAAGAGGCCAGCTGCCAGGAGGAGCCTAAATAGGCCCCTGTGACCTCCTCCCTGCTGGCCGTGCCCCGGAAGGGAACGGCTGCAAGCAGGGTAAAAGCCTGCCCCGCCCACGTCCTCGCGTCACTGAGGACGCGCGGGCACGTGAGCGGGCGTGCGAGCGGGCGGAGCGCGTCATCGGCGCGCTCCCGCTCGCGACCGCCGGAGGAGGACCCCGGACCCGCGGCAAGATAAGTACCTGACACAGATCCTACACTGCAGTTTCCTGGACTTTGGAGTGGCATAGCAGGAGAACCATTTGGAGCAGGAATGTAAGGTAAGGATTTTATTAAACTACAGAGTGGGGCCAGTATGGGGTTAAATTTTAGTTTTGGGGGTGGACATGCCCTTTAAAGTTTGGAGTAGTATTCATAGAAAGCCTTAGCAATGTCCTCAGATCTACTGACCAGGCAACCATCCTGACAAAAGAAAGATCATATTTACATCAGAGAGAATTAGCCAAAAGTTTTCCAAATTTATTTCCATACTCATGTATTTTTTAAGAAATAGTCTTTTCTGACTGAAGAAGACTAATCAACAATTGTTGTCTGGCATGAGTCAAAGCTTGGTGTATCACTATTTAATTTGTGTTGGGTTTAGTGCTATGTGTTATAAAAATGTCTCTTAAAGCGCACTTCTGGGTTCCCACCATTGTATCTAAAGAGCGATTTTGTGTATAATCAATGACTGTGCACTTCTAGGCTGTCAGAGTTGCTTAAATGTTTGTCATTTAGGCTTCACATCCAGTAAGTGGAGGATGATTTTAAGGGTAAAGCATAGTGTAGAAAAATAAGGACATGACTGGACCAAATTATTAGATTATCATAGGAACAATCTATGTGATGTAAGCAGTAGATCTATTCAGCTATATGAATCAGGGAAAGGAAAGCAAAATCCTCTAAATGACAGTTGCAGTTTACATTTAAATCTATATAGGGCTATAAAAGAAGTTGTTGAATGCCCCAAGGTGGTGTCTAGATAGGGTTCTTTTGCAAAGTTAAAATCACCCCCAATGATCAAATGACCCTCAGGGGCTGTTTCATGTGTAGTTAGACAGGCTAAACACATATCTGCTGGATGGAGCCTTGTTTTATAGAAACGCTTGTTCTACTGTGGATCTTGGAAATAGTGCATATTGGTAGGTTCCAGTTGGGAGTGAAATATAAGGGAGACCTATTTTCTCCAAAAAAAGGAGAGAAGCCCTCTGGGTCTCATAGTATCGAGGAGATGTACAGTGTGAACAGGAAGCCCCACTTGTATTGGATGTTTCGTTCCCTGTTTATTGTAAGAAAAGGCCTTAGGGCTTGTCCTTGTTGTAGAGTCCATATGGATATATTGGCGTAGAAGGATAGCTCACTGACCTCTAGGTCCAGTGGGCCCTGTTCTCTCACCTTGGCCACATTCTTTTCCTTGATATATGCACTAGTTTGTGAGGTTATACACTGGCTGAATCCACATTCCTGGCCTCAATACTCCATTATTAGGAGCTTCCACTGATCTCCAATGTACAATATGTCCATAGGTTAATAGGGAGAAGCCAAATAACTTTACTGGCTAAGCTGTGTCAATAGTGTTTATTTCTACACCTTTTCCTTGATATAGTAACGGTGCATTCAACAAATGATGTCTCTCAGGAAGTTATCCTCGGTTCTGTTTGACCTTAGGGCCCAGTGTGCTATCTCAGTTTTAACATATTCTGTTTTGTTGAATATTCTTTGTAGAGAGGCAGTTCTGCAGTTGTTATGGATTCAGGGATCCCCCTTATCCATATGTTATTTCAGTACCCGCTGTTCTCAGTGTTGTAAAGTTGGTAAACTATAAGTTGCCCGAATTTAAGGCCATGAGTGTCTGATCATAAGCGTCCTCCAGGTCCACTGCCCTCCTAGCGATCTCGATTATATCTGCGCATAGCATAGCAATTTACACCTGTGTTCAACCATTGTTTTTAAGGTAAGTCTATTTTAGTGGGAAGGGAGTGGACTTATCAAACACAATTCTGCATTTCCCGTGACTTTCCAACACACATAAACATCCAGCAGTTTTCCTACATACAAAGACATCATCACAGAGAACCCATTTATTTACATGTTTTGTTTATACATCAAAATCTCTTTAAATAACTAACATACAAGCAAAACAGAGCACCATATTCTCAAATACCCAATTCCTACACAGCATTCATCACTCTGATTTTACATATTACATATAGAGAGAGAAAGGGGAGGAGATAACTTGGCCAATATTGAACTATCACAGGAAAAAACACTGCATCAAATATAGTCAGACTCCAGTGTGAAAAGTCATCCCAAATGATATCCAGCAAATACTCATAACCACATTGCACTCTCAAACAGCACACAGCTCCAACACAAAAGGCAGTGGAATGAAGGGGATGTGAAGGTTAATCCGCAGCATCTCTGGAAAGACAGAAGCACAGAGAGGTGCACAGAACCAAACACACACTGGCAACTGATCTGTGCTCTCTATCTTCAGGTTGATCACAGACCAGGGTAAGTATGTTTTTCCACAGAAAACCGTCCAGATTCATGGTCATATTGCTAAATATTATATTTGTAAATAATGGTTTTGGAAGTCCTCTGTTCATAGCTTTGGTTCTGACTTTTTTTTTTCTTAATTGTCAGAGGGTTAATCAAATGAATAGTGAGCTCTGGTCAAGTACAGTATATTCTGAAGAAAGGAGAAAACATAATGTAAAGAGTGTCATTTTTATTGTGTAGAACTGAAATAGCTGGTAATAATAATAGATGATGGGACAGGTAAAGATAAGGTAGAAAGTAAATAGTGCATTAAGGAGCTAAACAGGTTTTCGATGTGATAAGTAGTGAGAAGGCAAGAAGCAGTGCAATAAAGACTAAATGGTTAAAAGAGAATCCATTGCAATAGAGAAAATTAACTTTGCTAGAAAGTACAATACACCACAGATAAATACATTATCAGAGGAAAATAAAAAGGTGCTGTAGGGGAAAAGATTTCCTGGTTACAATGAAATGAAGGTTTGGTAAACATATGGAAAGAAGTAAAGAGATCAAGTGCTACATAGTGCAAAATGTTGAAAAAAACAGCTGGTAAATAGGAAATATGAACAATCCAAAGGCATAAGCTGATAATGGGGGGACGAGGCTACACAGCACAAAGGATAATCTGGTATAGAGGTGATGAGGTTTAGTAAAAGCAGAGATCATTTGCTATAGCAGTGAGGAGCTGAATAATAGTAAGGAGGACAAATGGAGTTGATGTGAATAATGTACAGTAGTAAAGCAGATCATCTTCTGTAGATGGGATGGAATGCAGAGAAGAGATTATCAACTTGTAAAAAGGAGGAAAAGCTGCTTCATTATTGTTAGAGATTTTCAATGATTTTTTTTTTTGTAGATAATAACAATCCACAGTGTTTGGTGCACCCTCTTACATGTATCTGTCAATTACTGCTTGGTTTTCTGAGTTTTGCATAAAAATTGAGTAAGAATTAAGAAAGAACAGATTTTATTATTCATACAAGCACTTAACAATCTTCATATATCGTTAAATGGCATGTCTATCCCTTTTTTTAAAATTTCGTATGTTGTAGGGCTTCCTCCCCCAGCCCCAACCGTATTATTTTTATTTTCAGAAAGTCCCCCGATCATTACTTACCTTCCCTCTATCCTCCGCCGCACTATCACGGCCCTCTGCTTGCATGAAACTGCAGGGGCTGGGGTAGGAAACCCTAAAATATATGAAAAGGGAATTACACTGGGGGAGGGAGATGAAAACAGGGAGGGGGGGCTTTACTGCGCATGACAAAATTCTCCCAAAGGAAAGGCTGGAGGCAGAGTCCTCTATGGAGTCTGCTAGGCTCCCGGTGGGCAGTTTTTTGGACTTTGGGGGAACATTGCAGGGCAGCCATTTGGAGATGGGATGTAAGGTAAGGATTTTTATGTACTACACAGTGGGGCCAGTAGTGGGGGAAATTATAGTTTTGGGGGTAGACATGCCCTTTAAGACATATTCATTTCTACAAAGTCTTAAATATAAGTTATAGTGTATATTTTGCAAAGCACTATTTACTGGGTCCTAGCAAAGAGATACTATGTATGTAAACTAAGAGATAAAGTGTAAGATTCAATTATTTCTTGTTAATAGATACGTGTTATATTATAATAACATGGATTGGGTTTAATTAAAGCATGTTATTAGCACACAAAAAGCTTTTACTAAAATTAAAGCCCAATAGCTTTATTAAGTATAATAAACTGACATCAGGCCTATTCAACAGTACGTTCCTTAAAGGGTCACTATACTCACTGAAACAACTTTACATTTTCTGAAATTACAATCGGAGTAAAATGATGGTACTCACATATTTATCTATGCTTGCTTTGTCGTTAAATTATTAATATTTAGAGAGTACTCCTAATTCCCCCCACCCTCCCTTACTCACTGCCTTCTTTAAGTGTCTGCGACACTTACCGTATGTGTTCTGCACAGCCTCACCCATGGACACTGCTCTGCTTACACATCTTCCCCCCTCCTGCTGTCTTTGCTGATTCTCTTAAATGTTGCAGAAAGTGTGCTGGCAGGCAGGCAAAGAGGTCAAGCATGGGTTACATATTATAATTACTTTTTCGGGAGTGACAGATCTTTCCCTGTAAATGCTGTGATTAAAATGATGATTTCTCAGAATCTACTGCTCAGAATTAAAATCTGATAAAAGTTTTGGAGGAGTGGAATCTTGCTGTATCTAAGGGTACTATTTGAAAATTCAATTTTTTAGAGTAAAAATACACTTTAAATGTTTTAGAAAATGTAAAAAGCCATGCACACCAGACTTGAGTATCCTGTGTACTTTATTGTATCATACACAGGTACATCAAAGTGACGTTTCGGTACAGCGTACCTTCTTCAGACAAAAACTTTATTACTTGGTCCTGAAGAAGGTACGCTGTACCGAAAAGTCACTTTGATGTACCTGTGTATGATACAATAAAGTACACAGGATACTCAAGTCTGGTGTGGCATGGCTTTTTACATTTTCTATACTTGTGACTATTTTGCCTCAGTCTGCCATTTGGCACCCAGCATATGTTCACCAAACTGAACTAGGTGTGTGCAGGATCATTCTCTTTGGATTACTTTAAATGTTTTATGAGTGTGTAGTTTCTGCTTTATTTTTAATATTCATATCTATTAGAACTGCATTTAACCACTATCTCAAAGGAACGGTGCAAGTAAAAACCATTGCTTAAAGCCAATTAATTTGTATGTATTACATTTTAGGAACATCTATCAAGCACACTCTGCCTAATTACTGGCACTGTTCTAATGTTCCAGATTGTCAACCTTTTTTCTATGCGGATTATCAGCCATGCTAGAGCTTTCTCCAGGATGTTCCTTAAACTGCTAAATCTTCTTGCTCCTATTATTTGTATGCCTGCTATCATTACTTTTTCGCATCCAGGTATTCTTACTACTTCCAGGCATGTGCAAGGAGTCTTTATTCACCTTCTCATTCTCCAGCCTTCTTCACAATTCCCTCTTCATGATCTTTGTAGTCAATGTGCTTGGAAATTATATACTGGTTATTTGGAAAAGTCCACATGGCAGGGAGTTCTATGCAGAAGCTGAGCTACCAGGAAAGACATTTTGCCATCTTTGTGCACGAGTGATGGGGGAGCAGGAACACCATTGTTTTTTTACCGGGACATGTATAGGACAAAGTAATCTTCGTAGCTTTGTTCTGTTTTGCCTGCACTGCTCATGCAGCTGTTTCCATGCAATGGTGATTGGAGTGGGATACATTTCAGAAAGCATCACTCTCTCATTTTGTGATCCCACAACTTTCCTAAGGCTGTTGCCTATCTCTGTCACAAGATTTTTCTCAGGTTAGCTTCTGTACTTTTTAGTGTAAACTAAAACCTATTTGGCTTAACATCACATCATAAGCCTACATACAATTTACACATTGAGAAATACTTGCAGAATATAGATTGTATCACCATAATATTTTTATTTCATCTCGTTCCCTTTTCATTCACAGTTGTGCAAAAATCTCAACCATGCAAAATCCTAGCTTTAGCACCCACATTGCCCCTCCAAGATTTTTTCAAACATTTCTCTGCATACACCCGTAGACTAATATCATGTGTGGCCTAAAGAGTGATTATTAATACTCTGTAGGAAGATGGTGTGTATGATGTTATTACATCTCAGGTTGATTAATGGCCCAGGCAGACAGCTGCAGTAAATGATAATTTAATTATCTGGCTCTCATTTACTCATACAGCAGCTTCTCTAATGAATTCAGCGGATTGTTAAGATCATTAGAAAGGGTGATTAAATCATTGCAAAGTAACCCTACAGCACATTTCTTCCAGATACACATAACGGCATGCTAGAAAGATGCAACCCTTAATTCAAAGGCTGTAAGTAGTTAAACCAACTTCAGCTGCAGTGACATTGATAAACACTGCCCCAAATTTGTATCTCCTGGTGACAATGACACATGGAGACCAGAGCAGGCATACAGCTATTTATAGGGGTGGGAGGTGTTTAGACTTGGCACAGATGTCTGTCCCATATTAATATTCCCCCTTTCTTACCTTTCTGCATTTCTTCCTTGCGCTACATTTTCCCATTTTTCTTTTGTTCTTAGAAATCCTATAAATTAGCATACTGTATGTTTTTTTCTGTTGCATATCCTCTCTCCATACTAGAATCAAACTCTTTCGTTGTATACATTGACTGCAAAACAACTAATCTAGGCATTCAAAAAAGTAAGCAATATGAAGTTTCCTAAAATCTTTTTAATGTTTTATATACCGTAGTTTCTACATCTTTAACTGTCTTTCTAATGAACTCATTCTCACTTTCTTATTGTTGACAGGGTCCCTTCTCAACTCAGATATGTTAGTGGTCCTCATGATCTATGTATGGTTTGGAGTGGGTTTGGCATGTGCTGCCTTTTGCTGTCATCAGCTTCTTCTGATCTCCAGAGGATGTTCTATTCCAAGGTTTCATCCATCTGACATGAGCGTTACCAGCTGGAAAAACAACTTACAGAATGTGTTTGGAAAGAGGTGGCTGATGGCAATATTTGTTCCAAATGCAAAAAAACAAATGAACTGATCCAAACCTTAAATTTAGTGATTGTGGCAGTCTATAATATATTAATGCTGATCAATAGGAATAGCAAGCAAGTTTTTCTTACTTCAACTGTATTCAAAAGTTGTGATGTCCTCTTACTACCACACAACCCCTGCTAATAGAAAGGGCTTCCTAGATCTTGATATATCCACTATACTGCTTACACGTCAGTCACTGCATGATTTAACATCATGAATTATATACCAAGACCCTCGGAAATATGCTTAGAGAACCTCCTAATACTCCTGTGTTATGAGAGAACGTTGACCTAGCAAGCTTTTCTGCTACCCCAACTGCCTATATTTATAATATTGCTTTTTACTCATTTATTAAAGTCTATTTTCACTCCTCACAGAAAATTAGTGAATACCAATGATGAGTTTTGTCGCTAATCCACAGCAAGGCCTATACCAATACATATCTTTTTACTTCTATACACTTGAATTGTTTCTTTGTCATTGAAAGCTAAATATAACAGTGCTATTTGGTCTGCTAAGGAACTCTCATTGCTCAGTATCTTACTGTACTATAATAAAAGAAGTTGCTGTAAACTATCACAAAGATTTATCAAGTGTATCAGTGCCTGTCTATGAAGAAGACTACTGTAAGTTCTCTGAGTCTCTAACTGATACTCTTTACTGATAAGGAAGCTTGGAAACATGAGAGCCTCTTATAACTCCAAGGTCCAAGGATAGTACAATGGTAACACAAACTACTAACTAAGGCAAGGGTAAATTAAATGTCACTCACATATCCTATACTTTCCTGTTCATCCATTCCATCCAATTCTACTATACTGAATCACAAATAGCAGTATATCAGAACCGCATAAAGGAAATCCGTGGAAGATGGTAGCATTTGTATTGTAAATGTTGTGTGCAATGCTGGGATAAATACACTTACAGATATTGTCAGCTGGAAGCCTGTTATTTTAAATGAAAATAATACATGAAAATAGATGGAACTCACAAGGGTTAATGTTGTACCACAAGATAAGAACCATTGTGTTACATTGCAGACTGAAGATCCTACATTATAGTACCTGACAAATTAGTACAGACATTTTGGTTATTTTTATGTCATTTGCTCAGACAGATCTTCCAGACTTGCTGTGCCACCAGCTGAAGGAAATATTCAATGAGGTCATTAGGTTATTATGCAACCTCCAGTGTGAGACTAGTCACCTTGGAGCTGTTTTCACTCTTGCCACTTGTTATATATATTGTGGTTACTGTATATTGTGACAGTGATACACTTTATTAGATACAGGGCGCTTATTTTAATGTCAAGTTGTGAAATAGAAAAAACAAAATCTCTTGAGCTTTCAGGCAGCTCTACCGGACGCTTTTATCTGAATCATCGACATTGAGCTCTAAGGCATGATTCTGCTTCACTGTTGCCTGTCACATGCAATTTAAGCATTTCTACCATATGGCATCCTGTTGAACCTGTCAGTCATTCCCATACACTGAATGGTTGGCTCCTGTGATGCTGATCAATGTCCTTAAACAACATTTCTTACTGCTAGATTGTTAGGGGAAACTACTCTCTAAGATATATCTTTTGCATACAAAGTATGGCACACCCCTTCCTCTCATAGGTTTCCCTCAAGAAGAGCAAGTATCTTAATTCAAATTGTCTCAATACATTAATATCTTATCTAAGTATTACGTAAGAGCTACAGAAAACACCTGATTTTATGGAGAAGAATACATTGCAATTTTTTTGGAATCACCAGAAAAAAATCCCTACCTTTAGTTTGTCTTTATATGTTAAAATGTCTTTCTTAACAAGTCTGCTATATAACACTTAAAAATAATCAAGCATGTGAAATGAAACATTGATTGCTGTTCAAATACATCATACATACTCTCAAAGTTTTAGCAATCATGTAAAAACCAACATATTTCTACATACAAGGATTGTAGAAGCACTCGAATTAGGCTAATTTACAACTATATTTAGCAGAAGTGCTAATGATCTGGTCAAACATTTATACAAACATAGAAAAGATAATCAATGCACATTCCTAGGCCCCATACAATATCATATTATCTGTACACTGTTGTTCATAAAGTATGCCAGTGTGCAGATAATATGATATTGTATGGGGCCTAGGAATCTTTTCTATGTTTGTATAAATATTTCTATCTGTGTGTATGCAAACCATGTAGTGCTGTCACAATATATATATTACTAGCAAAAGTGTGCCTGTTGGTGCACAGTGGAAATTATTTATGTGTATGTTTTGTTATGTGTACAGTGGATATAAAATCTTTAAAATCTTTACACAGGGATATATCTGTTAGTCAAACTGTCATCTGCATCAAGGGGAACCAATGTCCACCTGTTTAAAAAACATTTAGTATGTGGTAGGGCTAGTTCCCCCAGCCCCAACCGCTATAATGTTATATCTTACCTTCCCTCTCTCCCTCTCTGTTACTTACCTTCCCTCTCTCGTTCGCCACACAATCCCGTCCCTCTGCTTGCACAGAACTGTAAGCAAGGGGCAGGACCGGCAGCCGCGTCTGTGATTGGCTGAGAGGCAGCCAATCACGGATGAGGCTGCCGGCAGTTCACAATGGCGGAGGATAGAGGGAAGGTAAGTAACTATTGGGGGAGTTTCTGGAAATAACATTATAGCGGTTGGGGCTGGGGTAACTAGCCCTACCACATAGTAAAAGGATTTTACACTAGGGGAGGGAGACCAAATCGGGTGGGAGAAGGAGGGAGAGGGAGGGGGGTAGGCCTGCAGTGCGCATGCCAAACTTCTCCCGGAGCCTGGTGGCCACTTTTTCAGACTTTGGGGGGGATTACTGGAGAACCATTTGGAGCTGGGATGTGAGGTAAGGATTTTATTACACTACATAGTGGGGCCAGTAGTGGAGGGAATTATAGTTTTGGGGGTGGACATGCCCTTTAATGTCTTGTAACTAATGCATATGTCCAGATGCAATACAGCCTAATGTTATCGAGCAAAGGTGTTGAACTTTCACATATTTAAAAACTACAAGTCTCAGCATTCTCTGTTTACAGTAAGATTATTCTTAATGTCTTGTAACAATGCATATGTACGCATATGTCCAGATGCAATACAACCTAATAGTATAGAGCAGGGTGTTGTACATGTGACCTTTTACATGTTTGAAAACTACAACTCCCACCCTTCTCTGTTAGCAATAAGTGTCTTCTTTATGTCTGCAATAGTGAACTATCCCTTTTCTACATTGATTGAAGCCAGGGAGGTTAAGGAGCTATCCCTTACCTCCCGTTCTTCAATCAATGTTTAGATAGCTAGGAACGAACTTCAGAAGATCTTACCTTTCACCCGATCCAGCGGGGCCGCTCTGAAATTCCCGACTGCTTCCTGCTTCTGTTACACTATAACGCGCATCATCGGGCATGTGCAGGAAGCAGTCGGGAACTGTCATAGCGGCCCCGCTGGATCTTCTTCTTTTCTTCCAATCTTAAAGGATGTCCACAGGTCCTCTGATATGGCCGATTAGTAAACAATGCACCAGAGAGTTTATTGTATGGCCCATTAATATATTTGTATAAAATGATCATATCCCCATGCAAACATCGCTTCTCTAATGTAAACAGCCCTAACTTGTCTAATCTGCATAGTCAAGCCTTTCCATTCCCTTTATTATTTTAGTTGCCCTTCTCTGAACTGCTTCCATTTCCACAGGGCCGTCTCTAGACTTTTTGGCACCTGAAATAAATGTCAAAATGCTGCCCCCCTCACCGTGCCGCCGAAATGGGGTGTGGTTTTATAATTGAAAATGGTGATGCTTTGTCCTGAAGTGGGGTGTGGCTTTCCCAGAAGTGGGAGGGGCTTTATACACATGACTGGTAAATAATGCCCACAATGACTGGTAAATGATGCCCCCAGTGCCTGGTATTAGATGCCCACTGGTAAATGATGCCCAACATTGATTTTTGATCTGCAGGGCTGACAAACATTGATTTTGATCAAATGAATTGCCAGGAAAGGGGAGGAGTTGTAGCTGAATTCTGTTGTGCAATGAAAGTTATGGCTTCCCCTGCAATTTAAAGTGACAGTACCTCCCGAAAATGTGTGTTTTTTACAAACAGTGTGCCCCCTGGAAAAATCTCTGAGCCACATGATGCCAGAGGGGGAAAAAGGAAAAAAAAATTCTGCCATCTAAACTGCTGCCTCCCTACAGGGTGCTGCTCTGTAAAAATCCAAGTATACCATATCTACTGCTACATACATAATATACATAAATATATAATACAAAACTGCGTTATTAAATATCTAACACATACACATATTGAATATATATTCAATATATATATATATATATATATATATATATATATATATATATATATAAACATTGAGCGTACCCAAAAAACGGCTAAAAAAATCCCATTTGAATCCTGGTACCGAGAAAAGGTAAGTGTCACCTATTATATAGGATATCATATATAATAGGGGTGATATTTAATAATGCAGTTTTGTATTGTATGTTTATGTATTACCTCCTTATGAGATTTTATAGATTGTGAGGGGCTGTGGACTGATTATATATATATATATATATATATATATATATATATATATATATAGTAGGGTCACAAGGGATGTGAGTATTGATTAAGGGGTCTTATAGGTCTATCCCTATTTATTTATTTATATTGGTATATTTGGTTTTCCCTAGCACCACCCACATAGGGGTTTCCAGACTCGTATTTTATATATGAGGGAGTGTATCTCCATTATTTATATATGTATCTGTTGGTCTGGCGAAAATATTTTGCCGTGTGTACGGAGCGGCCTCGGCCAAACTCGGTCCCATTGGTAAATCATGGGCGATCGTGCGGTTCCCTACGGGAAACTGTTGGGCACTGCCACTGTTACCACAATCGACAGTCATTTGTCCGGTTTGAGCACATGCCAGTTGTGAACGCTCGGTCGGGACAAATAATTTTCCCATGTGTACCCAGCCTAAGGAACAATAAACAGGTTGTTTTACTGCTGTTTTTTCTTTCTTCTGTTTCTAAATGTACCGATATTCTTTGTATTATATTTGGTAGCTTGGCATACAAATACTACATGTTTAGAAACAATGAGGTTACATGCTTGTGAAGGTTCTCATTCATCCAGGTCATGGTATATCTGTTGTATTCAATTAAATCAACTGGACTTAAAGTTTAGTTCTTGAAGATGTTTCGCTGCATCAACGTATGGCCCAGCACAGAAGAGCCAATTCCTCGGGTCAGGACTCAGCCGTGTACCTGCATCTTAAGGATAAAGGACATACCTTTGAAGATTGTAATGTTAACATATTGGCAAAGGAACGTGACTGGTTCAAGAGAGGTGTTAAGGGGGCCATTTATGTGAAAATAAAGAAACCAAGCCTAAATAGAGGTGGGGGGGTTCGACACCAACAGTCTGCCATGTACAATGCTGTTTTGACACCTTACTCTTGGCGTTCCTATAACACCTCTTAGCCACTATCCAATCACGCCCTTAACACTTGGCTGTGATATGCTAATTGGGATTTTCCAGGGTACATAATTGCCAAAGATTCTTGTACAAGTCATTCTGAATTGAGAAAGCCAGTCGGATGACTAGCGAAACGTCTTCAAGAACTAAACTTTAAGTCCAGTTGATCTAATTGAATACAACAGATAATGAGGTTACATGTTCAAATTTACAAGCTTACTTATGAAACAATACAAAATAGTTAACTGATTTTACTACCTTTTGTTGTGTTCCTAATAAATGATACATTTTCTACATGTACTAACATATGTGGGGGCTCCTTTAGGGAAGGGGCCATTGGGGCCCATGAGGGGGAGGGGCAACAGGGAATAGGGATTATCACATGGTTTCAAAGCAGAAAAGCAGGAAGTGCAGTGGGTCTGGTGATGCTGCTTCTATATTACACATAAACCTATGTAAGTAAAATAATGAAGTAAATTGCAAAAATACTCAGGTTAGCAATTCCTGGTAATTTACCTAACGTTATTTTGGACCACAGTTACCCTTCAAAAATGTATTGCCATTCAGATGCAAGGTCCCCATGAAACCAATTTACTGAATATTGGGACTTCCATTTAAGGGTCTCTCCAAAACCTCCACCAAATTGTGTGTACATATTCAAGTAGCCATAAGACGTTTGATCACCCAATATTGAAAACGAACATTACCTCCCACAGAGGAAAACTTACTACAATACATAGCAGAATTACGAACTATGGAGAATTTAACCGCTAGGGTAAGAGACCAAATGGACCCCATGGGATGTACTGATGACTGTAAGTAAAATTAGAATAGCGCCCCCCCTCCTCTTTCTTAACTATCCTTTTTCAATGGTATTCATTTACAAAAAGTCAACCCATTCGCCAGCGGAGTGTTCCAGAAATCAGATTTTGTTACAAATTATGTCACTGAACATCACCAACTAATTGTCTCTGTTCTTGTTCTGTTAAAATCATATGCTAAGATGATTATGATTATATAAATGCAAAAATCTTTATAAAATGAAAGTTATAAAAAAAAAAATGTATTGCCCAGAATCAGTTTTTACACTTTAACAAAATAGCACATTACTTTACAACTAGAATGGGAAAGTTTAAGTATAAACTTTGACTTTGGCTTGAAATTCTTCATTTTGGAAGGGAATATGTGTGTCTTTGCTGTAGGTTTTAAAACTCAATAACATTGGTATGGTAATGGAAGAGGATATTTCCATTTCATAACCCATTCTAATTGAATACATATATTTTTATTAATGCGTGCGTGATTGCCATAGAAACAGAAAGGTGGGTAATGAAATTCACATGGCTATCAGTATGTAATGAAATTTCCATGGGCCATGGGAATTTCATTACATACTGGTAGCCATGGGAATTTCATTACATACTGGTAGCCATGGGATTTTTATTAAATACTGGCAGCAAAATTTCATCATATTCTGGTAGCTAATGGAATTTCATCATATACTGGTAGCTATAGGCCATGATATTCCCATGACTACCAGTATGTAATGAAAAACCCTTGGCTACCAGTATGTAATGAAATTCCCATGGCTACCAGTATATGGTGCAATTGCCAGTTTGTTGCCAATATGTAAGTAAAATCCCTTTGCTACAAGTATGTAATGAAATTCCCAGGGCTACCAGTGTGTAATAAAATTGCCTTGGCTACTAGTAGATAGAGTTTGTTAAGCTAGGTTAGATTAGTTAGGGTAGTTAGGGCCCTGTTGTCTGAAAGTGTCTACCTTGACGTGGTGGCAAGCTTACAAATCTTTTAGCCAAAACCTTTTATTCCACAGGAAGCATGGTGGGTCTGGGGTGGGGATACTATTCTAGAGGGTGGGTCCTTTAATGTATTGTAAGTAAATGGAGGATTTATATGTACATACAATGATAATGACACTAGTTAAATCAATGTGTATAAAGCCCCTCCCACTTCTGGACAAAGAACCACCCACTTTCAATGATAAAACCACACCACTTTCAGCAGCGAGGGGGGTGAGCAGCATTTGGAATTTTGTGTCAGGTACCAAAAAGTCTATAAACATCCTTGATGAGGACCTAAACTGCCAAGTCACCCCTGTGATCTTCTTATATAAGCAGTGTTACTTACCTAAATTTTACTTCACTGTTTCAGTCCTCTCTGTCTATCTCAGTCCATTGGTTACAAGGCCACTGAAAAGAAGTGTCTGCAAGGAGTATGTCTTACTATTGGCCACATCCCAAAAAAGGAAAAGGGTCCAGAGCACCAAGTAAGGTTAAGGTAAGTAACACTGCTTATCTGAGAAGGTCCCAGGGTTAGGACCTAGCAGTTAGATTGCCATAAGTTATTAAAAGCAGCAGACAAGTGTTTGAAAAAAAGTAGAAGCAGAACCCACAAGTACAATAAATGCAACCTGTGTACACAGCAAGACACACTGTAACCGATACAGATAAAATACAATTTATTAAACCAGACAAATACACATATATACAGCTGGCCAGCTGCAACAATACCCGTACTTATAGGTACTACCTTAAAAAAACCTATAAAATATAGATAATATCCAATTATAGGTAAAATCCATAAAAAGTCGTATACAAAACCCTATAGCATGAAACGGATGAATATGTCGTCTTATTTGGTTCAGAACAGGCAAATATATTCCATACTCAAAAATTCTTAATAAGGATATTAAAAAACAAGAATTAAAAAATCCCTTCTTGTTTTTCTAGGGTCCATATATAGTATTAAATAGAATGTGTGCACACAAAAACATGAGGTAGTATAGTCAGTGAAAAGGTGTTTTATACATCACCGCTCCTAACAGGGTAATGTTTCCGATACTTTCGGCGATCCTATGATCCCCGGACTATAGTATATTGATAGTGTCCGTGGCCTCTCTGCACTTGGGATTCTTGATGGATCCTGAAGTGGTGATATGCTCCGTATTTTCGTCGGGTATTCAAACCTCGCGGCGGTGTACCCTTCTTCCGGTGTACGTCACTATGACGCGTTTCGCTCCTCAGAGCTTCGTCAGATAGTAACGCCCACCTATTCACCAGCTGTTTTTATGGACCCCATATTGGACCCTCATTGGTCCTCTTACTGTCTCTGATTTCTTTGTCAGTAAGGTTCCTCCCATCTGTTCAGGATCAGTGGACATCCTTCCAAAGTTACATCTTATTGGGTTATACGATTACACAGTTCGACCTTGTTCAATTATATAGTTAGACTGCATATTCCGATAAATACATCACATAATTTTATACATCTCACACTATGCTTTTATGTCCATATTTAGTCCACATCCGTTCTAACTTAATGTTCGAACATTTAATGAACCACTATAAATATTCATTATGTACAAACTAGAGAAATGGCACCAATTCTATTTGGTCATTCATACCTATTGGTTTTATGCTTTCATACTCATATATATATCTTTGCTCCATTTTGAGGAGTTCTTTATCTAAATCCCCACCTCTAATTAGAGTCTTATAGTTCAGCCCTCCTAATGCCACAAAAGTGCTCCCCTCAAAAGATGATTTGTGTTTATCTATATAGTGTTTATAGAAATAAGGGCAGTGCTGGGATTCATCTCTCCACCCTTGTTTCGTTTTTGTGATCGCTCTCCTGTGCTCTCCAATGCTCACATGTAATTTCCTCCTTGTTTTCCCTATATACCATAACTCACACGTGCATTTTATACCATATACCACCCCCTTTGACTTGCAATTATAAAAATCCTTCCACCTATGTATGTGATAGTTAATTTTTATATCTTCCCTTATTACATATTTACATTCAATACAATTTCCACATTTGAACATCCCCTTTAATATATTTCTTGATAACCCCCTTACACTCGGGGGGCCTTCCGTGGGTGGCCTGAGTCACTGCTGTGGTTACGGGAGCAATTCTGGGCTTCCTCCTTCTCTATGTTCAGCCCGGTGGGGGGTCTCCGGGTGCTCCTAGAAAATATCTTAGGGTCAATGGAAAGATTATTGCTTAAGGAGACTAAAATTTGGTGGGATTAAGTAGCCTTAGAAGAAGCAATTAGGGTAGAAAGAATACCCAGACTTAAGAAATTACCTACACATGGGGAAGAGGATACTGTATTTTTAGAGAACTGGAATAAGGAACTACATAATTGCTCCCTGAAATTAATGAGACTTTTAGTAAATAAAAGGGAAAAGGATCTAATAAAAATAATGGAGGAGATCCAAGACTTAACAACAGAAATTGAAAAAGAGGGAGAGATAAAAATTATAAAGGAATTTGAAATTAATATGGGGAAAAAATTAGATGAGATGAATCAAGATATTGGAGAGATAAACCGTAAAAAGCTTTATAGAGATAAAGAACAATAAGGTCTATACATGGGGAAGAGAACATATACCGATATTTAAAAGGGGGGAGAATAAATGGTTAAGTTAAATCAAGATGGGAAGATATAAGGAATGGAAGAGAACCCAGGAATAGATGGGATAGAGATAGAAAGAAAGACAACAATGGATGGGGAAATAACTATTCCTCTTTAGAGGGTAATAGAGGATATTGTGAAAGAGCTGGAGAAAGTAGACAATTTAGGGAGAAGAGATATGGAAATAAGAGAGGAGAGAAAGAAAGAGGAGAGAAAAGAGAAACAAGAGAGAAAATAAGGGAAAAAGAAGGAATATATAACTTATAAACATCCCAGACTCACACCGCCAAAAAGATAATAGAGACCGAACATCTCCCCCTCAAATAACATCTGCTTTTTTAGGGAGAGGCATAGGGAGAGAAAAAGAAGGGGGAGGAAGAGATCTAGGAGCGAGACCCAAGTACCACCCAATAAGAAATGTGGAAGAACTAAACAGGGAGGGAGTGTGGACAAGAGGACAAAGAGAGAAAAGAAGAGAGGGAGGAGAAATTCTTAAAGGAATAAGTCCTATAACAAGATACAAGAAATAGAGGACAATAGATCAACATCTTACAATGAAAGGTTAAATTAATCCAACAGAGGCCAAACTATTGAGTAAGGGTCTAAAATTTAATTTTTAAATCTTTATAGGGGTACAAAAATTTATGAGGACACTGAGCCTCAAGAAATATTTCATAAATCTAAATAGGAAAAAAGAAGGAGCCATAGTGAGATCCCTACAGGAAAAGGGTATCGGCAACCCCACAAGAACAGATATTGAAACCGTTTTTTCCCTAGAAAAGTTACAGGAGGAGTCTAAATCCCTCAGTAATACAGGCTTTCATCCCCAATCCACGTTTAATCCCACGGGATGGAGGGGAAGTGCAGTTGAATTATTTGGTAACTTGGTAGAAAGAGACCTGAGAAATATATAAATATAAAGATAATTTATCAGAGAAAGAAAGATTTGCCTTAAATACACCAAGGAATGACAGAAAAATAATAATTTGAGCAGCAGATAAAGGAGGAGGGACAGTAATACAGGACAAATCAGATTATTTAAAAGAAGCTTCTAGACAATTACAGGATACCATGACTTATAAAAAAGTATTGAACAACCCCCTCGCTATGGTGAAGACTCTCCTTAGGGAGATCATTCAGAAAGCTCTAAACAAGCGAATCATCTCTAAAAAAGAATTTAATTATTTATGGTCTCCTAAACCAAAAATGCCTATTTTTTACCACCTCCCTAAAATTCATAAAAGTTTGGAGAACCCTCCAGGGAGACCCATAATATCGGGCATAGGTTCCCCCACGGAGAACCTCTCAAGGTTCGTAGACCATTTTTTAGCTCCTATTGTTAAAAAATGACCATCATATTTACAAGATACCTTAGATTCCCTTACTGATGTCAAATGGGAATCTGATTATATCCTAGTAACTTTAGATATTATCTCACTATATTCGGTTATTCCCCATAAAGAAGGAAGGGAAGCTTCGGAATACTTCCTGAGAAAAGAGGGTACTCTTTCAGATTCCCTTATTATGTTTCTTTCTGTATGTATCGATTTTATTCTAAATAACAACTGTTTTATGTTTGAAGGATGTTTCTATTACCAACGAATGGGCACTGCGTTGGGCACAGTTTTTGCTCCTAGTTTCGCGGGCCTGTTCATTGGATTTTGGGAAGAGAGCTGTATCTGGGGTGCCCAACCATTCTCCAATCAATGCAGATATTGGAGAAGATACATAGATGATATCTTACTAATATGGAAGGGCACTCCAGACGCTCTAGAAACTTTCTTACAGTATGTTAATGTATCACACGAACAATTGAAATTCCAGAGTGTGTATAGCAAGGAAAAGGTAGAATTCCTAGATCTTAACATTGAGCCATATGAAGGGACCCTCGTAACCAAAACCTTCTTTAAAGAGGTAGACAACAATACATATATAGATTACACTAGTGCCCAAAAACGCACATGGCTAAAGGGTATCCCCCAAGGCCAGATGTTAAGATTGCGTAGAAATTGTTCTAATAAAAAAGTCTTTCTAGAACAAGCAGAATTTGTAGAAAAAAGATTCCAGGAAAAGGGATATGAAAGAAGCATAACTAAAAAAGCTAAATTAGAAGCAGGGAAAAAAGATAGGAAAGACCTCTTAATTCCTAAACGTAAAAATAATAAAGGAAATAGAAATGAAGAATCTAAAACAGATCAAACGTTAAGTGTTAAGGAAAAACATCATCTAAGACCAGCATTAATATGTGATTTCAACAATGATGAATGGAAAATTAAAAACTGGTCAGTACTACTTGAGGATAAGGATTTAACTGAAATAGTGGGAACCACTCCTAATATTATTTTTAGGAAGCCAAATAACCTCAAAAATATTCTATCCCCGAGTCTAATACCCACGGAAGGCCCCCCGAGTGTAAGGGGGTTATCGAGAAATATATTAAAGGGGATGTTCAAATGTGGAAATTGTATTGAATGTAAATATGTAAAAGTAATAAGGGAAGATATAAAAATTAACTATCACATACATAGGTGGAAGGATTTTTATAATTGCAAGTCAAAGGGGGTGGTATATGGTATAAAATGCACCTGTGAGTTATGGTATATAGGGAAAACAAGGAGGAAATTACATGTGAGAATTGGAGAGCACAGGAGAGCGATCACAAAAACGAAACAAGGGTGGAGAGATGAATCCCAGCACTGCCCTTATTTCTATAAACACTATATAGATAAACACAAATCATCTTTTGAGGGGAGCGCTTTTGTGGCATTAGGAGGGCTGAACTATAAGACTCTAATTAGAGGTGGGTATTTAGATAAAGAACTCCTCAAAATGGAGCAAAGATATATATATGAGTATGAAAGCATAAAACCAATAGGTATGAATGACCAAATAGAATTGGTGCCATTTCTCTAGTTTGTACATAATGAATATTTATAGTGGTTCATTAAATGTTCGAACATTAAGTTAGAACGGATGTGGACTAAATATGGACATAAAAGCATAGTGTGAGATGTATAAAATTATGTGATGTATTTATCGGAATATGCAGTCTAACTATATAATTGAACAAGGTCGAACTGTGTAATCGTATAACCCAATAAGATGTAACTTTGGAAGGATGTCCACTGATCCTGAACAGATGGGAGGAACCTTACTGACAAAGAAATCAGAGACAGTAAGAGGACCAATGAGGGTCCAATATGGGGTCCATAAAAACAGCCTGTGAATAGGTGGGCGTTACTATCTGACGAAGCTCTGAGGAGCGAAACGCGTCATAGTGACGTACACCGGAAGAAGGAGGTCGTGTAGTATGAGCAGGAGTGGAGTTATACAAACACACCGCCACGAGGTTTGAATACCCGACGAAAATACGGAGCTTATCACCCAGCAAGAATCCCAAGTGCAGAGAGGCCACGGACACTATTAATATACTGAAGTCCGGGGGATCGTAGGATCGCCGAAAGTGTCGGGAACATTACCCTGTTAGGAGCGGTGATGTATAAAACACCTTTTCACTGACTATACTACCTCATGTTTTTGTGTGCACACATTCTATTTAATACTATATATGGACCCTAGAAGAACAAGAAGGGATTTTTTAATTCTTGTTTTTTAATATTCTTATTAAGAATTTTTGAGTATGGAATATATTTGCCTGTTCTGAACCAAATAAGATGACATATTCATCCGTTTCATGCTATAGTGTTTCGTATACGACTTTTTATGGATTTTACCTATAATTGGATATTATCTATATTTTAGAGGTTTTTTTAGGTAGTACCTATAGGTACGGGTATTGTCGCAGCTGGCCAGCTGTATATATGTGTATTTGTCTGGTTTAATAAATTGTATTTTATCTGTATCGGTTACAGTGTGTCTTGCTGTGTACACAGGTTGCATTTATTGTATTTAACTGTAGTCGGTGGGTGGCCTGAGTCGCTGCTGTGGTTACGGGAGCGATTCTGGGCTTCCTCCTTCTCTATGTTCAGCCCGGTGGGGGGTTTCCGGGTGCTCCTGTGGTGGATTCTTTAGTATCAGAACCCACAAGTGTTAGACAAGTTAAAACACAATTTATTATTTTCTAGTAAGGAGATTTCACTAATTTATAATATTTAGTAAAACTTGTAATGAAAGTAAAATAAAGGTGTATTTTAACTTACTGGTGAGGTAAGTTTATATTTTCCTACTTTACAAACAACCTCAAGGCACATTGCACTTAACATTCACAAATATTGCACGTCTTAAAGGGCAGCCATAGTGTTGAAATCTTTTCCTTTTGCATACAAGTGACATGGAGTTTATTTTGGCAGCTCTGAGAATTCTTGTCTGTGAAACTGATTTCTTCAAAGTGCTAAAAGTAAATGCAGTTATTCAAGATCCAGTGTAGGAAGCTTCCAGGACAATGAATCCATTTGTACACAGATCAGTCAATTATAGGTAAGGGAACCTAACCATTCTATTGCTTTTGCACATGTCCTTATAGAGATTAGAAGGTTCACACCTTATTTTCCCACTAATAGAAATAACCTATTAAAGCTTAACAGGTTCCATAACCCTAAAATGATATCCCTAGGGGCCAATTCATTAGGACGGGACATTCTTAAGATGAGGCAAGCTATAAGAAAGCAGGAACAAAACGAATATGTTTGTAGAAAAAGGATACCATAAACACAAGCTGTATAAGGTATTTCACAAGGTTGGAAAGATCCACCAAACAGAGCTACTGGAACAGATGAAAGAGATAACCGTTTGTCAGCCAAGTTAATAAGTTATTTGTGTTTGAGTATCGAATGTGTGATAATGGTACATTTTTAAAGCAGGATAGCAATATTTGACATTTGCTTAGGGATACTCGCAGGGCCCCATCTACCATGAAGCACAGCAAGGCAATTGCCTCAGGCGGCACCCAGTAAGAAGGGCGGAGACATTACAGGCCCCTTTATCAGCACTCCCTTCCCTTGTGACCCAATGTAGTATATATAATAATCACTCCCACAACCCCTAACAATCTAAAAAAAAATCTTAGGAGTAGGAAAAATAATTCAATAATTCACTTTATTCAAATAACATAAATATTATCAAATATATAAGAATTATTTAATTATTTTTCCTATTCCTAAGAAAGCTCATTTTAAGATTTTGTCAACTAATACAGTTATTTGTTTGAAAGGAAATAGGGTTTTGTCTGAAATTACAGCCATAGCAGTATTGATCTGTGCAATCAAAGAGAAAATGTTTTCCAGGAAGTGATTTGGAATGTCCACCTCCAAAATTATATTCCTTGTACAGACAAACACCTTCCCCCCCAAACTCAGAAACCTAATACTCACACTGAGTTAGTCCCTGACTCCACTGGGTGCTCAGCTGAGCTTTTATTGTGCTCAGTAGAGAAATCCCTGGGTAGACCTGCCAGTCATTGACTGTAATGTCATCCATCATAGCCATAACTACCTGGAATTGCTGTGAAATAGTTTGCAGGGCTAGCAGGCAAAATAACTCAGTGTAGCCACACTTTAGGGCATTGTGAGTAGTATGGTTTCTGAGTGGGGGGGGGGGGGATTGACATTACTTTCAAAGGACAACTATACTCACCTCAGCCACAATCCTCTTCTTCATTCATGTGATAGTACCCAGGGTATGTCAACTCAAAAATTAACTTGCTTTCTATCTGTTTTACTGAAGAACAGGAGGTAAATGCACTATTTCTTACCTCCCGTTCTTCAGTAAATCTTGCAGGAGAGCAGGAGAACTTACCAGGATCGTTCCAGCGCTGATAGAGCCGCGGCCGAAATCCCTGACACCTGCGACGCATCTCCAGGCCTTTGCACAGTGCGCGCATGCACACACTGTGCTAAGGAGAGTGGAAGCGCCGGAGGTATCGGGGATTTCGGCCGCGGCTCTGTCAGCGCTGGAACGCTTATTATTATTTAGCCTGCCAATGGGTCCATGTAGGTGTCAGTACATTGTGGAGTGTTCTCAATTCTAATAAGTACTCAGGGGGGTGTTAGACTATTTTCCAGCATTTACTGTAATACGATTTGAGATTTCTCTTTTTTAAGGTTAATTTTTTGCTTTTTAAAGATCTCTTTTTTTTTTAATGTTCCGATTTTCTTTATTTACCAATAAAGTCAAGTGGGGGTCTGAGGGACATATTTATAAAGAGGCATTATTTTTGCTTTTTTTCCCCACCAGCCTTTACCATAATTTTTTCATCAACTATCATCTTTTCCTTTCATCAAAGTTATTAAAAAAGGCGAATTTTCATCAAAAGAGAAAATTATCTAGCAAAAAGTAGCACTAATAATGCTGAAAAAGCTCAGCTTGTATGATGGTAAATAGGTAATACTCCCTGGTGGTTTTTCAAAGTAGTATTAAATTGGTTAATACACACTGAACATCTATCTTTGTTATTTAAAATAAAAATTTGCTTTTTTTTTTACCCAAAGATATAAATTGTGTAAAACTCAAAAGGCGATTTTATTAAAGCGTACGGTATGTCTAATCACCGAAATCCAAAAATTTTTTTTTTCATTATAAGGTAGTACTCATCCCCAGAAGCCTTTTCCTGCCTTTCTTTTGAAAAAAATCCATCCCTACCTTTGCAGCAGCCTCCAGAAGTTCCATTCGTTTTTGGGGGTGTGGCTGTGCTGTGTTATGTAAACAAATCCTCTCCTGCATTGTCAGATCTGTAGTAAAACAGACAGTGCTGGCAGAGACAAAGGAGAGAGGTCATACATAAAGTGTGCCATGCTACTTTATGTATCTTTCTGTGGCTGGGGGATGGTAAGCAGGGAGAGTGATTTCTATTTAAAAATAAAACAAATGTTTCCCCATCCTGTCTTACCCATAGCCATAGAGTGAGTGAGTGAGTGAGAGAGAGAGAGAGAGTGTGTGTGTGTGTGTGTTTTTTGCCTCTGTGTGCTTTTGAATGCATGAGTGTCTGTTTTTTTTTTTACTGTAATATTCTAGCATGTATGTATGTGTGATTTTTCTTGAATAAGATTGTGTGTAAATATAAAATAGCCGTATTATATATTATTTATTTTTATATATATATATATATATATATATAAAAATACATTTATAAAATAAATAATATAATATATAATATAATATATAAACAGAACATGATCATAGATGAGGGCACTCTCGGGACTTGATACGAACTCTGCTAAACGTGTACGGATAGGATCAATGCATTTCGCCATGATACGGGCCGTCCTCATATCCGGTTCCTCTCACCATCTTAAAGGGCCGCGGAGGACACACCCCCTCGTACCCTTAACCCTATGTCTGTAAATATCTATGTATGTAAAAATATACAAAAAAGTGTTATATTAAAAAACACCACTCCCCTACTAATAAAAACAATATTGAACATCTCAAAAAAGGACTGAATATAAGCGTAACTGAGTAATACATACTGTTATATCACTGGATCCCTCGTGAAACATGAGCAAAATACCTCAAAATTCTTAACGATATGTGGTGGGCAACATATTACGGGGACCCCCCTAACACTAACACATTCTTATAGGAGCCTCTTGGCGACTGAATCACACAATAATGGTGGACTGTCAACCCTCACAAAAAACATGAAAAGGACACCATTTCATTAAGACCCCTAGGGGCCACTGTGTTGAGTCTCCTTATCCATTGTACCTCCAATTGAAGCAACCTTTTATCTCTCGGGAGACCACGGCACGTATCAGGGACATGGTCTATGGCCATCCATTTGAACATGGACAAATTATGCCCCGCTGTTTTGAAGTGTCTCGCCACCGAGAGCTCCCCATGTTTGGAGTCCCTCATAGTCCCTTGTCCTGAGAGTGCCATCCTGATGCTGGCCCGATGATTGTTCATCCGTTCTCTGACAGTTGTACAAGTCTTACCGATATACAACCGCACGGACACGTTATCATATAAATTACATGTGTGGATGTGCACGAAAGTCTGAAACGAATGTTGAATCCTTTCCCACTATGGGGGTGTAGGAAATTCTTACCCACAAGTGCATATCGGCAGGTTTGGCATCCCAGACATTTCACACACCCTCTAGTTTTTACATTTAGCCAGCTCTCTTGCTGTGTCTTTACCTTGGGAGAAAAGTCGGTTTTAACTAACAGGTTTCTGAGGTTCGCGCCCCTTTTGTGGGCCACTCTAACCCCCACATTATAAAACGGAAGAGAATGATCGTACATGACCACGTCCCAGTGTTTTTTTACACTTTGCTTGAAAAAATGGCTAGCTGGTGTGTGATTAAGAATTAGAGTGGGTCTCTCAACCCCCCTCTCAATTGGGACATCGATTGGTTGTTAGGTGCCTTGGTAGATGCCATTTGGTTGCGAGCTTTGCCGATTTGGGCTAGTAAGAGACCTCTCTCGTAGCCCCTGGATAGAAATCTTTCCAGCATTTCTTGTAGTTGGACCTCAGCCCTGTCTGGGTCAGAATTGTTTCTAAGTACTCTCAAAAATTGAGAGTATGGAATGCTCAAAATTTGTTGCTTGGGGTGAAAGCTATCCCGATGTAGGATAGTGTTCCTATCAGTTCCTTTCCTGAAAAGGGTGATACCCAATTTTCCGTCCTCCACAAAAATCCTTAGATCAAGAAAATCTATCACAGTCCTACTAACATTGATACTCAACTGTATGGGGGTCCCCAAATTATTCAAATGTTCGACAAAGCGCTGGGCTCCAATGTGGTCCCCTTTCCAAATAATAAAGATGTCGTCTATATATCTCTTATAAAGAACAATGTTTGCATTGAACTCCGGGAATATGAAGGTCTCCTCGAACCATTGCATGTAGAGGTTCGCAAAGGAAGGGGCCACATTAGAGCCCCTCGCAGTGCCTGCAATCTGTTGAAAATACATATTTTCAAAACGAAAATGGTTATTAATCAAGATAAACGATAATAGGTCAATAATGAATTCAACTGGGGGGCCATGCCATGGACCCTTGGAGAGAACTTCTTTACAAATATGGATGCCTTGTTATTGGGGAATAACAGTGTAAAGACTAGACACACGTCACATGTAAAGAGTGACATCTCTGATATATCACCTCCGAACCCATTAAGAAGTATATGTATCTATATGTATGTGTGCTATCCTTTAAATAAGAGCACATCGACTTTACAAAAGGTTGTAAGAAAAAATCCACATATTGTGCTATGGGCTTGAACAAAGAGCCCCTGGAGGCTATGATTGGCCGACCTGGGGTTGCACTGACTGATTTGTGTATTTTAGGGATGGTATAGATAATCGGGCAACATGGGTTTTCATTGAGTAAAAATTTGAATTCATTTTCAGAAATCCATTCGTGTAGAAGAGCCATCTTAAGCTTGGCCTCACGTTTAAGCCGTGGTGTAGGATCAATCGCTAGTGGGAGATAGTTATTAATGTCCCCAAGCTGCATCAGCAGCTCTCTACGATAATATCCCGGGTCTAAGGAGAGGGTTTACGGGTGGCTAACTGGTGGACATAGTGGAGATAAACCTAGGAGAAAGTTTTGGCGTACCCGCAAACCTGTTAATACAATAGACTACTCTGGGGAATCCCAAGGGTCGGAAGGTGGCACTGATAGCCTGGGGAGGGCAGAGAAACCTTTTTTAGGGGTCACGACTCGCCAAGATACAAAAGGTGGATCCCGTGTAAAAGGAAAAGACGCTGCATCAGGAGGGGAGGGTGGTCCCAAAGGAAAGCCTCCCAG
The DNA here is from genome assembly GCA_019447015.1 of Hymenochirus boettgeri. Lineage (NCBI taxonomy): Eukaryota > Metazoa > Chordata > Amphibia > Anura > Pipidae > Hymenochirus > Hymenochirus boettgeri. The sequence continues at coordinate 229,414,752 of CM033476.1, read as the reverse complement.
GATTCCCCCCAAGAAGTAATATTCAATCTTAGCTCTCATTCCCTGTCCCGGGGTAAATATAAATTGTTGAGTAGGGGCCTGTCGTTTGTCCCTACACCCAGAACTGATTTGTTACGGGATGAAATTGACTTATACAAGTTTAAAAGATCTTTAAAACTGAAAGATTTTTTTAAAGGGGCCCTTCCACCCGGAGATAAATTTGGGAGTTATAGTACTTTTAAGAAACCCAGCACATTTGATCCCCCCAATACTGCAACGTCGATTTCTGTTTTTCATAACATGGTTTCTAATGATAATACTGCCAATTAACGGATAAATAGTAATTTGGATAAAGAAGAAAGAGAGGCACTGGTGTCTTTAAGAAATAACAATAGTGTGATAATACGTGCAGCTGATAAGGGAGGATCGATCGTACTGTTAGACCCGGGATATTATCGTAGAGAGCTGCTGATGCAGCTTGGGGACATTAATACCTATCTCCCACTAGTGATTGATCCTACACCACGGCTTAAACGTGAGTTAGAGTCCAGATGGCTCTTCTACACGAATGGATTTCTGAAAATTAATTCAAATTTTTACTCAATGAAAACCCATGTTGCCCGATTATCTATACCATCCCTAAAATACACAAATCAGTCAGTGCAACCCCAGGTCGGCCAATCATAGCCTCCAGGGGCTCTTTGTTCAAGCCCATAGCACAATATGTGGATTTTTTCTTACAACCTTTTGTAAAGTCGATGCGCTCTTATTTAAAGGATAGCACAGATTTACGTATACTTCTTAAAGGGTTCGGAGGTGATATATCAGAGATGTCACTCCTTACATGTAACGTGTCTAGTCTTTACACTGTTATTCCCCAACAACAAGGCATCCATATTTGTAAAGAAGTTCTCTCCAAGGGTCCATGGCATGGCCCCCCAGTTGAATTCATTATTGACCTATTATCGTTTATCTTGATTAATAACCATTTTCGTTTTGAAAATATGTATTTTTAACAGATTGCAGGCACTGCGATGGGCTCTAATGTGGCCCCTTCCTTTGCGAACCTCTACATGCAATGGTTCGAGGAGACCTTCATATTCCCGGAGTTCAATGCAAACATTGCTCTTTATAAGAGATATATAGACGACATCTTTATTATTTGGAAAGGGGACCACATTGGAGCCCATCGCTTTGTCCAACATTTGAATAATTTGGGGACCCCCATACAGTTGAGTATCAATGTTAGTAGGACTGTGATAGATTTTCTTGATCTAAGGATTTTTGTGGAGGACGGCAAATTGGGTACCACCCTTTTCAGGAAAGGAACTGATAGGAACACTATCCTACATCGGGATAGCTTTCACCCCAAGCAACAAATTTTGAGCATTCCATACTCTCAATTTTTGAGAGTACTTAGAAACAATTCTGACCCAGACAGGGCTGAGGTCCAACTACAAGAAATGCTGGAAAGATTTCTATCCAGGGGCTATGAGAGAGGTCTCTTACTAGCCCAAATCGGCAAAGCTCGCAACCAAATGGCATCTACCAAGGCACCTAACAACCAATCGATGTCCCAATTGAGAGGGGGGGTTGAGAGACCCACTCTAATTCTTAATCACACACCAGCTAGCCATTTTTTCAAGCAAAGTGTCAAAAAACACTGGGACGTGGTCAGGTACGATCATTCTCTTCCGTTTTATAATGTGGGGGTTAGAGTGCCCCACAAAAGGGGCGCGAACATCAGAAACCTGTTAGTTAAAACCGACTTTTCTCCCAAGGTAAAGACACAGCAAGACAGCTGGCTAAATGTAAAAACTAGAGGGTGTGTGAAATGTCTGGGATGCCAAACCTGCCGATATGCACTTGTGGGTAAGGATTTCCCACACCCCCATAGTGGGAAACGATTCAACATTCGTTTCAGACTTTCGTGCACATCCACACATGTAATTTATATGATAACGTGTCCGTGCGGACTGTACTATATCTGTAAGACTTGTACAACTGTCAGAGAACGGATGAACAATCATCGGGCCAGCATCAGAATGGCACTCTCGGGACAAGGGACTATGAGGGACTCCAAACATGGGGAGCTCTCGGTGGCGAGACACTTCAAAACAGCGGGACATAATTTGTCCATGTTCAAATGGATGGCCATAGACCATGTCCCTGATACGTGCCGTGGTCTCCCGAGAGATAAAAGGTTGCTTCAATTGGAGGTACAATGGATTAGGAGACTCAACACAGTGGCCCCTAGGGGTCTTAATGAAATGGTGTCCTTTTCATGTTTTTTGTGAGGGTTGACAGTCCACCATTATTGTGTGATTCAGTCGACAAGAGGCTCCTATAAGAATGTGTTAGTGTTAGGGGGGTCCCCGTAATATATTGCCCACGACATATCGTTAAGAATTTTGAGGTATTTTGCTCATGTTTCACGAGGGATCCAGTGATATAACAGTATGTATTACTCAGTTACACAGCCACCCGGGTGCTTCCTTAGTTGTTGGCATAGGCAGATATAGGATGAAGGAGCACTCCTAGGATTTGCAAATAGACTTGTTTATTCAAACAAATGTCGACACGTTTCGGTCCAGCATGGACTGTTCTAAAGTATTGAGAACCTTTAACCTTGTTTGTTAATAATAATAAAAAAAATGTTGATTTTACCAATTTTTTTTTATTTCTTTCAAAACTGTTAAATGTGCAAAATGTTTCTAAAATATTATATGTTAATTATTCTCCTATTGTTGGTAACAATCAAGCATCACAAACTATTTAAAATAAAGACTCCCATTATATCTATTGATATTCTAATAAAGATAAAGAAAATAGATAAATATCCTCCACTCAGCAATAATCTTCAAAATATGTAAGTAATATTAAATAGTAACTCCATTGAAAAAATAAAGGTTTGTCCATTTATTTTTTATGAAGAACGGGAGGTAAATGAGCTGGGTCTTACCTGCCGTTCTTCAAAAAAATGATCATGAGCCAGTAGAGAATATAAGCTACTTACCCAATCGATCGCTCCCCCGCCACGTAGTCTGACAGGTCTTTTACACGCATGAGCATCGCGTGTAGAAGACAGCCCCATCAAGACTTGTTTGACTACCCGGCAGGGGAGCGATCGATATGTACCTTACCTTCTCTCCCAGCTCCTGTTAGTTTTAATGAAGAACCGGAGGTCAGACACAGCTCCTTTACCTCCCGTACTTCATTAAAAATAAATTGACAAAATTTACTTTTTTAGTGCAGATACCCTGTAAAGTGAGCAGGGCCTTACCATTGTTTTTGAAATCAATGCTGTTTAGGATGATAGATAGGCCTAAAAATAAAAAATTTACAGAATAAATATTTATAAAACATTTAAATAATTAGTCAACTGTATTATAGCAATAACAATAGTTTCACGAAATAAGTGCAAAATTGCAGACATTTTTTTTCTACAAAACTGTCCTTTAGATCTGCTTGACATTTCATGAGTTCACATTGTCTCCAAATTGTGACCTGTGCTTTTCAATGACTAGATTTTGCTTAGGTCTTTGGACCAATGCAATGTTCTTGGGCACAATTGAAAAAAAAGATTTCCAATCACTTTGCAAAGTGCCTTCAAGTATCTTCATTGCTTTTCGCATGATGTCCATAACATGGTCATCTTTGACCTCCTCGTAGATTGGTTTTGCTATCCATTCTTTTTTATATTTGGGATAAACAATTCTAAATCTTTTCTCTCCAAGCTCAAGAGAGCTACCAGATGGATGTTTAATGACTGCTTGCTCTCGGTTTACATTTCTATTGTGAGAGATAGCTGCAATCATTGCATCCATCCCATAGGATATCCGCTTCGGACGAAATTTCAGCATTTTGCTGTGGTAGACCTCAAGTTCACCAGTATGACAGAATTTTTCTATCTTGCGGATGTCCTTGAGCAACTTTGGTGAACACACGATTTCCTTGATAAGAACATGTGCCTTATCTCCCTGAGGAATCCACGGTGTCTCTTCTCTATTTTTTTTAGATAGTCGCTTGTGATCGCATTTTTTACAAAGTTTGTTCTCTGGGAAGTTGTGTTTATTAGAGACATGATCTAACAAGGATTCCCATTTAGCAATCAGCCTTGGCATGATTTTGCATTGCCTTGGCATGATTTTGTGCAAAACCATAAATGGTTTATTATGGGTGTGATCCACCTTGCTATAACAGAACAATGGGCTTTTCTGCTAGCTGCCAATAATTTTGTCCTTATGCTCTTAAGTGCCATATGTCAAACTGATGGTTAATGTCTGGATATTTTTCTGTTATCAGTTTTCTAATTCTAACATGACGATCTGTTGCTATTAGTCCAACATCCATGTTTTTAGCAAGTATTTCCTGTAAGCATTGCTCAAATGTGCTTTTCTCCATTCCAACTGATGTCTTTCCTGGTCCAAGCTGATAGATTTTGAAATGCACAATTTTTTTGGATAGTAAGTTCATTAGAGTGTATGTCCAGTGACCAGGACTATCAAACTGACCATCACCGGCCAGTAGTAGGGTTGTTTCATGAAGTTCATTGTGCAAATGTTCTTGCTCAAATTTCCACTCTTCATGGACTGCTGGAAATAGAATTTGGTATTTGTAGAAACTTGATTTAGAAATTGCCTGAATTTTAAATATATCGTACATTTCTGCTACCTTTTTGAAGCTAGAACCGCTAAAAAGAATGCTTGTAGACATCTGAACATTTCCAACTGATATAACCTTTTCCATTGGCTGACTATGCCATCGACATGCTGTGTGTCCATCTTCACATTTCATCACAATGATCAAAATGCTTCCTTGGATTATTTTTCAACAGTCTATAATACTTGCATTACAAATTCCTGGACATTCATGTTTACAACATACTAGACTTATCAGATAGTCCAAACAACTTTCATAAACAATGAATGCTGGATGCTGGAACAATGGTGCTGCTGGGAACTGTAGGCTGGATGCTGGAACAATGGTGCTGCTGGGAACTGTAGGCTGGATGCTGGAACAATGGTGCTGCTGGAACTACTGTAGGCCTGATGCTGGAACAATGGGCTGCTGGAACTGTAGGCTGGATGCTGGAACAATGGTGCTGCTGGGAACTGTAGGCTGGATGCTGGAACAATGGTGCTGCTGGGAACTGTAGGCTGGATGCTGGAACAATGGTGCTGCTAGGAACTGTAGGCTGGATGCTGGCAAGGTAAGTAACTTGAGACTGGATGCAGGCTAGGTAAGTAACTGGAGACTGGATGCTGGATAGGTAAGTAGCTGGAGCGGTAAAGGTAGGTACGGGATCCGAGGCAGGTGAGTACAGGAGCCAGGGTGGTAGCAAACGCTACTATCGGGCACCGAGTCCAGGAGGACGCCGGTTTTTAAATCCTCCGCCTGCCCGGCGTGTCGGCGTGATGACGTCTATGACGACGCCCACCCGGAAGTGCAGTGCGGCGCGGGACCGGAGCGGCAGGTAAGTTTGTGAAAGAACTGTTCTTACACCTTTTTTCATGTAGCAGTCTGGAGTGAAATGACTAGAACACAACATAAATCTGTCTGGTTTTTTTCCATCCAGAATTTTCTGTGCCATTTCAACTATGTCACCAAATTCTTGACCAGTTTGTAAAAGCCAATTTTTAATCATTTCAATATTTCGGGGGAACGTATGCATGGTTACATTGGGATCTTGATTTTTTTTTTCCCCGTACCATGTGGACATACTTGAACAACACATGCAGGCATAATTTTTTTAATTATATGTATCTGTAAATCATGCAAAAATATCAAATTAATTTATCATGTACATCCCAGAACGTTCAAAAAATACATTTGCTTACTGTTTACAGGTTTAGTTTACTAAAGGGCGCAATATAGCATTTGCGTGTTATAGTGAAACTAAAACAGGAAGCAGTTGTCAGTTGTCAATGGAGTTGTGGTGGACCATTCATGAGCTAAATATACTCACCTTAGGTCATGGCTCCTGGTGAAGTGATTGAAAAACGGAAGATAAGGTCCTTTGACTGTCTTCAATCACTACTTTAAATGAATAGTTCACTTTTTGTGTGAACAATTCCTTTTATATTGGTGGTAGTATAAATCCATCTTGTCAAACCGTTATTGCCTATTCATAATATCTATTTTCAATAGTTATATAACAACATATTAGTGGATGTTGTTACATAGTAACTTAGTATTAGAGGTTGTATAAACACATACGTCCATCTAGTCCAACCTTTATACCCTACCCATAATGTCTGTATAACAGTTACATAGTAACATAGTATTGGAGGTTGTGTAAAGACATACGTCCATTTACTCCAACCTTTATACCCTAACCATAATGTCTGTATAACAGTTACATAGTAACATAGTATTGGAGGTTATATAAAGACATATGTCCATTTACTCCAACCTTTATACCCTACCCTTTATGTCTGTATAACAGTTACATAGTAACATAGTATTGGAGATTGTATAAAGACATACGTCCATCTAGTCCAACCTTTATACCCTACCCATAATGTCTGTATAACACTTACATAGTAACATAGTATTGGAGGTTATATAAAGACATATGTCCATTTACTCCAACCTTTATACCCTACCCTTTATGTCTGTATAACAGTTACATAGTAACATAGTATTGGAGATTGTATAAAGACATACGTCCATCTAGTCCAACCTTTATACCCTACCCATAATGTCTGTATAACACTTACATAGTAACATAGTATTGGAGGTTGTATAAAGACATACGTCCATCTAGTCCTACCTTAATACACTATAAATAATAAAAACATACGTCCATTTATTTCAACTTTTAAACACTTTCGATAATTCAATATCAAATGTTTATTCAATCTCCAGTAATATGATAATATGTAATATGGCTTGAATTATTAATTAATTATATAGACATTTGCTTTCCAAGCGCAACCAAATTATACTAATTTAATCTATATCTATTTAATTTTTATATTAATATATGAAATATGACTAATTTTATATAAAAGTATTAAATAAATTAATTTTTAACTAATTAATTTTAATATATTAAATATATATATAAAGTCTATATATATAATATAATATTTATTATATAATTTAAATTTAATATAAATATATTAGATGTAATTTATATATAATTTTATATATAAAAACATTACATATATTATATATATTTTATATATATATTATATAAACTATATAAATATAATTTTATATACATATAATCAATGTATTATATAAATTAATTTTTATGTAATTTTTTTATATATATATTAAATATGTTATAAAAGATAGAAGTGACAAAGATAGCTCTGAAATAATGCTAGAGAGCAATCTCTCTTTTCTCAGCGATGCCACACTTAACGCAATGAATAAGGCTAAAACTATACCAAACATCGCCTCAGCGATACTTTCCGCAAAGGCGGAAAGCGAAAATGGTGGTTTTAAAATAAGGCGAAAATAGCGCTATTTGTCATTGCGATGTCCTGCGATAACGAAATGGCGAAAATAGCAAACTTTTATAAATATACCCCTTAGTGTGTTGATTCAGTTGCTCTGTAGAGATCTGAGCATGTTTGACCCATCCAACAGCCAATCAGTAGAAATGACTATTAGGAACATTTCAAGGTAGTGTGCATTCTCGGAAGACGGACAGTTACAGAAACTGACATGTCAGATCACTAATGTCAACAGCTGGGAATAGTAAGGTATAAATTCAACTGATTTTTCAAAATGGAAACAAATATGTAGAACTAGACTTTAAAGGGCAACTCCACCCTCATAAGAACATCTTTTAGAAAGAATGGCCTCTTTATAATATGTTTATATATCATAGTTTGTCCTATGAATTCATTACTGTATGCCTCGTAGAAACTGAGCCATTTAGAAACCTGTACTGAGCCTGTACTGAGCCTGGGCATGCTCAGAAGAGGCAGACAGGGGATTAACATTCAGTCATTGGCTGTGATGTCAACTGTCAAATCCATAACTGACAGTTACTAACTGGAAGAACCAGGAAGCAGAAACAGGGGAAACAGGACATTGTGCAGGATTTCAGGTTAGACTTATATATTTCACATTTCAAACTATTACCGTTTAGGGTTTTGGGGGGTGATTCACCTGTATGTAAGTTTTCATTTCGGGGCTGGACTTGCCCTTTAAGCCCATTACATTAACGGATGCTAGAAGCACAGAGTGCACCCTCAGTCTCCCAATTCCAGGGTCACCTCTCAGAGTCCCAAGGCCATAGCCCCATCCTCCATGTCCCAAGCCCAAAGTCCTCTTAGTGATTCAAGCCCAGAGTCCCCCCATCTGTCCCGCAGCCATAGCCCCGTCCCGCAGCCAGAGTCCCCCCTCTGTCCCACAACCAGAGCCCCCCAGTCCCGTAGCCAGCCCATCTGTTGAGCAGCCATAACCCCCGTCCCACAGCCATAGCCCCCCTCTGTACCACAGCCATAGCTCCCCCCTCTGTCCCCCCACCTGTCCCAAAGCCATAGCTCCCCCTGTCCCCCCCACCCTTGTTCCACAGCCAGAGTTCCCCCTCTGTCCCCCAGCCAGAGTCCCCCCATCCCTGTCCCACAGCCAGAGTCCCCTGTCCCAAGGAATCTACCTTAAGCAATGCTTTCCTTCCGATGTGTAATTGTGGCCATGGCAATGTAATGGTGCCTGATCGGATATATGGCTGTTAAAACACAAAGGGTTATAACTCAGAGGGAAAGAGCTGAGAATTTTTGAAAAAGCGGACTAACATTAGTAAGAACCCTGTCTATGGAGGGAAACTTATCTGCCAGCAAGACCATCTACCAGGTGTTAGGGTACAAAATGTAGTAGATCGTGTAGACAGATTATAAGGGTGGAGCTGGGAGTAACCAAGTGGTCAAGGGCTCATCTGCGCATGCCAGAAGCAACTAAGAGGACAGATCAGAGGCAGAAACCGTTTGGACAGGAAGACATTTCCTACCCTTCAGTTTCCTGGACCTTGAACAGGCACTGCCAAAGAACCATAAGGAGCAGGGATGTAAGGTAAGGATTTTTTTTAAATTGTACAGTGGGGCCAGTAGTGGGTTACATTTTAGTTTGGGGGTGGACTCTTTGGTTAACTGAGGATATGGTTCAGAAAAAACAAAACAAGATTAATATCAATAAAGCTCCTGAACCGGATAAATTAGATACTCGTGTCCTTAGGGAACTACAGTAAGTTCTGTTTTATGCATACAATGTATTCGTTTTTTAAAGGGTATGTCCACCGTGATTTTAATCTTTTATGTTTCCAGTTTAACTGAAGGACAGGAGGTAAATGCGATATGTCTTACTTCCTGTCCTTCAGTAAAACTTACAGGAGAGCAGAAGAAACTTACCGCATATCGCTCCAGCGCTGCTGACAGCCTCCAGCTTAAAATCACGGTGGACATACCCTTTAAAAATCGAATCGGAATCATACTTACAGCCCTTCACTTCCACGGCGCGCTCCTTGCGACTCCGTTTGTAGGAAGTTGCAAACAGGGGCCGAACCAGCAGCCGCTTCTATGATTGGCTGAGAAGCAGTCAATCACAGACGCGGCTGCCGGCAATGGAGACGCCTCGGGAGAGAAGGGCTATAAGTATGATTCAGATCCGATTTTTAATATACTAATGCGGCGGTTGGGGTTGGACAGGTGGGAGCTACCTTATATTAAAGGATTTCACCCTACAGTATCGGGCAGGCGAGGATGGATCCGGATGGTGGGAGGAAGGGGGGGAAAGGGCTCCCCTGCACATGCCAGAAGCAACTGTGAGGACAGATCAGAGGCAGAAACTGTTTGGAAGACAGCTCCTACTCTTCAGTTTCCTGTACTTTGTACAAGCACTGCAGGAGAACCATAAGGAGCAGGAATGTAAGGTAAGGATTTTTTAAAATTGTACAGTGGGGCCAGTAGTGGCTTAAATTTTAGTTTGGGGGGTGGACATGCCCTTTAAGAAAAGAAGTTTACTCTTCAAATTAGAAAGGGTGTTTCCACTGTAAGAACAGTAAACTAAGGAACTGTCCTCCATTGGACATGGTGATGGCAGGTTCTTTGGATATTTAAAAAATGTTGCATGTTACGGGTAAAGATATATTAATTTGGAGTTGATCCAGGGATATTTCCAATTGCCACTTTTCTCCTTCATACCGTACTGACTTATTAGGTAGAATACAAAATATTTATATTTAAGATAAAAATAGAATTGTCTAAATGGAAGGTTAAGCTTCACCTCTGTCACTGCTAAAAGGTATGTGTTTACAGCAATTAAAAAAAGGAAAATGCCACTTACGTTCACTATAACATCCAATTCTGTGCTAATTTTAAAACACACATGGCAGTCTTAGCAATCAAAAAAAATGAGTGTATAGTAGGCACTGTACAAGAGCGCTATGTTTCTTCCATCCTATAGCTTTCTTAAGGAGCAGGAGCAAACTAAAACATGTGTCTCTGGGTCTGTGGTGCACTACAAAGTTGCCATTAAGTGCAGAGAAGAGTGGTTGGGTCGAATATGTACCATATCAATTTGTATACAAAATACACTGGATTTGTTATTGCCACCCTACATGAAATAATTTTTGCCTATTACTGATGCCATGTATTGGCTGATCGTATTGGTGGCGATACACATATGATCAATAATGTTATTAAAAGTAATCTTGGAGTTCCATGACCAAATAAAAGACTGCAGTCAGTTCTTTAAAGAGGCCAAAGGCTCCCTTGGTAACTTCTAACATGCCTATATCAAACTAGGTAGCCAATACGCCTAGAAATTTACACCAAGCCAATAAACTTTAGAAAAAGTTTCTTTAGAACTGACTTCCCAAAAACTTACAGGGAGATTCAATAAAAGTTCTTTTATAAGTTCTTTTTCGTTTAAAATGGTGCTAATTTTCCCCCAACCAATCAGATCTTATTTAACATTTGAAAGCTAATATCTGATTGGTTGGGACAAAATTAGCACCATTTTAAACTATAAGAACTTTTATTGAATAACCCTGTTAGATTGGCTAAAGGAAAATATAGTTTGTCCATTTATGGGTAATTATTCCAAGAGCATAAGTTTGTTTTTTTGGCGTAGACAGTATGTTAAAGTAAAACACTGCAAATAGTTCATACAGTATAAAAATTTATTCAGCATTAACCTGCTGGATACAGGTATAATGTATACAAAAGTTGTCTAGAGATATTCACATTTTCTATGTGTTAATCCTTAGAAAGCATAAAGAAATGAAATGGACTATCTTTTTTAATTAAAATGTCCTGCCTGGTATTACTCTGTCAAACAGAATGTTAGCCTAAGCTACTAATATTTCATTAGATGTGCAAAGACATCTGTCACATCGCTCCTTAGGAGCAGCTAAAACTTACAATTATTTTCTATGATAACCAATCCACTATAATGCCCTCTGGTTAGTGCACTGGACTTACAAATCAGTCACTGACTTGTATAGCTCTTAAAACACTGTACTACCTCTTCTAAATGCTATGCAAATCTTATGACAAATTTTTTTTTTTTTCCTTTTTGCTAAAATTAAAAAAAATTTTGTGGAAAGAGACGTTATTGCTCTCTATTGTCCCTTTTAGGCAATGCCCCGGCTGATAGCGGCTTTCAGTATAAGTGCATTGCGAATAATGTTTGGCTTGGTACATTGGTTGCAACCAAGTTTTTGCACACCACCATTATTTGTGCCTTAAAGCCGTGTTAACCCTTTTTTTACATCGTTTAACGTGGCTTAAAGACACAAACATACAATACCAACTTTCGGTACATAGCCCTAAATGAGTTTACGAATAAAATATTTAGCACAGTTCATATGTTAGCCTCTCTGATGGATACATTTGTAGTATTTTCTTGCCCACCCTCTGATGTCAAAGAGTTTTGCAATATTTGCCAGTCTTGTGGGTGGCTGCTTTCCACTGCATTCACATAAAGTTGAACCTGCTCTTGTAGCTTCTCTAGCTGGCTCTGTGTTACCTGGTTGAGCCTAGCTAATTCCTTTGTTTTCATAGCAATATCCAGCAGGCCAGAGCGGTGCAATATATCCAGGGTATTCTGAAAGCGCCGAGATTTGTTCTGCTGATCTGCATTAAGCAAGTTTTGCTGAGTGTCTAAGCAGGAGGATACTCCTGATTCTTTCTCAGGTAAACTAATATTTAAACATGGTACTGTAATATCCAGTTCCTTTTTCTTTGTGGAATCAGAACTTTCAGTCACACTATGCTGACTCTCCTGAATTCCTGCATCCAACAAGTCAGAGGTAGTATCACTGCCTTTTCGACTCCCACTGTGTCCCTTGCAGTGTCTCTTAAACTGGTTGTGAGCCCGCTCCTCCGCTCCCCTCTTTCTTTTACAAGGAAGTGTTAAGTTTGAGGAATGGTGGGAAGGTTGAGGTGCAATCTTTGTGTAAGACTTCAAGATGGGCAAGTACTTGTCTCCTTTTATACACGTGGAAGCCTTGGCAGAAGAAATGGTAGGGGGGAAAAGCAGGATCTGAGAAGAAGTCTGGAGCAGTTGAAAGGAGGGACGAACAGCCCAGGAGCTGACATTAGGGTCAGGGCTGGACCCCTGGGGGAGATAAGAAACACAGTTAGCCTCATTTCTGGTCTTGCATATTGTTTAGTACAGTTTGTTTTTCTCTATCTCTGTACCATCATCAAGGTTAACACTGTGTCTCTAGTGACCAGTTGTAAGTGCCCTTTCACTTAAACTGTACGCATACGATCTACATTTAAATTGTTTACTGCACCATAAGCAATTGGTGATGCACTAATTTTTACTGACAGGAGAATTAAACCTCTGAAATATAAATTGGTATGAATTTCTATGTTAATTCTTAATACATTTCAATATTTCGTAAACTTAAATGTAGTTAATTAATTGGTTAATTTCATTAATTGGTGATGCCCATAACCCTGGGTGAGTCTTAGGCTGGGTACACAAACAAATTTTTAGATGTCGAAAAAAGAAAACGCTGGCCTATACGCAAAAATATCTGTTGGTTTGGCTGAAAAAAATCTGCTTGTGTGTACCCAACCTTACTATTGTAAATAAGACTTACTGCTGAACAACATAAATTAGGCAAGGAACACTCTTGCATACTCTCAACCACTTAGCATTGGTTAACTTACACAGTCGGAAATTAAAACCTTCTATACTGTTTGCATAAAAACAAAAGCATTACATAGAGATACAATATTGTACAATAATTGGAATCCACACAACCGATGATTTAATATTGTGTTAGTGTAGGTTTAAGTGATTTTTAAATGTTTTTAAAAATAACGCAGAACACCCAATCTAATAGTGTTCACGTTAAGTTAAAGGGCGTCTCCACCCTCTTAATAAAAATCCTTATTTAGCTTCAGCATCCCCTTCAAATGGAATTTACACATTATACTTACCTTTACCAAAATGCTGTTACTTACAGACCACAATCCCTCGCTGAGGCTGTCTCCTCAACATCTCAGTAGAGTAGGTAGCTTCTGGGCAAAGGCTGTCAGTGAAAGCCATTGTGCAGTGATTTGGTTCTGTAAGTTACTTTAGATACATCTTTGGAAAAGCAAATATATTGAAATATACATTTGGGGTGGGGCTTAAGCTGTATAATTTTTTTGTTGAGATTTTGTTGCCCTTTAATTTTTGCCTTAAATCTCCACCCCCAATTTGTCAGCCCCCCCCCCAACCCTTAACGCTAGGTTTACAACTTTATAATCAGTCCAGAAATCTACTTACTCACCTTCGTTCCCTCGGTCACAGCCTCTTCTGCTACTTCCAAGAACGAAAGAGCAGAAGGGGCCGGACCAGCAGCCGCGTCTGTGCACAGCCAATCACAGACGCAGCTGCCGGTTAGCGGAGGGAACAATGGTGGGTAAGTACATTTCAGGGTTGTAAACCTGGTGGTTCCCCTACATTATATGAAGCTTTATTTTTTTCAGAAGATTGATGCAGCGCCGAGGGATACAGAGGCTGAAGGAGAGCTCCACTGCACATGCCAGAGTCCTCTAAGAGGAGCAGGAAGTGACAGGCACTAGATTACCCACAGAGAGGATCCTACATTTTTTTGGACTTTCATTAGGCCCTTCAGGACAACCATAAGGAGCAGAAGAGAAAGGTAAAGATTTTTTAACACTACAGAGTGGGGCCAACAGTGGAGGGGTAGATAGCCTTTTGTGAAAAAGTGACATTAATACATCTAAATTTGGCAAACCCCTAATATTACTCTTTGTATAATATAATGAGTAATTGCATTAAAAAGGGATACACTTCAGTTCCATTTAAAAAGAATGGTGGTAAAGAACAGTGCACTATTCCGATGTGTAGCCATTTAGAAAATAATTTTTATCTTTTGCTTACTTTATTGTATTATTTTATGTGCATTGACTATTCCTGTAAACAGACAAACTTGGAAGGAGATCCACGCAGCAATCCACAGCAAACAAGTTTTATTTCAGTGCTTTTAGCAACATGTTTCGGATCTTTTTTCAATTGACTCTTCCGTTATCAGGGTTAAATTATATTAAAGGGATTGTGTCACATAATTTACACAGAAAAATATTTTTATTCAGATAACCCTTTTTTTTTTTAAAGGGGAAATGTGGTCTCTGTGCAACATGTCTTCTCCTAAAGGGTATGTCCACTCAAACTTCACTTACTTAAATTCAAATGTACATGTCTAATAATCCATATACCTAGATTTTCAGCCTACTCTGTTGCCTGCTTTAGGGCTCGTTCACACTAGTAAATGACAGAAACGCACAGCATGTGTTTGTCAGTTTGTATCCATTTTTGTTTATACATTTGTATCCATTTTTTAACAATGTGTATTCCATAGATTTCTATAGAAAATGCATGAAAAAACGGATAGAAATGCTGTCCGTTCCAAAAACGGACTGGAACGGAATGGATTATAACGCAGCAGGTGTGAACTATATTATGAAATCCTATGGGGTTTTACTGTCTGTCCATTTTTTTAAACGCACCGGCCTTTGAAAAACGGATACAAACTGATGTAGTGTGAACAAGCCCTTAGTAGTTACAGAACTGCAATTTTTGTAAGCCAGTAACTCCTCCCGTATTACCTGACCGCCTGCTCGTTCACCCGCCGATGCACGTCCCTCAATCATGCATGTGTAGATGACAAATTTTCATAGTCGGGATTGGGGACCTCGCTCAAGCTTAACAGAGCCAATGGGAACATAAACATCACATTCCCATGGCTACTGTAAAAGACTGTAGGGCTTGTCTAGCGCAAGTGTTACTTTTTCATATGTGTGTATGAATTAGTGACTGTATTTGGATGTGTATGTATGTATTAGTGTTTAGAGCATGCAGAGAAAGGGAGGAAACCGCTTCAGTGAGTGAATGGTGCCGGCTCACAAACTAATGCAGAGATGAGTGAAAGCCCAGACTGCAGAAACGCAGACAACTTCTAAAGGCTGCTGCAAAAAATTGGAATGGATTTTTTTTCAAAACTAAAAGGTAGGGGGAGGGTTGGGGGGTTATGTAGAATGGACTACATGTAAAAAAATTAAGTGCGTTTGCTCATCTTTTAAATAATCATAGGAAGTCCTGTATACAATCTGTCAATGTGAGACATGAGTGATGAAACACACATTTTTAATTCTCTCTACCTGGCCAACATGCAGGTTCTGCAAGACAACCAATGAAGGTGGACGAGATGCAGGTTGTCCTGAGCAGGCTTTTGCTACATTCCACCGTGATGTAGTTGGACCTTCTTCAGAATCAGTCTGCTCAACAGAGCTCAGGCACTCAGATGCAACATCTGAAGGGGAAAAAAAACACACCATCTTAAAGAGTGAAGAAATAAAATGAAAGGTTTGGTGTAAACAGCCAGGACAGTAGTATCAGAAAGATTTGGGTAGGGGATTGACAGAGATATATTTATGACCATGCTACATAACATCATGTTCATCTGCAGCAGCAAAAAAATCTACTGTAACTGCAAACTGTGTGGCTATCTATGAAAATAGAAGTGCCATGCTAAAAAGCCCCCTAATAATCTAAAATATACACGTCACATAAAAGTAACAATCAAATAGGTCTCCAAATTGTACACTTAATAAAAATATACTAATATAACTAATTTAATAAAGGAGAAAGAACCAAAAGAGACTAAAGAAAGCACTCAAATAAAATACAGATAAGGCTATAAAAAGTTATAAAAATCCCAAAGAGTGAAGAGTGAACTATACATCATATGATAATAACAAATATAATTATGAAAAACTAATTATGAAATAAGTACCATATTAATCAAACATCTAAAAAGGACTCTAAAATTAAAACAATACCAATCTACCAGCAGGAAATAATATTAATCTGAAATGAAGAATAGCAGGGACAACAGGTCTGTAATGTAGTAGCAGTCAATCAAAATGTATCCAAATGGTAAAAGGATAAGTATGCTGTAAAAAAAGTTAATGTTAGTGGGAAGCTGCAGCTTTAAAAACTATTTTGGCTATTTTGTTTTTTTCCTAACTGCTACTAGGAGAACACCATTGAAGTTAAATCTCTGCAGTTGTGGTCTCCAAATGTATTAATGGTCACTGATGTAGGCACTAAATAAGCAAATGGATAAATGAATAGATCTGAAAGAGAAATAACCTGCTGGTGTGTGATTCACTCTTTAGGATTCTTTTCACTTTTTCTTGCATGGCTATCTAGTTCAGGGCTTCTCAAAGAGTGTGCAGGGGCATAACTGTTGTGCTGGAGCATAATGGCGTCCCTCAAAATTGTGGTAGTAGAATATTTTCACCAAAATAACTTACATTGAATGTGTAACTTACTACTATAACACTGATTATTATAAAATTAGATTACAATATGCATAGTTTTCCCTTTAAGCTGTGGGACATGTAGGGGGAGGGTGAAGGGAAAGCTCCCACTATGCATCCCATTGTAGTGTAAAGGTTCGCCCGTTTTGGTCGTTTGTCGGGGTCGGTCGGGGCTCGGGGGTCTGGTAAAAATCTGCAGATGTGTACAAACCATAACTTACTACTACACTGATTATTATAAAATTACATTACAATATTCACAGTGTTCCCTATATATGGTGTGTTGATGCGTGCGCACACAATCCTGCAGGTTTACGCACACAGGTTAAAGTGGCACGCACACAAATATCTGCTGGTATTTACGCACTGTTGTATGTATATTTGTGCACTTTCAGATTAGAGGAATCCTTGAATATGCATTATAAAGTGCATAAAATATGGGTAATTACAGCATTAAGCACAACATTAAGGGCCACAAGAAATATTTGCATTGCCAAATATGCCATGGTCTGAAAAAGTTTGACAATAACTTTTCTAGACCACAGTCACAGTTTATATTCTAGCCACATAACCAATCAGAGTCATCTGCAGCAAAATGTACTGTACATATGTAGATACTTTTATCTAAAAAACATGATGGATACAAACATAAATGCAATAAACTCAGTTAATAGATTATATTGTTTCATAAGTAAGCTAGGGGATTTGAACTTCTTGGGCTGTGTGTTCCAAAAAAAACAGAATTTACATGGTGCGCCACCAGCAACTGTGCAGAGAGACAGTGAATCCTGGGATCAGGTGTATGGCATGAAGCCAACATGGGCTATGAATTGTTCTGGCAACAACATGGAAGCCTTCTTAGTTACATAACCTATTACTTACATGTCCTAAATGCAACTAACTAGAGTAGAAACTTTCA
Organism: Hymenochirus boettgeri; assembly: GCA_019447015.1. Lineage (NCBI taxonomy): Eukaryota > Metazoa > Chordata > Amphibia > Anura > Pipidae > Hymenochirus > Hymenochirus boettgeri. Next base: position 229,397,046 of record CM033476.1, on the reverse strand, counting down.
ATGTATAGGGGTTCTGGGGAGAAACCAGAACTTAAGGATTTGAAAAATTGTAAAACTACTATCTAATAGTCTCCATCTTTGTGATTTAAGCTCCCCCATGTGAGACCAGCAGCCATTGCTAAAGTCCTTGCGGATTAAACTTATCTGGTGTCTCTGTTCTTCCCAGCAGTTGTGTTGGCAATTGAGCGATACATATCCATTGGTGCTGCACGGTTATTACCCTTCTCTTGCTCATGCTATTTTTTGATGTGCTGAATATTTAAATATTTATTGTTATCTGCTTACCGTATACTATTAACTTAACCATTGCATCAGGTACTATGTTAACTTACAGCACCAGTCACTTTGCATATTTGCACAAACCACTTAATCCTTTATTATAGCCAAAACAATTCAAAACAATGGCTGTTTTATTTTTGTACTAGTGAGTACATCTAAGCCTTTTTTTCCTTCTAGTTGGTTATGTTTGATATTTTTTCAGATAGCACCTACCCATTAGGTTCGTTTATTGAGTTAGTTCCCTGCAAACTGCTCTATTGCTTCTATCTGATAGTAGTTATAAACAATTTACAAGCTCAGTAATGTACAAATGGCACTTAATAACAAAGTTTACTTTGCAATGAAGGGGACCTAAGGTACCATTACATGTGTATGTATGTATTTTATTTCTTATATAGTGCTACATATTCCAAAGCACTTAACATTTATTTAATCCATTCATATAGCATACATCCACATAAAATTTAAAAAAAACCTTGGCACATTTAAATATTTAAAAGGGGGGGATTGATCATTAAAGGGAAACAGATCCGTGCACATGAGAGCAAATAGAAAATGTTGGGAATTTAAAGACAGCCACAGTTTTTAGCAGTTAGCAGCTGCAAGAAATAGGTGTAAAATGACATTACACACTATATTCAGATAATAATACAATCAAATTCCATACCAGAGTATCCAGAGTCCTTATCAGATTCTGTAGACATTTGTGTGTTTTTGGGTTCTACTTGTTGCCCCTCCACATGACACTGTCTAGTCTGGAACTTTGCTTTACCAGCTGTGCATTTCAGAATCTTCTCCATAACTCCAGAAAACTACTGGGAAACCCCTAGATATTATCAAAAGAAATATAGAAAAAGAAATGTTTAAGAAAGCAAAACAAAGTGATATAAGCAAATGTTCAAGTTTATGTATGACTTCTACAGAACAGCTTTTCATGATTATGATTTTTTTTTTATTAGGAAATGAGAGAAAATTTGGAGTACTTGTGTTGTTTATAAGCTGCCCATACAATAAAAAAAACTTATCCTAACATTCCCATGACTTTAGGACAGCTGCCTAACCCAATCCTTTCACAGTCATTATTTAAAGGGCATGTCCACCCAAAAAATCAACTTTTCACTACAGGTAGTTTAGTGGTGCCCTACCTGAAACGCCATATTACTTTTTCCAAATTCGTTTTAGTTCAAAAGTTATAATCTTCTGCATTTCCGAAGCCTTAGGCCGTCTCTCTCCTAATGCGCCTGTCAATCATGTGACGCAAGAACGCTGTGCGCGATCACAGTCTCGCGCGTCTTAATCCGGCCCTCTGAATAACTAATAGCTCCGCCCACTCCCCCGACGATGCAGGCCAAAACAAAACAAATGCACGTGGCTACCCGCGAGAAGTGCACTGTTGATCATTAATAAACAATTAATATTAAATTAATGTAGATAAAAAAAAGTTCCTACTAATTAAGACCAAAAATAAAAACATATATTTTATAATATATATTGAGACAATGCTATAATATATTTACATATCATCAAACATCATATATATGTATATAATTGATATATAAATATTTTTTTAATAAAAATATAATATATATATAATTAATTGAATATATATTATATATGTATTATGTACAAATATATACATTTATAAATATATGCTGATATATAACAAATTATATATAGAAATTATTAATAAATATATCATTAAAAAATAAATTAAATATATAATACATTAATAGAAATAAATCTAAAATAAATATAGGTGTATGTGTGTTAATATACACACACACAAATATTTAAAATTAGTTAATTATCACCTACATAAAATAAATTATATATACATATCACACTATATAGAGAGTAGATAATGAAAAGACATAGGTATCCAATCTGATTTTATTTTTAAATATATATATATATATATATATATATATATATATATATTGCTACATACATATATATATAGAGATCGATTCCCATATTATATACCATAGCCAACTTTATTCTCATTAGTATATACAACAATATATGGAATAGAATAAGCAATTTAGATTAATTAATTAATAATTTTACCTTATAGTAATATATTGGATCTCAGAGGTCCGGTGTTGCTGCTGTACCGAAATCAAAATATTGATATTTTGCAGGATCGGGATTCCTAACACCCGATTGGTTGTTCGGTTACCAACTGGTATCCAAATGTTGATGATTGGTGGAGCCAGTTGAAGCTACCAAAATATTCCTATTGGCTGCAGAAATGACGATGCCTGATTGGCCCATTACATATCAGTACGACGAGATCCAAATCTCGTTCTTTTTTTCTAAAATTGACGTCACTTGATGGGAGGGGTGAGGAGGGGGGAGCGGATGCTTCCGTGTTCAGGGAGATTTGCTGTACTGCGCAGGACATTTTTCTACCGGAGGCAGAGACGGAGGATGACACAAAAAGGTATGTGAGCTTCCTAGTGTTCACTTTTTTTATGTTCACTGCAGTGAAACTTATTATCAATAAGGCTTTGAGAGGAGATATAGCAATGATTTTAATCAGCACAAGGTGGGCAATTAATGATTATTTTTTTGTTTTGGGGGTGGACATGCCCTTTAAGGGCCAACATTGTGAATGTTAGTGGTTAAAATGTCCAGGCTATTCATATAGATTTAATGGTTTTACATTAAATCTATCAACTGTCCAATAAGTGTACGGCCAGCATAGATAATTATAGAACTTTCAGGTCTGTTGGCCTTAAAAAAGCACTTGGGAACACGTTAAGAGTAGTCATCAGTTAAGGGTAGTCTTCAGTGGTGCATTATCTATGTGGACTAAAGTTGTACATGGTGCACCACAAATTGTGTATTGAGGCAAGTTCTATTAATGACTTTGAAGGGTGTATTAAGAGCAGTTAGATGCAAAGCATTTGGGGGCAGTCAAATTCGATATCTCTAAGGGGATGTCTTTGTTTACAGATCTAAAGATGACTTTGTGCGAATCTCTTTTGGAATGGAAGTAGTACTAATAGAATAGTTGCAGCAAATAATATCAGGCTGCAACAGCCATAGCCAGTAGCACATTGTCTAATGGTTATATTGTACATAAAGGGCTATAAATTCAAGGGTAAAAATATTTTTCTTCCACTTTACAAAGCCCAATTTAGAATTAATAAGAGGAATAAGTAACTGCAAACCAAGTTAAAGGGCATATCCACCCCCAAAACTATAACTTAACCCCATACTGGCCCCACTCTGTAGTGTAATAAAATCATTACCTTACACCCCAGCTCCAAATGGTTCTCCTGTAATGCCCCCCCAAAATCCCCAAAAACTGGCCACCTGGAGCCTAGCAGAGTCCATCTAGGACTCTGCCTCCTGTCTCCCCTCAGGGAGCAGTTTGGCATACGTACTGCAGCCCTCCCTCCCCTTCCTCCCGTTTTCCTCTCCCTCTCCTTAGTATAAAGAACTTTTGCCACATAGTAGGGTTCCTTCCCCCAGCCCCAACTGCTATAAAAGATCTTTCTGAAAGTCTCCCAAACTCTACTTACCTTACCTCTCTTCCCCGACATTCTGTGCAGCCGGCAGCTACGTCAGTGATTGTCTGCCTCTCAGCCAATCAGGGACGCGGCTGCTGGTCTGGCCCCCTGCTTGCAGTTTTATGCAAGCAGAGGGCAAGCAGAGGGCCGGGCAGTATGGTGGAGGAAACAGGGAAGGTAAGTAGAGTTTGGGAGAATTTCTGAAAAATATTTTATAGTGGTTGGGGCTAGGGGAAGGAACCCTACTATGTGGAAAAAGTTCACTACAGGGGTGGACATGCCCTTTAATAAGTGAAATGGAAGAGTATGGGCATTTCAATACTCTCAGTTCACCAGTTTATTGTCCCTTATGGAAGGTGTGGTAGCTATATCTTGGTCCGTTTCCCTCCAGACTCCTCCCCTGGACCAGCAAGCCAAGAAATGCTCTACTTATGGGACAATATGCTCCTTGCAGAGTGCATTTTAAGTTTGGCTTGAAGAGCCAAATTACTGTTCTTTCTATTTCTTCTTCTTCTGCTCTTTGAGCTAGAGACATGAAATACGGTACAGAAGTGCGGGGCATATAGGAGAAGTGTGCTATTACCTAGCTAAGAAACCTGCAGAAGTGTTATCGGCAAATTTCGGGACATTTTTTCCCATAGACTATAATGATCCTCAAGGGCCATGAGATCAAAACAGTTTGTTTCATGGTCATAAACACAAATGCTGGAACCCCCACACAGACACGGGTACACCCACCTACTGACCCCACTTTTCCATTCCCCTGGAAGCCATACTTAATGGGTAACTTTAGTCAAAAAACTTAACAATGTCCTCATTATTGCCACAATTTTTAAAATCTGCAGCACAAACACACACATTCCCTTCCAAAATATGTCCAATCGTGCGTTTGTCCAATTTGGATGGTCATTCATGGTCTGCGTCAGGCCGAAGAAACCATCCAATATTTCAGCCCAACCGACCGATAAACTGAAATGACAGTTGGTCAGTTGGGCCAGATTAGTAAATGGTGTGTACCCAGCTTTATATATAGCCAATTAAAAAAATGGAATAAAATCGATGTAGTTGTGTGTTTGGACAGGAAACTTTTAACTCTGCCACATCTAAGCACATCATAAAGTAATCCAGAAGCACTGTAATGCATGGGGTAGCAGCAAATTTTTTTTACATTTTTGTATGAAGCATGCCACATTGTCACCATGCACAATTATGTTCCTTGCTAACAAGCCAGTAGACAAAGACTACCTAGATTCTGCCACAAGCTCAGCTAATCTAAATGCTCCTACACACACACACACAAATGTGGCCACACTCCTAAAATGTATAAACTTGTAATAGGATATGCATACTTCTCTTAACACCCGGATCAATTTTAATATGTCATATTCCGCGATGGTCAACATCCTATCCCTGACCTGGGGTATGGATCTGCTCCATCCTTCATTCACCCTACAAAGTAGAAAGCAGGTTTTACCTGCCAATACTGTACCGACCTTAGCCATGGATTCCCTGTTAGACCTGATTTTTCTTGGAGACCAGGTTCACAATGTGGCTCTCTTAAAGGGTATCTCCACCCTTAAAAAAAACTGTGGTGCCTAAAGTTTACGCTAAAGGGCCAATTCATACCTTTAAACGAGCCATCAGGGACTTCTCTATGAGCAGTACAGCCCAAGCAGTGTGGAAATTCCATTTCAGAAACTGAAGAGGTGGGAGGCTCCCATGATGCCATTCCAAAAGATCCTCTCCCCCTCTGCCAGCGGCAAGCACAGTCGCACATTACCAATTTCAGAAGCTAACCAGAAGTCCCACCCCTCCTCCCATCAATAGACCTGTCAGTTTTATGAGCCCGATCCTCTCCGTGCAGGCTGTTCAGTGTCTAAAACTCTGTCTCTCCTGCTCTCTTACCCTGCTCCTTCTGTTTGCTTTGATCTAGTGCTACACTGCTCCTTCCTTACACTTAACAATGCTTTTATCCAGATCAGCTCAGTGTCCATAGTAGTTCTAGAAAAATAGTGCAGTGCCATATTAGTCCAATATATAGATGTAAAAAATAAGAGTACTGTGATACTTTTTCTATGGACTAACAGTTTATTTAGTTGACACGCTTTCGAGGGCTAAACCCTCTTCATCAGGTCAGTGCAGTACTGATTTTAACAACTGGCTTTGGATTGGAACTGGCTTTTTACTTTGTTAAACCTTTGTTAAAATCAGTACTGCTCTGACTTGATGAACAGGCTAGTCAATTAAATAAACTGTAAGGGCACGGCCACACTGCAACGCAAGCGCAATCGCACATGGAATCGCATGCAATTTAATGTGCGATTTCGTTGTGTTTGCGCATGCGTTTTTTCATTAAGTATTGGAAAACGCATGCAATTGCGATTTAAAATGTGGAATGCAAATCGCAAGCGCAATTGCATCACACCCGAAAACGCTCGTTTTCATTGCGTTGCCGCGATTCCAATGACTTGAAAAAAAAAACGCAAGCGCAAACGCAGAAAAATCGCAGCAGTGTGGCCTAGCCCATAGTCCATAGAAAAAGTATCACAGTACTCTTAATTTTTTTACATCCATAGTAGTTCTATGCAGAGATTGGGTTACAAGCAGTGATAGATAAAATGGTTGTAGCCGTATTAGTCCAGTAGCATATACTAAGAGATGAGTACTGTAGGATAAGGTGATACCTTTTTATTATGCACTAACAGTTCATTTTTACAGACAAGCTTTCGAGAGATACACTTCTCTCTTCCTCTGGTGAAGCAGTACTAAGAAACACAGGGTACATCACAGTGATAAGCTGAAAAGGAAGGTACAGTGTCTTACTAGATCAAAGCAAAAAAGGAGGAGGGGGAGAAGTTAAGCAGGAAAAAGCAGACTGAGTGGTAGAGCAGGGAGAGATGAGCAGGTAAGGAAGGAGCTTAAAACTTGATCACTGTATGTAACTGAATGTGTGTCTAACAGACAGAGAGGAAAGAGAGAGACCTGTATTTTAAATTGCGGACTTGTGCAGTTTCAATGGCTGCACTAATATTATCCAGACAGCACTTTTTGAATCCTGCCTACATTCACTATGTACAGTACAGCTGATTGTACAGTAGTGTGCCATGCCTCTCAGATGATATCACTAGAAGTGAGGGAGCCTAATATGGGCAAAGGAAGTGCCCATAACAGACATGGGTGCTCCCAGAGCCTGGAAAATAGAGGAGCAACTGGACATGAAACCAAGGGGGGTTAAGTCAATAAGTGAGACAAATAGGATGCGAGAGGGGTGCAACATTAGGAACATATTCAGAAAAAATTTTTTGCACCACAGTTCCCCTTTAATATGCTGTAGGGGACCCTAGCCCACCCTCAACTGCAAAGTGTATTTGTTAAAAAAAAACATCAGAACGGTAAGTACACTAAGAGGCAAGCCAATCACAGACGCGGCTGCCATTTTCTCCATTAGTCTAAATCTTTAAGGATGCAAAGGAAGTAACCTAAAAGCACATTTAACATCCACCTTTGTCATCACGTGGGCCCATGGACCTCACTGCTAGACAATATGCAAGGCTCAGACATTGCTCTATGTCCAGTGTACGATTAATGAAGGTTCCCAAGTAAAGGCTTGTACACACGTGCGATCGCGGGTCCCGAACCGCTACGCATGATGTGTACGAACGAAAGTTTCCGCTGATAATCGGGTGTAGGCGCTTTATCGGCCGAAATGGTCGTTCGGGGATCGTTGAACAACCGATTTGGCGGATCTCCGAATGACCGTGCCCCCCGATAAAGTGCCTACGCACGGGCTGATTATCGTCCGAAACCTTAGTTCATACACAGAGCGTCGAGAACCGAATTGTACTTACATTACCTCTCACCTCCAACGTTCTGACACGGCCCTCTGCTTGCATAAAACTGCAAGCAGGGGGCCGGACCAGCAGCCGCATCCGTTATGGGCTGAGAGGCAGCCAATCACGGAAGCAGCTTCCAGCTATCCAGAAAGCCGGGGGAAAGAGCTAATGTAAGTAGAGTTCAGGAGAGTTTCTGCAGAAAGTACTATAGGGGTTGGGGGAGGGAGTCCTACACTACAGCAAAGGGGTTTTGTGTTAGGGGGAGGGAGAGAAAAAAAGTGGGAGAGGGAGGGAGGGCTGCAGTGCGCATAGCAAAATTCTCCCGGAGGAAAGACAGGAGACAGAGTCCTATATGGACTCTGCCAGGCTCCTGGTGGTCAGTTTTTGAGACTTTGGAGGGGCATAGCGGGCAACCATTTGGAGCTGGGATGGATTTTACTACACTACACAGTGGGGCCACTAGTGGGTTAAATTCTAGTTTTGGGGGTGGACATGCTCTTTAAGATTATGCCCAGAATTAAGAATGTTTTGCCAACCTATTTCTTCCTGAATGCTCTACTATAATCTGCCAATGCCCTGCAGCTACTACTGTGATATATCTGAAAGATGAGCTTGAGGTAAAGCACCATGCTATGTATTTCTCAAGCCTCCCCTCTAGAATGAAACTCAAATAACAATTAATAAAAACCTCTAACCAGCATTCAAATGACAGTACCTGTCCTCCCTCCTCTGTAGCTGTTAATTCCCTTCTCCTCTTTCCTCTACATTGCCTTTTTTACTGTCTTGTATCTGTCTTATTGTCTTTCTATGCAAGTCTAAGTGGGTTACAAAAGGACACATGCATTTGTCACCGGTCCCCACTACATTAATCCTGTGCCTGCCTCTCTTTTCCTCTTTCTTCCCCCTTTTAGGTCTGACAATGTTTGGTAACATATTATTATTTAGTATCATCTCTCAGCTCCCACATTCCTCAGATGACATGTCACTACAATCATCTGAAATGCATTTAGACTCACCCAATGAGGATTCCATCCATTCACTACTGTCAGTATTGCTTCGGCTGCAGTCCTCCATGTTCCTGCTTTTCCTCTTTTCTTTCCTCTCTGTTCTCTTCCTTCCTCTGCTGCTGCTCCTCCCTCCTGTGGAATCCCTTTCCCTGTGAGACTGGAAAAAGACAGATTTAGTCCAGCCCCTCACCTTGTGACTAGTACACGGCCATTTTCTTCTTTCCCTACTGTGCTTTTAAGAATTGCCCCTGAATGTGGATCTGAAGCGCTGCTTTCCTTTGTGTAAATATATATTACTGTATAAGCTGCACACTGACCCAGACTGAGAGTCAGTCCTTTTTTAAAGTGCAGTTGATTTGTATCTGTAGATGCTGAATAGTTAATGGCTGACACTGATTAGGCAAATGGGTCCATGGAAGCAGCACCCACCACATAGTCATTAATTTACCCTCACACTACCAGCAGAGACAAAAATCAGTGCAGGGCAGGCAGGGGTTAATCATCCAGCAGTCTTCCTAACTCAGCTTAAATCAGTTAAACAGGAGTGAGTGAGACTGAGGGTTGGTTTAAAAAGGGCGTGTCCACCCCTAAAACAAAAATATGTCCCACTGTATATCTGTTGTATTCAATTAGATCAACTGGACTTGAAGTTTAGTTCTTGAAGATGTTTCGCTAGTCATCCGACTGGCTTTCTCAATTCTGAATTGAAGAGTAGGAGCTGTCTGTGAGTTATCCCATCCCATCTCAGTAAGGACTCAGGCATTGAACAGGGGAGCCCAAATTCTGCCAAACCACTAACCCCTGGATCGGTGTATGGCTTTTAATTTGCTACCATAACCATCACGCCACCCACCTTTGGGGTTAAACCTGTTCCAAATGCCACTTGTCCTCCTCCTTATCATTAGAACATTTATCTGTTCGATGACTGACAGGAACCCACTGAAGCTGGGACAAAGCCTGGTCGATAACTCCCTGGAACGACACAAAAGAAAAAAACAGACACAGTACATTTTCTTAGGCTTACACCCCTGTCAGGAAAGTGTGTAGTGACTTGGTAAGAATGGGTTAACTGTTGGTATTAGTTCTTAGGACCAATAAAAATACCATTCCACCATGGAACAGTCCTATTGTTTATATTACGATTAGTGAAGCATGGAACCAGGTCTCCTTTTCTAGACAATGTGGAGCTGAACCGTGCATCTGGAATTCTCTTCAGCTAGGGGTCTGGTGGGGACTAATAGGTCATTTTAAGGACAGTTATACATGCAAAATAAATGTATTTTGGTATTGGAATGTGTAAGACAGAAACCAATATTATATTTGTAAATATAAAAATATGCCCATTAATAGGATACCCAACATGGAGCCCTTATTCCCTTGCCAAGGCGAGTTATTAATATCTTGGGAAATATGGATAACACACAGGTCATGTTTGGTATTGGAGGAATTGATAATTAATAAAGGAGAGGAATATGTGATCAATATCCCAGTACAATGTACATATCTACATTTATATGGAATCTGCCTAACTGAGGGGGAATGAATGCTTTTGGCTAGTCATAAATTTGGACATTCCTGGACACTCCCACCTCATGAGGAGGGTGTAGTTTCATCAAATAGTTTAAAAAGCCTGGTAGCCCTTATAATGTGGTTCATACTTGGGGACATGCTAAAAACGTGTGTATGGACCCAATGTTTCATCCTGCCCCAGGACACAGGACTTCTTCTAGTGAGTAGGGTCTGTGAATATTTTTATCCTTTTTATTTTATATAACTGTTGTACTTTTGTATGTCATTTTATTATAACACTATTTTATTTTTGTATTATATGCACTGTCCACCTTTTGGAATATTAAATCTAAAATTTAATAAGTTTTGTCTTTGATGCTCTAAAAGAACTCAGTGAGCCTCTGATAAGTTTATATGTGTTTGAATGGAGTGTGCAGTGTAAATGCTAATTAACTCTGTGACTGCTTGTGAAGGACTGATGCTAATTAAACAGTTGCTGGAGTGAATGGTGTAGTGTTAACCATTTAGCTGCCAGGACAGGTGTGTGCATAGTTAGAGTCAAGAGTGGGTTTTTGGGTTGTCTTTAAGGCCGTAACTTAAAGTGGTGGCAGCGAATACCGATTAATTAGTCAGATCACGTGCCCAGCGAACTGGCCCAGCGTCCCTTATCCTAACTGCTAGATACTTGCTCTCTGCCCTGGGGCTCCTTAGCTATTATGTAATGCTCAGGAAGGGAGGGAATTGGTTTTGGATACAAAATCTTATAAAATATATAAAATATTGGTTTATTCTACAATCCGACAAGTTCCTTAGGAAGTTTATAGGGGGCAACCCCAGAATTATACCTCGTAGAGCACCCACAATTGGGCATTCTTTGACTTCCAGTCATTATGTGTCTACTAAAAAGCCAACTTGGTTGGAAAAAAATTCTCTTAAAGGAAATCATAAATGTGGCAACTATAAGGCATGTCCCTATAAGAAAAAGAAATGTACCTTTGAAAACTTGGATAGTAAGGTATTTACAATTAAAGGACAACTAAAGCCACAGAACAACGCTGAACCAGAAGGCAGAACACCTTGATATAAAACCAGTAATCCGTGTCTTGCGTCTTATTTTTATACGGACGCTGGGAAATTTACCTAAATAATATGTGGTTTGTGCTTTACTTCACAGCATTCTAGTATCACACAGTTTGGTCCACGACATTATGTTCTGCACATGCTCAGTCCGTAGCTATGGCAGAAACTTGTTACAGTTGGTCACACCCATTAATAATCTCTAGCCAATCATTTTACAGGACAGATAAAGCAAGGAATCATGTGACTGAGGTCAGGAGGTGTGGTCTGACACGGCACATACACACAGATACATCATCCAGTTCTTAACAGGCTTACATTTACTTTAATACAATTTACTGAAGTGGGATTTTATAGCTTATTGGGGTTTTTAGGAGTTGTTTTCATATTCTGGGGTATAAAAATTTAGGTTTAGTTCTCCTTTAAAGATTTCATTCATTGTAGAACTAAAGGAGTCATATATGTGATTCAATGCAGTTGCCCTATGTTATTTGTAGGGAAAACAATCAGAGAACTGCGTACAAGACTTTTGGACATGTATGTGATATTAAAGGACAATTATACTCACCTTCCCTCCCCTCCTCTTCTTAGGTCAGTACCTTTTACCCAGGTTGAGGACCTGAACCACTAGGTCCTCACCCTGGGTTCGCGTAACTGGTAGGCTCTGCCCCCTCCTCCTGTCAGCAACAAGACCAATAGGAAGGCACGCTCTGCAACGAGCGTGCCTTCCTATTGGCCTCGTCACACAGGGAGAGGAGGGGGCGGAGCCTACCAGAGCAGCGTTTCAGTAACGCTGTGCTTCAAGTTACGCAAACCCAGGGGTGAGGACTTAGGGGTTCAGGTCCTCAACCTGGGTAAAAGGTACTGACCTAAGAAGAGGAGCGGAGGGAAGGTGAGTATAATTGTCCTTTAATAATAATAATACACAAGAAAGCAGGGTGGCAAGACATTTCTCTGAAAAACATGATTCAGACCCCAGCTGTATTACTGCATGGGGATTAGAAAAGGTACCATCTCCCGTGCGAGGTGGTGATTGGGATAAAAGGATAATGTAGAGGGAAACAAGATGGATCTTTACCCTGCAGAGTAGATACCCCAGAGGTATGAATGAGGAATTGCAATTTAATATGTTTCATAATGTCTTGAATGCCATGAATAATAAGTACTAGTATTATTATTTAGAAACCCCTAGTTCTTCTTTAACAATTATGTGTTCCAGATGTTATGCCTGTTATATTATATATACAGATATTTTACGTGTGTTATGGGAGCACTATAGTTGTGGGGTTCATCTATTATGTGATTTATATCTAACCTTGGAACGAAACTTTGTTGGAACTTTGTATTTGATCTTAAAGGGTATGTCCACCCTAAAACATCATTTTTAATATGATGTTCCCCCATGTCTCCCAGCCCCAACCGCATGAATGATTTTTTCAGAAAGCCCCCCAAACTCTTACTTACCTCCCCTCCCCTCGTTCCCCCGCCGCACTGCCGGCCCTCTGCTTGCGAGAATGCAAGCAGAGGGGCGGGACCGGCAGTCACGTCTGTGATTGGCTGAGCGGCAGCCAATCACGGACGCGGCTGCCGGTCATTCAGTGCAGCGGAGGAAAGAGGAGAGGTAAGTAAGAGTTTGGGGAGTTTTTTGAAAATAAAAAATATGCGGTTCAGGCTGGGAGACATGGGGGAACAACATATAATTTTCAAAAAACATCGTATCCCTGTCTGCTTTAAACCGAACAACACACTGAGGCAGCAATTGGTACATCCGAAAGACCCAATACCAAAACACAAGAAAAGCGACATCATATATGCAGTGCAGTGCAGTGAAGAATGCTCTGATTTGTATGTGGGGGAGACCAAACAGCAACTGCATCAACGTATGGCCCAGCACAGAAGAGCCAATTCCTCGGGTCAGGACTCAGCCGTGTATCTGCATCTTAAGGATAAAGGACATACCTTTGAAGATTGTAATGTTAACATACTGGCGAGGACGTGACTGGTTCAAGAGAGGCCATTTATGTGAAAATAAAGAAACCAAGCCTAAATAGAGGTGGGGGGGTTCGACACCAACTGTCTGCCATATACAATGCTGTTTTAACACCTTACTCTGGGCGTTCCTATAACACCTCTTAGCCACTATCTAATCACACCCTTAACACCTGGCTGTGATATGCTAATTGGGATTTTCCAGGGTACATAATTGCCACAGATTCTTGTACAAGTCATTCTGAATTGAGAAAGCCAGTCGGATGACTAGCGAAACGTCTTCAAGAACTACATTTCAAGTCCAGTTGATCTAATTGAATACAACAGATATAACATATAAAGGGGGATTTATGCTAGGGGGAGGGATAGTAGAACGGGAGGGAGAGGGAGGGAGGGGGGAGAAGGGCTGCAGTACGCATGACAAATATCTACCGGAGGAAGGTTGGCGGCGGGGGCCTTGTGTCCTCCTGGTGGTTAGTTTTGGGGCCTTGGGGGGGGGGGACTACAGGAGAACCCTATGGAGCTGGGATGTGAGGTAAGGATTAAACTACACTACATGGTGGGGCCAGTAGTTGGGGGGGATTATAGTTTTGGGGGTGGACATGCCCTTTAAAGGGGAACTGTGGTCCAAAAATGACTTTAGGTCATAGGAATTGCTCCCCTGAGAATTTTTGCAATTTATTTCCATTGTTTATTTTGCATAGTTTTGAAGATATTTACATTTTTGTGTGTGATATGGCAGCAGCATAACCAGGTCCCCTGCACTTCCTGCTTCCTGTTCTGAAACTGTCAGTCAATCTGTCCTGTGTCTCCTCCTCCCCTTTGCAGCCCCCCTGGTCCCTCCCACTCATGGACCCCATGGTCCCTCCAGTTGCAGGCCCCCCCATGGCCCATTATCTAACAGCCCCATGTGGCCCCGCTCACTCGCGGGTGCAGTGGCCAGTGGGCTGTAGATTCCCTTACCTTTTCTGTCAGGACTTCACACAGCAGATAGGAGGAGGGACTTCCTGTCTCCCTCACACACTGAGGGAGTCTGAGGCTGTGCTCGCTGGCGGCACTGTGCAGGAGAAGCCTCAGGAATGTCACAAGTCAGCCTCCCACCCATTAACTTTTTGATCAATCATTTCTGTATATCTTGGGCAGTGGAGCATGTAGAGAGGTAGTAGATGGCTCGTTTTAAAGGTAGGAAACTGGCCTTTCATTTAAACTTAACTTGTTTGGAGACCACAGTTCCCTTTTAAGTTTCATACCCTGACCCTTAATTTAGGACACCATATCAGGACATTTAAACCTCCCAGTTCAGGCTTCCCATTCACCACGTGACCCGGAAGAAGAGGCTTGCCGACCTCGAAATGTGCATAGGTCCATGGTGGAATCACTGTTTGCTGCATGGTTCCCATATGTACATTTAGGTTGATCGTGATTTCAGCGATTGATCTTTGTGCAATAGCCAAATACCGGATCGGCGTGGATGGAACCTCTTTTGAAGGAAACATACCTGATGCCGGTGTTGGTGAAATCGCTCCTTTCTTGTTGTGCTCAATTCATTGTCCATGACTGTTCCTGCTCTGGCTGGCTTTGCCTTTCCATCATTGTATTTTCCATGTTGAGTGGATACATGGGGATATTAAATGTGCCTACGCCTCTGCATGCTACTTATTTGATCTGCTACTAACTTCTTGCTGCCTTTTTGCTTCAGTTCATTCCCTTGGGACAATAAGTGCATGTGTTTATTTGAACTAGTATACCTTCCAGCACTGGGGTTTACTGCAGGACAGGAGTATATTGATATATTTGCACATGTGCATGTTTTGTATGGGCACCATTGCACAACATAGTACCAAACCTGTACCATAGTAACTGGTATCATAGTACCAAACCTGTACCAAATGCCACTTGTCCTCCTCCTTAACATTAGATCATTTTTCTGTTGGCCGACTGACAGGAACCTGCCACCACTCAAGCGGTTGGACCCCTTTAACCATGCGATGTGCCCCATACAATGAGGGGCTCCTCTAAAATGTTTAGTAAATTCAAATTGAACATGTCTAGACCCACCTCTGACAAATGTATTCTGTCCGAATGAAAAAGAGAGTGGTCAAATGACTTGACAACCATACCCCCATTCAGAGACAAGAACTTTGCTACTGCTTTATTAATCTTCCCATAAACCCTCTCAATGGCCTGAAGGGAATCCGCACCCCTCCATGATTTTCGCAAAATAATCGCTGACCATATTGGCAAAACCTGTGGAAAAAACGCGTTTTATGGTCTTTATGAGATGCATCATGGGGGTGTTACCTAAGTCATTGCCACCCAAGTGCCTGGTGGACTGGTCAATTTTGCCTGTCATATTGCTGCTGGGACTAGATCGTCCAAAAGCATGCCCTTCTTTCCCATCCAAAGTATGTTTGCCTGTTATGGTGGGATGGTTAATTTTGCCACATTAGGGCGAACCGCCACTCTCCTTCCCACCCAGTAAATGAAAGAGTGTCGCATAGGCCACACGGAACATTGAGAAAGACCTGGACAAAAATTTACTTGCCTCACCTTTTACCATCAGCATTGAATCCTATGAGTGCAAACATGTTCCAAATCTATGAGACTCCCACCTTCCTATCTTTTTAATAACCTCATAGGATAGGCCCCCGCGTGCAGCCTCCGTTGCCGCCCCGGTGTGAAAAGACTGAGTGCCATAATCATTAACTGTAAGACCTAACCCCAGCAGCCCTCTTTTCAGAAAGGACGTAAATTGAAATCGTGATAACGAAGAACAGTCCTCGTGTATTAGGAGGGAGCTGCCACCTGTCGGCAGTGGTAAGCTGTAAAATAAAGTTAAGTTTAGTTGGAAGCTGCAGCTTTAAAAAAAATATTGGCTTTTTTCCCCCCTATGCCCCTCCAGATCTACTGCCTGCCGAACCACTGCCATCAATTCCTCCAACCCTGACATGCTGGAAACTGGGTGCCTCCGTTTTACCTGAGCCATTAGGTTTGTAAAATGGCATCTGTCTCCCCACCTTCCTAGGTTTGATACTCCCTACCCATCATCTCCTTCCTGCTCCCTATTGGCCTGTACTCCCCACGTGCTGTGGCCACACCCCTTCTTTAATCACGACACGGCCGGCCCTGTCATGTAAACCCTCCCTCTAGCTGGGACCTCCGTGGCTATCTGTATTTTTTCGATTCCATTGAGAATGTACTGAAAAATTTGAGGTCTAGTTGTTCATTTTGGTATTTGCAGTTTATGTATAGCTTTCAAGCATACCAAATGAAACAACAGATATTATGAACCTTATTGCAGTTTTGAGTTTTTTGTTTTAAATTATGATTTATTTGTGATCAATGGAGGTGCAGTGCATTATGGGATTTTTTTGCCCTTAGCAACCGGATAGTTTATAGTAAACATTTTAGTTGCTATGGCAACTGGGTAGTTTATCGTAAACATTCTGGTTGCTATGGCAACAGGATGAATTATAGTAAACATTCTGGTTGTTATGGCAACCGTGTGGTTTATAGTTATCTGGTTGCAAAACAAAGCATACTCCCTGACTCCATATTGCAATCGCAAAGGATCCCTGGATTAACACAAACGATGTGTATTAATGCCAGGATTTTTAATAGTTTTGAATTCTAAAAAACGTATCCAGACCTCCTCTTCAAACTTTTAAATTAACTTGTTATTGCCGCATCATGCTGGAAGACTGTTGTACAGTTGCCCTGTTCTCACTGTAAAGAAACATTTCCAAACCAGATGGTGAAACATCTTTTCTTGTAATCCTTAAGCATGTACACAAGTCCTCTGTCAGGGCCTATTAGTAAACTGTGCACCAGAGAGTTCATTATATGGCCCATTAAGTATTTCTAAAAAGTCATCATATTCCCACACAATTGCCGTTTCTCCAATGTACACAGCCCTACTTTTTTCATGAGCTGGCAACAAAAGTGAGGACGCCCCTGTTGTTCCACATAGCACAACTAGTACTATCTGTATTTTTTTCGATTCTGTTGAGATTTACTGAAAAATTTGAGGTCTAATTGTTCATTTTGGGATTTGTAGTCTATGTTTAGCTGTCAAGCATACCAAATGATACAATAGATATTATAAATCTATTTGCAGTTTGGAGTTTTTGGTTTTCAATTCTGATTTATTTTTGATCATGTAATTTTGCCCTTAGCAACTGGATGGTTGATAGTCAATATTCTAGTTGCTTTGGCAACCAGATGGTTTATAGTAAACATTCTGTGTGCTATCGCAACCGGATGCTTTATAGTAAACATTCTGGTTGCTATGGCAACCGGGTAGTTTATAGTAAACATTCTGGTTGCTATGGCAACTGGATGATTTATAGGAAACATTCTAGTTGCTATGTCAACCAGATGTGTTATAATAAACATTCTGGTTGCTATGGCACCCGGATGCTTTATAGTAAACAATCTGGTTGCTATGGCAACCTCTTGATGTCCCTTAGGGGTCCTGCGTGATGTCACTCAGGGTTCCCGCGTGATGTCCCTTGTGATGCCACTCAGGGTTCCTGCGTGATGTCCCCAGGGGATTTCCCATGAAAAACTCCCCCCAGGGGACATCCGGCAGGGAACACCCCACCAGGAGACATCCCTCAGGAAAATCACCCTGGGGACACCCTGCTGGGAACACCCCACATATCACTTGTGATGTCACTTAGGGGTTCCTGTATGATGCCAATTGTGATGTAACTCGGGGTTCCCTTGTGATGTCACTCAGGAATCCTGCATGATGTCACTTGTGATGTCACTCTGGGTTCACGCATGATGTCATTCAGGGTTCCCACAGGGAACCCCCCGGGGACATCCCACAGATAAAAAAAAAACCCAGTGGACATCCCACGGAGAACACCCCTCAGGGGGACTTCCTGTGGGGAACCCCCACATGTCACTCCACACCCCCCAGGGTGCATCCTGTGGCAAAAACCCCCTGGGGACATCACATGGGAACCCCCCACATATCACTTGTGATATCACTCGGGGTTCCCGCTTGATGTCACTTGTGATGTCACTCAGGGTTCCCGTGTGATGTCACTCAGGGTTCCCACAGGGAAACCCCCAGGGGAAATCCCACAGATAAAGCCCCCCAGGGGATATCCAATGGGAACTCCTCCCCAGGGGACATCCCACGGGAAGCACCCCCCAGGGGGTACTCTGCGGGAAATCCCCCCCTGGGGACATCCCGCAGGGAACCCCCCACATGTCACTTGTGATGTCACTTGTGATTCCACTCGGGGTTCCTACAGGGAGACCCCCCAGGGGAAATCCCACAGATAAACCCCCCCAGGGGATATCCCATGGGAACTCTCCCCCCCCCCCCCAGGGGACATCCCACGGGAAGCACCCCCCAGGGGCTACCCTGCAGGAAATCCCTCTGGGGACATTCCGTGGGGAACTCACCTGCATGTCACTTGTGATGTCACTCAGGGGTTTCCACGTGATGTCACTCGGGGTTCCTGCGTGATGTCACTTGTTATGTCACTCGGGATTCCCTCGTTATCTTACTTGTGATGTCACTCAGGGGTTTCCACGTGATGTCACTTGTGATGTCACTCGGGGTTCCCGCATGATGTCACTTGTGATGTCACTCGGGGTACCCACGTGATGCCATGCGGGGTTCCCACAGGGAAACCCCCCAGGGGACATCCCATGGATAAAAAAAACCCCAGGGAACGTCCCACAGGAAACACCCCCCAGGGGGTACCACACGGGAAATCCCCCCCTTAGGACATACCGTGGGGAACCCCCACATGTCACTTGTGATGTCACTCAGGTGTTTCCACGTGATGTCTTTTTTTTTTTTTACTGCTTGAATAAGGTAGTAGGAATTGTTTAAGGAAACTCAAAGCAATGGGTTTCTAAAATAAATACTTGTTTTTAACTGCATTGTTACCTGTAGGATGGGGCCTGGTAAGAGACAAAAAGTAATTTTTTTCCCCCCTTTTCTCTCTGATTGGATGGGGGTGTAGCTAATTGGTTTAAACTGGCTAAGGGCTGTTGAAACTTTGGTTTTAAACCTCATTTAAGTAATTTCTCCAGAGAGATCCAGTTGTTGAGTAATTTTCTTTCAAAGGGATTTTCTGTTTTAAAGGGGTTTGTCTGTTTTTAAGGGGTGCGTTAAGAAACAAAAGTGTTTAGAACAAAAAAGTGTTTAAGAACAAGACTTTTTTCTCTTATGTGTATTGCTGTTTCTCTTGCGTGTATTGCTGTTTCTCTTGTTGTATATTGCTATTTAGTATGGACAGTTTTGTTGGGACCATGCAATGTGCATCCTGCCACATGTATGGGAGCTTGGAGCAGCCGCCCCAAGAGACCTATGTATGTGTCAGATTTAAGTGGGTTGCTCATTTGGAACCGTCCAGAATCTAAAGGGGAAACTTGCAGCATTGCAGGGCTTGACAAATCTGGGGGAATTGTAGGTACTGGCAGGGGCCTGTAAACTGGAGGTTGAAAATGGGGCAGATAAGGTGGTAAAAGAAGATAGATTTGTAAGGGTCACCAGGGGAAGTAGGGGACGGAAGGCTCAGGTCGTTTCTTCCTGGTTGGTCGATCCCAACAGATTTGTCGTGTTAGGTGAAAATGTGGAGGACGATTGCTCAGAAGTAGCATGTATGGAGCGTGCCGTCCCGTAAGGGGACGGTCATCTCCAATACTAGGGAGGGAGAATTGGGGGCTAGGAAGGATAAGCAGGTGGTAGTGGTAGGGGACTCCATTATTAGAAAGGTAGATAGGGTAATCTGTTGCCAAGACCCTACATGCCGAGTAGTATGTTGTCTGTCTGGTGCTAGGGTTCGACGTGGTGGATTGTGTAGACAGATTATTGGATGGGGCTGGGAGTGACCCGGCGGTCTTGGTTCACATTGGTGCCAATGACTGAGTTAGAGGTGGAGGAGAGGTCCTTATAAATGATTTCCGAGAATTAGGGGCCAAGTTAAAAGCAAGGACCTCAAGGGTAGTGATTTCAGAAATACTACCACAGCCAAGTGCTACACTAGGGAGGCAACGGGAGCTCAGGAGTATAAATGCGTGGCTAAGAGGGGGGTGTAAGGAGATGGGGTTTGGGTTTTTAGAGAACTGGGCTGACTTTTCTGTTGGCTACATGCTCTTTAGTAGAGACGGATTGCACCTCAATGATGATGGTGCAGTTGTTTTGGGGGAGAAGATGGCTAGGGGGTTGGAGATTTTAAACTAGGTATAGGGGGGGAGGGTATGTTGAACTACACAGGGGTAGATAGAGAAGTTAGGGATCAGGGGGCTAATAACGGAGGGAGGAGAAGGGGGGAGCATAGAGGATAAGGAGGCATGTACGACCAAGTATGGAAGTAAATCAATTGATAATCTAAAATGTATGTTTACAAATGCAAGAAGTCTGGCTGGAAAAACCGGGAAACTAACTAATAGCTATGAAAGGTATGATGTAATTGGTATAGCAGAAACATGGCTAAATGATTCACATGACTGGACAGTAAATATTGAAGGATACTCCTTATTTAGACATGACAGAGTTTATAAGAAAGGAGGAGGAGGAGTATGTATGTATGTTAAACAGGAATTGAAGCCAAATCTAAAAGATGGAATAGATGGGGACATAAACAATATGAGTAGAGCTGTGTACAGGATGCAAGAAGGTAGGTAAATTAATTGTTGGGGTATGTTTTAAGCTGCCAAATGCCAGGGAGGAGGTGGAAATGAATCTCCATATGCAGTTTGCGAAGGCTTCTGGTATGGGGCATGTTTTGGTTATGGGGGATTTTAACTACGCTGACATAGACTGGGGAACTGCCAACACCTCAAAAGGTATAAAGTTCTTAAATTTCCTATATGAGCATTTACTTTCACAGATGGTAGAAGTTCCTACAGACAGAAGAATGCGTTGTTGGATCTAGTGATATCTAATAACCCTGAGCTCATTTTGGAGATGAAGGTAATGGGAAGCTTAGGGAATAGTGACCATGATATATTGTCATTTAATATAAGTTGCAAAAAACTAAAATGCACTGGGTTAACAAAAACTTAACTTTAGGAAAGCTAATTATATGCTGTTAAAGGAATCACTCCTGCTCATAGACTTGGGGGAATTGTTTCTAGGTAGAGCAGATGTGGACCACTTTTAAAGAGATATTCAACTATTACATTTCTAAATTTGTACCTTTAGGGAACAAGTGTAAAAAAAATTAGGTCCACTCCTGCATAGCTTAATGCTCAGGTAAAAAGGGAAATGGAAAAAAAGAAAAAGGCTTTTAAAATTTTGAAATCAGAGGGAACAGAACAGGCTTACAGGGAGTATAAAAGCTGTAATAAAGAGTGCAAGAAAGCAATTGAATAAGCTAAAATAGAAAATGAAATACAGATTGCCGAACAAAGCAAGTCCAACCCCAAAATGTTTTTTAAGTATATAAATGGTAAAAACATGAGGACTGAGAATGTGGGACCATTAAATAATGGGGCTGAGATGGTTGTAGAGAATGCCAAAAAGGCTAATCTGCTAAACCGTTTTTTTTACATCGGTTTTCACTGTTGAGAATCCTTACAGCAGGGATTGTGATAATGTTCAGGGTAGAAATGAGGAGTATTTACATTGGCTAACAGAGGATATGGTATGGAAACAATTAGACAAATTTAATATCAATAAAACCCCAGGACCAGATGGATTGCATCCTCGGATTTTAAAAGAGCTTAGTTCAGTTCTATTTAGACCACTGTTTCTCATCTTTTCCGATTCACTTTGGTCTGGGGATGTGCGGCTGGATTGGAAAAAAGCCAATATTCAAAAAACGTAGTCGTTCACAGCCTGGTAACTAGAGACCTGTAAGCCTAACATCAGTGGTAGGGAAGGTGATGGAAACTTTGTTACGGGATCATATCCTTGACTGTGATACCTTTTTTTGGCTAACTAAATAAAAAAATTAAGCAAGCTTTCCTTCATCAGGCTGGATGTTACAAAAGATGTTTTGGTTATTGGTTATTGGATCGCAAACAGAGAGTGGTGATAAATGAAGCTACATCTATGTGGGCTAAAGTTCTAAGCGGAGTACCTCAGGGTTCTGTACTGGGGCCGCTTCTGTTTAATCTGTTTATAAATGACTTAGAAGGGGGCATTGAGAGCAAAGTCTCAGTGTTTGCTGATGGAACCCCAAGTGACTTGTGATGTCACTTGGGGTTCCTGTGTGATGTCACTTGGGGTTCCTGTGTGATGTCACTTGGGGTTCCTGCACAATGTCACTTGTGATGTCACTCAGGGTTCCCGTGTGCATTTACTTGTGGTTCACACAGGGAACCCCACTAAGGGACATTCCACGGATAAAACCCCCAGGGGATATCCAATGGGAAACCCCCCAGGGGGTACTATGTGGGGAAAAAAACCCTGGGAACATCCCACGGGGAACCCCCCCACACACATATCACTTGGGTTGTCACTTAGGGGTTTCCATGTGATGTCACTTGTGATGTCACACAGGGTTCCCGCATGATGTCACTTGTGATGTCACTCAGGGTTCCCGTGTGATGTCACTCGGGGTTCCCACAGGGAACCCCCCTAAGGGACATTCCATGGATAGAAACCCCCAGGGGGTACCCTGTTCCAAGGGGAACCTCCCCACATATCACTTGTGATGTCACTCAGGGGTTTCCACGTGATGTCACTCAGGGGTTTCCACATGACATCCAACAGGGAAACCCCCTAGGGGAAATCCCATGGATAAAACACCCCCAGGGGATATCCCGCGGGAACTACCCCCCAGGGGACAACCCACGGGAAACATCCCCCCAGGGGGTAATTCGCTAGAAATCCTCCTTGGGAACCCCCCCGCTTGTCACTTGTGATGTCACTCAGGGGTTTCCACGTGATGTCACTTGTGATGTCACTTGGGGTTCCTGCATGATGAACTCCCCCCAGGGGACATCCCATGGGAAACTCCCCAGGGAGTACCTCGCGGAAATTCCCCCTTGGGAACCTCCCCCACATGTAACTTGTGATGCCACTCAGGGGTTTCCACGTGATGTCACTCGGGTGTCCTGCATGAAGTCACTTGTGAGGTCACTCGGGGTTCCCGCATAATGTCACTCGGAGTTCCCACAGGGAAACTCCCCAGGGGACATCCCATGGATAAAAAAAAAACCCAGTAGATATCCCACGGGAACTATATGTTTGTTTACTATAAATAATCTGGTTGCCATAGCAACCAGG
Source organism: Hymenochirus boettgeri (assembly GCA_019447015.1). Classification (NCBI taxonomy): domain Eukaryota; kingdom Metazoa; phylum Chordata; class Amphibia; order Anura; family Pipidae; genus Hymenochirus; species Hymenochirus boettgeri. The sequence goes on along the minus strand of CM033476.1, from coordinate 229,373,627 downwards.
TTTATTATAACCATACGGTTGCCATAGAAACCAGAATGTTTACCATAAACTATCCTTCCTGCGTGATGTCACTCAGGATTCCCATGTGATATCACTTGGGGTTCCTGTGTTATGTCACTTGTGATGTCACTGGAGGTTCCCACGTGATGTCACCTGTGATCTCACTCTGGGTTCTCATGTGATGCCACTTGTGGTTCCCACAGGGATCTCCCCTAAGGGACATCCACAGGTTAAACCCCCCCCAGGGGATATCCACGGGAACTCCCCCCAAGGGGACATCCTACGGGAAACACCCCAGGGGGTACTATGTGGGAAAACCCCCATGGGAACATCCCACGGGAACCCCCCCTACATAACACTTGTAATGTCACTCAGGGGTTTCCACTTGTGATGTCACTTGGGGTTCCTGTGTGATGTCACTCAAGGTTCCCACAGGGAAACCCCTTAGGGGACATCCCACGGATAAAAAAATGCAGGGGACATCCCACGGGGAACCCCCCACATCACTTGTGATGTCACTTAGGGGTTTCCACATGATGTCACTTGTGATGTCACTCAGGGTTCCTGCATGATGTCACTTGTGATGTCACTCTGGGTTCCCACATGAGGTCCCTTGGGTTTCCCCCAGGGAAACCTCCCAGGGGACATCCCACGGATAACCCCTACAGGGGATATCCCATGGGAAACCCCCCAGAGGGTATCCTAAGGGAAAACCCCCCTGGGGATATCCTGCGGGGAACCCCCCACATATCACATGTGTTGTCACTTAGGGGTTTGCACGTGATGTAACAGCAAAGTTCAGGGTACACTCCAGCACACCGATGTTGGCTGTATGCCAGACAAATAAGTAGGTGCTATCCCCCTAGCCCTCCACTCCAAGGGCCGAATAGTTCTATAGCACAAGAAAAATGATGGGGGATCACACTAATCAGGTGAATCCAAATGTGTTTTGTTGAAACGTTGTGTATGTTGTTTGACTATACACTGTCCCTTCCCAGGAAGGGACAGTGCGTCCCGAAACATTGTGTATGTTGTTTGAATAAACACATTTGGATTCACCTGATTAGTGTGCTCCCCCATCATTTTTCTTGTTTCCACGTGATGTCACTTGTGATGTCACTTGGAGTTTTTACATGATGTCACTCGGGGTTCCCCCAGGGGACATCCCACAGATAAAATCCCCCCTGGGCACATCCCATGTCACTTGTGATGTCACTCAGGGGTTTCCATGTGATGTCTCTTGTGATGTGGCAACTGGATACTTTATAGTGAACATTCTGGTTGCTATGGCAACCGGGTGGTTTATAGTAAACATTCTGGTTGCTATTGCAACCAAAGGTTTTATAGTAGAGCTTCAAAGGTAATCCCGCACACACCTAGGGGTATCTAATATTAGCACATGCTGAGTGCAATGGCAGGCCAAGGAAGGTTGTCTGATAGCATCAGACAAGAATACACCATGCACATCAGTCTTTGCAACCTATGTATTTAAAGTTCCATGCATAGGATACACATAAAGTGTAACGTTTTGGTACAATGCTGCACCTTCTTCAGCCAACAAGAAACAAATGAAGAAAATAATACACAATATATACTGACAGGAAATAGACATCTAGCGCCCTCTAGAGACAGAGCTAGAAATAGACATTATTATTATTATTATTATTATTATTATTATTGTGGCTTTATATAGCACCAACATCTTCAGTGGCGCTTTGCAGTTGCATTAAAATACATAAGGAAAACATACATGCTACATACAAGGGTAATGCATTTAATAAAAAGTGCAAAAAATGTAAGTGCTGGTCCAGCAGCATTCAGTGTGGTAAGTTACAGCATTACTGTGGTACAGATTGTAACCTTGCCTGAAGAGATGAGTTTTGAGGTTGCGTTTGAAGATATTGATAGTGATAGCGAGTGTCGTAGAAAGTGAGGAAGAGAGTTCCAGAGCAGAGGGGCAGCACGAGAAAAGTCCTGTATACGGGTGTGGGAGGAGGTGATTAAAGCAGATAAGAGGAGGAGGAGAAGATCATTAGCAGAGCAGAGGTTATGCCTTGGGTAGTATCTGTATATCAGATCAGAGATGTATGGGGGGGCTGTATTGGAGAGAGCCTTGTAGGATAAGGTTAGCAGCTTAAATTGGATCCTTTGGGTGATGGGAAGCCAGTGGAGAGATTGACAGAAAGGGGAAGAGAGGTGAATGAACCTGGCAGCAGAGTTAAGGATTGATTAAAGAGGTGCCAGTCAGTTGCTTGGTAGATCGCACAGGAGGGTGTTACAGTAGTCCACCCGAGAGATTATAAGGGCATGAACTAGAATTTTGGTAGCGTTCTGTGAAAGGAAGGGACGAATGCGTGAGATGTCTTTGAGCTGTAACTGACAGGAGTTGGACAGGGAATTAATGTGGTGTTTAAAGGAAAGTTCCGAGTCAAAGGTTACTCCCAGGCATTGCACGTGAGGTGAGGGGAGATTGGCGTGTCATTGATGTGGATAGTAATGTTAGGTAGGGGGGTCGATGGAGAGGGTGGGAAAATGACAAGTTCGTTCTTATCCATGTTGAGTTTGAGGAAGTGGGAGGACATAAAAGCAGATATGGCATTTAGGCAGTCAGGGACCCAGGATGTCAGAGTAACGAGGTCAGGGGCAGTAAATTTGGGTTTCATCAGCATACAGGTGGCATTGGAATCCAAAGGAATTAATGAGCTGGCCTAGCCCAAAGGTGTAAACGGAGAAGAGAAGAGGGCCAAGTACTGAGCCTTGCGGTACCCCCACATGTAGGGGAAGAGTGGTGGAGTTGGAGCCAGAGTGAGAAAAGTAAACTCATATCATACTTACCGAGAGTTTCTTTCCCTGGCCATTCCCTCAGGCAGCACTAATGGGTTAACTTCCCCTATCAGCTGGACAGAAGAAAACAGACACTTCCAACTTTAAATAGCTCCCCCTTCCCTCTTACCAGTAGTCAAGTTTACAAGCATAAAGAAATACATACATAGGGGGGGAAATTGCTGCCTGAGGGAATGGCTAGGAAAAGAAACTCTCGGTAAGTATGATATTAGTTTCCTTTTCCTTGGCCATTCTCAGGCAGAACTAATGGGTTAGTACCCAAGCAATTAAAATGGGAGGGAAGAAATAAGAGAAAATCAATCAAATTCTGAGTAACGAAAATAAATATATTTAATCTGTGGCTCTGGTCACTGTCTGTAATACTCTGTGACCAAAAGACGCCTGGGCGGCCATCCTCAAATCTAATTTGTAGTGTCTTAGGAATGTGGATGAGGAGGACCAATTTGCAGCTCTGCACAATTCATCCGTCGTTACCCCCTCTTCTGCCGCCCAAGATGCTGCTTGCCCTCTCGTAGAGTGTGCATGAATTCCCTGAGCAGGTGCCATATCTTGAACCATATATGCTCTTTGGATAGCTCTTACAATCCATCTCCTCAAGGTTACTGTTGTGGCTGGTTCACCTTTTCTTGAACCAGTTGGTAAAACAAGTCTCTGAGATTTTCTGATCTCAGCTGTCTTTAGCAAATAGTTTAAAATGCATCTTCCTACATCTAAATAAGTCATCTGAGGATCCTTCTCCCTATCAGCTTGGCTTACTGTAGGTAAGATAATTGGTTGATTCAGATGATATTTGGAAACAACCTTTGGCACAAATTCCAATACTGGATACAGGGTGATGGCGTGAGGGTTAACATTTAAGTAGGGGGGCTCTATAGAAAGTGCCTGAAGCTCTGAAACTCTCCTACCTGACGTCACAGCCACCAATAATATTGTCTTCAACGAAATGTCCCATAGTGATATGGTTTCCAAAGGCTCAAATGGTTGGTTTGAGAGTGCTCTAAGAACCAAAGGAAGATCCCATAGAGGGAGTATCTTTTTCCTGGGGGGTCTAATTCTTAATGCCCCCTGAAGGAATCTTTTCACTAGTGGTTGCTTAAATAGTGATCTAGCCAGGGTAGCCGATATAGCTGATATATGCACCTTAATTGTGCTCAAACTCAAGTCTTTATCCAGACCCTCCTTTAAGAATTCCAGGAACTGTGGGATTATGAAACTTACTGGATCATAAGAGTGTAGTATCCTCCACTTCTGAAACATACTCCATATTTTAGAATATCTGTTTGAAGTCGATATTTTCCTTGCTGAAATTAAAGTTGAGATGACCTCATCTGAACAACCTTGACTGGCTAACCTAGACCTGTCAATTTCCAGGCTGCTAAGTTCCATGCTCCTGGATTCGGATGGATTATTAGTCCCTGAGACAGAAGGTCGGGAATCTTTGGGAGGTGAAATGGCTCCAAGGTTGTTAACCTCCTCAACAAAGGATACCAGGGACGCCTCAGCCAATCCGTTATTACTGCAATTATTTCCACTTTGGATAAGAGAAACTTCCTCAAGACTCTGAATATTAGAGGAATGGGGGGAAATATATACGCCTTCATTCCCTCCCAACTCAGACTCAGAGCATCTACGTTCTCTGCTTGAGGGCTGTAAACTCTCAAAAAGAACCTCCTGGTCTTCCTGTTCTGGGCAGTAGCCATGAGATCTATCTCTGGCTCCCCCAATCGAGAGGTCAGCATCCTGAATATCTGAGTATTCAGGCTCCATTCCGTGTTGTCTATCAGGTCTCTTGATAGACTGTCTGCCAGATAATTCTCCCTGCCGGGAATATATAGGGCTGTTATCCCTGTTAGGTTCTCCCTGGCAAATTCCATGATTGGCTCCAATTCCCTCAACATCCTCAGGCTCTTTGTTCCTCCCTGTTTCTTTTTTTAAATCTAGGTCCTCCAGGTCTTTGGCCACGAAAAAGGTTCACCTGGCCAGATTTCCATGTTGCTGATCTGGAAAACCCTCTTCCATGTCTGTAGCCTCTGGCTTCCTCTCTCTTCCTTGTTAAGAAACTTTCCTGCTGTCTTCTCTGATTCTCACGAAATTGCTTGTTTCCTTGAGGTAGGAAGCTACTTTTCCCTCCGGTAGACTTAGAAATCATATCGAAAGGAAGCTTGCACAATGTGGCCTTAGATGTGGTATCTGCATACCAGCTTTTTAACCAGAGCGGTCGTCTTACGGCCACATACAAAGCCAACTGCCTGGCTTGTAATTTGACTAAGTTAGCCGAGGTTTCCAGACCGAAATCTGCAGCTAACCTAAACTTTCTTAACGATGCTAAGATGTCCTTCCTATCAACCCCCTGCTTTAAGTCCTTCTCCAACTTGTCCAAACATAAGGATAGGCTTTTGCTTATCGATACCATAGCTACTGCAGCTTTGCATCCTGCACCTGCGGTAATGAAGGCTTTCTTGGCCTCTGACTCTATCTTCCTATCCATAGGGTGTCGCAGAGCCGAAATTTCATCAATGGACAAGGTAGTACGCTTAGAAATTCCTGCTACTGGGGCATCTACAGTAGGAGGTTTATCCCAGGCTTCCGTTTTATCCGCAGGGAAGGGGTACAATCTCCCGAACTTCCTTTCTACAGGAATTCGTCTAGGAAATTCCGACCATTCCGCTTTGATCATTGCTTCTATCTCCTCATGAACTGGGAAATATAATTTCTTTTTCATAGGAAATAAAGCAGAGGTAGTTGGTTGATCCTCATCTTGAATCACCAAAGTTTCTCTCACTGATTTGATAAGAGACTCAATCTGTTTGGCATCCAACATTGTCTCCTCTTGTTCCGTGTCATCCGCTGAGGCCACATCCGAATCTTTAGCTGCTTCAGTATCATGCTGCTCCGCTGAAGTAGAAGGACCATGCTGAGGTTGAGGCACTACATCCTTAAAGCCCTGAGCAACCGCCTGAGTAATCCATCACAGGATATCTCCCTGCTCTTCAGGTGGTGTGGGCTTCCTGGCTTTTGATTTAGCTGAAGTTGTTAAAACGATCTTCCTCCAACATTTCCTCTATGCAATACTTGCACCACCGTCTTCCCTCTACAGCATGGTTCTCACATCCTCTACAAACACGCCTCTCATCTGACTTCGCTCTCTTCCTAGAGCTTCCCCCAGCTCTAGGCACAGATGCTTTAAAGTAAACATTCTGGTTGTTATGGAACCGGATGGTTTATAGTAAACTTTCTAGTTGCTATGGAACCGATGCTTTATAGTAAACATTACGGTTGCTATGGCAACCGGATAGTTTATAGTAAACACTCTGGTTGCTGGGGGGGGCGGAGTCTGCAGCTAGATGTGAGCAGAGGTGTATTGAGCTAGCTCCGGTGCCATTTCACTACTTGTGGCTAATCCTAGTGTCCCTATACAACTTTTCAAGGCTCAAATACATACCAACCCGGCTAGCAAGGCAGATGACTAGGCCGAGGAATCAACAATCCTCCGGAGCTGCCAAAAAACTTGATCAGTTCGCGTGGAACCGCGCACCCGCCAACCAGGCCGTAATGCCTCCCTCGCCTAAGAGGCTGCGCAGACCGTTACACCAAGTCCAACACGCCAAGTGGAAGATGCTGCCCAGGCGCAAATACATACCTCATCGGAGCCTACATTGAGTGAGGTACAGCAACAACTCCTAGGAGTGATCCAGGATTGCAGATGGTCCCTAGCAGCCATGATAGAGGAAACGAGGTCTGATATATCTCTCCTCAGGCACGACCTCCAAAAGGTCAGGCACCGCGTAGGAGAAGCTGAGGCACGTATTTCTGTATTGGAGGACACAATACAACCTATCCCCACCACAATGTCAGATTTACAGAAGGAATTGGCAGCTACAAAAGGGAAGCTGGACGACCTAGAAAATAGGTTGCGTCGACAGAACCTGCGCTTTCTAGGCTTCAATGAGGGAGTTGAAGGACAATTACCTGCACAATTCCTGGAGACCTTGATTAATCAAAGTTTGATCTCGAAGGACTATCTCCACAATTTGCAATAGAGCGGGCCCACCGCATTCCCACCAAACCACCGGCACCCGGAATGCCGCCTCGGCCTCTCATTGCTAGGCTCCTCAATGCACGAGATAGTTCTTGCCTGTCGCAGAATCCAATCTCTATCGGAGATTTAACATATGAAAATACAGGTATCAAGATTTTCCCTGACTACTCTCTTGACCTCCAACAGAGAAGGGCCACATTTGTAGCAGTCAAGCGACGACTGGCAACAGCCGGAATCACCTACTCAATGGCTTACCCTGCAAGGTTAAGGGTGGTGGTAGACGGTCGTGTCAGATTTTTGGAAAATCCGGAGGAGGCCTGCACCTGGATGGATACCCGATAATCAAGTTGGATGATGTGATGCCATTACCCCCCTGCCCCATCCTGTTACATTTGGAAGCTACCTTCCTCCCCCCCTGGAACAGCACACTCATCACCCCAGTCGCACCATGGGGCCCTGCCTGGTCCCTGATACTCCACCAAGTGCGGGAGTGATACAACCACAGAGCAACCCGTAAACGTGGGATATGTACTACCCAGATCTTCTCCGTTGAACCCAGCTGCTAGGCTCCGGTGACCCTCGTTTGATCAGAAGATACAGGTGTCGTATGCTAACTGTTAACCCATGGGTGTTTTTTTTCAATATTAATCTTTGGAAAGCATGGGACTACGCATAGCAAAGAAACCGTGATGTGACCAAATGTATGTTGTTATAGACTTGCCTGTAGAGAAACACTACAAAACTATTCCCATAAACAAGTATAATGTTCTACTGAAAAGGTTGTAGAAACAACTGTGATTTATGTGGGAAAATCTTTTTGCTAAAAATGTATAAATACACACACTGGTGCGGAAAGGGGGCAAACTGACATACCAAACATCTCTCTTAAATGCGACATGCGACTGGATGATTGCTGCAGGTTGCGACTGTGGGGGCATCGTGTAGCGGAGAGGTATGGGTGATGTAAGTAGTAAAGAGAGACACATTTACACCTGGGCTTTTGCACTGATACAGGTCAAAGCCCCACTGGTCCCCTGTCCAAATGTTCTATGTTAGAATCTAGACACAATCCGGTCATATAAAACCCTGAAAGTTAGGCCCTGAAATATAATTCCATCAAAACACTTAAAACCCATATGGGACTGTAACATAGCATATTATGTCACTACAAATGTTTATGTGGGGAGAGATCACGATGCCCCTCACTGGGTACTTGGGGGTACATTGCAATAGCTGCGGCACCTGCAGTACCTACAAAGCAAACGTCCGTGATTGGCATTGTATATATATCTGTTAATAATCTTATCAAGCAATCTATGGATACTGTCTTATGACCCTGTATTTCTTTAGGGTAAAGCCTGGATGTAAAATGTGGGATACGTGTCTGTGTGTGGGTATACTGATGGGTATGGTTTTTAGATATATACAGCTCTATGTGCCCCACTCGGGCAACCCATCTCATTGCACCGCATGTTCATCCCTCAACAATTACCAATACGAGCTTCCCCAGCCCTAACCCCGCACGCGCCCACACTCGAAACAGAAAAGACCCTGGAAAAAATGCCTGAATTCCTGACCTATATTACAGTACTTACCCCACCTATACATGATATACTGTCTGATGTTCACTGGGAGATGTGGGTACAGGAGTTGTTGGGATGGGGGAGGTTTACGGGGTTGTACACATGGGTATGGGAAAGAATTTAATGCTTCCTTCTTAGTACTATGTTAAAATACACCGAGACCCCACCGATCTCCTGGGTGGATGGCCTTTGCCTCGGTGGGGGATGCCCCCGCGGAACTACTGCAATAAGGGGACTACAACACTCGATATGAAATAGCGAATAACCTACTGAGATAGAAGCAGGGACAGAGAGGCAGCCATGCAGCAAATACAAACTCCCTTTGGCGGTGAAGTGTGTGGGGCGTCCCTGCTTCTGGGTGGGCCCTCCCGGCCCTCCCCCCCCTTGGTCACCAACAGGGTATGGAATGAGAAGACCTAGCATGGTGTATATCAAAAGATAGGGGAGTCAACACACAATATATGGCCCCTCACGGGACAGGACCTAGCCCTCCATATGGTTCTGCACCTCCCTTGACAGATAATATTCTCCGAGATGGGAATAACTGGCGGCAACCCAAATAGGATCACCTAGTTATAAAGTTAATATTTGGAATACAGGGTTGGAGGGTATACAAGATATATGATAAATATAAGTTATTGGGACGCAAAAATTTCCTTATAGTATATGGTACCGGATGCTTATGGGGCTTCTTTCTATCCGACTCGGCAGAAACCGCACTCTGTGCATCCCCTAAAGTATCCAGGTATCCTGGTAGTTATAACTATCTCTTTTTGTTTTGCTGGTTAATTGTTCTAAACAGGTCCAGTTAGAGGACCAATGTTATACCATCCATTTAAGTTTAAGTTTATATGTTCCTATCCGTGCCTAAAAATTGGAGATAAAAGATACTGTCTGAAAATATTCTACCACAGTCATGGGTTCCACACTTAAATTGGTGACATGGAACGTGAGAGGCCTAAATGACCCTAGAAAAAGGCTGGCAGTGTTTACACAGCTCCGGTCTCTTAGAGAAGATATCATCTGCCTTCAGGAGACACATCTCCTCCCTAACACCACTCAATTTGTGCAGAGGCCATGGATAGGCTGAACGGCACATAGAACCCATTCCTCTTACTCCTGCAGGGTTTCAATTCTACTAAGCAAGCAACTTCGATTCACTATACATGAGGTAAAATCAGACAAACGGGGGAGTTACCTTTGCGTAGCCTTGACCGTTGACACCACCCAATAGATCCTGATTGGAATATATGACCCACCACCTGCAACCCTAAAACCCATACAAGAAGCGCTGCCCTTCCTATCTAAATATCCCTACACATATCTAATTTGTTTTGGAGACTTTAATGCACTGATGAATCCCCTGATGGATAGACACTGCGGCGCCGGGACACCAGCTGCCTCATCCTCAGAGACATCCCCTCTCCGCAAACAGGTTACTGAGCTTGATTGGATAGACACCTGGAGATTTAAAAATCCGCACCTCAAACAATACACATGCCATTCTAAGACACACAACACCCTGTCAAGATTAGATTACATCTTTGTAAATAGAAGCGCCAACCTTCTAGTTAGAAATGTGACACATCTCCCAAGGAGTGTGTCCGACCACTCACCGCTACTAATCACACTACAACCACCCACCAACTCTCAACGGCCCTGGCGGTTCCACCCATTCTGGCTGGCCCTGTTCCCGGAACAAGACCCCATCTCAGATCATATTGATATATACCTCAGTCTAAATCACGACCCAACACCAGTATGAACCCAATGGGATGCGCTTAAAGCAACACTAAGGGGGCACCTACAAAGTGCCATCACACATGTAAAACGGGCAGCACTTCAAGACGAAACCCAGTTGGCGCAGGCTTTCCAGGCAGCTGAAGCAAACTATATACAGGACCCCTCCCCACAAAATAAGCAGAACTGGCAGGCAGCCCAATCCCGGTATGACAACATACTTGTGGGAAAAAATTCAAGAAAGGAGTTCTTTAATAAGCAGACCTATTTTGAATGTGGACATCAATCCGCTAAGCTCTTGGCTCGTATGGCGCATGACTCAGCTGACCAACATATGATTATAAAACTACAGGACCCGGATAGGGGGCTACTGATGACCACACCTGATATTTTAACCTCCCTAACTGATTATTATACTAAAATCTATGAAACACAGTTCCAAACACCACAAGCAACCTTAGACCAATACCTTGAGTCTATTCCATTCCCTGTGATGTCCGCCACAGACTCCAATGAACTAGACAACCCCATTACCCTTAGTGAACTTCAAACCACCCTGGGAGAAATGGCAATACACAAATCGCCTGGACCAGATGGTTTGCCTTTGGAAATATATAAAAAATATGCTAGTATAAACTACTCCCTTTTTTATTGGTGATCTTGAACTCTGCCTTCCAGGGAAACCTTCTCCCTGCCTCCATGTACGAAGCACATATCACTCTATTACTGAAAGAAGGTAAAAACCATCTGGAGCACGGCTCATACATATTGGCTAAAATTCTGGCAAATAGGCTCAAAAAAATGATTACCACAATTATACACCCAGACCAAACTGGTTTTATGCCAGGAAAATCCACATCCATAAACATCCGCAAAACACAAATTCACACACAAATAGACCACGACAATGCAGGTACACGTATTATGTTGTCTCTAGATATACAGAAGGCATTTGACTCTGTTGAGTGGCCCTACTTGCAGAGCTGCCTCAAAAAATTCGGCTTCGGACCGGTATTTCGTAAATGGGTCAAGCTACTCTATGCACAACCCACTGCCAATATCCGAGTCAACAGAACAACCTCCCCTTCATTCCCCTTAGCAAGAGGCACCAGGCAGGGCTGCCCCCTGTCCCTATACCTCTTTGCACTTGCAATTGAGCCTTTGGCAATTAAACTGCGTACTTCACAGTACACGCATATCTCCCCTCTCATCCACTAATATTTCTGCAGTCCAAGCGAAACAATAAACCCCTGGGTGGCACCTCACTACACACACAACAATTCAGAATATGGAAAAAGGCAACTCAAATCCTCAAATATACTGATATACCAGAATAGACGCCTCTATGGCATAACCCCACATACCGGTACCCCTCATTAGCCAACCTTACTTCAGCGAATTTTTGGATATCAAGGGGAGTTATATACTTTTCACATATCATTCAAAATAAAAAGCTTAAATCATTTGAGGACCTTAAAAATGAGTTCCACCTGCCCAACAGAGATTGGTTCAAGTATCTCCAGATTTGGTATAGTCTATTGAGTTTCAAAGCGTTGAAATCCCGGTCTCAGCTAATCCTATCATTAAATTGCTTGGTACTGGAGGGGGGAGGCATCTGGTGTCACGGCCCTACACATGTCTCCTGCATGCTAAAATACAAGAGAACACAACTGAAATCCGTAATAAATGGAAAAAACTAATCCCCACGATCACCAACGAGGACTGGGAGGACTTAGCTGAGTCACATCTACTAGTATCCCCGTCTGCCCCGAATAGACAAATGCAGTACTACATACTTCATCAAGCCTACCGTATAGATTATCTCATATATCATCCTCCCACTCCCCCGAGTGTCCGAAATGCCACCTGTCCCCGGCTGACTTTTTTATCACCTTCTGTGGGACTGCCCACGTATCACCAGATTCTGGCATAGAGTAACTCATTATCTCACAACACTTCTACCCTACCCTATACCTCAATAGCCCAAGCTCTGTTTGTTTGGAATCCCGCAGGAGGATATTTGGAATAGATACGATCTTGAATTTTTGCGGGAAACGTTGTTTTACACCAAAAGAGCTATTGTACTCTCCTGGATGGCACCTACCTCACCCACATTAGCCAACTGGAAAACAATGGTGACACATATGCTGCCATATCTCAGATTAATTTATATACACAGAGGCTGCCTCTCTAAATTTGGTTAGATCTGGTCACAGTGGCTAGGTAATGTCACCTAAATCTAAAATAACAAACAAATCTATTGGGATGAGTAACTGACCTCTAACAACACCCAATCGGGAGTGAACCCATGGCTGTGCTGTGGACACCTGTAATATGTAATAGCTATATATATGACAATGGATATAGTAGTATACTTTTAAGCTCTACCCATACAGCTCCTGAGTGGAGCGACCTACCTAGCACGGATTTGGACTGTTTTGTTTTTTCTCCTCTTACACCCCAGTTCAACCCTACCCCTTTCCTTTCCCCACCATTTTACAATAACTGTGTAATAAACGCCAGGGAAACAATTGCTGGCTATACTGAATTCTATTCTGTCAATAGGCAACATTATGACAAAATATGTATAATATAAAACTTAAATTGTATTTGCTGAATCTATATATTGTCAAACTGTATTTTTTTTCTGGATGTCAATAAAATAAACAGAGTTTAAAAAAAAACAAAAAACACTCTGGTTGCTGGTTGCTATGGCAACCGGGTGGTTTATTGTAAAAAAACGGGATATCCCACGGGTACTCTCCCCAGGGGACATCCCATGGGAAACACCCCCCAGGAGGTACCCCGCGGTAAAAACCCCCTTGGGACATACCGTGGGGAACCCCTCACATGTCACTTGTGATGTCACTCAGGGGTTTCCACGTGATGTCACTTGTGATGTCACTCAGGGTTCCCTTGTGATGTCACTCGGGGTTCCCGCAGGATGTCACTTGTGATGTCACTCGGGTTCCCGTGTGATGTCACTTGTAATGTGGCAACTAGATGCTTTATAGTGAACATTCTGGTTGCTATGGCAACTGGATGGATTATGGTAAACATTCGGGTACCTTGTCCCCTGGGGACCTCCTGTGGGAAACCCCCCCCCACACATATCCCTTAGTGATGTCATTTGGGGTTCTTGCATGATGTCACTTGTGATGTCACTCGAGATTCCTGCGTGATGTCACTTGAGATGTCACTCAGAGATGCCACGTGATGTCACTCGTGGTTCCTACAGGGAAACCCCCCAGGGGAAATCCCACAGATAAAGTCCCCCCCAGGGATATCCCGTGGAAACTCCCCACCAGGGGAGATCTCACTGGAAATACCCCCAGGGGGTACTTCGCAGGAAATACCCCTTGGGACATCCCCTGGGGAACCCCTCCCGCATGTCCCTTGTGATCTACTTCAGGGGTTTCCACGTGATGTCACTTGTGATGTCACTCAGGGTTCCTGTGTGATGTTACTTGGGGTACCTGCACAATGTCACTTGTGATGTCAATTGGGGTTCCTGCACAATGTCACTTGTGATGTCACTCGGGGTTCCCACGTAATGTGACTCGGGGTTCCCACTGGGAAACCCCCCAGGGGACATCCCTCAGATAAAAAAACCCCCAGGGGATATCTCGCAGGGACTCCCCCAGGGGGCATCTCTCGGATGTACCCCGCAGTAAGTACCCCCTTGGGACATACAGTGGGGAACCCCTCACATGTCACTTGTGATGTCACTCAGGGTTCCCACGTGATGTCACTTGTGATGTCACTCGGGGTTCCCACGTGATGTCACTTGTGATGTCACCCGGGGTTCCCGTGCGATGTTACTTCGGGTTTCCACAGGTAAACCCCACAGGACACATCCCACAAATAAAAAAAACCCAAGGGATATCCCACGGGAACTCCCCCCAGGGGACATCCATGGGAAACACCCCATGGGGGTTCCCCATAGGAAATCCCCTTTGGGTCACTTGTGATGTCACTCAGGGGTTTCCACGTGATGTCATTTGTGATGTCACTTGTGATGTTACTCTGGGTTCCCACAGGGAATCCACCCAAAGGACATTCCACTGATAGAACCCCCCCAGGGGATATCCCACGGGAAACCCCCCAGGGGGTACCCTGTGGGAAACAAACCCTGGAAACATTCCACTCGGGGTTCCCGCATGATGTCAGTCTGGGTTCCCACAGGGAAACCGCCCAGGGGAAATCCCATGGACAAAAAAAACCCCAGTGGATATCCCACGGGAACTCCTCCCCTGGGAAGCACCCCCAGGGTGTACTTCGCAGGAAATACCACTTGGGACATCCTGTGGGGAACCACCCCACATGTCACTTGTGATGTCACTCAGGGTTTCCTTGTTATGGCACTTGTGATGTCACTCTGGGCTCCTGCATGAGGTCACTTGTGATGTCATTCGGGGTTCCCGCATTTTGTCACTTGAGATGTCACTCGGGGATGCCACGTGATGTCACTCATGGTTCCTACAAGGAAACCCCCCAGGGGAAATCCCACAGATAAAGCCCCCCCTGGGATTTCCTGTGGAAACCCCCCCCCCCCCCCCCGGGGACATCTCACTGAAAATACCCCCCCAGAGGGGGAAAAACCCCCGCATGTCACTTGTGACCTCCTTCAGGAGTTTCCACATGATGCCACTTGTGATGTCACTCAGGGTTCCTGCATGATTTCACTTGTGAAGTCATTCAAGGTTCCCATACAATGTCACTTGTGATGTTACTCGGGGTTCCCATGAGATGTTACTTTGGGTTCCCACAGGGAAACCCCACAGGACACATCCCACAGATAAAAAAAACCCAGGGGATATCCCACAGGAACTCCCCCCAGGGGACATCCCACAGGAAACACCCCTCAGGGGGTACTGCACGGTTAATCCCCCTTGGGACATACTGTCACTTGTGATGTCACTCATGGGTTCCCACTTGATGTCACTTGTGATGTCACTCATGGGTTCCCACTTGATGTCACTTGTGATGTCACTTGGGATTCCTGTGTGAATTTACTTGTGGTTCCCACAGGGAATACCCCAAAGGACATTTTTACTGATAGAACTCCCCCAGGGGATATCCCACGGGAATTCCCACCCCAGGGGACATCCAACAGGAAACCCCCCAGGGGGTACCCTGTAGTGAAAAAAAACCCTGGGAATATTCCATGGGGAACCCCCTAACATATCACTTATGATGTCACTCAGGGGTTTTCACATGATGTCGCTTGTGATGTCACTTAGTGTTCCCACGTGATTTCACTCGGGGGTTTCCGTGTGATGTCACTCAGTGTTCCCACAGGGAAACCCCCCAGGGGAAATCCTGAGGGAACTCCCCCCCCGGGAAACACCACCAGGGGGTACTTCGCAGGAAATCCCACTTGGGACATCCCGTGGGGAACCCCCCCACATGTCACTTGTGATGTCACTCAGGATTGCCAGGTCATGTCACTTGTTATGTCACTCGGGGTTCCTGCACAATGTCACTTGTGGTTCCCAAAGGAAAACACCCCAGGGGGCATCCCACGGATAAAAAAACCCAAGGGGATATCCCACGGGAACTCCCCCCAGGGGACATCCCACAGAAAACAGCCCCCAGGGGGTACCCCGTGGTAAATACCCCCTTGGGACATACCATGGAGAACCCCCCACATGTCACTTGTGATGTCACTTAGGGGTTTCCATGTGATGCAATTTGTGATGTCACTGGGGGTTCCCGAATGATGTAACTTGTGATGTCATTCAGGGCTCCCACATGATGTCACTCGGCGTTCCCGCAGGGAAACCCCCCAAGGGACATCCCATGGAAAAAAAGCCCCAGGAATATCCCACAGAAACTCTCCCAGGGGATATCACACAGGAAACACCCCCCAGGGGGTACCCCGTGGGAAATCCCCCTTGGGACATACTGTGGGGAACCCCCCACATGTCACTTGTGATGTAACGCAGGGGTTTCCACATGATGTCAGTCGGGGTTGCCATATGATGTCACTTGTGATGTCATTCAGGGTTCCTTCTTGTTGTCACTTGTGATGTCACTCTGAGTTTCTGCATGATGTCACTTGTGATGTCACTCGGGGTTCCCGCATGATGTTCCTTGTGATGTCACTCGGGGTTCCTGTGTGATGTAAATCAGGGTTCCCACAGGGAACATTCCACGGATAAAAAACCCCATGGAAAACCCGACAGAGTGTACCCTGTAGGAACCCCCCCCACTTAAAACACTAAGGGGTTTCCATGTGATGTCACTTGTGATGTCACTCAGGGTTGCAACATGATGTCACTCGGGGTTCCCACAGGGAAACCACCCAGGGGAGAACCCACTGATTAAACCCCCCAGGCAATATCCCATGGGGAACCCCCCCCACATATCGCAAGTGATGTCACTTGCGATGTCACTCAGGGTTTCTGCATGATGTCAATTGGGGGTCTGGTGTGATGTCACTCAGGGTTCCCACAGGGAACTCCCCCAAAGTGGACAATGCACGGGGGAAACCCCCCAGAGGATACCCTGTAGGAAAAACCCCCTGGGGACATTACTCTGGGAATACCTCCACATATCACTTGTGATGTCACTCCGGTTTACACGTGATGTCCCTTGTGATGTCACTCAGGGTTCCCTAATGATGTCACTTGTGATGTCACTTGGGGTTCCAACTGGGAAACTCCCAGGGGATATCCACAGGAAGCACCCCCCAGGGGGTACTCTGCAGGAAATCACCCTGGGGACATACCATAGGGAACCCCCCACATGTCACTTGTGATGTCACTCAGGGGTTTCCACATGATATCACTTGTGATGTCACTCGGGGGTTCCAGCATGATGTCACTTGTGATGCCACTCGGGGTTCCCTCTTTATGTTACTTGTGATGTCACTCGGGGTTCTCGCATGATGTCACTCAGGGTTCCCACAGGAAAACCCCCAGGAGACATCCCATGGATAAACCCCCCAGGGGATATCCTGCGGGAACTCCCCCCCTGGGGACATTTCACAGGGAACCCCCCACATATCACTTGTTATGTCACTCAGGTGTTTCCACGTGATGTCACTTGTGATGTCACTCAGGGTTCCCGCATGATGTCACTTGTGATGTTACTTGGGGTTCCCACGTGATGTCACTCGGGGTTCCCACAGGGAAACCCCCCAGGGGACATCCCACTAATAAAACCCCCCAAGGGGATACCCTGCGGGGAACCCTCATCCCTCATGATGTCACTTCTGATGTCACTTGGGGTTCCCACAGGGAAACCCCCAGGGGAAATCCCATGGATAAAACCCCCCAGGGGATATCCCACGGGAACTCACCCCAAGGGCACATCCCGTGGGGAACACCCCCGCAGGTCACTTGTGATGTCATTTAGGGGTTTCCATGTGATGTCACTTGTAATGTCACTCGAGATTCCCTCTTGATGTCACTTGTGATGTCACTTGGGGTTCCCGCATGATGTCACTTGTGATGTCACTCGGGGATTCCATGTGATGTCACTCAGGTTTCCCACAGGGAAAACCCCCAAGGGACATCCCATGGATAACCCCCCCAGGGGGATATCCCAGGGGAACTCCCCTCCAAGGGATATCCCATGGGAAACACCCCCCAGGGGGTACTTCCCAGGAAATCCACCTGGGGACATCCCACTGATAACCCCACTGGGGATATCCCTTGGGGAACCCCTTAAATCACTTGTGATGTCACTCTGGGGTTTCAATGTGATGTCACTTGTGATTTTACTCAGGGTTCCCTCATGTCACTTCTGATGTCACTCAGGCGTTCCCACAGGGAAACCCCTAGGGGAAATCCCATAGATAAAACCCCCCAGGGGATATTCCACGGGAACTCACCCCCAGGGGACATCCCGTGGGGAACATCCCTGCATGTCACTTGTGATGTCATTTAGGGGTTTCCATGTGATGTTACGTGTGATGTCACTCGGGGTTCCCATGTGATGTCACTTGTTATGTCACTCGGGCTTTCCTCGTTATGTCACTTGTGATGTCACTCTGGGTTCCCGCATGATGTCACTTGTGATGTCACTTGGGATCCCCACAGGAAAACCCCTCAGAGGAAATCCCACGGTTAAAGCCCCTACAGGAGATATCCTGTGGGAACTCCCCCCCGAGGGGACATCCCACGGGAATCACCCCCTCAGGGGTTCCCTGCAGGAAATCCCCCTGTGGATCCCATGTGATGTCACTTGGAATTCCAACAGGGCACATCCCACGGATAAACCCTCCCAGGGGATATCCCACAGGAACCCCCAGGTGGTACCCTGTGGGAAAACCCCCTTGGGACATCTGAGGGGAAACCCCTTACATATCACTTGTGATTACACTCAGGGGTTTCCACATGATGTCACTCAGGGTTACTGCATGATGTCACTTGTGATGTCACTCGGGGTTCCCACAGGGAAAACCCCCCAGGGGAAATCCCAAGGATAAACCCCCAGGGGATATCCAACAGGAACTCCCCCCCAGGAGACATCCCATAGGAAGCACCCCACCGGTGTACCCGCAGGAAATTCCCCTGGGGATATCCAGTGGGGAAATCCCCCCACATGTCACTTGTGATGTCACTCAGGGGTTTCCACATGATGTCACTTGGGGTTCCCGCATAATGTCACTTGTGATGTCATTCAGAGTTCCTTCATGATGTTACTTGTGATGTCACTTGGGTTTCCCACGTGATGTCACTCGGGGTTCCCATAGGGAAACCCCCCAGGTGTAACCCCACTAATAAAAAACCCCAGGGTACATCCCACGGATAAAAAACCCAAGGGGACATCCCACTGGACGCACCCCCCACTAGAACCCCGCAGGAAATCCCCCTGGGGACATCCAGTGGGGAAGCCCCCACACATGTCACTTGTGATATCACTCAGGGGTTTCCACGTGATGTTACTTGTGATGTCACTCAGGATTCCCACATGATGTCACTTGTGATGTCACTCAGGATTCCCTCTTGATGTCACTTGTGATGTCGCTTGGTGTTCCCGCATGATGTCACTTGTAATGTCTCTCGGGGATCCCATTTGATGTCATTTGAGGTTCCCACGGGGAAACCCCACAGGGGAAATCCCACAGGTAAAGCCCCTACAGGGGATATCCCATGGGAACTCCTCCTAGGGTACATGTGCGGGAAACCTAGGGTACTCAGGGGTTTCCATGTGATGTCACTTGTGATTTCACTCAGGGTTCCCTCATGATGTCACTTCTGATGTCACTTGGGGTTCCCACAGGAAAACCCCCAGGGGAAATCCCATGGATAAAACCCCCCAGGGGATATCCTACGGGAACTCACCCCAAGGGGACATCCCGTGGGGAACACCCCCACATGTCATTTAGGGGTTTCCACGTGATGTCACTTGTGATGTCACTCGGGGTTCCCACTTGATGTCACTTGTTATGTCACTCAGGCTTTCCTTGTTATGTCACTTGTGAAGTCACTCAGGGTTCCCACATGATGTCACTTGTGATGTCACTCGGGGTTCCCACAGTGAAAACCCCCAGGGGAAATCCCACGGATAAAAAACACCAGGGGATATCCCATGGGAACTTCCCTACCAGGAGACATCCCACAGGAAGCACCCCCCCCCAGGAGTACCCCGCAAGAAATCCCCCTGGGGGCATTCAGGGTTCCCGCATGATGTTACTTGTGATGTCACTTGGGGTTCCCACGTGATGTCACTCGGGGTTCCCATAGGGAAACCCCCCAGGGGTAATCCCACTAATAAAAAACCCTCAGGGGATATCCTTTGGGAAACCCCTCCACATATCACTTGTGATGTCACTCAGGGGTTTTCACGTGATGTAACTTGCAATGTCACTCAGGGTTCCGGCACGATCCCATGTGATGTCAATTGAGGTTCCCGCAAGGGAAATCCCAAAGGTAAAGGCCCTACAGGGGATATTCCACAGGAACTCCCCCCCCCCCCCAGGGGACATCCCATGGGAAGAACCCCCTCAGGAAATTCCCCTGGGGATCCCATGGATATCCTGCGGGAACTCCCTCCAGGTAAAATCTGCAGGGAACCCCCCCACATATCACTTGTGATGTCACTCAGGGGTTTCCACATGTTGTCACTTGTGATGTCACTCAGGGTTCCTGCATGATGTCACTTGTGATGTCACTCAGGGTTCCCACGGGGAAAACCCCCAGGAGAAATCCCATGGATTAAAAGCCCCAGGGGATATCCCACGAGAACTCCCCCCCCAGGAGACATCCCACAGGAAGCACCCCCCAGGGGTACCCCTCAAGAAATCCCCCTGGGGACATCCAGTAGGAAACCCCTTCACATGTCATTTGTGATGTCACTCAGGGGTTTCCACGTGATGTCACTCTGGGTTCCCTCTCGATGTCACTTGTGATGTCACTTGGGGTTCCTGCTTGATGTCACTCGGGGATCCCACAGGGAAACCCCCCAAGGGTCATCCCATGGATAACCCCCCAGGGGGATATCCCATGGGAACTCCTCTCCAAGGGACATCCCATGGGAAACACCCCCCAGGGGGTACTTCCCAGGAAATCCACCTGGGGACATCCTGTGGTGAACCCCCTGTATGTCACTTGTGATGTCACTCAGGGGTTTCCATGTGATGTCACTTGTGATTTCATTCAGGGTTTCCTCATGATGTCACTTCTGATGTCACTTGGGGTTCCCACAGGGAAACCCCCAGGGGAAATCCCATGGATAAAATCCCCCAGGGGATATCCCATGGGAACTCACCCCCAGGGGACATCCGGTGGGGAACACCCCGCATGTCACTTGTGATGTCATTTAGGGGTTTCCACGTGATGTCACTTGTGATGTCACTCGGGGTTCCCACATGATGTCACTTATGATTTCACTCGGGGTTCCCACAGGGAAAACCCCCCGGGGAAACCCCCCAGGGGAAATCCCAAGGATATACTCCCCAGGGGATATCCCACGGGAACTCCCCCAAGGAGACATCCCACAGGAAGCACCCCCAAGGAATTCCCCTGGGGACATCCCAGTGGGGAACCCCCCCCCCCCCCACATGTCACTTGTGATGTCACTCAGGGGTTTCCACATGATGTCACTTGTGATGTCACTCGGGATTCCCACGGGATGTCACTTGTAATGTCACTCGGGATTCCCTCTTGATGTCACTTGTGATGTCACTTGGGGTTCCCGCATGATGTCACTTGTGATGTCACTCGGGGATCCCACAGGGAAAACCACCAGGGGAAATCCCACAGATAAAAAACCCGGGGGATATCCCATGGGAACTCCCCCCCAGGTGACATCCCACAGGAAGCACCCCCCCTGGGGTACCCCTCAAGAAATCCCCCTGGGGACATCCAGTGGGACCCCTCCACATGTCATTTGTGATGTCACTCAGGGGTTTCCACATGATGTGACTTGTTATGTCACACAGGATTCCCGCGTGATGTCACTTGTGATGTCATCTGGGTTCCCTCTAGATGTCACTTGTGATGTCACTCGGGGATCCCTCGTGATGTCACTTGGATTCCCACAGGGAAACCCCCAAGGTGCATCCCATGGATAAACCCCCCAGGGGGATATCCAGTGGGAACTCCCCTCCAAGGGACATCCCATGGGAAACACCCCCTAGGGGGTACTTCCCAGGAAATCCACCTGGGGACATGCTGTGGTGAACCCCTGCATGTCACTTGTGTGGTCACTCGGGGTTCCCACGTGATGTCACTTATGATTTCACTCTGGGTTCCCACAGGGAACACCCCCCAGGGGAAATCCCAAGGATATATCCCCCCCACGGAATATCCCACGG